>CM076577.1:288141258-288741258 GCA_034641835.2 Pinus albicaulis | reverse complement strand
AAGTTAAACCCAGACTGCATGGAACAGGCCACCACAAATTGTATCATGGACATTCAAATCAATAACACTCGCCAACAGAAGATCCAATTGTATTGGGTTGTCAAAGCTATCCAACTCCTGCACCAAGGCAAGTGGTTCACCAAGGACCAAGTTCAGCGAAAGTTTCCTCATCTCATGGAGGAACTCAACACAATGGGGACCATTTCTTCCTAAGGGGGGAGGAATGATCCAGGTGGATATTGGTGGTCACCCGCCTATTCCACTTGGGGCCCCACCATTGTCTCTTTTAGTTTTTCAGTTTCGGCACAACTTTCAATTTTTAGCATTTTTTTGGGTCCTAAACTTCCGGAGTTGTTTTGAGGCCCTAAACAACATTTTTTTGGAAAACTGGGAGCAGCATGGGTTCATGGATCGATGTTGTTCACATCACAAGTTGTAGTCCTCGGATAGATATTTCTAACGAGGTATGGTGCACGTCAAACAGAGATCGTATGCTAAAGTTATGTTCCTGGGAAGTTGAAACACCAATTTACCCAAACGGGGCCAATAGTTTTGGTGCTTCATCTCCTAGGGTTAGGGTTTTGAATGTTTAGGTTTCTCCATTGTTTCTAAATAATAAATAGGCCCTCAAGCCTCATTGTAACACAATTCAGAGGCCTATAGCTGCCACATATCTTCTTAGAGATAAGCTACCAATGCCCTAGCTATTTTATTTCCATTCTGTCTGTAAGCAAATTTGAGTTCTTTGATATTAATGAAATGAAGTGTTATTTTCGCTGCATCTTTGTATTTATGGTTATATGTGTATTATGTTGCGTTCCTGCATAAATCTGGATCATTGTGCCAAATTTATAATCATTCAATTTTCAAACCCTCTATCTCATTCAAATTCAATAGGCACCCATATTATAGAAATGTAATTATCCAATTTGAATATAGAGAATGATTCACAGGGTCCTCTTGATTTCTAGCATTTCTTTCGATGAATGGCATTCAGGAGCTCTCGACCTGTAAACATTGACACTTGATGATATGCTTTGGCATTTTCAAATTCTTGGGAAATTTCTTTTCAACACATATAGTGAGTCCTTTATTGACATTTGGGTAATTTGATGGCATTCAATTTAATCATCAAACACCTTTCTCAAACAACAAATCCATTGATGAAGTGTTGATCTCCTTTACATATGACATCAAATTTTTCTAGGTGTTCTCTCTATTTGGATACTTTGTCTTATTAGGGCTTTGACGAGTTTTTTTTGCTCTTCCCCTTGGCGCTTTAATACATTTGACATTCTTGTTTATTTTCCTTTTTTTTTTAAATGAATGGGAATAATCCCACATCAACCACATGGGGAATTCTTATGGTGCATATATACATTAATGAACACAACACTCATTAAGGCATTGTCAAAATATTATGCTCCTTGTCTTGGCTTGGTGCTTGATGCATTGGGCATTGGCTTAGCTCTATCGATGTTGATAAGCACTAATTAGTGGACTTCGCTAAAATCGACTTGAGCTTAGAGATTTGGTGTTGACCCAATATTTTTGCAAAGTTCTAAAATTTAAATAAATAATTTTATAAAAATATATGATAATATTTCTATCAAATCAAATTAATTTAAAATTAAAACTTATTATTATAAATAACACAACTTGTGTAAGATCCATTTGGACAAGAAATTTGCATATGCCCGAGAGTTTATCTGAAAAACAAACTAGCAAATTTTTTAAAAAAATGGAACATTACCTTTGAAAAGAATACGTTACAATAGGTCTTATGATTGTAACTTATCACTTGACGCCTTTTGCTTCTGTCATGATAATATAATCTAATGGATGTTCGAGTCATCCCCTATGTTTTGTGTTTATGTTTGAATATCTATTTTATTTACGCCATATGAAATGTCTGTATGTTAATTGGTTATTTACGTTCTCGAATATCTGTGATTGAGTGTGATGTTTGGGTTGTTCATAAGGCAGTTAAAAATGACTAGATAACATTTTATGTTTGTAAAGGAGATGGCCTTTAAAATTATCGATACACCCACTGATGTTTGAGAGTGTAACTTCCTGTGATTTTATGTGCAGTGTCACTTCTGGCTTATGCACGGTATGGTGAGATGGGGAACTTAAAACACAACGGGCCATGCATTACTAGGACAATGGTAAAGTACTTTTCAGTGGAAGTCTAGTGTCATAGGACATAGACAGTCCCGTCAAAATGCAGAAACTTGGTTTCTATATTCACTCATTAACATATCACACGTCTTTGAAAGGGTTGATGCTAAGCAGGTTTTTATTAGCGTACCAAATCCTGGGTTTGTCAGAATCCTGTGCACCAACAATAACCTTATTTTTCTACTCTTCTTTCTAACCACAACTAGATTGGAAATCCAATTAGATTTCCTTATCAGGAAAATAACACCTACTTTATGTATCATATTGATTTATAATTTGACCAAAGGTTTTTGTTTGGGATTAATTATCCTTGGCTTTTGTCTCATTGGTTTTGCCTCTCCTTTAAAGGAATAACATACTAAATAAATTTTTTACAATATTCCTCAAATCTTGATAAGTACATGCAAAGATATTTTGGAACCTTTTTAATAGGGGCATATATTGGCTACCTTCATTATGAATACATTCACTTCCAATATTCAACCACTTGGGTTCTTGTGGCATTCCAATATTTATCTTTTTGACGTCTTGAATATTTTGAATGAATAGCTCTTATGATGATTGAGAGGTTTGAATATAATTATCTCAATTGAAAAGTGATTTAGAGCATATTGACATTTTCTATTTCTTGGCACATTGACAATATGTTCTTCATTATAAAAAAATTTATAGTATTCTTCATTGTTTGAAACAAATGGATGAAATAGAACTTCCACATGAAATTAATTATATGTTTATTCTAAATTTAAAAAATAAAAAAAAAATACACCACTATCAAAGAATTATATTTTTAATTCTACTCTCTAGGAACAAAGGATATTTCAAAGAAATCAAAACTTTGCATTAATTCCCCAACTCTCCATGAATAACATTTCAACTTACTCTTCTTAGTATTTTACCTCTTGTTAACTTGATTAAAAATCAATTTAGAATCTCCCATAATGGTGATGTCTTTAATTTCTTTCTACACTATAAGAAACAAACCTCGAATCAATACTTTATATTTGGCTTATTTATTTGTACAATCAAATTGCAAATGAAAATTGTTTGGAAATCATTCTCTGCATGGGATCTCAAGTATTACACCTACTCCTAATATTGTTCTTGAAGAAGCATAATCGAAGGAAATTTTCCAATGACCTTGAAATGTATTTATGCTAATATTATCCACATTATTTAAGTCATTTATCATGGAATAATTTCCAAGACCAGTATCCATATAACTAGCCACAACATCCACTTTTTTTCTCGAAGAATAATTTTTTCTTTAGTTCTCAAGGTATTATTTTCAATTGACCATCCTTATTAAGAAGCATCATATATCTCTTTTAATTCATTATATACCCTCCTAAAGGAAAGCTCCATTATCTTCCTAGAACTAGCATATATGCAATTGTAAGTTGACCACAACTATTGCAAAGATAGTTGTATTGTGTAGTGGTGAAATTATTGATGAAAAAAATATTGATTTCACCATAAGCTAGCACCTTTCTCGAATCAATTAAACAAATACTTTATCTTATATAATAGTATTTAGTACAATCTAAACCAATTTATTTAATAATACAAAGTGGCATGATATTGTTTGTTGCATCATTTTCAACTACACAATTATGCAATATACCTTTTAGTGCTTCCAAAAATATATAAAAAGGAGGTACTTTACATAGAGACATGATAGGAGTAGCAGGAAATGTTTGTTAAGTACTGATGATACTTGCTTCTACTCTCGCATTTGATGAATCCTCACTCTTGAGGGATTTGATGATATTTTCTCCTTGTTGAGGAATCTTCACCACCTTTGAAAATGGAAATGTAATTCAAATCTTATACAAGTCCTCCATGATATTATAAGTCAATTTCATTAGGTTGATTAAATTTTTTATTTTTTTCTGAGATGGTCCAAGTTTCTCTTCATACATATTCTTTGGATCTAAAGTCTCTCCCTGATTTCTTATGGTAACTCAGGTAATCAACCCTTTTCCATTTTCTTTATTCAATTGAGCTCTATTTTGGATGGAATTATATTTCTCCATACATTATTAATATTATTGTATTGATTCTTCAAATTAAAATACTTGGTCATCCCCTATTTCTACAGATTATAGAATTCCCGTGCTTTAATCTTCAAAGTTATCTTGAGATATTTCAATAAAAGGATTTTATTGTTCTAACTCATCTTCATTCATTATTAGAGAGATTGGATTTTGAATTCTCAAGGGCCTATAACCCCTTAGAGGTGTATTATCCATGTTTTAGTTTCTATTAGATATTCTCTTAAACCATATGTCGGGCCTTCAACATTCGGTAGTGGTTTTGGTCTTTTCTCATCTCCTCTTCTTAATATGACTATCTCATTTTGAATTTGTTTCATATTTCTATTTAACTCTTCAATCTTTGAATCAATATTTTAAGAATATGGTTCTTTTGACATAGTAATATTTCATGCATTGGGAGGAATTCCATGGAAAATTCCTATTCCAACGATTTTATGTTGAACCTTTTGAATAAGTGCTAGAATTTTTGGTTCTGAAACCTTCAAGACATTTCCCTTTGGACCTTACCCAAATTTATTTTTGGATTAGCATTACTTTCTAGCATAGCTACCTCCATATCTTTTTCCTTCCTCATTGTGCCCTATAACGTGTTAATGTGAGTAAAATGTATTGCATACTTGAAATTAGCAAGCATTTAATTCCGATAACATCTAAATATAATTGGAGCATTAGGATGAGTTCCTTGAGGTATTTGCAACAAGGTTTTGAAAAGTTTGAGATTAAAGTATCTTATTTTTTCAAGATGGATTTGGGTAAATTCGTTAAGTAGAGTGTGATATCCAATGGATTGGGCATATCTACTAATGAAAGAATTTATATGTCATCAAAGGATCTAATTGAAGCAACATGTATATAAAGGTACTAATAATAAGTGGGTTTGACTAGGCTTTGAAGAAATACCCTAACCATTACATCTTAATGTAGAACTCCATGTATGTCACAAATGGCTAAGAATTTATCCATATTTGTATCTAGATTCATTATGTCGTCTCCATTAAATATGGGAAAATATCTCACAAGAAGGATGGATAAGTGGTGTTGTTCCCCTTCCAGGACAATATGACTTACTCTAAGTCTTTAGTTTGATTTTATCCTTCTCTCCTTTATTCTGTTCTTTCTTTGTTATCTTCCATTTTATCTTTTTTATCATTGGAAATAAAACAAATATTCCATCATTATCTGGAGTACTAGGTTTATTATAATCCTTTCTCTTAGGCTTCTGGTCAAAGGCCTTCTTAGGTTATTGGATTCCTTCAGCTTCAAGGTCTATGCTCTATTAGAGTCACCTTTCTAGATAACATGGTGTTGGTAACTCTTGTTGAGCCAAATCTTTTCAGGGCCTTGTAAATTCTTCTATGGTTCTTACTATTCATAATACCAATTCATACAATTGATTCAATACACTTATTTGATATTCTAATATAATGAGAATATGAGGTTGGACTATTTTTAAATGAGTCATCTATTGGGTATTGTTATAGGACATTTTTTCACATCTGGTTAGTTGGCCTAAAAATTGGATCAATCAACATACTTTGATCCCTTTCCATCATCATAGGACAAAACCCTATACATGACACTTTCATATCCCAGGGTTTCTTCCTAAAAATACCTTGTTTCAGTCATTTTAAAGACCAACTCTCCTTGGCCTCCTATTGGAAAGTGTTCACCTACATGTTGCTCCAACGTGGCCTACGTTGATCACCTACAGGTTTCTCTTGGTTATAGAAATTTGGGAAAAGTAGAGAATTCCTGAAGCTTCAAGAATTTTTTACAACCATTTACCTCAGATAAAACATTCAGATCCTATACTAACCTACCTTGGATTTTCCATCCCTTATACTTTGATCCCATCCTCCCATCAAGAGTGCATCTAAAACCTTAGATTGGTAATTGGATAAGAACTCCTAACTTACTCCCCTCACCTATATATTTGTGGCCATCCACAAGCTAGGGGTTGGCTTTTGGAGATATAATTATACCCTTATGTTGTTGTTGTAGAGAGGTAACTTTCCATGCATTAGGGTGATTAGAGGTGCACTTTCTGAAAAAGAAGGAACAAGCCAACCTGGAGGATCTCTTCTACAAGATTGACATTTATTTGTGGTTTTAACTCCTTCCATTTATATTAATGGAAAGAGTTCTTTTTTTCCCTTTATGTGATGTCAGGTCCCTATAATACTAGTGTATCCCCTTGTTCTTATTGTTATTGTAGCCCCCTTATTTTTATTTGTGTTCCCATGTAGTCCCCATATTGTTATTATTGTTCCCTATAGAATCCTACTATTGTTATTGTTGTGCACTTCAATTATTATTCTGATCTCAGCTTTGTTTATATTGTGACCCCTTAGACTCTTATATATAGAAAGTAGGTTTTGTCATTTGAATCATCCAAGAAATCTTCATTTATGTAAGGTAAAGGAGGTTTCCCATCGAAGTGGATAATTTATAAGTAGTTTATCTATATTTTACTCTATTTTGGGTTTTTGTTGCATAACATTTGGTATCAGAGCTTGGGATTCTAGGGTTTCGCTTCTTCAAACAAGTAATCTTGGAATTCTCGTTATAACTGTTTTTCTACAAGGCTTCAGAAGCTGAAATTTTTACCACATGGAGCTGAAATATTGGTGAAATTCGTGTAAAACTTTCATATCTTGGTTCACAATATTTTAGGAGATATGATCCGGGGAAGGTAGGGTTTTTACAGGCTCCAAAATTCAGTCTCAAACATGAGACTTAGGGAAAATCATCATAGATTTCTTTTCGGGCATCGTATTTGAATTATGTAAAGAGTGGCTAAAAGTACATCGACTGTAGTTTTTCGGGGTCAAAGGTTGAAACAATGACATGTTTCACTACATACAAGTTCTCTCTACTGAACTATTCTATAATCAGGTCATTGTGGGAAATCGTGCATAAATATTTCTTGAAGACTCCAATCTTCTCCCGAATTGTGGGGTTGGAAAGAAGACTCAGAGGGATACTACAAGATGAAATTTCAGACCATGTAGATCTAAAATTACAAAGATACAACAGATTCAATATTGAGATCCTACAAAGAAAGAAAAAGGTGTGCATTTTTTAAAATTTGCATAAGTTGTGTTTGATTAATTAGTTTGAAGTGATTCCAAGGGCATATTAAAGCATATATATCAGTATTGGGTTTTAAAATTCCTCCAAAAAAAAAATTACACACCCATTAAGCCCTCGGAAAACTCTACTATGATGCATGAAGAGGAACAATTGCAGCATGATATATCAAGTGTAACAAATTTCGCTCTCACAAAGAGCAAAAAAAGATGACATGGATGGTTTAAAAGAAGAGATGGAAGGTTTGAAGGATGGCATGGAGGATAATATGGATGGTTTGAAAGCATACATGGAAGTTTTTAAGGAAGGTTTGGCAAAGTTTCTACAAGAAAATCTTCCTAATTGCGAAAAGGTAGTAAAGGAAACTCATGATGAGAACAAAAGAAATGTTAATCATGATTTCATAGACTTTAACGTTGGATTGAAGACCCACCAGATTCCAAATATCTATATGAGGAATTTTGATGGAAAGGATCCCGTAACATGCATACTACAGATGGAGCAATATTTTGATCTCCATAATGTGCAAAATACACAAAAGGTACGCATTGCAACTTTATATTTAGAACCCAATCAGTTTGTATGGTATTAATCGCTTTGCTCTCGTAAAAAAATTGTCACAGAATATGATATTCAAAATTTTGTGGCAGAATGTTTGGTTTTCCAACAAAATAAAGTTGAGATAATTAATACTTCGAGTTTGTTACAACATTTATCCATTCCAAGTCAATGTTGGGAGGAGGTTTCAATGGATTTTATCACAGGTTTACCCAGGTCCGAAGGAAATAGTATCATCATGGTGGTAGTTGATATAATTACCAAGTATGCACACTTTTGTGCATTATCTCATCCATTTAAAGCTAGTACAGTTTCTACTGCATTTATTAAAACTATTCAAAAGCTACATGGAAACCCAAATATTATTGTAAAAGACAAAGATCCAATTTTCATTAGAAATTTTTGGTTTTCTTGTATGGGTACTCAATTAGCTCATAACTCACCTTATCATCCTAAATATGATGGGAAAACTGAGATAGTGAAAAAATGCTTGGAAGGATATATTTTTTTCTTTGTATATGATAAACAAGCACAATGGGTCAAGTGGTTACCTCTGGCTAAATGGTGGTATAACACTTCCTTCCATACTGCAGCAAAAATGACCCCATTTATGGCACTTTATGGATATCATCTACTATCCATAACATCCTCTTTAAGATAAAATTCTAAGGTTCAATCAGTGGAAGATCACATCGAGCATCAACAAAAAGTTCTCCAACTCTTAAAAGATAACCTCACTTTGGTGAACCAATAGGAAGATCAACATCGCAGTGAAATAAGTTTTGATGTAGCCAACTGGGTATTTTTACGACTAAAACCATACAAAAAAATGTCCCTCAAGCAAGCTAAGAAGGATAATAAATTATCACAAAAGTATTATGGTCCTTACAAGGTGTTGCAAAATATTGGTACTATGGCATACAAATTGGAGCTTCCTGCATCTTCCCGAGTGCACCCAGTTTTCCATGTTTCATTCTTAAAGAAGGTTATAGGTAACAAGATCTCAGTTCAAATAGTATTTCTAGAAATTGACGAGGAATGAAATATCATATTGGAACCTGAAGCAGTCATGCAAAAAAGAACTCGATAGCTATGAAATCGATCACTTTCAGAGTATCTCATCAAGTGGACGAATTTACCGGTTGAAGATTCCACGTGGGAGGATGAGAATTTTATACAGAAACATCTAGAGCTACTCAAGCATTGAGGATTTTGGTACTGTATTCGGTGCATGGGCGTATGAAATACACTTTTCTTAGTAGGTGGGCTTCTTGTCTACATAAGTTTCATAGGTCAAAATGTTTTGTTAAACCTTAGTGGAACAAGTTCAACATGTAATAAGATAGGTTAGAGAGGAAACATATAATATTACAATAACAATAACACAAAAACAAAACAATATGCACAAGATACACACTCGATAGAGAACACACATTAATAACTCAAAATGGAGATTTTCTCCCTTTATTATGTGCTAGTGGTGATAGAAGATAGAATGCTAAATCTCTTGTAATGGATCCTTTGAGCTATGGAGCTCCAATATCCAAGACAAGGAGGTCTATTCCCCTCAAGTTTTCAGTAAGTTTCTCTTCCCTCTCAAAGGATGCTAGATCGACAAACATGTGGTGAACTCCTCTCTCTTGGACTGAGATGTTGGGTGGCTAACAACTGAGTCCTTCCAATCCCTTTGCTATTGGACTACACAAGCCGGTTTGCTATGGAGAAATTTGGTCAGCATAAAAATGTGTCTCCTATTCTTCTTCCAAAGGCTAGCTTTTATAGACCATTTTCAAATTCTCCCTCCTTCTCTTGGCCCAAGATGGATGATGCCACATAAGAGTGGAGGTAGGATTCCTTTGTGTGATGCATTAAAGCCTCAAGGTGGCTCAAAGACGACTTTACTTGGTTAGGTTGAGTGAGAATCGTTTTAACCAAGGTGCCAAGTGGTCCTGAATGGTGACATTTTGTCATCCCCAGGACCGCATGGCTATCGAAGGGATAGTCTCGTTGTGTGCAACTATCAAAGAAAAAGTTGCACTGTGTGCCAAAAGTCTTTGTTGCATGTGCGATGTCCATAAATTTTTCCTTTGACCTTAGGAAGAATTAATATTTTTTGGCTCTTCCTAATGTATTCATTCTCTGGAAACCTTTATGTGTACCTTCTGCTTGACATTTTCAATGTATTTTTCCCATATGATTTTCTAGTGTTAATAGTTGTCCCCTAATGTATGAGGTCTAGGAAGAACTGTATAGCCAAAATACATTATTGTTTCTTTTCCATGTGATCCTTTTGAAAGAGAGAGAGAGAGAATAACTTGCTTTGGAACTGAGTTTGGAGACTCCTTGTCTTAAGTAAAAAAGACACCATGCTTTGTTGGAAACTTGCAAGAGATAGAATGAATAAAATATTTCTACGAGGAAGTCATATCCCATGCTCTTGGTTTTTTTACTAGTTAATATTATCTGATAGATAGTGGGTTTGTTTATGCCACTTTTGGTAGTGACCTACTGCTGGTTGATGACGACGGTTTTTGACGCCCTCGAGGGAGTTTTTCTTTAAAATAAGGTTAAATGTGGTGCCAACAAGCATAATCTTGGTATGGCATGTTTTTTTAGAATAAGTGCTCATTGTATGCATGGGTCTTTGACTATTGGATACCTTCCCATGTAAGCATTGCTGAAAGAGATGCTTATCAAGTCACATGTCTTCGACGAATTCTGATAGAGTGTGACAGTTATGAAGTACAATACCATCTTGACATGAAAGCTTATCTTGAAGTCGAATGTCAAGAGGATCAATGATAACCATGGGGAATGATGATTACCATAATCCATCCAGGGACGCTCCCTATTGAGGTTAGGATTCATCTAAGGTACCACCTCCTTCTTGGAAAATGTTTGTTGTAGTCGAAAAGAAGGAAGCATCACCGATCAAAATGAGTACTTATGCAGGGAACCAGGGTTTCTGATGTAGCAGGGCATGGTATGATGGGTTAACTAGGCATGATGACAAGAAATGGTTATAATTGATTATGGTAGTTAAGTGGCCCGAGGTCGGAGCTGTAAATACAAGTGGCGGCATTCATAACATTTTTTTATGAGGAAATCCCTGGAGTTCGTAGGACATCCACAGTGGGTGTATGGTTGCTATGATTTTCATGGTTGGGCGTGGTAAAGAGTGCACAGCTCTGACCAAAGGTGATTAGGTATTGTTGCCAGGTGAGAAATGTAAATGGATGGGTGAGATTTATCTCCTAAAAAAAAATCTTTGTACACTTTCCAAAAGAATATAAAATGGGTTTGGATGTACAAGCACGGAGACGAGTGCCCCTATAAACATGAAATAATCCTTCACCATGGTGTTAGGAGTGTGTTTTTCTGAGGGTGGGGGGCCCATTGGTTGGTCTCGGTGTGGGGGTGATGAAGCAGATGACAAATGTTGCAGATGGGATATGCTGCTGGGGGTGTGATAGGCCAAATGTGAAACGCAGTGGTGTTTTTTTCCTGATCATCTTGTGAGAACGGTAGCCTGGGAAGGGGGTTTTAACATAACATAGGTAAAACTTGACTTGATGTATGATGGATGAATAAACAAAAAGTGCTACCTGGGCTTGGGGTTTGATGGCCATGTCTCCAGACCTTTGGTGTATGGTCTACATGAGTGATGGATGCCATGGAGGGTGAGGCTATACCGACCTGCAAGGGTGTTTATCATGTGCAAGGTGGGGTAATGATAAACATGGTCTGGTGAATGAAACCTATGGTCGATTTCTTTGAATAAATGATGTCCGGATATGAAAATCTTGTTGGGGAGTCTATCATGCTAGGGGTAGAATGATACATGCTCTTGTACATTTGTTGGCTGGGACATATGGTGATTTAGAATTTTTGTAATACCTACAACCAATACCCCAAGTAAAAAGCATATTTTTCATACAAACGTACTTGAAATAACTTTAATGTAAAGCAATAAGAGAGGGCATACCTGAATTGTAGTATCATGGACGTTGTGCCTGAAAATGTATTTTTCTAAGGCATGGATTTATGAGGCCTGGCTTTAACATGATGAAGCATTGATCACTGTGTTTCTCGCGGTTTTTCGATCAGGTACTCTGAGCTCTAGTTATGGTTTGTCGAAAAATGATAAAAGGGTGATATATTGGCTAATATGGATCATTTGAACTCATTTGTTTCTTTTGAGGGTCTGAGGTCAGAGCTGAGCTCTTGTTCTCAAGCTTATCTTGTTGTTGCGATCAGCCTAAGTACTCAAGATTTGTGTTTTCAGTGTCAGGTAGGACCTTAAACATCCCGCTTTTCATTTTTTTCATTTTCTAGAATGGGGGGTCCATACAAATATGGATTTGAACGAATTTGATACCCATTTTTGGGTAAGACCGTACGGACAATCAAGGATGACCCGCGCAGTCCTCACGCAAAAGGTAATTTTTGCGCAAGACCCTCGCAATTGGGAAAAACTATGCACAATGGACCACGCGTTTGTATCTTCTACATGCACACGGTCACTACGACTAAGTTTTTCACAGGTGCAGGGAAGTCAACTTTTTGCAAATATTTTAATCTTTTTTGGTAAAAACTGATTTTGGTGTTTTTTCTAATGGCAGGACATTGTGGCGGGAGAGGGACTGGACTAATCTCCGGGTGGCAGTGACCCAAGACCCCCATGCTCGGGGGATCTTGGCTTAGTATGGTTTACTAAAGTTCTTAGAGAACAGCACACTAAGGTCCCAGGATAGGTTACTGTGATACTGGGTCCATTGTTGGAATAGGAGATGACGTGTTATGGTCTTTTGTCGTAGGGATGTCGTGATCCAGATGGAGACTGACGTCTTTTTTGTGACTGGTTTGTTGCCTCAAGGGGAGGCCCTTCCCTATCCACTCCCTCCTGGAGGAGTGAACATCCATCGATGGGCTGATGATGAGGAGAATTGTGGTCTTGATGCGATCACCTGTGGATGTATCTGTTTGAGCTCTGTGACGGACCTAATTGAGAGTGTTTCCTTGGCGATGATAGTTCGCCTATATGGGTCGACAACGACCCATCGAGTGTCAAGTCCACATCTTGCAGTTTTGCGCCGGATTTAGGCCGGTCACTTTTTTGACTGGGCTCGCTATGTTTACCAGAGCATGGTCACTCAGCTGGGCAAGGCCTAGAGGGGGAATATTAAGGCCTTCGCTTATGCGATCATCATACGTAGCATCATTTACGAGAGGGTTTTTATGCTTCATCCTTTTGTGGCGGTGCCCTTGGGTCCTCCGAGGGATCCTCGGATGCATTGATGGGCACCTGTGATGCCCCGTGGTGGTGGAGGAGAGGTGGGTCGTTACTCGGATGCGATGGTTGATGCATAGTTCGAGTCGACCCCGCAGATTTTCCTTGACTTCCCATATTCGGGGATGGATTTTCAGGGGGATTCAGATATGGGTCTTCCTACAGCCTATGCATGGGGTTCGGCAGGTATGACTTCTGATTTTTTCTGCATTTTGAGGATTTTTATTGTATACAAATCTATATATCTTTGATGGTGACACTGATACTATTTTTTGGTTTCTCTTGGAGACGTGGGTTCAGTAGGGAATCCTACCACTCGTTTGGTGGGTCACTAGCCTAGGAGGATGGACCCGCTTGAGGCTATTCAAGCCCATATTGGGAGACAAGGTGATGAATGGGGCCCCTAAGGAGAGGGTAGTATCATTGCAACTGTGGGTGGGGATGTTTCTCTTCTTTCCCGTGTTGAGTCAACCGAGGCACGGGTGACGGTGATCGAGGAGCTATTGGTTGTTGTCGACATTATAGTGTTGGCAACAGAGGCTCAGGTTGAGGCTATTGATGCTCGTGTTGTACGTCTAGTTGATTCGTAGAGTCGATTGGATAGGTTGACCTGAGGCATGCCAACCAGGGGTTTTGATGACCTAGATGACATCTGGCTGGAGACAGTGATGGCTCGAGAGAGGGCGCATTGCCCAAATTTACGCAAGGCGGTACTTTTGGTTGCGACTGTTGCTCCTATACTGCCACTGGGTGCTTCTATGGGTCCCAAGGACCCACCAGGCAGGGCTCAACCCTAGAGATTTTGTATGGTTAGGGAAACCACCCATTATGAGGATGCTTCTTTGTATTGATGACATGTATATTTTTTATAGACATGATGGTCAGTGGCCTATTTTGTATATTAGGACATATATTTTTTGATGTATATATGTGAGATGTATATTTTTTGCGGCTCTTATGATGTGTCTATGTTTATTATTTGGTTTATGTTTACATATGTTTATGATGGATTTTATGTACCTATGATGGATATTTACGCTTTATGCATTATCTTTTTATGGATAATGATTTATACGAGATGTATTCTAGTATAGGATATGGTTAGATATTCGATCGGCTGTCTGATTTTGATTGCTTGGTATATGTGTAAATGTAATGTGATCAAAGTGATGACTCAACCGTCGTGCATGCAAGTATTTCCTAAATAGGTGTGAATCTCGTACTTGGAAATCTTGGTTTAACTATGATACCACTAAATGGGAATCAAGAAAGACATGTAGATGGTGAATATCCATGTTTGAGGCATCACTCAACAGCCCGATGATTATTGGTAGTCTATCTAATACATACTCTGTTGGTGAGGAACAGTGACCGATCAGGAGAGTATATGGCCGAGGCGGCTGCTACTATATTTTGTGACCATCGAGAGGCTCCATCTACGAATCCAAAATAGTGGATGGGGGAACCATCCAGCTGTGAAAAAATATAATTTTTAGAAAAAGTCCACGATGATTGTGATCATCTCAAAAATTTATGTTACATTCATATTATCTCTAAGGTTGAGACTTCCTGGGGCCTATGGGTGGAATTTTTTGAGGTAGAGCCCATTGATGGGATTAGCTAGGCATGTATCGTCAAGCTCAGACAGGATGTATGCTCCTTTGAGGAGGCAGTGTTTTATGATGTAAGGACCCTTCCATAATGTTTCAAACTTCCTGGGTCCTAAGGCCTCATTTGCAACGTCGTAGTGGAGGACTAGGTCCCCCTCTGAAAATGAGTGAGGGGTGATGTTGCGTTCGAATGATGATTTTTCCCTTTTCTTGTGAGCCTCATTAAGTTGGAGAGACTCTCATCCACTTTTGTCGAAGATCTGTAATTCTACCAACTGTTTCTCTAAAGGTTGGGTATCATCGAGGAGTTCTATAGTTGCGTGTAAGTTGGGGATTTCACGTTCGATGGGAAGCATGACCTCCAATCCATATACCAATTGGAAAGTTGTGAATCTTGTTGAATATTTAACCGCTATTCGATATTCCCATAAGGTTGAAAACACCATATAGTGTCAGTTATTTTATGGTTGTTGACCATACGCTGTAACATCGTTTTGAGTACTTTGTTAACAGCTTCTACCTGACCATTGGAATGGGGGTATTATGGTGACAAAAACTTGGGCATAAATCCTAGATGATGGGATAGCTCCTGGAATATTTCATTTTCTAAATGTTTTCCATGGTCGTAGACTAACTTTTCAAGCACACTGAATCGTACGATGACATGGTTGAAGAGAAACCAAGCTGCAGTCTCTGTCATGTTGTCGTACGTAGGCATGGATTATGCCCACTTGGTGAAATAGTCAATGGCTACAATAATGTATTTTTGGTTGCATGACGATGTAGGGTTGCAATTCATAAATTTTATTACCCATTTACAAAAGGGACCTGCTACAATGACTAGGTGCAAAGGAGCAGGAGGTGCTCTTGCCTTGTGAGAGAAGTTTTGGCATTGCTCACACCTTTTGACTGCTTGAATGGAATCATGGAATAATGTGGGCCAAAAATAACTAGCCTATAAGACTTTTTGGGCAGTGACCACCCCTGAGAAGTGGTCACCGCAAGCCCCGCTATGGGAGTCACTTAGGGCTTTCTCATCTTGGTTGAGTGTGAGGCATCAACGTAAAATAGTGTCAACGCCTATTTGATAAAGGATTTCCTCGATGAGAAGGTACCAGGGGGCCTGCTGGTGTATGCGCCTTCGATCATCATGGGTGAGATGTGGTTTGAACTTTTGGGTTCGTAAGAATATAAGAATGCCATCATACCAAGGGTCCTTGGTTGTCACTAAGAATAAATGTTCATCTAGGAGTTAGTCGTTAACTGGGGATCCTTGAGTCAGACTTGGAAGGTCAATGATGAACTCAGCTAGGATTAATGCTTTTTTTCTTTTGGGGGAGCTGAACTATAGGTCGAAATCCTACAGTATGACTACCCATCGAGCATACTTATGGTTCATCATACGACGGGTTAGCAGATATTGCATGGGGTTGATAGTTGTTATGATTGTTGTAGTCCTTAGGATGATGTAATGCCGAAGTTTTTGTACTGCATGTACTAGAGCTAGGGTAGTTTTTTCTTCTAGTTTGTATTTTAAAGAAGGGCTAGATAGGTTTTTGCTGACGTAATAGATTACGTGCTCATTATTATCTGGTCCATCTTGGAATAACACCCCATCTATGGTTGTTTCTGATGCTGATAGATATAAGGTGTAGTCTTTGTCATAATTGGGTGGGTTGATCAAGGGGGTTGAAGACAATGTGTCTTTCAGCGCCTCAAATGACTTTTGAGCCTTATCATCCCATTTGAATGGAATGTCTTGATGTAGTAGGCATAGGAAACCTTGCGCGCAAGTGGCATAGTTGGGGACAAAGCGTCTTAATAAGTTGGCTTTCCCCTGTAGGCTTTGAATTTTCTTGAGAGTTTTAGGTGGTGGTACTTATTTTATTGCCTGGACCTTAAGGGGGTCAAATCTGATTCCTTTTTGGGATACGATGAATCATAACAGTATGTCTGCATTAACGCAGAAGAGACACTTGAGGGGGTTCAAGCGTAGGTTGTAGTGTAGACACCGTTGGAATACCAATAATAAGTCCTCTAGATGGTCATCTTGTTTCTAGGATCGTACGGTGAGGTTGTCCAAGTAAGAAAAGATGAGGTGAGCCAGATCATGGAAGATATAATTCATGGCTCGTTGGAAGGTGGCTCTAGCATTTTTAAGACCGAAAGGCATAACTTGATATGCGAACGTGCCCCAGGGAGTAGTGAATGTTGTATTGTATTGATTTGTACGATGGATTTGAATTTGATTGTACCCTGATAATCTGTCCATGAAGGAATAGGCCTCATGATCGGCGCAAGAATCAATGACTTGGTCGATAAAAGGGGTAGGGTAGTTGTCCTTGGGAAAATCTTTATTTAACTCTCAAAAATCGGTGCAAACTCGGATGGTGCCATGTTTTTTCATGACTGGCTGTAATATTCCAAAATTTTCATGCAGCAAATTGGAATATTAAATTTTTCTAAAGTCACTTAGGAGATGAATAAATGGGTAAGGAGGCCCATATATTTCATAAATAAGGATAAAATCCCTCATAGTGTGAAAGGGGGTCATAATGCCAGCTGGAATTTTCACTCTCAGGTGTGAACAAGGACATTTTTCATGTGGAAAAAGTCAAGTTTGACCAAGTCAACAACATAAATGTAGGAGGAGTGGATCAGCAAATAAAATAGCTCAATGTGAATGAGGTTTAGCCTAGATATCTATATGTGAGATGGATTGAAGACCCTTAGGTGTGAAAAGGGCTGAATCAGGTTGAATAGGTCAACCTTGACCAAATCAAACATCGCAGTTTAGAGGAGTGGCTCTACTGAAGGCACAACGCAGTTTTGGAGGGAGATTGTTTGTGTGATGGTGGAAACCCTATTGAGTGGGACCCAAGGTGAGAAGTCTCACTTATTTTATAAGGAAGAGGATGGCAGCCATTTGGGGTTAGCTTATGAATTGTATTTCGATGTCTTCGTAGACTTTTGCTCTCTTTAGTTGTTTAGCTAAGATTGTCGGTGTTGTTTAGCACTAAGGTATTCCTGTTCAGGAATTCCTTCTCTTCCCTTTGAGTAGCTCTTGGGAGAGACCTGATCTATCATTCGACACATATGGCATTGGTGCCAAGCTTCAGTCTTCAGTTTTAGTGCAGTTTATGCAGGAGGTTGTGTTGAGTTGTAGGGTGTTGCAGTGGAGGGTTGAGAAACCCATTTTCTGAGTTGGTTTTGCAGAGGAGGGTGGATTCATTCTTGTGGGAGATCAGTTTGGAGGGTTCTTGGGCTGATTTCAGATCTTTGGTAGCAGGCCAACACATTTTCATCACCTACAGCGTTATTCCATTCTGGAATTGCGTTATTTCTGGAGGGCAGTTTTAACAGTGTCTTTATGGCTCTTTCGGGGAGTTTTCCTGTGATTGGAGGGTTGATTCTTCCATGGGGGAAGACCTTTTATCAGATCTGCATTGGATCTATATTCTTACAGCCTTCTATACTCCTATGCTTTAGTTTTCAATGATTATTCAGTCATATTGTTGAAGATCACAATTTGTATTCAAGGTGTATTCCTATAAACCCTTTCTGAGTTCTCTAGTTTTTGTATAAAGGAGACTAGATCTCATTTTTCTGAGCATATTGTTTAATATAATATCATATCTATTTATCTCTACTATTTATGTGTACAAACCCTCATTAGACTGCACAGTCTCTTTTATGCAGTAATTTATGTGTTGTAGTGTTTGGTGTTTTAGCATTTTTTAGCAATCATAGGTGTGGGAGGTCTGTTTAACCCACCTAGTTTGATTTGTTTCAGATCTATTATTGTATTTATGTTGTATATTGTCTGATCTAAAGGATCCAAGAGTTGATTCTATAATTTATAACATATATTTCTGAACATGTGTTTTTTATTCATGCATGGTTTAGCAGTCCCTATTTGGGGATATTACAGTGGTATCAAAGCAATATCTTTGGCTCAGCCTATGGACTTAAAGCCAAAGTGCTATAAAGGAAAGAGCAAGGCCAGAATGATGGAAAGGATGAGCTTTATCTCATCACTTTTCAGATCCAGGAAGAACCTCTCCAAGGAGGTTAAACAAGAAGAAGAGAAAAAGAGCATTGAAACTTCTAGAGAGTTTCAAGAGGAGGAAGAGACATGCACTTCCTATGATCAGAAGAGGAGACCAGTGTTGCAGAGAGCTCCAAAGCATTGGAACATATCCTTTCCTTTTGAGAGGGGGTAAAAATTGCAGGAAGATGGAGGACACTTAGATCACAAGATTCTAAGTGAATACCTTGTTGAGTACAAATCTCAACCTAGAGCCTTCAAGGAGACTCTATATTTCCCTTAGTTCATTCATTTGTAGGAAGAAAGAAGACCTTGTGGCCAAGGGAGGATCAAGGGTAATAGGTTTCTATTGTCTACTTTCGATGGTTCATCTGATGTTGTGAAACCAGCTCCAAAAAGAGAAGAAAAGAGATATCAACACCTTAGAAATAAGCCACTTCGAGGGGGCAACCTCCAATACATTACATGAATGAATAATTCTTGGATGATACAAATTACCAAAACCTCCTTCTATATATAGGAGTCCATGGGGCCATAATATAATCCTAGTGGGGCCACAATGTAATCTTAGATTACCTAACAATAATAATGTAAGGGCACAATAATAACAATATGGGGGTTACAGGGGTACAACAATAACAATAAATGGGGCTACACTAACATAATAAGGGACTGAAATATTAATATAGGGACTTAACATGCCCCTCTCCTTCAAACAAGTGTTGTCCTCAACGCTTGATTATTTCTTGATGCTTCTGTATAAAATTCTCATCCTCCCATGTGGAATCTTCTACAGGAAAGTTCTTCCACTTGTTGAGATACTCTGAAATTGATCATACTTGTCGATTTCTTTTTTCTGTGACTGCTTCAAAAATTCTTTCGATATGATGTTGATCTTCTTGTTGTTTCATTAGATTCTGCACCAAAGTTAGGTTATCCTTTGAGATTTGGAGAACTTGTTGTTGATGCTCGATGTGATCTTCCACTAATTTATCATCCATATTAGCTATTATTTGATCCTTCAAACCATCCAACTTAGCCTTCATTTCTGATTTTAAACCATCTATGTCATCTTCGATTACACTTTGTAAGATCGAAATTTGTTGCACTTGGTACCGTAATTTTGATATTTCATATTGCAATTCTTCCTCTTCATGCATCATAGTATAGCTTTTTGTGGGCTTAATGGGTATGGAGTTATTTTTTGGAGGCATTATAGAACCCAATACTGATAAAAATTCTAAAATATGCCCTTGGAATCACGTCAAACTGCTTTTCCAAACAAACGTTATGCAATTTTAAAAACCAAATACACACCTTTTTCTTGCTTTTGAGGAGCACGATATTGAAACTGAATTATATCTATGATTTTGGATCTTCAATATCTGAAATTTGGCACTAAGGTAGCCCTCTGAATTCTCTTTCGAATGCAAAAGTCTAACCTGATTTGGATTCTTGAAGACAAATTTATGTCCAATGTCCCACAATGACCTAATTATGGACTAGTTCAGTAGAGCGAAATTGTACAACTTGCACGTGTCACTGTTTGCTCCTTTGGCTCTGAAATTTATAGACAAGAAACTACAGTCCGTGTACTTCCAGTCACTTTTTATAGAATTCCAATTCGATGCTCAGAGAGAGAGTCATGAAGATTTTCCCACGATCACCTCTTTGAGATGAAATTAGGGAGCCTGAAAAAGACCTAACTTCCACAAATCATATCTCCGAAAATGTTGTGAACCAAGTTCTGAAATTTTTTGACGATGTTCCTTAGGATCTCGGCTTTGCGCTCTAAAAGTTTTAGCTTCTGAACCTTCGTAGAAAAAAAAAATCGCGATGACATGTTTAAGTGAAATTCAGGAGCCTGCAAAAAGCCCTACCTTCCACAGATCATATCTCCGAAAATATTTCGAATGAAGTTTGAAATTTTGCAACGATGTTCCTTAGGATTTCGGCTTCACACCCTAAAAATTTCAGCTTCTGAACCTTTGTAGAAAAAAATTTATAGCAAAAATTCCACGATAACCTGTTTGGAGCAGCAAAACCCTAGAATCCAAAGCTCTGATACCAAATGTTGTGAAACCAGCTCCAAAAAGAGAAGAAAAGAGATATCAATGCCTTAGAAATAAGCCACTTTGAGGAGGCAACCTCCAATACATTACATGAATGGAGTACCCCGGATGATACAAATGACCAAAACCTCCTTCTATATATAGGAGTCCATGGGGCCACAATATAATCCTAGTGGGGCCACAATGTAATCCTAGCTAACCTAACAATAATAATGTAAGGGCACAATAATAACAATATGGGGGTTACAGGGGTACAACAATAACAATAAAGGGGTCTACACTGACATAATAATGGACTACACTATTAATATAGGGACTTAACATCTACAGCAAGGGTTTGGGCAAGGAAACTAGATGCATTCTTCCTACTACATCCTGTGGTAGAAAGGGAGGCTATAGAGATTGCAGCGCTGCACCTAGAGGGTGAGGAAAATATCTTCTGGTTCATCCATTTGAGCCATGCAAGAGTGATTACTTTTGCTGAGTTTACTCAAAGGCTGATTGGGAAATTTGGCGAAGACAAATCAGAGGAGAAGCCCTCACCACCATTGGGGGAGACTTGTACCAGCACTATCACAACCATGAGGGAGAGGCCCTCAACATCTTCAGTTGGAGGATCCAACACATTGGAAGAAGAAGCCCTTACAGCCATACAAGATGCTTCCAAATTTCATCAAGGTATGCCTAAATTTTCATCTCCTATTGTTTCAGCAAATCATATGGAGGATTGTATACCATTGCATACTGCTCATTTGGACCAACATAATTGCACTGCGTTGTGCAACCTTGATTTGATCAAGGAAGGGATGAAACATCATCCTAATGGGCCACTATTGGGCTGCACACCACACTTGGACTTGGGGTGTGAATTCTTGGAGGATAGGGTGAACCTTGTCCCAAACAAACTTATGCAAAACCATATGTTCATCCTTGAGTTGGGACATGAGACAGCCATAACACCATGGAGGAGATTTACAGCGCTGTCAAGAGGTAGTAGTGAGGAGGCTTTGCCTTCAGCTCACTTGGATCCTTATGGATTCAAGATGATAATTGGTGTGAGATCTTTTCTAGGAGATCTCCAAGGAGTGGCATTTCAACATCCCATGGAATGCAAGAAGAAAATTTTGATTTGGGAGAAGGGTAGTCTTCATGGGAAGGGTACCAAGGTTGGTCATGATGGGAGGCACTCACATTGGGAGGAATGGGAGTGGATGGAGAGAAAGAAGCTGGTAAGCTACTTGCAAATATATTACATCGGGCAGCAGGAGGCTTGGCTGCGTTGGCTACTCTTTAAGGAGTTTGGCCATCATGGGACATATCCTTTCTCCAAGGGTATGTGGGTGGAAGGAAATTGGAAGGATACTTGCATCATGGGGAAGCAAGGAGTGTGGATGCATTATGATGATATGATCATTATGTTTTCACCGCATGATTTGTATGATGGAGGTATGATGTAGTGTCCCTTCTTAGTGAGATAGCTTTGATGACACTTAGAGATGGTGATTTTGATATAATGATATAATATTATGTATGAAAGACTTATGTACATGCTTATATGTTATGACCTGGTTTGGGTCACTTGGTTGTTGTGTGCTTATGATAATATCTATGTTTGCGTGCACAAGAATTGATTTTGGTTAAGAGCATATTAGCGATGTTTTATCTTTTGGTATCCTATTTTGGACATAGGTGTATGACATGAATGGTGATTCAAACTTGAGACACAGATCCATGGATGATCATGGTTAGGTGGAACATATGGTTAATTTTGATTTATGGATGATACATGATTTGTATGATTATATGTGCGTAATATCGTACTAAGCATGATGTGGCAGGGGACTTGTTCATTGCCAACAGGGATGCTCAAGTTATAAATGACTGCGGAAGTCATTTCTCCAAAAACCAAAATGACTGTGGAAGTCATGCACAATATTTGGTAAAATTTGAATAAGTTAATTATGAAGTTCATTTGATTTATTTGATCAATGAGATTTTGATGTGTGCAGGTCTTGGAATAAGACCTTACCAACGAACCATCAGATGGGTATGAACTCACAATCAGTACCTTAAGGTGAAACGCGGAGTTTCAAAGCAAAATAGATGAGAAGCCATGGAAATTAGGGTGCGGAGTCCTAAATCCATGAAATATAAAGACGTGGAGTCTTGGATATATGATAAAAGGATTAGGAGGCGGAGTCCTAAATCCATGAAATATAAATACGAGGAGTCTTGAATATATAAGGAAATGTTTGGGGCGTGGAGTCCTAAATATTTAAAAAGATCAAGGTGTGGAATTTTGGATCTTTAGAGTAGATTGGGGCACGGAGTCCTCAATCTACTAAGGCATGAAGATGCATACAATAAGGGTGCAGAATCCCTATTATCCGGAAGAAAAATACTACTCATGGGCAACCCATAGATGAATTTCCTTAATAATCTCATTCCTAACAATTTTGGAGTGACTTTCTAAAAATAGAAAGTCATGTCTACCATTTCAAGTATGACTTTCCAAAAATAGTAAATCACCTCCAATCAATGGGTAAACAAGTATACTTGAAGGAAAATCACTTAACTTATGATTAATCAATTGTAATAGTTCAATCTCGACTTAATCCTCAATATTATTAATATTATTAATATTATTATCTTTTATGAGACTATGATATTATTATTAAAAGGAAATTATATCTCCTCAATCACTTCACACCTCTCTCCTTCATGACTCTCATGGCTCTATGTAACTCTCTCTATTTTAAATATTACATTACACTCTCTTTTATGCACTCATCAAGGAATGGCATATTCCTCTTACACTCATTAAATATATGTGATAAAATATTCCTCTTACACTCACTTTAATGCATATGTTACACTCTCCTTAAAGAAGGCATGCATACCTCTCCTCAATGGCATAAGTTACACTCCTCTAAAGGGAATACAATGCATGCATATTAATCCTCATTTATGACATGAATTTGTTGCTCCTCCTATATATGAGTCTCATGTATTCTCATTTTGGGGGGGAGAGGGGGTAATGCCAAGAGTGGAAGAGACTTGAGGACTATTGTGAGAGGGAGAGATATGGAGAGCATCCAATTACTTCCAAAAAAAAAAAATTGAATTTCTTACTAATCTACTAAGTATCTATTGAGGTTGAACATGAGTGGTATTTAGAGGAAGTGAAAACTATCTTCATTAGTTTTCCTTGCATCTCTCTCTCTATTGTTGTATTTTGGTACTGGTTGTGAGCTTTTACAGCTCGGGGGTTCCAGGGGGAGGAGTTCTCCCTGGATATGGTTGGGTGGAAAACCGGATGGTTCAAATGAGTTGGTTAAGGGATTGAAGGTGGATCATATTCTCAATGATTGAAGCTGAATATCTCTTCAGGTATACTTTCCATTGTCCTAAAATTATAGTTTAGCTTTAGCATAAAATAAAAAGTAGACATTTAAATTGTTGTAAGCATCTAATTTTGGTTTAGGCTTATGTTATCTAGAATATTATTGATTAGTTAAAAATGAAGACTAGATTAATCTATATATGTTTAGATCTCAATATTGGAGTTATTATTGGTGTAGTTTATGGTACTAATCTTGGTATTGTAGCATTTGAGAAAGGAAAGCCAAATATTGTTGAAGGTAATTTCAATAAATAAATTCCAAAGGACTTGGGTAAGTATTTCACTATTTATGGTTCTGTTTCAAGTAATTAATAGATGCATGTTTTATAAATGGTTTTAGGATAGTTTGCAAAGTGTTTGACAAAATCTGTGAATGAGTAATGTTATAAATTTATTTATGCATGAATAAGTGCTAACTTGCAGCTTACATCAGAAGCAAGAAAATGGACATGTACCCAAAATATGCTTGGGGGAATTACAGAATCAACCCTTAAAAGAAAATGCAAAAATAATGGCAACTAAAATATGGTTTGGAAGATCAAATGCTTGAGGTAAGTTGGAGATAAATTTCAGGTATGGCTTATGTTTCATATTCTTATCAATAATTCAATGTTTTGTTATTCAAGTTGTTGCAATAGTTCTATCAGAATTTTGACAGAAAGCCTTAATGGTTGTAGCATTCAGGGCTGCCATATGTTTTTTTTTTAAATTGTAGCAATTGGTGCAAAAAGCTTGTCAATCATGTCAAATGAATTGGCTTGTGGGTGGTAAAAGGTTTCAAGAACTCATATGGTGGATTTAGAAATGTGTGATTTTAATGAGCATATCTTAGTAGCATAACTCTGGGTTGTTTTTCCTTATGTAGAAGTGTATTTGTAAGTTTTCATTCCATATGTTTGACAAAAGTCATAAATGAAACATTTAGGCTATAAATTTTGTTGTTTTCAAGAATCGCATTTCTAGGCGTTTTTAACTCGATTCAGCCCAACATCAGGGGGTATCCGTGCCTAATGGTCATGAAACCCCTCATTTCATTCCAAAAAAATACTTTTCAGAACCCAGATCGGAAATTTGGGCAATTTGGCAGATTGCTACTGTGAGTTATGTGTGTCTGTTGTTGAGTTTTTGATGAAAGACTAAGATTATTTAGTCCATGTTTTTAAGATGGAAAGATTTAAAGTTTCAATTATGAATTTTATGAGATAAATATGTTGAAGAATAATCTTAAATTCATTGTTGCTAAGTGTTTGAAAAAATGCCTCAATGAATTTTAATTGCATGCTTGCAAAGTGTTGTCATAAGGGCTCAATGAGTGTAGAGTGCATGTCTGCAAAGTGTTTGTCAAAAGTCTTGAATGGTTGTAGCTTTTGTGCATATAAATTGTTAGTGTAAAATTCTTAGTTATTGTTATTTTCATGTTACTATAAATTATAAATAAACTATTTAATGGGTGTAGCTTCCTATGTCTGCAAGTTTTTGGTATGAATGTGAAAATGAATTTATTAATTTGCTGAAGTGTGAATAAGACAGTTGTTTATTGTATTATCTAAAGATTTCAAAAAAAGAAAAGGGCTTGGTGTTGGAAACAATTTTACAGTGACTAATTCTTTAGGATTTTCTGCAAATGAGTATTAGTGATTATGTGACATCTACTTCTCTATCTTACTGATGGTGGGTAAGGTGGGACCTTACATATGAGGAGGCAACAAAAACTTTTGTTGCTTTGGAGGATTTTGGGAGAGCAAGGGAATATTTTCTCTCACACTTTGCATGATGTTGCAGGAGTAGGAGATGGCACTATCATGGTGCAAGGGGGCTACTCCTTAGCCTTAGATGATCTGGAAGTACTTCCACTTTGGAAGAAACTTCTTGTATGTGGCAGCATTATGGGAGGAGTCTTTGACATTGAGCATTTCAGAGAATGGAGTTATGAGTTGGTAGGAGCCTATTTGCATAGGCCAACAGCGCTATCACTTGGGAGAATGGACTTATTGATGGAGTGTCCCCAGGAACACTTCACATTCGATTCACTTGGTGGACAAGGAGGAGGTGAGAATGATGGAGTAGTGGATGGATTCATCTATTACTGTGGTATGTTCTTCTTGACTTGGATTTCCAAGCATAAGAATGAGGATCTTCATGCAGCATATGGTTCATTCCTCTTCATAGGAGTATGTCATGCCACTATGGAGGACTTATTTATGGATCCTATCATCATCTTACTTTCATTTCATGGTAAGAATTCTGTTTTTTCATTTATTGATTGTCCAACACAATATTTGCATGCTCTTACCATTTCTTTGAGTGCATTGCTCCACAAAGGGGAAAGCTTTTCTTTGGGCTCCATGGACCATTTTTGGCCAGCTATGATGATGGAGACAACCATATATTGTATGACTTTGGGCAAGTGTTTGGTTACTTATTGTATGCTCAGTTGATACATTCAGCCATTTACTATTTTCTGGTAGATGTGATGACTTACACAACTAGCCATTTGTCAAGAAACAACTTGCCATGCTATATTCTGAAGCTGCAATGGGGAAGACTGCACTGTGACCACTTGGGAGACTATTGGTACCTTCCAGCACCACATGAAACCTTTAGTCTTTCTTTCATTTTGATGCTAATCATGATCCCATTTGTTGATGTTGTTCTTGCCTCTGTGGGGAGCATGATTGGGGGAGAAACACATTGGGTGGATGTGTTCTTTGGGAAGGAGGATTCCGACACTTTCTGCATTACATGTTATAAGGGGAGCATGGGAGGAGATATGGCCACCACAGCAAAAAAAAAATTCTTTATGAGGAGGGCCATGAGATGGATGGGATGCCATATGGTGGTGATTTCTTATCCATCATGTGTGAGATGGTTTGGGCCAGCTTGATTCACAACGTTGGGAAAGGGATATTTGGAGATCTAGTTTCCTTCTTTCCACTTGAGGGCAACATTATTACAGCCCAAGATCAGAAAATTCTCTGCACTTATCTTAAGCGGAGAGGAGGACAGCGTGGGGTAGGCTACTATTTCTACCATGTTCAGAATTTCAGCCCACCTACTTTGTAGGAGCTCAAGGTGGAGGAGGATTTTCAGGAGTTTCCATGTTGGGAGGTAACTCATTTTGTATGGATGATAACTTGGGGATGGGAGATTCATATGGGAATGGTATATCCCAATATATATCATACCCCATGCCTCAAGAAGGCCTTTAGACCACCCATTGTTTCCTCCATTGATACTTTACTTTCACATGATGATAGCTATTTGGGGTATTCACCAAAAGCTAACTTGCTTACTTGGGAGGGGCAACTTGGAGATATATTGATGAGACAGCACCTTGATCCTTGGAGGATTGTATCATATGAGGTTTCTACAGGGGGAGAAGAGGATGCTCTTCAATTCGATCCTTGCAGTTGCTTGAGGACAAGCAACATTTGGGAGGGGAGAATTGTAATATTCTAAAATTTGCATGCAGCAAATTGGAATATTAAATTTTGATAATGTCACTTAGGAAATGAATAAATGGGTAAGGAGGCCCATACATTTCAGAAATAAGGATAAAATCCCTCATAGTGTGAAAGGGGGTCATAATGCCAGCTGGATTTTTCACTCTCAGGTGTGAACAGGGACATTTTGCAGGTGGACAAAGTCAAGTTTGACCAAGTCAACAGCATAAATGTAGGAGGATTGGATCAGCAAATAAAATAGCTCAATGTAAATGAGGTTCAGCCTAGATAGCTATATGTGAGCTGGATTGAAGACCCTTAAGTGTGAAAAGGGCTGAAGCAGGTTGAAGAGGTCAACCTTGACCAAATCAAATAACGCAGTTTAGAGGAGTGGCTCTAATGAAGGCACAACGCAGTTTGGAGGGAGATTGTTTGTGTGATGGTGGAAACCCTATTGAGTGGGACCCAAGGTGAAAAGGCTCACTTAGTTTATAAGGAAGAGAATGGTAGCCATTTGGGGTTAGCTTATGAATTGTATTTTGATGTCTGCTTAGACTTTTTCTCTCTTTAGCTGTTTAGCAAAGATTGTCGGTGATGTTTAGCACTAAGGTATTCATATTCAGGAATTCCTTATCTTCCCTTTGACTAGCTCTTGGGAGAGACCCGATATATCATTCCAAACATATGGCATTGGTGCCAAGCTTCAGTCTTCATTTTCAGCGCAGTTTCTGTAGGAGGTTGTGTTGAGTTGCAGGGTGTTGCAGTGGAGGGTTGAGAAACCCACTTTCTGAGTTGGTTTTGTAGAGGAGGGTGGATTCCTTCTTGTGGGAGATTAGTTTGGAGGGTTCTTGAGCTGATTTCAGATATTTGGCAGCATGCCAACACATTTTCATTACCTACAGCATTATTCCATTCTGGAATTGTCTTATTTCTAGAAGGCAGTTTCAGCAGTGTCTTTGTGGCTCTTTCGGGGAGTTTTCCTGTGATTAGAGGATTGATTCTTCCATGGGGGAAGACCTTTGATCATATATGCATCATATCTATATTCTTACAGCCTTCTATAATCCTGTGCTTCAATTTTAGTGATTATTCAGTCATATTGCTGAAGATCACCATTTGTATTCAGGATGTATTCCTAGAAACCCTTCCCGGGTTCTCTGGTTTTTGTATAAAGGAGACTAGATCTCATTTTTCTAAGCATATTGTTTAATATAATATCAGATCTATTTGTCTCTACTATTTATGTGTACAAACCCTCATTAGACTGTGCAGTCTCTTTTATGCAGTAATTTATGTGTCACAGTGTTTGGGGTTTTAGCCTTTTTTAGCAATCATAGGTGTGGGGGGTTTGTTTAACCCACCTAGTTTGATTTGTTTCAGCTCTATTCTTGGATTTAGGTTATTTATTGTCTGATCTAAAGGATCCAAGAGTTGATTTCGTGATTTATAGCATATATTTCTGAACATGTATTTTTTATGCATGCATGGTTGAGCAGTTCCTATTTGGGGATATTACACTGGCACGGTGTTGGAAACCCACAATTTGTAGGATATTGGGTAGATGAATATGGCTTTATGAAGCTTTTCAATATCTTTTTTTATTGCTTTTTCTTTGGATGGGTGTAATTGAGGCTACTTTTGGCAGACTAGTGATACGTCAGGCCAAGTGTCAATGTGTTGTTCTACAATGGTGGGGCTTAGCCCTAGCATTTCCCAATAATCCCATGTGAATATATCCCTATACTCTTGTAATAAGTCTGTATAATCAATTACCTCGTTTGGGGAGCATGATTCCCCTAGCGATATTTCTTTAGTTTTTCCTGATTTTCTTGAGACATTCACCTTAATGGCTGGAGAAATATTCGACATATTCCCTTCTTCAAACACGTCGGGCACTAGGATAGGTTTTTTGAACCAATCTACCTTCCCAGATGGAAGGAAGTATTTGGATTCAATGGCATATATATCCTGGGTTTTTGGGCTGCTACGCATGAACGTTTTTTCATGAAGAAAAAATGAGTGGCGATGCATTGAGTCCCACGGACAATTTGGTTCTGTCATGGCCTCTAGAATATCTTCATCAGAGTGAAACAAGATGTCTAATGGGGAATTGGTGAGGCTGCGAGGAATTGGTTCAGGCCTAACAGTGCTGGTCGACACACATGAATATGATTTGTGGTTGATGTCGTGGAACGAGACAAGTATGACAGGTTGCAAATCGGTTGGGTTTGCACCGTTGAAGGTACTACTACCGTTGTGGTAGTTGCAGCGGTCTCGAAATAAAGGAAAGATGAGCAGACAGCATGAGTCATGGTTCCCATGCATGATGAGATGAATCATATATGGTGTCATGTGTCGTCAGTTTTATATGGTGGAAGAATTTCCATTATGGTTGTTTGCTTGAGAGCAAATTCGTGCTCTTTTTGTGGTGTACTAAGGATATGCGCACCTTATTTTACTTGGGAGTTGCATTGAATGCAGAGGTGCCGAAATGTTTTCATCATGGGGCACATCTCTATTTCACAGTTATGGCTCGTGAAAATGGAGCATGGAGTAAAGTTACCTAATGAGTAGATGGTGTGAGAACCAACACTAGTCTTCACACCAGATGTGGATTCCCAAAGATGGTTGGGCATTGGTGCATTTTTGTGCTTCTACCACCTCTGAGTCTTCGGTCTTGGGTGGTGTGGCTCCTATTAGGAGTCCATGCTCAATGCTACTCTTGCCGCTTGTAACCTTGGGAGGTATTCACAATTCATAGTGTGGTGAAATTGCGAGAAAATACTTCAATAACAGTGTGTGATATTCTCTTGATTAGAGAGATGGATATGCGGTATGGTTGTGACCATGTGAAGACTGTCAGTGAGTTTCTTGAGTTCCTGACATTGATTGACCATGTGGTCCTTTCTACTGCATAGAGCACATGGTATTCTTGGTTGGTTTCATGCCCAGCTAAGACGATTGGTCGCCTTAGCTTTCCTAGGGTTTTGGTAACAATGTGAGGAAGTCCATGTTGCACCTGGCTGCCTAGGTTCGAAACCGGTTACATCCGGATGTTTGGTGACCAATGAGAGTACGACGTCTAACATAGGTCAAAATTGTGGGATGTAAGGATAATTCCAAGCGTGATGTTTGTCTTGGAAAATAAGACAATATTGTTTCTCTTCGGTTTTACACTCCCTTTGAACCACTTGAGTGATTGGGTACCATTTGCGAAATGATAGTAAATCTGGGCACTGAGCGATCAAATGATTGTGTGCGTCGCACAATGCACAGGCTGACATTATTCATGGAGGGTGGTTGGGGGTGATAATATACCCCTTTGTTGGTTTTTTTTCTTCTAATATGAAGAGAATGGACCCGGTTGCCTCATTCTCTTGGGTTGTCAAACTTTCTACTAAGTCTGAATCCGATCTTTCTTCTGCAACGAGACAGGTTATGGCTCGGCGTAAACAATTTAACGCTGAACGGAAATGGGGGATGTAGGGACAACGATGAACTTGGGGGTTATCTGAACGCACTCGGCAAGAATATTTAACTTCTCATAAACTGTTGTAGTACATCGGATTGACTAGGTACCATATTTTAAATAACTCTAGAGCTACACAGTCAGTGAAGAAGTGATCTCGTTCATCACAGAGTGTGTAGAGATGGACTAGAGCCTGAGGATGATTACGGGGAAGAGATGGTCATTCAGTTGATCTTCTCTCCTCTGACACATACAAGATGGTCCTTGTTTCTTCCGTCCTTTGAGTTATAGCGTTTTTTATGGATTTCGTGTCCGAGCTTCCTAAGTTGGGGTTTTCAGTGACGAAGCGTCGCATGAAATCCAACATAGACCGAAATTGATAGATATGGGGAAAACGGCGCACGTGGTGGTTGCTCCGAAAAATATAACACGTATGTCATCTATGAAAAACTAAGTTTCTTTGGGAAACATGCGGGATTTGATACCAATGGTTAAATTCCCTTAACTCGGGGCACTGTGTGATTAAGTGATCAGGCTCGTCACATAGTGCATAAACTAGGACATGTGGTGTGGCCTTTGTTTGCCATCCCTAGGTCAGTGGGGTGATTGTATGCGAGAAATATGTAGGTACCTCTCATACATACAATATGGTTTTGGGTTCACCCTTGTCTATTTGCATGGATAGTGCTAAGGGTTCCTCTCAGTAGGATTGTTCTAGGGCTCGCAAGGCATCCCTATATCGCGGCATCTATGGGAAGTGATGAGTATAAAGCCCATAATGGTTGTATATGGCACACACATTATTGGTGCATAATGCTTTCCCTTGGTTATTCATGGCATGTTCCTTTTTATGGGAATTCAAGGTCGAGTCATTTCTTTTTGTGTGTATAAGGGGTTTCAATTCTTCTAACTTCAGGAAAATATTAGTAGGATTGAACTACGACATCGCATAATGTGCAAGGTTGTAGTGCCCTAGGTAACCTGGGGGTTTCGACTTTTTTCCCTTTTTTTTATTCTTCTTGGTTGTTTCAGCTACCGCTACTACAAGTGTTTCTTTAAATGTTATGACCTCTTGAGGGGTAATAGGGTTTATTCCTATAGAGGTGATGCCTAGACTTCCCAGCATGGCTGGAGGGACCAAATACCACACAGGTATTGCAAAATACATATTCAACATTGTCATAGTTTCCATGACTTGTTTTGATATAAAGCCAGGTGGGGTATACAAAAACGGGGTTTTTTAAATGGTGTAAGTTAGGAATGTCATGCTAGTGGCTTCAGAATTCGTACTGTTGGTTTTTGCATCTGAGCTAGTTTCGGTGTTTGACGAGATAATCATGCACATCGGTGCCCCTGTGCTTTCTGGGACTCCCTATGGTATAATATGGGGATCTCCTAGGAATGACCCAAGGATGGATGATGGTTTGAATTGGCCTGGGCTGAATTCTGTATACCTTATGAGTGGTTCTGTGGTTGTTTCTACGTATGGTAGCACGACATCAAGAGCATTCATGGGTTTCCTGTCATAGTATGTGAGTTGTTCGATGGTGATAATTCGATCATCATGGGGGAACATCACTACCCTAAAGAAAAATGATGTGACTGCAGTTGTGGCGTACATATAAATTTGCTTGAGGGGTATATTGTAGTTTAGTTGTGCATATAAGACCTCAATTTCTATAAGGACTGCCTTACCAGCCAGGTTTACTGGGACATTTTGATACAAGCTGACAGGGCCTGATGGGCAACCATCGTATGATCTAAGCATGATGTCAGACGGTTTTAATTTAGGTGATCCTAACTTTTTCCAAACTGATTTGGACATGATACATGTGGATGGTCCTTCATCGGCGATGCATCAGTGTATGGTGATGTTCTAAACCGAAACTAGTATTTGGAAAGCGATAGAGAAGGAAGCCTTGGGCTTGTCTTGTCTAGGTTGAAAACCATTAGGCATGAACCGGAAGGATCGATTGTACCTAATGCGGAAAGTAATGCTTTCCGTTGTCTTAGGCATGATTGCATAACTTCTAAAGCTGACATAGCAGCTGGTGATTGAGCTAAATCATCCACTATGTTATAGTTATGAGCGCCTTTAGAGTGATGTCCTGCACACCTAGTTGGTCCCTTGACTGTTTTTGGAAGGGGCTCAATAGGTACTTTGGAGATATTTAACGGTGCAGTAGGTGCACTCCTACTTGTACCTGATGGGTTGGTGTATAGAGGTGTATCGTAGTTCCTATGCCTTGTTTGGAAGAATAAATCTATGCCAGCCATGTAGATCTTGTGACTGCCTCCTCCGGTATCATTTTGTGGTGGTTTTTTTTGTTGTATGTTAACCACTCCTTGGTGGGGGAAGGGTTCCTGCATTACAGCAGGTTTTTGAGTAGGTCCCCCTTGTCCTCGATTACCCTAAAGGTTTTTCAATTCAGGGAGTTCAGGACAGTGGTGAGTATAATGGCCATATTCACCACATATGGCATAAGAATGATTTTACCTTAGACTAGGTCTCTTTTTTTTCCCTTGGGAGTTACTATTTGGCTCTTGGTTTTGATTTTGGTTGGGGTTGCCCCCAGAATGAGATCGCGGGGGTCATTTTTGAATACTGCCCCCCTGTCTAGAGTCTACCTTTTTCTTATTCCTAGGCTTATATTTTGTAGTGTTTGGAGGATTATAGTTGTTCTCCTAGTCATAATATTGTCGTTATTGAGCTCGGGATGGTTGCATTAGGTTCACCAGTGCGTTGTTTTGTGTTGGTGGTGTATTTTGTGCGGGAAAAGGGGGATATAGTTTCCCTTGTCACCGATTGGTGTAAGATTGTTGGGGAGGCTCTCTTGTATTAGCATTCCTAGTTGAGTATTTGTTCCCCTAGGAGGGAGGGTATGAGCCTCCCTGTTGTTGGTGGTATGGTATTACCCTATTCGTCATATTCTGCAAAGGTGCAGACTCACTTTGATGGTATCCAAGTTGTGATACGTTCCGAGTAGAATCGTGCGAGTATATTGGGTATTGGTTACTACTGCTTAAGTGACCTTAGGTCAAGGACCCGATCAAACCGTCTACAGTATTCGACACGCCTAGTAACTCTCTATAAGTTTGCATGCACGGGAAATTTGGTAGGACATTGAAAATATATCCTAATTGGGTGTAAATGAGTTCAAGTTGTTGGGCCTTGCTATTAACGTCCTCCTCGGAGGTGGATTTCTGCGTTGCCACATCTTTTGAAATCTCAGCTATGAGATTTTTCAAAAATAAGTCCAAAAATACTCTATCATCGAGTTTGGCTTTACACAAACTACAGCGTCGTTGCCATTCATGGAGATGGTCTGATATATGGACGACTGGTGTTTGCCTAAAATGTGTCACCATTTCCATTCCTGAATCATAATGAATGGGGAGCTGAAAATAGGTGAGGAATGTGGTAGCGAGGGCGCTAAAGGTTCCATTAGAAGCAGAAGATTTCTAAACATACCATTTCGGCGTAGGCCTTGTTAGGGTGCATTGAAAAATTATTAGTCTAATGGTATCTTCAATGATACAATTGGATGAACACCATAGGTGGAAAGTCATGATATGATTTCCTGGGTCTTCTGCTTGCTTTCCTTTGAATTTTGGTATATCCAAAGGGGGCTTCGTGGGCATGGGAGGCCAGTTAAGGCCATGAGAAATGGGTTCATTGGTTAAGTTCATTAGATCTGTAAGATTAAGTGATGCTAAGAAGGGTAACTGTGTATTGACTGCCATTGTACACTGTGGAAAAATAGGTATCTGAATGTGATGGTTTACGGGAGGTTCCTGGGGAATATTACCCTGTGGCGTGCCCTGATGGGTTTTTTTTTTTATTCCCCGAAGGGGTAGCGCTCCTTTTCCCTCTAGGGGTTGTAAGAGGGCTTGAGTGTGGGGACCCTGCTGGGGTTTCCACTGGTGTGGTGTTGGGTGATCCTTGGGGGTTTCCAATCACGCATGCGCCGATAAAGGATGAACTGATAATGGTGGCAACTTGTCATCTTCGACGCCTAAATGGCAGGAGACCTAACACTCCTCCCTCTAATGGGGGGAGATCCAAGAAACGCCTAGATCGACGAGGTCTCATTGGATCTGTTATGGTTTCAACTAGCTTGATCTTGGTGATAATTTTCATTTGTTGGAGGGAGGAAGATTTATATCAAAGAAAATACAACCACATGCATAAAGAAAAGTGAAAAAATAAGAGGTATTTTTTCCTTTAATTTAAAGCTATGTGATCAATCAAGAAAAAAATTTGGTTTTGTTTGTTTTGTGTATGATACTCAAAAGCCTATATAGACCTACTAGTCCTTACACTCTCAACATAACTAAGCCTTGCGAAGATATCTTCTATTGGATACTGGGGCTAACGTTCTGAAAGAGCTGGTGATGCCTTCCAATAGCTGAAGAATCAACCAAGGTAATGGTATGAGGATCAAGTGTTGCATGCACCGTCACCTATAGGGAATGATTTCCTAGTTTTGGCCACTAAAGTATCGTCATCCCACATGAAAATTTGAGCCTTGAGCTTCTTGGTAATCAACTAACAGTATCTAGCACTACATGGGTCAGGTAGCCCCAAAAAGTATCGCACGCACTGGGCCTAAGCTTAACCCCCTCTGAAACGGGTTTTTGGTAACGCTCAGGTATTCGTTCCGTGGGCAAATAGATGGATTTGAAGCTCCCTAAAAATTCAACATCTATGTTTCAAAATGTATTATGACCATGTCAACTTATTAGATGCCTACCCCCAATGGTCTTAACATAAACTATAATTTCTTTTGTGGCCCCCGTGGGGAGAATTTAGTGAGTTCGGTTAATGAGCATTTTCAAAGAGTCTCAATTTTCCTTAGGATGTGCTTTGGTGAAGCAACTGTAAGAAGATAAAGGTCCCAATACACTGGGTGCCTTTTGGTCCAATTCTTATCAATTCTTCATGTGTCCTTTGGAGTGTACAATCAAAAGTGTTATGAGATTTGGATATGTGTTGATCCTTTACAATCCTTTTCTAATGACCCTATGTGTGATTGTTCCTTGCAAAAAGCGATGTGCGGATTATGGGCCGCTTACACCTTTCCTAGTTAGACTATGTTTTCACTATAGGGAGATGGAAAATTGTCTTAGAAAAGCATTCATGTGCATACCCAGGCTCACCGTGAGGTGCAAGAGTGGCAGAGATTACTTGCTTTATTTTTGGCAGTTTACTCCTAGTCCCAATTCCTAATGCAAATTTTAACTAATCTAATGCAAAAATTGAAAAAAATTTAATTAGCTAAAGATATGTGGATATATGGGCCACTTAATTTTATGCTAATTATGCTATGTGTTTTGTATATTTTATCAAAAAATATTTTGTTTGGGCAGCATATGTGGATTCATGGCCACTTACTTTTTCCTACTTAAACTACGTATGATTTGCAAAAATAAAAAACTAAGATTAAAACTACTTAGTTGCTAAGCTAAATTCTAGTAAGTAAGAGTCCTAATCAGTCATGAAATACAAGAACACAGTGATGGAAAAATTTTTAAGGGTTTTCAAGCACTTTACAACTAAAAAAATGGCAAAAGTCAAGCAAAAATTAACTTGTTGGCCTATTGTGCGGGTTATCGTCCCACAGGCGCGGAGCGCGTGCTTGTTAGAGCACAATGCACACTTTCGGGTAGAACAAAGAAAAATTCCTCCTCTATTGTGCAAAACTTCTCATTGAGTGTGATTGGAGATATTAAGAGGATGTAGGGGTGTTTTGCAGCAAACTGAGCAGGAAGAAGGACCTGCATCAACAACCATTAACTCAAGACAAAAAATCTAGTGGAGTCATCATTCTTGTAGTAGTGTATTCGGTGCATGGGCATACGAAATACACTTTGCTTAGTAGGTGGGCTTCTTACCTATGTTATCACTCCACTAGATTCCGAAGGCTGAAGAAGGAATTCCAACAAAGGTAACCACAAACCAACCTTTTAACTTGGTATCTAGCCCTACCAAGTCGAAGACGGCTCTCTCCACAAAAATCATATCCGAGAGGGCTGGATGAAAATGTTTTAGGCTAGCTATGAAATGAATAAGAGGTACATTTTTTTTATTAGGTTGGGCTTGCTAGATGAGGATTAGGTCAAGGGGACTAGGTCAGGGAAAATGAGATGGAATTGCAGTCCATTCAATGGGGAAAGGTAGGTAGAAGGCTTCGCACTTAAAGTTAATTTGGTGAGATGTTTTAAGACTAATGAGGAGCTAGGAAGAGCATAGGAGATGTATTCTTCCTAAACTGAAGAAAATGGAAAAATTATGACAAATTTCCCAAAATAGAGCATGAAAAACATGTATTCTACCTATCAACTTGAAATTTATCATATAATAGACATGAAATGTTTATGAGCTTACAAAAAATTCATACAAATGATCACAAAGAAAAAAAAATGCCAAACATTCATACCACATGAATCCCAAGCAAATAATTGCAATTCTTCATTAATTTCTAGGCCAAACTGGTTCTTGATCAATACACTAGCATCCAAACTGATTCCATCCCTTGCTAAGAGTGAAGAAAGGGAAGATATAGACATCAAAGCTACATTCTCTCATCCTCATGGGTCGAATTCCTAAGTTTAGGATGAGATCCACAAAATTATGAACTAAAAGTTGGAGTGTAGGGAGCTCTAAGTGACTCCTCCCTAATTACATTGAAACAGATTCATTTGACTTTGATGATTACATTTACCTCATGAATCTACCCCTAGGTAACTTATCCATATCATATTTACATTTACCATGCTCAATTACATAAGTGAAATCATGATTTTCAAGATAAAAGTCAACTTTGCAGTGAAATTTGAAAAATGTCAGCAAATTGTCAAATCTGCCCTCTCTTTGGTAAACGTGCCCTCCCTTTGGTAAACGTGCCCTCCATCTTGCAGGTTGTTTTTTAATGGGTTTTAGGTGTCCAAATTGGCTCCAATATAGCTTGTTGGAAATCCCTTCAAGTCTAGTTTCTGAATATGCATTTAGTTTTGAAAATGAAGCTCATTTCCCCTGTCAAAACTCAATCCTCCCAAGATTGCTCGTGCGTGCAGTGCCAGGGCCAAAAATGAGGCAAAAACATGATTTTTTGGCCCTTTTTTGACATTTTCACCTACTTGTTTTGCAAACCAAGGCTTGCAAAGTGGTTTTCTGAGATGTATTGACCATTTTTCATCCAATTATGGTGACCTTTTCCTCAAAATATGGCTCAAAATAGAGCACAGTGCCAAGAGCGCTTCACGTTTGACACTTTATCTATGACCTTATTGTCCCAAAAACTTAATAAAAACCCAGAATTTGCAAAAATGATCCAAAAATCTTCAAAATTGATGAAATGATGATTGATGATGTGCCTAAGCTTGGAGTGAATCCTTTGCAAGTATATCCAATTTCCTTTTAATTCTTTCATGGTCAAAGCCTCAATTTTTGCATTGGCTCTTTTGAGCTTGGCCATTGCAATTTTTTCCTTTTGGGCATAGTGTTTGACCTTCCTTTTCAGTATGTCATTGTCTCTATATGCTTTCTCCAAAACCTTCTCCGAGTGTCGATTTTCTCTATCAATCCATGGCTCCCGGTTTGCATTGATTACTATTGAAAGTTGTTCATTCAAGGTTAGTTGATCAGCAATCTCAGCCTCTTTTTGTATTTCTAGAGCTAGAGCTCTTTTAAGCCCTCTAGTTCTAGGTCTACCTCTTGGTGCTTGTTCTTCTTGTTCTTCAAGAAAACCATGCTTTTCAAGTGTCTCTTCTAACATAACCTTGGTTTTTTCTGCCTCCCTTTGAGCTGTGATGAATTTCACCTCATCAATGGCATGCTTTGTCTTCAACTACTGGTTTTCCTACTCAAGGAATTTTATGAAAAAATTGGACCTGTCAAGATTGGTTTGGAGCCCTCTAATCTTGGAATCCTTTCCCTTGATGATTATACTAGTGATCTCATCATCATCATCCTTATATAGGTCAACAAGGTCAAAATATTTCTCTATTTCATGGAGGTCATCCTCATCATGAATGGATGCCTCATGTTCATCTTCCTCTACCATCTTTTCTTTCCTCTTATGTACCTGCTTTTTTGGTGAAGAAAGCAAGGCCCATTCCACAATCTATGTAGCAAACACCTGCCTATGACCCTGTTAGGGTCCTATAAATATAGGATTCATAATTTTGAATTGAATTTTGATAGTCTTGTAAATATGTACATACCTTGATGTCTACAAGTTGTTTTCCCATATTTTGAAAAAAATAAAAATAATAAAATAATCAAAAAGAGGGTAAAAAGTCTTAAAAGAAAAATCAAAGGACTTAAAAAAAGATAAACCCCAAAAGAAAAGATGAAAATAAGACATGAAAGTGAGCAAGTTCAAATGCCACTAGTTTTTACTTTTTCTGTTAAATAAATGATTATGGTTGAGTGTCAATAAATACCATAATCCATGATGAGTTAAACTGTTTAATCTTGACTTGTCATGTTTTCAATTTCCATGTTTTAGATAGTGAATAAATATTTTTCAGACAGTTTAATCCTGACAAGCCATTAGTTAGGTAGAAAATAATGAGGAGCTCAATAGTTTAATCTGAGCTCTCAGATGAAATAAGGTAGAATTAGATAGTTTATGCTTTCAAAAGAATAAATGTATCAAGGTTGCAAGTTTAATGCACTTGCCAAAAGGAAGAAAAAATGTTAGAGTAATGTTGGGTAGGTAGAAAGAAGTGGGAAAAAGCATGTAATATTCATCATCGAGCAAAAAATCACTAATTTCCCATCCCCTATAAGTATTTAGTGTTTTAGAATATCAATCAAACAGGCTCAGAGAATTTCTCTGACTTCTGTTGGGACCAGACTCGAGGCTCGATGACTGGTTAGTTGAAAATGTTAAATTCTTAAGTTAAATCCCCATTTATCATTATTTATCCCTTATTCATACATTTTAACTCATTTTCATAAGTAAATACTCATTCTTACTTAATGAAACATAAAAACCCATCTGATTAACTTTCTTCACTTAGAAACATATAAAAACCCTCAAAAATGCTTTATACTAAGTAAATTGGTGAAATGATGAAAAGGCAAGCTTTGCTTTACTTATTCATTTTACTTAGTCATATTGTGTATTTTGTGTGCATTCCATTCTCCCGTTCATATTAACTTTTAACCTATGTTATTAAATCCTTAACTAAAACCTTATCCTATTTATATATATCCCTATATCTAAATATTCCCAAAAACCCCACTATTATAAAGATTTTGGACCAAAGATATTATCCACATGTTAAAATGAAGACCCAAATAATGTGCCCTTTGGTCTAAAACTAACCTTAATGAAATATCTCACCCCCTATGGTTATTAAACCATTCAATGGTTTAAAACTATATAATAAAATAATTTATGCGCCCATACATATGCTTAAAAAATAAACATACTTCCCCGCCTATCACATTTTATCCTAAGTGTTGAAACAAATAAAGTCTTTTATAGGTTTCAATCCCTGCACCTTTGCAATACACGTATCAACTCTTTTCCGCATGAGTTTTAAACCCAAGGAGCTATCATGATAAGACTAAGGTTTGTTTCAATTTAAATAACCCCGCACTTATACATATTCCACCATACAATATAAAGACTCACGCTTTGTATGTATATATAAGCCCCACCTATATGCACAACCCCCTTTTCATATCAAAACCTTGGTTAAAAAGTCATGTTTTATAAAGGTTTTAAACTTTAAACACCCGCTTAACATTACCCCGGTCCCGCTTTTGATTGCCTGCGGCTTTCAATCAAATCCTTACCTTTTGCTCCCATACTCCAAATCCGATGGCGCAAGATCAATATCGCGCCCAAAAAATGATCGTCCGCCCAAATGAAAAATGGATGCAAAATGGGTGGTTTTTCCCATTCAGCCTCCCATGACGTGCGAGAAAATCTATTGGATCGTGTTCGTTTCAACAAAAACCACTTACTTCCAGAAATGGACGCGATAACCACTGTTGGTTTCACTATTTAAACTTGAAACTTCTTTCGCCCTGATGTGACTTGCATTGAATGTCAGATAATGTGATCATACGAATATGTTTAAACCTTTGTAAAAGCCATTTTATTGTTTAAAACTACTCATTCAACACTTTCGCATCATCTTCCGACTGATATAAGCGTTGGGTAAACCTTTTTAAACATCTAATTGCCCTTTTATGCCCCGAACCTCTGAATTTAACCAAAATTTACCTATGAAGATTGTTAAAGGATCGTTCACCACTCCATAAGATTGCCGAAGACAACATTTCAACCAAGAACCTATAGAAAACTCTTTTTACAGTCAAATTTTTGCACTTAAAGGTATTTTTCGAAGAATTCAAGCCTGCAAATTGATTTTAAACAGTCTTTGAGAAAGCCTATCCTCTAAATTGTAAAATTGACCAAAGAAAAAGTGCCTAAAATCCCAAAAAAGAGGCCAAACCCTAGAAAAATTCCCAGGAAACCCTATTTTCCTCTACGCCCATTTTCAAGCGAATTTTCTCAATTTTCACAGTTTAAAGATCAATTTCAAAGATCTAAAAGGCTAAAACCTCTGAATATACCTTGAAACCCTATTTCTCAGTCAAACAAACTCAGAAAACCCTTGTTTTTTGTTTTATACAAGTTTTTACATCCTCAGATAAACTTGATTGAGCATAAAACCCAAAAGAGACTATCCTTACCCAAATTTTCTCAATTATCCCTCTGTTAAAGAAAATTACTCCTGCAAACAGTCTAATCTTGCAGAAGTAGCCCAAAAATGCCTAAAGAACAGAGTTAAACCTCCGCAGACAGATCTCATTCCACAGGTATTTCAAAAAGCCTTCAATCACCTCCTTGCAAACCTCTATTTCATTAAAAAAAAAAAAAAAATTGCAGGTTATTATCAGAATAAGAAATTGGGCCAACAGTTTCAATACTAGTTGACAAAATTGTTTGCTCCAAATTCTCAGATTTTAATTCAAAAGTTTCATTCAAAAAACAGTTTGTATACAAAGGAAGAATAAAATCAAGTCAGAGAGAGATCAGAATGATGAAATTTGCACAATGAATGGTAAAAGTGAAATCAGAATTCACAATGATAGTGAAAACATAACAGTCAAAGAGCATCAGAGTGAAAGTATATCAGGTAAAAGTCAGAGTGAAATTTAAAACAAAGTTATAGAGTAGTCAAGGTAAAATAGTAAAAGTAAAAACAGAGTCAGTAATGGTTAACAGAGATGAGAATACTTTCACCAACAACAATTAAGTTTATCCAAAGTGAAAGTAAAAATAGTTAAATGAACAAGAAGGTTAAAAGATGAAGACATAACAAGAAGGAACATTTTTGCAAAACAAATTATGTTTAAGTCATTGTTTTGCAGAAACTATTGTGACCCATACAAGATGAATTTTGAAAAACTGAAGGAGGTTTATGTTCTTAAGATGTCCAACTACAAAAACCTCTCTCACTTTTCTAAAATCCATCATGAGTTGGGAAATATTAAATAATATTGGAAAGCACTTTTTCCAAAAAATTCCTATTATGTCATCATTTTGCAAAGAAACTTGTGGCCAATAAAAAATACATATTACACAAATGAAGGAGGTTTTTTGTTCCTAAGAGACCCGTCTAAAAAAACCTATCTCACTTTGTGCACAGGTATTACATAATGAGAGATACATGCACTTCTTCACAACCTATGTTTTAGACTCTGTAAAACTATGTTTTACGCATCTTTTTACAGAGCCTATTGTGAACAGCTGAAGCGGAATTTTAGGGAACTGAGAGAGGTTTATCTCACCAACATATTCATATACAATAACCTCTTTCACGTTTTACATATCTATTTTGGATTGATAAATAAAAAGGTATAATTGGACCCCAAGTTTGAAGAATTGTTGGAGCAGAACGCACAGAGAAAGGAGACAATTAATGACTTGGATGCCTCATCATCAACTAAGAGTTGAGATCAAATTTGAATTCTCCTCTTTGTCATCACCTATCCATAAAAAATAGTTCCAAATAGATGCATTAGTTTTGAGTGTCATTTACTTAAGTTCTATTTATGTAAAATAGTTGGAGATATTTGTAAAACAATCTTAATATTTTTTCAAGATATTCTAGTTTAGAATTTGTATAAATACTTCACTCTTTGAAGTATTTTGTGTGGAATAAAATTGTTGGAATTACCATAGACATTTTTTCTAAATATTGGAGGCTATTTTGTGTTTTATTTCAAAGTAGCAGACTAGACAAGCTGACTGGCATCATAATTCAAGATCCCTATGATAAGCTGATGAGTGAAGTACTTCCTTCTTGTCACTGTTTCCTTTTCTAAGTTTCATGCATTCATTATATGTTTGTTCTGTCTGAATGTGTAACTAGGAGTATTACTACAGGATTAGTCAAGTGCTCCCTGTCTTTAACTAGTTGCCATTTTAATTTTTTCTTCTGATTTCCGATGCTGAGAATTCTTAATTGCTCTCACTCCCGTTTGACCTCTACCTCCTACTTCCATTTTCTGGATCAAAGGATCCTTAAATGTCCTTTATCTCGATCATACCACCTCACAAAAAACCACTTTCCCAAATCTCTGAGGGTTATCTATCTTGCCCTGAATATATTTGTACCTTTTAGCCTTGATTTCTAGTGCTGCTAGCTTGATTTATACTCCATAGCCCAATGGACAAGTAGATTTCTCTCTATCCTACCTCCAAGTGATTTTTTCCCACCAAACCCTTTAAACCAAATCCAAATTTTACTTTCATAACTAGCCTAATATTATAAATAAAAACAAAGATAAATCTTAAAGAGAGAGCCCTCTCTGAACCCTATGAAGGCTAGCTCCTAGAGTTTGAAGTAGGTTTGTGGTTACCTCGGTGAGTTCTCTCTTGAACCTGGAGAAATTACTGAGTGATAACAGACCCCTCTGGTATGTTTTTGCCAATGGCTCTATCTCAGCCACTTTAGTTTTCTTAGGCTCATTGATCTCAACTCTGCTAGGTGATCCAGTTTCAATGTGGGATGGAGATTATGGTGATGAATTAGATGAAGAAGACTGATATGATGATGATGAATGAACTATAGGTTGAGATGGAGGAATGGAAGTGGAAGGATGTGATGATGAAGGTCAATTTTGGGCACGATGAATAGGTGGAGCAGTGAATATTTCATCAGCCATGAATGAACTCCATGGAATGTTCAATTGTTTGAGGTGATGGAGGACTATGATTTTGGTGAGGGAGTGGTGAAAAAGACTGTTCATTTGGTGTTCATATTCTCTCTTTTGGATAATAAATGCCATATTTTCAATGCTCCAAAAGAGGTAGTAGGGTATGTTGAGAATTTTTACCCTAGTGAAGTACATAAGTGGCCAGATGTGATAGGCATACAATCTAGAAAATATAACTTCACATGAAAAATATTTCATAATAATCTTCATCATGGGAGCATATCTCTCTCGGAGGTAAGAGAAAGGAAAAATCCTCTTTCTCTCATTCTTGTACCTAGGTTTGATGAAAGGCTCATAGTTATGCTCCTCCAAGTCTTTCTGTTTGAACCATTTCTCCCCAAAATTTGGGATCCTGGTGGCAGCTGAGATAATGGAAGTTGACACAGTGAAAGTGACACAAGCTAGAGTAACTTGGTTGTCATGGAGATTAGCAATGAAAATTCTGGTCAACATAGCATGGTGTTGGACCTTCTAAATTTTCTCACAAAACTCAAAACAACCAACATGTTTGAAACATGTCACATCCATAGGAGATGCCAAAAGTTCCCTGGTATTTGTTGGCTCTAATATAAGTATTCTTCCCCCTTTGTGTGGCCTCCTCCCCTCTGTTTCTTATCCCTCACTACATGGTCTATTTTCTTCTTCTACCATAATGTCTTTGTGTCAAAACCCTAGGGAGGTGTGATGGGGTGGAATGTGATTTTTAGGAATAGGGAATGGGATAGAGTAATTGAGGGAGATGGTGGTAGGGTTTTATGAGTTAAGGGATGTGATAGGGAGTAGGGGGATATAGGAGTTTATAATAGGGAATTTATCACAAGTGTAGGGAATTGGGAACCTACGTAAATAGTGTACCTAGGGCTTAGGGTTTTAGCGAAATGAAAGATTAGGGAAAGGGGATGTTAATGTAGGGATTTGGGAAAGGGTATACTAAAATGTGGGAAGGTCTATGAAGGTTTAGGGAGTGAATTTTAATTTTAATTAGCTTTTTTTAGGAATACTAGGGTTTTGAATTAGAAGAAATACACCAAACTACTCTTAACAAAATTCACACATCCAAAATGATTTGATGAGAGGAGGAATGAAGAAATTGTAACTTACATGCTTGTTTGGAGGTGTGAAGAACTACTACTGAGAGATTGAAGGTGATTTTGTGAAGTTTAGAGGCCTTTTTTAGAGTTGTTGAGGAAGATTGATAGGCACGCAGCGCCACAAGCAAGCGCGCAATGCCTTTGGTAGGCACGCAGCACACAATTCCAGCACACAACGCCTTTGGTAGGTGCATAGCGCCAGAAGCAAACACGCCCTCCCTTTGGAAAACGCACAGTGCCTCCCCTGGTTTGCTGATTTCGCCTTCAAAACTTGAAAACCCTGCTTTGTTGAGTTTTCTCGATGGTAGTAAGAGACAAATGAGGCCTCTGTTGATGTCATGGGGTATTTTATACTTGTGTGAAATTGATCTTTTCACTGAAACTCCACTTTCTAATGTTTCATTTTCACCTTTGAAAACTTTTGAAAATACCCTGTACACTTTGACTTTGTCTTTTGCAAGTTGATGATGCTAGAGTTTGGCACTATTTACACTTTGAAGTTTGATGTGTTCAATTTGGCATGTGAATTTGAATTGGTAGCTTGGGAATAGTATTTATTACATATAATGAACATTAAATTACATTAAAAATAAAAATAAATTGCATCTCTATTTTTGAATAAAATTACATTGTAGAATAAAATCATAACTTGAAAGGAGAATTAGAACTTTGGAAATATTCCTTGGAGATCATCTTTACATGTTGACAAATATTTTTCAAATGATAAAGGAATGTTATTCAATCACTCTCAATATTTTTACTGACCTTATGAGATGAAATGGTGTATTATTGGACCTTGGAAAATGAAACCTTAGTGACCTAATGGGACCTTGAATGACCAGACTTCATGGTGACTTTGATTGACATAATGACATGATGAGATAGACTCTCATGACTGAAATATGCTCATAACAACATGAAGGTGGGCCAACAAGTATAAATTTTTAGGGAGAGTGAGTTTTATGACTAGGGATACCATCAGTGAGTGAATTTTTTACATGACCTAACGGAATGATTAAAAATTTCTTAGTGGGACTCCTAAAATGATATGAAAAGAGTATTTTTTATCACTGATGGCAGTATGCAAATACTAAAAATAACAACCTACATAAGAGTCACAGGTCAAAATGGTTTTTTTAACGTTAGTGAAACAAGTTCAAAATGTAATAATATAGGTTAGAGAGGAAACATAGCATACTACATAAACAATAAAACAAAAATAAAACAATATGCACAAGATGCATGCTCGATAGAGAAAACACACTAATAACTCAAAATTGAGAGCTTCTCCCTTTATTAGGTGATGGTGATGATAGAATATATAATGCTAAATCTCTTGTAGTGGATCCTTTGAGCTATGGAGCTCCAATATCCAAGGCAAGGAGGTCTCTTCCCCTCAAGTTTTCAGCAATATTCTCTTCCCTCTCAAAGGATTCTATATCGATGAACATGTGGTGAAATCCTCTCTCTTGGGTTGAGATGTTGAGTGGCCAAAAATTGAGTCCTTCCAATCCCTTTGTTGCTGGACTACAAAATTTGGTTTTCTATGGAGAAATTTGGCCAGCGTAACAATGTGTCTCCTATTCTTCTTCCAAACGCTATCTTTTATAGACCATTTTCAAATTATCCATCCTTCTCTTGGCCCAAGATGGATGGTGACACAAGAGTGGAGGTAGGATTCCTTTGGGTGTTGCATTAAAGCCTCAAGGTGGCTCAAGACGACTGTTCTTGGTTAGCTTGAGTGAGAATTGTTTTAACCAAGTGTGCCAAGTGGTCCCAGATGGTGACATTCTGTCATCCCTAGTATCACGCGGCTATTGAAGGGATAGTCGTGTTGTGCGCGGCTATCGAAGAAAAATCCAGACTGTGTGCCAAAAGTCTTTGTTGCCTGTGTGATGTCCATAAATTTTTCCTTTGACCTTAGGAAGAATTAAATTTTTTTGGCTCTTCCTAATGTATTCCTTCTCTGGAAACCTTTATCTGTACCTTATGCTTGACATTTTCAATGTATTTTTCCCGTACGATTTCCAATGTTAACAAGGAAAACACTTTTTTGAAGGAGAGGGGCATGTTAGGTCCATATAATACTAGTGTCTCCCCTTGTTCTTAATGTTAGTGTAGCCCCATTATTGTTATTTTTATGCCCATGTAGTCCACATATTGTTATTATTGTGCCCCATAGAAGCCCACTATTGTTATTTTTGTGTCTCTACATTATTATTCTTATGTCAACTCTAATTATATTGTGACCCCTTAGCCTCCTATATATAGAAAGGAGGTTTTTTCATCTAAATCATCCCATAATTATTCATTTATGTAATGTAAAGGATTTTTCCCCCTCGAAGTGGATAATTTTTAAATCGTTGGTCTATCTTCTCTTCTATTTTGTGATTTGGTTGCATAATAGTGATGTTATGATTTCATGCATTTTGATGCCATGTTAATCCATTAAATGAAGTATTTATATGGTGCTACATATATTCCGTAGATCATTGGCTTGTGTTTTCTGATTGTGCAGGTTCTAATTTTGGCAACGAGATCTAGGATTGGAGCATTCGAGCCAAGAGAGGAGTGAAGCATACAATGGATTACATGTAGGCTTTGACCCATCATCTATTTAATTTAAGGAAAACAAAAGCTAATTTTTCCTTCTGTTGTTCTATACTCACCCACCTAGTCCAGGGAAGACACTTTTTTCCATATTCACAGATTTCGTATAATAAATTGGCAACTACACTAGTGATTAGTATATTCCTTTGGTGGTTTCTTTGTCTTTAGTGTCTATTTCACCTCTTTTTCATACCTTCATTGTCATATTCAGTCAAGAACATACCTAGGAAGCCATTTTAATGAGACTCAATTAAAAAACTTGTTCTAAAACTTATTTATTCTTCAACAACGCTCCCTTTGGCCTAGGGACAAAGCATTTCACCTCTACAGATACCTCTATGTGACTGGGTTGCAAGGCACTGGTGCCTCTTCTGCACCTGCGTTAACCTCTATTCTAGCATAAATTTTCCTTTGTCTTGAATTTCTCTATGATCATCCTACTTTCAACTACCCTTCATTAATTCTTGAGTGTCATGTGGTCCCTTTGAAGCCTCCACATGGTTTGCATTTGTGTTTGATTTCCTTTGATAAGGATTTATTAAGATTTTCCTTTGTTCTTATCATTAGGTTGCTTGTACACTGATTTTGTTTGATCATTGGTTTCTTGAATGAATTATTTTTCTATTCCTCATTCTGAAAATTTATTTGAATCAGTGATTAAACTTTGCATCTTAGTTTTCTTCATTTTCAAAAATTAAGAGACTTGAAAAGAAAAGCATATGCATTGGAATTTGTGGTTTTGGTGTGTACATTGAAATTGGAACAATTGCATTGGAAAGGGATTGCATTTTTCACATTTTTTTGTTGCATACTCTTTGTCTCTTCCCTTCCTTGAATGAGAAGGATTCCATTTCATCATGTTAGTTTTCATTTTAGGATATTCTAGTGACATTCACAGTGATCCCAAATATTGAAACTTAATCAAAGATAAACAGTAAAATTTATTGAATTAACCTAAGGAGAATTTGTAACATTAACACAAAAACTTTGAGGACTAGGCTAGAGACGTGTTCTGGCGTCGTTAAATGTAGGAGTTGTTGTTGCTTGTCAGTGTTACAATCCAGGGGTGATATCCTGTTCCACGTATGTGAGTGTATATAATTGTTCTCCACGTACATTTGATATATTGGACAACGCTCGAACGTAAAGTATATGGGAACACTCTCATCAAACGGTTACGCATTAGACAACACTACTACGAACTGCACTCCCACATACTGTCAAATTTTGGGAGTCCCCTATAGGTTGCTAGCCTTGCCATAGGTAACCGATTTGGCTTCCTTATATACCGTGATACACCGAATACAACATTCGGGTTGACTGGCTATCATACATTAAGTCTTTGGTCTGCCAAGGTGTATATTGTAGTTAACGGTTGCTTAGTAAGCCTTTATGCCTAGATTAACCTCTTTTTTATTTATTTTTGTGTTAATTTATAAAATTTATTAATCCAACATGGAAGAAAATAATCCCCCACCTCAACGTTTGTGCAGAATGCAAAATAAGCCTCCATTTTCACCAGAGGCTACTCCTGGTCATCATTAGAAGCATAAGAAGACACAAAATACCGAATTTGGAACTTCGAGAAATAATATTGGTCCACCTCTTGATATTGATCCACCATAATCATATTTCCCTTTGAGTTCTAAGACCGAGACTACATCTACTATTTCCGGTGAATCTGACACAATCGAAACAAAAGTCCCTAAAACTGTGTTTCCTGAGGTTATTGAACCTAGATTTCCTTAGTCATACACTTTGATTCCTAATATTATTTAACCTCAAGAGCCTCAACCATCTCCACCTATTACTTCAATACCTTCCTCTTCCATTCCTTTGTCTCAGACATAACCTATATATCTTGGACCCAACAATGAACCTCTTCCATACATAATTATGAGTATTAAATAGATCCCACAAGAATAGCCTCATCCCTATGCTCGTTTTCATTGGGAGGGACTCAATTTTTATCATACTGATCCTCTTCCTCCTCTTTAGACTCTGACAGAAACTCCTTTTCCTGATTCTTTGGACTTACCCATGGATCTCTCGCGGAAATATTCATTGGGATTGTTAACCATGACTGGAGTTGATCCGACCTCTCAGCTTGTGTCCATGACAATAGTTGAGACATCAAATGTTTCTTCCTCGTCTATGTTTGAAACATCACCTGAAAAATTTGTGTGGTGGCCGATCCGTCCTACCTCATTATCAGTATTTATCTGGTACCTTTTCTGGTGCGACTTCCAGTGCTTAGACCTCTCCCATGTCATCTAAGTTTGGAATTTCATCTGGAACTTCTCTTATGAATGCCACACAGTCAACTCCTCCTCCACCACCTACACCTACGATTAAGTAGTAGGTTGAAACTTATATTAGTGGGTAAGTTTATCTTCAACATCCTAACTCTCCTTATGTTAGGTACCCTCCATCTGGATCGCAGTTGCCTCCATCATCCCCTCCTCCTTTGTCAGGAGGAAACTTGTTGTTGGTATACCTCAAATTGGTAATCAACCTTATTATAGTCCTCCTTATCTTGGAATAGATTCCATCGTTTGGAAACATACTTTCCTCGTTCAACCTGGTTCATTTTGGTACTGATTGTTGAATCCCCAACCTGGGCCATCTTCATCTCAAATTCCTATCCATCCATTTGTACCTCAACAAGCTCAAATAAATGTGAGCCAACCTTTACATATTGTTGTTGCATCACAACATATTCCATTGGTATTTGGTACCTCCTAGGTTCTACTTGCCCAACCTTTACAAGGTACCTTAAAATCTCAACTAGTTGGACAAGGTACTCCTAAATTTTCGATAGGGAAAAATGTGTATAGTATGGAGCAGTCCCAAAATAACCCACCTTATGTCGGGATGATGAAAAATCCCATAGGGAACATTATAGACCCTATCACGATATCCCTAAAGTTCCTTTTCAAGGCCAATACGTCCAAAACCAACTATTCTAGCCTTTGCAGGGTTATCCTAGAGCGGGTCAACAAGGTTACATGTATGTTGGTTACCAGATTCCTCCTTATTCTGGTACCCAAGTTCCTCCTAATCAAAACCATCATTATCTAGGAACGCAAGTACCTGTTGTTGAGGAAATTCCTTCTTATCTAGGCTATCCTTCACCGGATTTCAACTGAAAATTACCTTTTGTGGCAACTCTCAAATTCCTAGACTTAAATCAGCTTACCAACGATCCCATCGCTCATTCTCCTTGGTGGCCGATAATTCCCACCAAATTTCCCTCTGATATCGCAAAATTCAATAGGAATCTTAGAGAATAACCGTCGACCCATGTCATGACGTATCACCTATGGTGTTCTTTCAACTCCCTTAATGATGATTCCATATGATTACATCTTTGTTGAAAAAGTGTAAGTAGGTTCAGTCTTCATGATGACTAGTAATTTTGATTCTATGTAAACAAAGAATACAAAGAATAATAAACGTGATATGTTACTTGCTTCATGGGTTTCATGAGCAAGGATTTTTATTATAGGTCAAATACTTCTTCTTGATGTCTTTTAGGATTTTTCATATAGTTATAAATATAATTAAGTCAGTCATATATATATATATATATATATATGAATTTGTGTTACACTTGTAAAATAGTCACCCCAAAATGCTTGTCACTATACCCTTCAATTCGGCTCAAACTAAATGAAGGATTATCCCTTGAAGAATTCAACCTACATACACTTGATCACGTTGGACTAAAAGCAAAGAGACAATATATATATATATATATATATATATATATATATAGATATAGATATAGATATAGATATATATCTAAGAGGACTGCGGCCTCATTTAACATCAACCAATTTAGAAATATATGAAATAACACAATGCAGATTTCAGTGCAAATCTCAATGCGAATTTCAATACATAAGTTAAGGGTTAAATAATAAGAAAGGAGGTCACCATTTTTTAGATATATCAACTCTAAATTTTATGTGTAGACCTAAGTAAACTCTAGTATTACCATGGCTCAGTTAAGGGTGCATTCAAGTGAAAATCAATGCTGGAAGATAGTCGAGGTTAAAAGATAGTGGAATATCAAAAGAGAAGCCTATAGGAGTGTGTCGAGAAGTGAAGGACTAAAAGATCAAGACTCTCCTAGTGACGGTGTTGGACAGTGCAAGAAATAAGGACAACACATGAAGGGATAGTCATAATTATCTTGAGTAATTTTGTATTGAATTATTTTGTCAAGGGTCTTCATATTCTCAATTGAAGCATCTATAAGAAGAGATTTGTGGGTTTTCCCCTCAAGAGGAGGGGTTTTGGCCCTTGCTTATAGCCTACATATTGTGTCATTGTTGTTATTGTATTGTTAAATGCTTGATGTATTGATTATCATCATAAAAATAATCAAAGAGATAGAAGATAAAGTATAACACAAGAAGTTACATAGTTAGAGAATTGAATTAAACACTTCCCTATTGAATTCTCAACATGGTATCAGAGCTAAGGACATTCAATGGCATCGTGAAGGTCATGAGGAATATTTCAAGCCATCTCAATAAATGTTTTAAGAAGTTATGGAATATTTTATTCTCTTCCAAGTGGAAATCATAAAATATGAAGGTCTTTTCTCAGCCCTCTCTGGTACATTTCAAGAAGACAACATTTGGGTAATTGACAATTGCTTCAAGGCACATGAATGGCCATCCAAAACAATTAAAGACTCTATAAAAAGGAAAATCCAATTATTTTGGTGAACTTGGAGACACCAACAGTTATCTCGTAAAAGGTATTGGATCTATATCAAACAATATTGAAGACGGAAGCAATATCAAGCTTAGAAGAAAAAGGAGATAGATTAGCTTTTATTGATGGAAAGGTTGTTGTTTGGGGAAAATATTCAAATATAAACCAAGCCAAAGTTATTGGCATTCAAGAAGGAATGCTCTACAGATTTTTCTTCCCTTTAGCTCAAGCCCTACTTCACGTTGAAGTCAGTCCCTGTGAACTATGGCATTGAAGGATTGGTCATATCCATTTCAAAATCCTTCCCTCTCTAAGCACCATTATATATGGAATCCCAAATCTTAAAGAAGACTATGGAGGAGCCTGCAAGGGATGTGCATTAGGAAATAATATAAAAATACCATTTGTAAGTAGTAATTCATGATCAAAATATATCTTGGATCTCATCCACTCTGATGTGTGTGGAACAATGAATCCAAAATCTCTTGGTGGTCATGTATACTATGTCACCTTTATAGATGATCATTCAAGGAAGACTTGGGTTTATCTGTTAAAAACCAAGGATGAAGTTTTCACAAAGTTTCAATAATTCAAGGCCGAAGTTGAAAATCTTACATAAACAAAGATAAAAATCCTCATATATGATAATGGAGGAGAAAATACATCCAAGGATATCATAGCATTCTGTAAGGATTCATGTATTAAGAGGGAGATGATAGTTCCATACTATCCATAACATAATGGTGTCGTAGAAATAAAAAATAGATCCATTGAAGAAAGCGTAAAATAAATTATTCATGATCAAGATCTGCCAAAGTTTCTATGGGGAGAAGCAACTAAAACCGTAGTCTATATTCAAAAGAGATGTCCTCACAGATCTTTGGACAATAAAATTCCAGAAGAAGTATTCACAGGAAAGAAGCCATATGTAGTTCATTTATGAATCTTTGGGAGTCCTATATATATCCACATAGCAAAGGACAAAAGAAATAAGTTTCATCCTTCGTGGATGAAAGGAATATTTGTTGGATATAGAAACTCATCAAAGACTTATAGAATATACATAAAGGATGGCCATCACATAGAAGTTAGCCGTGATGTCATATTTTATGAGAGCATAGCATTCAAGAAATCAAAAGATATTTCCACATATTCTGATCATGAATATCTTCCTATATTTGAGGGAGAAGTGAACCAAGAAGCTGAGGAATCTCACCATGAAGACGAAGGTCCTAGTGAACCCATTCAACCAGTGGTCATACCTGAAAAAACAAAAAGACCCAATTGGTGGAACCCCACACTAATTTATGCATAAGGTCATGGAACAATGAAGGGGAAATTTAGAGAAAGTAAGAAACCCAAGGAATACTCTCGGTATGTTGCATACATGAACAAAATTATAGAAGCAGAACAATCCACATTAAAAGAAGCAGTACAGAATCCAGAATGGAAGAATTCCATGAATGAAGAATACCAATATATCATGAAGAATGGTGTATGGGAGATTGTACCTAGGCTCGAAGACAAATCTGTGGTTACTTCTAAATGGATCTATAAGATCAAACATGCTATTGATGGAAGTATAGATAAGTATAAAGCAATGTATGCAGCCATAGGTTTCTCTCAACTTGAAGGCATCGATTATGAAGAGATATTTTCTCCTACCTCAAGATATACAACTATTTGATCACTAATTTCCCTAACTGCATCAATGGGATGGAACATCCATCAAATTGATGTCAAGACTGCATTTCTGAATGGTGCAATTGATGAAGAAGTCTACATACAACAAGCCTTAGGATTTTAAGTCAAGTATAGAGGCATATCCGTGCAAGTTGAAGAAAGAACTATATGGCCTCAAGCAGGCACCAAGGGCGTGGTATGCTAGGACAGATGCATATCTTCAAAGCCTAGGCTTCCAGAAAAGTTCTGTTGAATCAAACTTATATATCAAAGTGGAAAAATGTGAACCGGTAATTATACCTCTATATGTAAATGATCCTCTCCTGACAGGTTTAGAAGGAAGAATTAAAGAATGCAAGGAACACCTAGCAGCATAATTTGATATGAAGGATCTTGACTTGATGCATAACTATTTGGGACTAGAATTCTGGAAAGGACCTAATGAAATCCTTTTAGGTCAAGGAAAGTATGTGATAAAGATGTTGAAGAGGTTTGACATGATGAATTTCAAATCGATGACCACTCTAATGATCACAAACTTAAAAATACTTAAAATTTCTAATTCAATCCTAGTGGATCCTTCCAAGTATATAAAATTAATTGGATCACTAATGTATTTGGTCAACACTCGGCCAAACATATGTTTTGCAATAAATATCCTCAGTTAGTTCCAAATAGAACCAAAGCAGGATCATTGATTGGAAGCAAAACACATTCTTATGTATCTGCAAGGAACCATCAACTATTGTCTAAAATATGATAGAAGGAATGATGTCAAATTAATTAGATATACAAATTCTGAATAGGGAGGAAATGAACAAGATGGTAGGAGCTCCACTAGAGGATGCTTCAGTTTGGGATCCTCTATGGTCTCATGGATGAGCAGAAAGAAAGACGTTGTTTCTTTGAGCAGTATTGAGGCTGAATATGTTGCAGCATTAGAAGTGGGAAAATAATATGTCTAGTTAGGGAAGCTATTATCTGACTTATTTGAAGGACCGATGGATCCTACAGTGATTCTATGTGATAACACTAGTTGTATACACTTTTCTAAAGATCTAGTATTTCATGGAAATACAAAGCACATCAACAAGTATCATTATGTTGGAGAACTAGTACAAAATGGTGTGCTACAACTTCAGTATGTTTCCATTGATGAACAGGTAGTTGATATATTGAAAAAATAACTTCCAAACAAGAAGCTTGTGTATCTCAGATGCAAGCTTAGTTTGGTGGATGTATCCTCCCTATGTGAGAGGGAGAGATAGACACACATTCGTGTCTTCATTGGAAGAAAGAATGAAGTATTTTTGGATTTGGTAACCATCTGGTATCTGATACTCTTTGAATGTGGTAATGGAATTCTGATAAAGAGTGTTCGAGGATGTACATTCTTTGAGATAAGAATATTCCTATGAGTTCATACTCAGTGAACACCGGGGTGGAGTATGTGCCTCGGAGACAATGACGATGGCGTCTATAGCCATTGGTCTCACCAACATTGTGGCTCAAGATCTATGGAGAGATGGAGCCATTAGTCAACGCCTTGCTATGTAAAAATGATGGATTAATATGATGTTAGAAACAGATTGGTTGCAAATCCAAATCTTCTTATGTAATATCTTCAGATTGAGAATGACCATGTACCATTATGAATACCTCCCTAGTTAAGAGGGAGTGTTGGAAAAGTGTAACTAGGTTGGGTCTTCATGATGACTAGTAATTATGATTTTATGTAAATAAAGAAGACAAAGAATAATAAATGCAATATGTTACTTGCTTAATGGGTTTCACGATCAAGGAGTCTTATTATAGGTCAAAGACTTCTTCTTGATGTCTTTTAAGATTTTTCATCTAGTCATAAATATACTTAAGTCATATATATATATGAAGTTGTGTTACACTTGTAAAATATTCATTCCAAGATGCTTGTCACTATACCCTTAAAATTGGCTCAAAGTAAATGAAGGATTATCCCTTGAAGAATTCGAACTACATACACTTGATCACGTCGCCCTAAATGCAAAGAGACAGTATATATATATAAGAGGATTGTGGCCTCATTTGATATCAACCAATTTGGACATCTCTGAAATAACACAGTGTGGCTTTCAATGTGTATTTCAGTACATAAGTTAAGGGTTATATAAAAATAAATTAGGTAAAAATTTTCAGATATATCACTTCTACATTTTCTGTGTAGACCAAAGTAAACTCCAGTGGTACCACAACTTAGTTAAGGGTGCAATCAAGTGAAAATCAATGTTGGAAGATAGCTGAGGTTAGGATATAGTGGAAGACCAAAAGAGAAGCCTATAGGAGTGTGTCAAGAAGTGAAGGACTAAAATACTGAGACTCTCTTAGTGACGGTGTTGGACAGTCAAAGAAAGAAGGACAACACATGAAGAGATAGTGACAAGTATCTTGAGTAATTTTGTATTAAAGCCTTTTGTCAAGGGTCTTGATATTCTCAATTGAAGCATCTATAAGAATATATTTGTGGGTTTTCCCCTCAAGAGGAGGGGTTTTGGCCCTGACTTATAGCCTACATATTATGTCATTTTTCTTATTGTATTGGTAACTATTTGATGTATTTATTATCATCATAACAATAATCAAAGTGATAGAAGCTAAAGTATAACACAAGGAGTTATCTAGTTAGAGAATTGAATTAAACATTGCCCTATTGAATTTTCAACATGGTATTAGAGCTAAGGGAATTCAAGGGAATCATGAAGGTCATCAAGAAGATTACAAGCCATCTCAAGAAAGGTTTTAAGAAGTTCTAGAATCTTTTATTCTCTTCCAAGGACGTGTCAATCATAAAATATGAAGGTATTTTCTCAACCCTCTCTGGTACATTTCAAGAAGAAGAAATTTGGGTAATTGACAATGGTGCTTCAAGACACATGACTAGCCATCCAAAATATTTAAAGAATCTATCAAACAGAAAATCCAATTATTTTGTTGAAATTGGAGACACCATCAGTTATCTCATAAAAGGTATTGGATCTACATCTATCAAGATTGAAGACGAAAGCAATATCCACCCCAACAATCTTATATTTGTTCCAACTTTGCATAAAAACTTGCTCCCAATTTCAACCTTAGAAGAAAAAGGAGATAGATTAGCTTTCATTGATGGTAATTTTGTTGTTTGGGGAAAAGATTCAAATATAAATCAAGCCAAAGTTATTGGCATTCGAGAAGGAAGGCTCTACAGATTGATCCCCCCTTTATCTCAAGCCCTACTTCACGTTGAAATCAATCCCTGTGAACTATGGCATCGAAGGTTTGGTCATCTCCATTTCAAAATTCTTCCCTCACTAAGCTCCATTGTAGAAGTAATCCCAAATATTAAAGAAGAACATGAAGGAACCTGCAAGGGATGTGCATTAGGAAAGAATGTCAAAATACCATTTGCAAGTAGTACTTCACTATCAAAATATATCCTGGATATCATCTACTCTGATGTGTGGACCAATGACTCCAAAATATCTTGGTGTTCATTTATACTTGTTGGCTCGAGCGGTCCTGACCCAGGTTCAGAGGTTAAGGTTTGCCAACAAACCCCTATACTACTGGCCCTTTCGGTAGTGGCCTGCTTGCACGGGCCAAAGTCTCACCCGAAGTAGTATGGGAGGGTGCTAGAACTAGGTTTCCGCACCCTAGGAGAGGGTAGGTAAGTCAGGAAGAGCTGCATTGGACTTCACAAATATCAGATCGCATATTACAGAACCCATATCTATCAGTTCCTCTGCATCCACGTGCGCAATACCATGTATAATCGCAACGAATAACAGATATAGGAAAATTAGACAACTATTGCAGTATTCTTGCATCAATTCTAATAAACAGATTCATATCAATGGTCAATGCAGCATAAGCACTTAGCATAGTTACTTGCGGAGCTCGATATAGAATTATGCATACCATAATAGATCTAGATCTCAGTATAAACAAGTAACACAAGTATTTTCGCAGCTTAAATCAATGACACAGAGCATACATAAACAGATATCACAGATCCCATAGATTCAGATATTTCAACAGCCTTCCGCATTCATTAATCCTTCAGATCATTTTACAATACCCAAAACCCAACCTGCACACACAACAGCAGGGTCCACACACAGCAGGACTGAGGATCTTCGCGCACACAGCCAGCAGGATCCTTTCCCCAAAAACCCAAACAGATCTGCTAATTCGCAATTCGCACCAATCTTAGTCCAAGTCTGTCTTACAACTCAAAAAGGTTCAACTACTTATACTATTTTAGCCTACACATCCAATGGTCTGAAAACCGTGGTTTGCTGACTCTTGGTCTACCCTTGACCCATTTACAATGCATTAGGGGCTTTGACCCACCCCAAAACGCCTGCGTTAGACTAAATATAATAAAAAATATACAAAATGGACCAGTTTCGTAGCTCTTGTAGGAGACCCCGTTCCAATAGTCCCCCAACACAATCTTGTGACTCGTCCCGAGTCACTGTGGTGGTGGGGTTTCCACCTGCGCGTGCAGTGCATTGACAACTGCGACCAACGAGGGCAGCACTTCTTGACTCTGGGCAGCAGCGCTCTGCGCACTATCTACAAGATTTTGTGAGGTCGGTCCCTTTGTCGCAGTCATGACACTCTCTAGTGTCTGGTTTAGTCCCTTCACAGCACCATCTACATCCTGTGAGAGCTGGAGGGCTGCAACATCCCAAGGCTTCAAGCGTTCCCCGATAACATGCTTCTTATGGCGGAGTCCCTCGATCTCATCTTGGAGGGTGTTGTTGGTCTGCAATCGTGCCAAACGTTGTGCAGGAACCAAGGTAGGTAATGTAGCCTTGATCTGCTCGAAATCTTTCTCCTTTTGTCGCAAGTCCTAATTAATTTTCCAGAGGACAGGATCACGCTGGATCTTGGTCCAAAGCTGCATGGCATCAACGAGTAACTGGGCACCCTGAGCAATCTGTCCTGCAATAGTGTGGTAGCCTCGGTCACTAGCGCAACGCGCTAAGCTCGTACCTCTGGGGGTGTTTCGGGCTGCATTTTGGCTTGTAAGTCAAAGATTTGCTGCTCCAACTGTGTCTTAATAACCTACATTTCCTTCCTAGAAGCCTTCAATGCTGCAACCAATCCTTCCACTTTAGCCCAGGGGTGGTTGTGGCTGGTATTTCTTCTATAACCTCTGTGCAAAGCTGGTGGATCAGAGTTTTGAGCTCTGCTTGCTGCCCAATAGCAAAGAGTACCTCTGTGTTTTGTTGTGCGATGGTCTGTTCGGCCAAATCCAGTTGGTGGTGTACTTGCTGGTCCCAGTGGTGAATATTGTACTTGTCATATAGTGTGGGGGAAAGCCGAGGTCTAGAATTGATGGCTGCAACCACGCTACTATGGAAGACGACCCAGAAGACTTGGTTATCTTCTATGCGTTGCGCGTCCTTGGAATCTCACATATGGGCATACCGGGCCCCTTCGAACATATCTGGAGGGAGCTCAGGGAGCACTGACTCCGCAGGGGTTTCGAAACAAACAAGGGCTATAAGAAATAGTAGCCAGGCATAGCAGAAGGCTTTACCCTACTCCTGTGATTCGCGAACGTTGGCTAAGAACTAGTCGCATAAGTCTTGGGCCCAATGGAGGCAAACCCCCTTCTCACATTGACCGGCTAGCCGAATGACATAGGTAGGGACGATTGCGACCTGACACTTTCGCATTAGCTTGCGGGCTAGTAATATGGTACCCATCTGCGTAGCCGGGTTGCTGATGGATTTTATGACGAAGCCCCACGTATTCCTTTCCACATGGTAGGTCTTACGCACATACTTAGTAGTGTCCCCTTCATATTTCTTGCCCACACGCTCCAGAGGGTGTTTCCCGTTAATGGGAAGGCCCGTGATTCTATGAACCAAGGCAGCATCTATGGGGACCCTATCCCGAATCCATGGGCAGCCATTATGTATTAGGCGAGTAGTTGTCAGGCCAGTCGATCCGTGACATTGTAATGGCCAAAGTGGGGCATACGCAGCAGGTTTAAGAGCCCGGATTTGGCCAATCTACTTACCGAGCACTGAGGAATGACTATAACCCCATCGTCCATGTAAATTGTGTCGAAGTACAATGTGAGGGTCAGCTCAGGGAAGGCTTCGTAATATTCCAAGTCGTGATCGTCGAATTTAACTTCATGGAGCTTCCCGCAGGGGTCACTCAGGACAGGGACTTCTCCCGGGGTTAGCGACATCTGTAGGTAGGTAACCAGGCCATCAAGGTTCTTTGGTGTGCGCATTGAGGGCCTGCGCGGGCAGATGAAGGGAGGTAACCAATTGATCGGATTGGCAGGCAGGGCTTCCTCCTGCGTAGCCTGAGCCTGAGGCGTTTCTCACGGGGACTTGGCATGCCTTGGGGAGGTCCTAGGCTTCCATAAAGCCCATTTCGTAGCTTTGGGGGGCTTCCCTATGCCCTGTGCCTGCTCTTTTCCCTTCCTTATGACCAGCGTTGAGGGAACTTCTTCATCCTTAGACCTGAGCTCCATCACTTCCTCAACTTCTAGGGCAGTAGGTGTCGAGGGCTCAGCTGGGTTAGTGGCTGTCATCCTAGCGCGGAAAAGGAATCCCAACTCTAGGTGGCTACTATCAGCAGGGGGGGTTTGATCCAACATGAGAGGGACAGTGTAGACCCGAGAAATCTTGCAGATTAGGCTCGTTCAAGAGAAAGAGGATAGGTGCACGTTATGCAAGTGAGATGGAACCCTTGCTTGAGCTATCCGGCCCTTTTTATAGCGCCTGCAAGAATCCAAAGGTAGGGTAAACTTGACTTGGAACTTACCATCAGATAAACGGTAAAAAATCCTAAAGATCTACCCTATTAAATGCCAGCGGCCCACTCCTTTTAACGGTAAATTTTTCTTTTTACCAGGTGTTACTATGCCAACGGTTAGTTTTTGCACCTTCTATGCACTTGACATTCTTGCTACATTTGGTTCAAACACCTGCGCATCTTCCCCCAACACAGGCTTAAGACCTAAGTACTTCAAACCCAAAGATATGTTTTCTCGGCTTGTGTCATCGTAATAGAACCGGGCCGCCTTTGTGAGCAAATCTTTGAGAGGTGCGATGGTCACTGCATATCTCCAAACAAACTTCTTGTAATAACCTACGTGGCCAAGAAGTGAGCGCAGCTTCCCCTTTGTTTCAGGAGCTGGTGGGTATATAATATTCGCATCCCCAATTTTAGCTAGCGTGGGGTGCATCTCACTGCTATCCGTTCGCAGCTTGAGTGGTCCAGTAGCCGTGCGCACCCTATTCAATTCTGAGTCAGGACCCTCTCGTGGATCCTTCTTACCTTATTTTGGAGCTAGGCTGCAAAATTTGATCCTGCTTGGTGTCTGCGGCTCCTAATTGGGTATTTCAGGTGCGATGCACAGGTGCAATTCACCCCATGCTACAGTGTCAACGTCCTGCAGAGCTGCGTCAAGCGCCTCTGTCCCGCCTATGAACCCAAATGTTCCCATAAATTCATCCCTCAAAGCCTCCCAGTGGCGAGTGCGCTGGTGGAGCTCCACATCTAAGTACCATGCGGTGGGAAGTGGTCCCAGGGCATGAATAAGCAAATGAACCCACTCCTGGGTAGTTCTATTGCACCATTGTTTTATCTAAGCGACCAGATATTCACGTGGATCTTTGGGTTCAAGGAACATTTTGATTTGCACGTCGTCTGGGACCTCAAATCATAAGATCATCATATTCTGACACTCCTCCCAATCCTAGAACGCATCCTCGTGCATTTCCCACCATTGCGTAGGTGATTCTTGCATGGCCATCTTACAGGCCCATAGTCATCATTCTCAGGGAACCTCGGCTTCAAATGCCCACAAAAAGTCCCTAACATTACCAGAACCATCGAAATAAGGTAGATCTCTTACCTTTGAGGAGATGCAGTGGAAGTTCTTCGTGATCCGAAGACATCTTAGCGCAGAGTCATCATGTAATCGGTTTTGTCAGTTCTTCATCTCCCCATCAGTGTCATAGAAACACTTGTTGTCCTTTTCCCAGCAGAGTACCCCCTCCGCCGTAGGGTTGATCCAGTCTTCATCTCGCACAGTCAACTTATAGATGTTTTCTACATCCTCTTCGTCACGCATTGGTTCTGTGTATCGTTCACCCTCCGCCGGATCTAATGGTACTATTACCCTTGTACCGTTATTCTTGAATACCATGCTTCTCTTCTTTAGGTTAATGATGCCTCCCATATCAATGGCCCAATCCAAGCCTAGAAGCGCAAGGTAGGGGTCCACATCTTCGATAATATGAATTAGTTCAAAGTCAGCCCGGACCTTAACCCCTGTGATATCCACCACAATCTTTGATAGTCTTCCCAATGGAATGATCTTCTGTTGATTGGCCATACACAGCTGGATAGTGGACCATTCCAACTTAGGTTCCCCCATTCGTTGCCAAGTCTATTTAGGCAATACCTTCACATTCGACCCTAGGTCCAAAATAACCCGATCCATCTCGTAATCACCAATCTGCGCAGTCAACCGCATCTCCCTGCCGGTGCGTTTCTTATACCTATAGAGTTTATGTACATCCTTGACTTCCGGAGGGAGGGTAGGTCATGTTGCGCAGCTATTTATCAATGCCTGAAGGTTTTCCACAGCCCTCGGATTGCGCAACAACTTCATACATGCTTGTAAAAAGGGTTTGACCTCCTCATCTACCCTGGGATCTTCATGCGGCTGCGAAGTAGATGCCTTTGCCTCAGCAAAGTCTTTGCAAGCTACGATAAATGTTTCTTTCTCCTTTTTTATATCCAACCCTTCCTGTTTACTACCTATTGGCCGGATCAGAGGCTCGGTTGCAGTTTTCTCCCCAACCCCCCCGGTGGCCATCCCACCGCGTGTTACGACATTCACGCTTGGATCTCTGTCTTATAGTTTGGCCTTAACCCTCTGCAAATTCTGCATAGGTGTCGAATGCTTTTCTGCATCTTCGCTATAAAGACTGGACAGACTTCAATCGCATGGTCTAGCTGCCTGCAACACCGGCAGGTTTGTCTTGTAGGGTTTGGACAGTCCCTGGAAAAGTGCCCTACCTCTCCACAGTTATAACAGATGAGTTGCCCTCGTCCCCGACCTGTGCTTCCACCTCTTCCGCCTCCCCTACCCCTTGCTAGGGAGCCCCCTGTGCTCGAGAGGTATCTGGGTGAGGATGGATCCGACTGCACCCTATAGAGGTTCCCCTGATCGATCATCAAATCATACGTCCGACAATTCTATTCATCATGTCCTACCGACCTGCAGAACCTGCACCATTGCTGCTTTACTTCTGGGACGTACACAGCAAGGCGGGGACAGTGGTTTGTGTCGTGCAACCCTGCAACGCGGAAATCATCGCACCATAGTGCTGACCCACTTATTCCTTTCACTTTCCTAGGGTGCAGCGGACTAGGTCCCCCAGCCTGCATGTAATCTGTTAACAGCGGGCAGTTATCCTTGGTGTGACCATTCGTCCTGCAATGTATGTACCATCTTTCTGGGCTAGCCTCTACACCTCGCTCCTTTCGCAGGTTCTGGATCTCCATGTGCATTGCCTCCAATTGTCCTTGGATCTGCTGGACGCCTAGTTGGGTATCGTCTCTGGGTACAACTTCTAACTTCATAGCAACCTCCAGGGATTTTTTCGATGATTCGAAAGTTTGGTGACCCATAGGTACGCGCAAGTGAGGTAGCAACATAGCAATGAACCACTCTGCGTGCTGTCTATCATCGTACTGAAATCCTCCTTCCCTGATCACCTTCTTTAGCCATTGATCGGCCTCCCATACAGATTCAGAAGGCCCTTTCTTGAAATCCTTTAGATCAACCACTATTTGAGAATAGGACTTAGGCTTCTTGAACTGTTGTTTTAAGGCGTTCTTGATCTCTTCAATGGTTGAGTTTGCATGTTGTCCAATGTATCCCATGTACCAATCCAAAGCTCTTCCTTTGAAGGCAAGGGACAGTTGTGCCCTCTTCACCACGTCACTAGCTACGTTCTGCGTATTCCATACCAATTCTGCAACAAACTAGAACTGCTCCATGTCCTCATCTCCCACACCCTTAAAGGTAGGAAATTTCGTGTGCGCGGAAATGTTGTCTTCTGGTGGTGGAGGTGTAGGTGAATTCTTACCCCTACACTAGTTTGAAAGTGGCGTGGTTGGAGGACTCTGCGCAGCTGCTTCTCTTACCAGGATGTAGATATATCTACCTCCTTCTAGGTTGGTCCGACAGTATTTTCCGCTTCGTGTCATACTCCCGTCCAGATCAGAGGTCATTCATCTAGTGTGGCTACACAGAATAATTTTTTAGCACAGTAATATCTTAATCAGTAATGGTAAAATCTTCAGAAACTTACCCCTAAATCCTTTGAAGAATCTTCACTCTGCTTCGGAGTAGGAGACGAACTTATCAATGAAAAATTCTGTCACGAATCCTCCTAGCACGTTGTCCACCCAGTGGTCTACGATGCGAGTGATGGTGTTATCAGCCTTTTCTAACCGCTGGATCAATTCTGGGGTCCACTGTGTGACCCACTCGTCCTTCCAACACTTTTGAAATTTGACCAACCTTGCAAGCCACTCCTGGAGCTTGATCGCAATGGTTAAGAAAAAGATCTCATAGAGCTCTGTGAAAATATACCTATTTTTCCACTCTTCGGTGGTCAACCTCTTACTATGGTTTTCTTTCACTGCGAATTCCTGAACTTGTCGTTCGAACCATTCATCAATTTCTTTCCTTTCAGGTTTCCAGTACAGCCTTGGCATTACCCGATCCCTCTCTCAAAATTCTCCCGGTCCTGGCAACGGAACCATTTGTTGGCTCGAGGGGTCCTAACCTAGGTTTGGAGATTAATGTTTGCCAACAAAACCCTATACTGCTGACCCTTTCGGTAGCGGCCTGCTTGCGCAGGCCAAATTCTCACCCGAAGTAGTATGGGAGGGTGCTAGAACCAGGTTTCCGCACCCTGGGAGAGGGTAGGTAAGTCAGGCGGAGCTTCATTCGACTTCACAAATATTAGATCGCATATTACAGAACCCAGATCTATCAATTCCTCTACATCCACGTGTGCAATACCATGTATAATCGCAACGAATAACAGATATAGGAAAATTAGGCAACTATCGCAGCTATTCTTGCATCAAGTCTAATAAACAAATTCAAATTAATGGTCAACGCAACATAAGCACTTAGCACAATTACTTGCGGAGCTCGATATAGAATTATGCATACCATAATAGATCTAGATCTCAGTATAAACAAGTAACACAAGTATTTTCGCAGCTTAAATCAATGACATAGAGCATACATAAACAGATATCATAGATCCCATAGATTCAGATATTTCAACAGCCTTCTGCATTCATTAATCCTTCAGATCCTTTTACAATACCCAAAACCCAACCTGCGCACACAGCAACAGGGTCCGCACACAGCAAGACTGAGGATCTCTACGCACACAACCAGCAGGAGTCCTTTCCCCAAAAACCCAAGCAGATATGCTAATTCGCACCAATCTTAGTCCAAGTCTGTCTTACAACTCAAAAAGGTTCAACTACTTATACTATTTTAGCCTAGGCTTCCAATGGTCTGCAAATCGTGTTTTGCGGACTCTTGGTCTACCCTTGACCCATTTACAATGCATTAGGGGCTTTGACCCACCCCAAAACCCCTACGTTAGACTAAATATAATAAAAAATATACAAAATGGACTAGTTTCGCAGCTCTTGTAGAAGACCATGTTCCAACACCTCTCTAAGCTCCATTGTAGAAGTAATCCCAAATCTTAAAGAAGACCATGAAGGAACCTGCAAGGGATGTGAATTAGGAAAGAATGTCAAAATACCATTTGCAAGTAGTACTTCACGATCAAAATATATCCTGGATATCATCCACTCTAATGTGTGTGGACCAATGACTCGAAAATCTCTTGGTGGTCATTTATACTATGTCACCTTTATAGGTGATCATTTAAGGAATACCTGGGTTTATCTGTTAAAAACCAAGGATGAAATTTTTACAAAGTTTCAAGAATTCAAGGCCAAAGTTGAAATTCTTACATAAAGAAAGATTAAAATCCTCGGATATGATAATGGAGGAGAATATACATCCAAGGAGATCATATCATTTTGTAAGGAGTCAAGGATTAAGAGGGAGATGATAGTTCCATACTATCCCAAAAAAAATGGTGTCGTAGAAAGAAATAATAGATCGATTGAAGAAAGTGTAAAAGAAATGATTCATGATCAAGATTTGCCAAAGTTTCTATAGGGAGAAGCAACTAAAACTGCAGTCTATATTCAAAATAGATGTCCTCACAAATCTCTGGAAAATAAAAGTCCAAAAGAAGTATTCACAGGAAAGAGGCCAAATGTAGAATGATTTCTAAATATTTGGGTGTCTTGTATATATCCAGATACCAAACGATAAAAGAAATAAGTTGGATACTTTAGGGATGAAAGGAATATTTGTTGGATATAGAAACTCATCAAAATATTATAGAATATACATAAAGTATGTCCATCACATAGAAGTTAGTCATGATGTCATATTTGATGAGAGCATAACATTCAAGAAATCAAAGGATCTTTCCAAAAACTTTGATGATGAATTTCTTCCAATATTAGAGGAAGAAGTGAACCAAGAAGCTAAGGAATCTCACCATGAAGAATAAGGTCCCAGTGAACCCATTCAACCAGTTGTAATAATTGAAACAAGAAAAAACCCAATTGGTTGAAGTCCGCACTACTTGATGCAAAAGGTCGTGGAGCAACGAAGGGGACATTTAGAGAAAGTAAGAAACCCAAGGAATACTTTAGGTATGTTGCATACATGAAAAAAATATAGAACTAGAACCATCCACATTTGAAGAAGAAGAACATAATCATGAATGGAAGAATTCCATGAATGAAGAATACCAATCTATCATGAAGAATGGTGTAAGGGAGATTGTACCTAGGCCTGAAGAAAAATATGTGGTTATTTCTGAATGGATCTATAAGATCAAACATGCTATTGATGGTAGTATAGATAATTATAAAGAAAGATTTGTCGTGAGAGTTTTATCTCAACTTGAAGGCATCGATTATGAAGATATATTTTCTCCTACCGCAAGATATACAATGATTCGACCACTAATTTCCCTAGCTGCATCAATCAGATGGAACATCCATCAAATGGATGTAAAGATTGCATTTTGAAATGGTACAATTAATGAAGAAGTCTACATATAACAAGCCTTTTGATTTGAAGTCAAGGATAGAAAGGCATATGTGTGCAGGTTGAAGAAAGCACTATATGGCCTCAAGCAGGCACCAAGGGTGTGGCATGCTAGGATGGATGCATATCTTCAAGACTAGGCTTCAAGAAAAGTTCTACTGACCCAAAATTATATATAAAAGTGGAAAAATGTGAATCATTAATTATTCTTCTATATGTAGATGATATTCTCCTGACAGGTATAGAAGGACGAATTCAAGAATTCAAGGAACACCTAGCAACAAAATTTGATATGAAGGATCTTGACTCGATGCATTACTATTTGGGACTAGAAGTCTGGAAAGGACCTAATGAAATCCTTTTAGTTCAAGGAAAGTATGTGATAAATATGCTGAAGAGGTTTGACATGATGGACTGCAAACCGATTACCGCTCCGATGATCACAAACTTAAAAATAATTAGAATTTTTTATTCAACCCCAGTGGATCCTTCCAAGTATAGACAATTAATTGGCTTACTAATGTACTTGGTCACAACTCAGCCAAACATATGTTTTGCAGTAGATATCCTCATTCAGTTCCAAATAGAACCAAAGTAGGATATTGGTTGGCAGAAAAACACATTTTGATGTATCTTCAAGGAACCATCAACTATTGTCTAAAATATGGTAGAAGGAATGATGTCCAATTAATTGGATATACAGATTCTGACTGGGGAGGTGGTGAACAAGATGGTAGGAGCATCACCAGAGGATGCTTCACTTTGGGGTCCTCTATGGTATCATGGATGAGAAAAAATCAATACATTGTTGCTTTGAGTAGTGTTGAGGCTTAATATGTTGCAACATGTGAAGTAGGAAAAGAAGCGGTTTGGTTAAGGTAGATATTATCTAACTTATTTGAAGGACCGATGGATCCTATAGTAATTATATGTGATAACACACATTGTATACGTTTTTTTGAAGATCCATTATTTCATGGAAAGAAAAAGCACATCAACAACAAGCATCACTATGTTCAAGAACTAGTACAAAATGGTGTGCTACAACTTCAATATGTTTCCATTGATGAATAGGTAGTTGATATATTGACAAAATTACTTCCAAACAAGAAGCTTGTGTACCTGAGAGACAAGCTTGGTTTGGTATATGTATCCTCCCTATGTCAGAGGGCGTAATATACATGCATTCTCATCTTCATTTGAAGAAATAAAGAAGTATTTTGGGATTTGGTAACCATCTGGAATATGATACTCTTTGAATGGGTTAATGGAATTCTGATAAAGAGTAGTCGAGGATGGATATTCGTTGAGATAAGAATAGTCCTATGAGCTCATACTCGTTGAACACTCGGGTGGAGTATGTACCTCTGATCCAATTTTGGATTCTCAAAATTGTATCGAAATTACCCAAACGACCAAGATGGTCATTTGGAAATTAGTAATTGTCAATAATGAAATAATTCAGGTTTCGACCACGCTGGTCATCAATCTAAGTTCAAATTTTCAACATCAGCATCGACATCGACTTCAGTATCTACACCAGTAACTATGCTTCAAAGTGCCAAAGTAGGACATCATAATGTCGACCTACGACATAAACACAACAAGTTGTAAAAGACTTAAGGAAACACATTTATCCTAAGTCTTAATAATGTTAAAGTCTAAAATTATTGTAAGTCCACTTTGTAAACCTTCAAGTATAAGAAAATACTAAGGTAAAAAGGACTAAACCTAGATCTAAGGTCCTAGATATAAATGTCAATTAAAGTCCTAAAGTCCAAGTCCTAGCGCTAAGGTGTTAAATAAAAATACACCTAGGCTAAAAGTTAAATGATAGCCTAAGTCTTATAGTGCAAATTTTAAACGATACATTCAAACCATAAACCTTTGTAAAGGTTCAGATGATTGGTTAAAAACCTTTGGAGTGCAAATCATTAAAGTTTTGGGTATGAAACCCATGGTACAAAGTTAAAAGACTTTGTAATCAAGTTTGGGATATAAGTTTTTAAATAAACTTTATTAATCAAACCCACAGAGTTTGATAATCTGTGCCAGCATAGACCGCGACGAAGATTGCACATGTAACCAGTGTAAAGACCGTAACGGAGAAGGTTCTGTTGGCAATTGTGATGACCGTAACCGCATCGAAGCCGCATGTGAATATGCCAGCGATGACTATGATAAAATTTTGTTCCGCTAGTTAGAAACTATAATAGTCGGGGTTTTACAATTTGAATACAGCGGAAGATTAGCCGCGAGATGCTAACCGTGATTTGAACGTCGGGATAGATCGCGAGATGCCAGCCGCATCTGCTCACAAGTAATAGTCAGCCCAATCCCCGCGTGGTTAACCTGACCAACAGGTAAGTTTATTATAAGGTCTGTTTTGGGTTTTCTTTACAGAATAAATGACCTTATCACTAAAAACCCATGTGTCAAACAAGACAGAGATCTGTAAAATGTAATTTCTCAATCAATTCTAGATTTGGCTTCGAAGTATTCGAGATCAAGCCAACATTGACATAAGAAATGTATCATAAAGCCTAAATTGGTCTTTGAATGGATATTAATGTTATCCAAAATCAAAACAAATCAATCATACTCCTTGTGGCAAGGCTAATGAACCTTAGAATTTGATGTATCAAAGAAATCGAATGGTGAAGGTTTAGTGCTATGGGGCACTTCTTATTTAAACTCAAAATGTTTTGAGAAAAGAGGAGAAGATGTCACCTTGAAGAGGAGATCTCAAAAGGGGAAGAGACCTCAAAGGAGGAGAGTGTATTCAAAGTGCATGTGAGATGCTAATGAAGGATAGTAGTGAAATTTGATGTATGAGATCACATTGGTGAAGTTCACCAACATTGTGAGAGTTCTCTTTTGAAGTTTTATGCAGGAAGCGAAATTCATAGAGACATCATCAAATTCGAGTCAACTACAAAGCATAGCATTCTAGAGGTCCTTTGCTTCAAAATCCAAGTTTGTGCGTGCTTGCTGTCTGAAGCGTATCTTGGCCATCTGTGGGCCTATTCAAGATTGAAGACAGGCGTTGAGAAGTTGTTCCAGAGAGATTTCATTCCACATTGACCAGTAGTGTCTGCAAGCACTGATCAACTGGTAGATTCCAATGTAACCAACTCTTTAAACTTCTCTAATCAGAACGGACGCACAAACTGAAGCGGACCCGGAGACATAGTTCAGGAGGGACAAACTCCGTCATGAATTTTCTATCTTATGGTTTGCTTATTTGATTATTCTGATAATTGATAAATCTAACATGTATAGATTTACTTTTAAAGTATCCTAACAGTTAAGGCATAAAATAAATTTTAAGTAATAGCCATTCACATTTTGTACAAGAACTAGGAAATTTTTTGGGCAATTTCCACATTTTAAGAACCTGAGTGTTAATCTCTATAAAGTTCTATAGACAGAGTCTGTAAAGGGTCAGGTAGCCTCTGGATCTCATATTTTCTTTAAAGGTGACATATCCAGTAAATGCCCCTACAGTCTATCTCTGTATTAGAACTAAGTAACTCAGTTCCATTCTTAGATCAATTGGTATCAGAGCAGCTAGTTCTTTGCAGGTACAAGATGGGCAAGAACACTCGACAACTGTCAAAGCTAAGGGAACTCGAAGAGTTAAATCTACAATATCGGCAGGAGAATGCTGCATTGCGGAGAATGGTGGAAGCACTTGAGAGCAACAAACAAATTTTGCAATCGGAATTATAAGACTTGAAGAGAAATAAAAAAGGAAGCAATCCTCTTAGGAAAGATGCAGATTTCAATGGAAAAAAGCCTACACTTTCTCTTCAAAGTAGTTCTTATCTTTCTTCCTCTCCAAAGTCCGCAAGGGAGACCATTGGCTCCTTTTCTAAATCTCAAGCTGAAGACAATGTTGATTCACTAATATCACCGGAAAGTGATTCAGAATCTGAAGAAGTTTCCAGTCAGAAACCAAGTGTGATCCCTGAAAGGAAAGGCTTATCGATGATGAAAGCTATGGGATACCGAGAAGGCAAAGGCTTGGGGAAAAATGGACAAGGGAGACTTCTACCTATCAAGGTACAAGAGAGACCTAAGAATTTGGGTCTAGGATTTGATTTGATAAAATGTGACTATTGCGGGAAGCTTGGTCACATCGCTGACCAATGTTGGTCAAAACATCCAGAACTTTTACCAGAGAAGCTCCAGGATAGAAAAGGTAAGAAACCTCAATCCTCTAACAGTAATGATTCTGATAGTGATTTCTTTTACCAAGATTGGGTAATTGAAACAGTCAAGAGGATCTATCCATGTACTTTTTGCAAGAGTACTTGGCATTTTGTGGAACAATGTTGGAAGAAAAAGGCTTACGGAAAACAAATTGGAGCGACAAAAAGTCAATTTTTAGAGAATGATAAGGTACTGCAAGTAAAGAAACGTTCAGAATCAATTATGTTTCAATCAGCAAGCAACTTTGGAAACTCATCATCAAGTACAAGGGAGAAAGCTTGTCAAAACTGCAAATTGTCAGGGCATGACAAAGAAAATTGTCCAATACTTCCAAGTGAAACAGCATTGACACCAGCAGCCCAGGAATTATCCAAGTCACCTGTTGGAGAATAATCCAATGCTGAATGGAATTGGGCAGATTTTATGCCTTATGCTTAAAATGTTTTTGTAAAGATTATCTAGATCTAGAAAATTTGTAACTAGGTTCTAGAGTTGAATTTGTTTTCAAAAGAATTGTAATAAAAATTTTGGAGAACCGAAAATTCTTTTAGTTGGGAGGTGTGATCCAATTTTGGATTCTCAAAATTGTATCGAAATTACCCAAACGACCAAGATGGTCATTTGGAAATTAGTAATTGTCGATAATGTAATAATTCAGGTTTCGACCAAGCTAGTCATCAATCTAAGTTCAAATGTTTGACATCAGCATCGACATCGACTTCAGTATCTACACCAGCAACTATGCTTCAAAGCGCCAAAGTAGGACATCATAATGTCGACCTGCGACATAAACACAAGTTGTAAAAGACTTAAGGAAACACATTTATCCTAAGTCTTAATAATGTTAAAGTCTAAAATGATTGTAAGTCCAATTTGTAAACCTTCAAGGATAAGAAATCCTAAGGTAAAAAGGACTAAACTTAGATCTAAGGTCCTAGATATAAATGTCAATTAAAGTCCTAAAGTCCAAGTCCTAGCACTAACATGTTAAATAAAAATACACCTAGGCTAAAAGTTAAATGATAGCATAAGTCTTATAGCGCAAAGTTTAGATGATACATTCAAACCATAAACCTTTGTAAAGGTTCGGATGATTGGTTAAAAACCTTTGGAGCGCAAATCATTAAAGTTTTGTGTATGAAACCCATGGTACAAAGTTAAAAGACTTTGTAATCAAGTTCAGGACATAATTTTTTAAATAAACTTTATTAATCAAACCCACAGAGTTTGATAATATGTGCCAGCATAGACCGCAACAAAGATTGCACATGTAACCAGTGTAAAGACCGTAACGGAGAAGGTTCTGTTGGCAATTGTGATGACTGTAACCGCATCGAAGCCGCATGTGAATATGCCAGCGATGACTATGACGAAAGTTTGTTCTGCTAGTTCGAAACCATAATAGTCGGGGTTTTACAATGTCAATACCGTGGAAGATTAGTCGCAAGATGCTAGCCGTGATTTGAACGTCGGGATAGACCGTGAGATGCCAGCCGCATCTGCTCACAAGTAATAGTCAGCCCAATCCCCACACAGTTAGCGTGACCGACAAGTAAGTTTTATTATAAGGTATGTTTTTGGTTTTCTTTGCAGAATAAATGACCTTATCACTAAAAACCCATGTGTCAAACAAGACCGAGATCTGCAAATTGTAATTTCTCAATCAATTCTAGATTTGGCTTCGAAGTATTCGATATCAAGCTAGCATTGACATAAGAAATGTATCATAAAGCCTAAATTGGTTTTTGAATGGATATTAACGTTATCCAAAATCAAAACAAATTAATCATACTCCTTGTGGCAAGGCTAATGAGCCTTAGAATTTGATGTATCAAAGAAATCGAATGGTGAAGGTTTAGTGCTATGGGGAACTTCTTATTTAAACTAAAAATGTTTTGAGAAAAGAGGAGAAGATGTCACCTTGAAGAGGAGATCTCAAAAGGGGAAGAGACCTCAAAGGAGGAGAGTGCATTCGAAGTGCATGTGAGATGCTTATGAAGCATGGTAGTGAAATTTGATGTATGAGATCACATTGGTGAAGTTCACCAACATTGTGAGAGTTCTCTTTTGAAGTTTTATGCAGGAAGCGAAATTCATAGAGACATCATCAAATTCGAGTCAACTACAAAGCATAGAATTCCAGAGGTCCTTTACTTCAAAATCCAAGTTTGTGCGTGCCTGTTGTCTGAAGCGTATCCTGGCCATCTATGGGCCTATTCAAGATTGAAGACAGGCCTTGAGAAATTGTTCCAGAGAGATTTCATTCCACATTGACCAGTAGTGTTTGCGAGCATTGATCAACTGGTAGATTCCAATGTAACCAACTCTTTAAATTTCTCTAATCAGAATGGACGCACAAACTGAATCGGACCCGGAGACGTAGTCCAGGAGGGACGAACTCCATCATGATTTTTTTGTCTTATGGTTTTCTTATTTGATTATTGTGATAATTGATAAATCTAACATGTATAGATTTAATTTTAAATTATCCTAACATTTAAGGCATAAAATAACTGTTAAGTAATAGCCATTCACATTTTGTACAAGAACTAGGAAATTTTTTGGGCAATTTCCGCATTTTAAGAACCTGAGTGTTAATCTCTATAAAGTTCTATAGACAGAGTCTGTAAAGGGCCAGGTAGCCTCTGGATCTCATCTTTTCTTTAAAGGTGACATATCCAGTAAATGCCTCTACAGTCTATCTCTGTATTAGAACTAAGTAACTCAATTCCATTCTCAGATCAACCTCAGATACAATAACAATTAGTGTCTATAGTCATTTGTCTTACCAGCATTGTGGTTCAAGATATTATGGAGAGATGGATCCATTAGTCAAGGCCGTGCTATGTAACAATGCTAGATTAATATCATGATATAAATATATGGGTTACAAATCCAACTCTTCTTATGTAATATCTCCAAATTGAGAATGACCATGTACCATTACGAATACCTCCCTAGTTAAGAGGGGGTGTTGAAAAAGTGTAACTAGGTTTGGTCTTCATGATGACTAGTAATTATGATTTTATGTAGACAAAGAATACAAAGAATAATAAATGTAATATGTTACTTGCTTCATGGGTTTCATGAGTAAGGAGTTTTGTTATAGGTCAAAGACTACTTCTTAATGTATTTTAGGATTTTTCATCTAGTCATAAATATAATTAAGTCAATCACATATACATACATACATATATATATATATATATACAATTTTTTGTTACACTTGTAAAAGAGTCACTCCAAGATGTGTGTCATTGTACCCTTCAAGTCAGATCAAAGTAAATGAAGGATTATCCCTTGAAGAATTTGGCCTACATACACCTGATCACATCGGCCTAAAAGAAAAAGAGAGTCTCTATTTATAAGAGGACTACGGCCTCATTTGACCTCAACCAATTCGGACATCTATGAAATAACATAGTGCAGATTTCAGTGCGGATCTCAGTGAGGATTTCAGTACATAAGTTAAGGGTTATATAACAAGAAAGAAGGTCACAGTTTTTAGATATATCACCTCTACAATTTTTGTGTAGACTAAAGTAAACTCCAGTATTACCACAACTCAGTTAAGGGTGCAATCAAGTGAAAATCAGTACTGGAAGATAGCCGAGGTTAGGAGATAGTGGAAGACTGAAAGAGAATCCTATAGGAGTGTGTCAAGAAGTGAAGGACTAAAAAACTGAGACTCTCTTAGTGATGGTGCTGGACAGTGCAAGAAACAAGGACAACACATGAAGGGATAGTGACAAGTATCTTGAGTAATTTTGTATTAAAGTATTTTGTCAAGGGTCTTGATATTCTCAATTGAAGCATCTATAAGAGGAGGGGTTTTCCCCTCAAGATGAGGGGTTTTGGCCCTAGCTTATAGGCTACATATTTTGTCACTATTATTATTGTATTGGTAATTTTTTGATGTATTGCTTATCTTCATAACAATAATCAAAGAGATATAAGGTAAATTATAACACAAGAAATTATCTAGTTAGAGAATTAAATTAAACACTGCCCTACTAAATTATCAATGGTCTTTTTCAGCGTACCCTTATAGGTACCACAACTTAATGGTACATTGATTTACATAGATATTTGTTTCACAATTTCAGCTCCTTAGCTACAACCTTCCACATGCATTTCCAGTTTCCCATCCCATATGAAACTGGAGAAAAACTTCTCACCAAATTTAAATAGTCTAAATCGACTCACATTTCAGATCACATTCATGAGGATTGGTAGTGTCATCTCCGGTTGGTTAAGACCTTTGTTTATGATCAATTGCTGGAGGAATGGTTCATTAAATCCATTTTTCCATCTATCACAGAGGATGTAGCCAAAGGCAGAGCCATGACTGAAGAGCAAGAAATTTTTTGTGCTCAGTATTTGGACCTCATCTATACCCAATCTAGCACGCTCTATGAAGAGATACCAAATGCTCTAAGACCTTTGAATACTATTCCTACCACTAATAGTAAATAATCTCATGTGGTTAATGGCATCATTGGTTCTGCTAGTTCACATACGGAGAGAAAATCATCTGTTGTTTCTCTCCATGTTTCTGCCAAAAAATCTCCATCCAATCCTCCTGCGGCTTCTTCTTCTAAGATAAATGATGTTTCATCTGATAAAGGAAAATATCAACAACACCTAGGAAGCAAGAAGAAAGAGAAAGGAAAAAAGAAGAAATATTCTTCACCGCAGGATAAACAAATAAATCAGTCCTCTGATGAGAAACGAAAGCCTCTCTACCCATGATTGATTTGCAACAAGGAGAAATTTACTCGTAACTATCCTCGGTGCGCAAAAGTGAATCAGTTTTTGAAATCCTCCACTTCCCCCATCATGTTGACCGACCCATTTCCCAATCAAGATACCCATTTGGTTGCTCGGGACCCATCTTACTCTAACTCGGTTTTTATGGTTTCTTCCGCAAAGCATAAATATGAATTTATGGTGGTTACTCATAACAAGGACTATGGTAATGTGAATCTCTTGAAAGGTCAGGCTACTGATCAACCTACCAGTTTGGAATCACCTCCATCCAATCCTCCGCCTCCTTCGATTCCTATGGAGTTAGATATTAAGCCTCTGAAGGGCGTTGTTCATAAGTCTTCTTCCAACCGTTGTGTTAGGGTTGCTCAAAATTACAACGTATTTGAGGACTTAGCTCAATATGCTTCAACTATGTCGACCCTCGAGGTGTTGGAAAATTGCCTCACCCAGAAAAAGGCTTTTCTTTCAACTATCGGACTTGTGGATCCCTCGGATTCCAACCTTGTTGTTTGTAATCACGATACCTATTCCCTTCGACATCCATCACAATTGGACTTTGTCATCCAGGCTTTTGTTCACGGTAAAATCTTTCATCGTTCAATTTTGGATGAGGGAGACTCGAGCTATATCATGTCTATGTCTTGTTGGAATTCAATTGATTCTCCTCAACTGAGTCATTCAACCACCACATTGAAATCTTTTGATGGAAGAACATACAAGCCTTATGGTATTTTGAATTCTTTATAAGCGGAATTAAGGGGCAAGATTGTATCTATATAATTATAATTTATCAACATACCTTTTGATTATAATATTCTACTGGGTCACACGTGGGTTTACGCTATGGCCATGGTCGTTTCAACTTACTTCTGTATGATCACTTTTCCTCACGAGGGTGGGATTGTGGCCATCGACCAAATCACATTTTTCGCCTCTGAGTCGCATGTTAATGGAAGTGTCCCACTCGTAGGAGAATCCCTACACTCTTATCAACATGTCAGGGTTGGATTGTTGAAGGACTCCTCGCTCATGGGGACATTTTTGCTTCCTCCTCCTCTTCTTCCTAACATCTCACCTTTGGTTGCTTTTATCAACATGATATTGTCTTCTACTGTCCAAGATGATTCATGGAAAGTATCATATGAAGCTGACATCACCATTTTTAGCTATCGTATGCCACTTAGCCCTATTGAACTTGATTACGAAGCTATCTATTTAGCTTATGTGGCTCATACCTTCACCTCGATCAATTGGGTTGATCGATCACTGGATTATGGCACATCTTCAGATCCATTCTCTCGTATATTTTCCATCGATGAGAGCATCATTGATATCATGATGCCAGATGATGCACCATGGGATGATAATCACCATCGTTCCTTCCTCCCATATTCCATTGAGGGTAATCTCAGTGATATTTATCTACCCAATTTCTACAAATATTTTGCGAGTTTCATTTCTATCCATGAAGTCAATTCTGAGAAGAATATTTTGAATATAGAAGATATGATAACTCTTGACATTTTTGTTAAACCAAGTGTTGTCGAAAATATACACATTGGTGTGTCTTTGTCTCCATCCGATATTGAGACCTATAAAAACCTTTTTCATAAAAAAAAAATTTTCCTTTCCTAGACTTACGAGGAAATGCCAAGTATTGACCTAAATATAGCAGTGCATGAAATTAGAACATATCTTGACGCTAAACCAGTCTGGAAACGGCTCCATCCGCTCCATCCAAAGAAGGCTACAATGATTAAGAGTGAAGTTGAAAAACTTCTTCGAGTGGGTTTCATCTATGCCATTCTTCCCGCCGATTGGGTGTCTAATTTCGTCCATATCATGAAGAAACAGGGGACTATCCGAGTATTCTTCGATTATCAGGATGTGAATTGCGCTTGTCCCAAGGAAAATTACCTGACCCCGTTCATCGACCAGATTGTTGATGAAAATGTCAGTTGTGAAATCTAATTATTCATGGATGATTTCTTCGGGTTTAATCAAATCAACATTCACCTAGCGGATCGACCCAAGACTGCATTTATTTTTCCCTTGGGTACTTTCTCCTACCAAAAAATCCCATTTGGTCTGAATAATTTTGGGGCCACGTTTCAATGGGCCATGGATTACACTTTTCATGATATTAAACACATCATGAAACCTTATTTGGACGATCTCCCTACTCATTCTAATCATCAGGATGATCATTTGATGCATCTTAGGGCCATTTTCCTAAGTTGTAGATACTATAATATTCGATTAAATCCACACAAATGTTTGTTCCACGTCAGTTCTGGATGACTTCTATGTTTTTTTATTTCAAATCAAGGAATTTTAATTGATCCTTTGAAAGTACAGTAAATCGTTGATTTTCTTTCCCCTTCTTCACTTGTTCAACTCAACGACTTCAAGGGAAAGCTAACTTCCTGCGACGGTTTGTCCCTAATTGTGTCGAGTTGACTAAATGATCATACTTTCCTACTTAAGAAATGGGTACATTTCCATTGGGATAACGCAACTAAGAAATCAATTGATGCCCTGAAAGATGTTCTGGTCCGGTCATCTCTATTGAATCCCCTTGACTGCCAACGCGAAAATTTCCTCTTCCTTGTTATTTCTATTTCTACTATAGCAATGGTATTGGTCCAAGAGGACCATGTTGTGACAGAACACCCCATATATTACTTGAGAGAGAATCTCAAAGATATAGAGATCAGGTATACGCATGTAGAAAAGTTGGCTTTGGGAGTCTTTCAATCCATCCAAAGGTTTGTCCATTACATCTTGCTCCAAAAAACTACATTTTTTTTCAGATTGCAACCCTATGACATACATTTTGTCACGTCAATTATTGGGGGGGGGGGGGAGGGGGGGACTTTAAATGCATATTCATCCTGAAATATTTTGACCTAGAATTCATCAAATACAAGCCAAAGAAATCATTAGTTTTTGTTAATCTTATGCCTGACCTTTCTTCCCCTGATTATGAATCGACATCTGATGATTCTATCCTTTAAAAGTCATTGCTTTTTTATTTCATCATTTGACCTGTGGTATGGAGACATTTTGACTTATCTCTAGACCAAGAATTTCTGGTCTGATACCTCTCACTCCGAGAAGCAACGTATACGATACAAAGCCAAAGATTATGTTATCATTGGTGACACTCTTTATCGACATGGTATCGATACAGTTCTACGAAGGTGACTCACACATGAGGAGGCTGAGAAATTCCTTAATGAATGTCATTCAAGGGCATGTGGTGTTCATTTATCTAGATATGCTACCGCTTAGAAGATCTTATGCGTTGGTTACTTTTGGCCCACTATTTTTCGATATTGTATTCTTGTTATCCATAAGTGTCATGCATGCCAAATTTATGATCGTATGACCCGTTATCTGGATGCTCCATTGCATCTCGTTATCTTTGTTGGACCATTTGTGAAATGGGGTATCGTATTTATGACATGTAACCCTCACTCAGCCAAGGGGAATGGTTATTTTATTGTCGTTGTAGATTATTTTACCAAATGGGCTGAGGCAATGCCCACATATAACAACACTGAAAAAACGACTACATATTTATTTTTCAATCACATCATCGCATGGTTTTGTGTTCCACAATCCATAGTTACATATCATGGAAAGCATCTCTAAAATTATATGATGACCAAACTAACTGCCAAGATGGGACTTTCCCAGGAAATTTCCACTCCCTACTATCCTCAGGCTAATGGATAGGTTGAATCTATTAACAAATTTCTTAAAACTATGCTTCAACGTATGATAGCGGTACACCAAGAAGACTTCCATTTTCTTATCTATGTTGCCTTGTGGGCGTATTGAACCTCAGTGAGGACTGCTACCAAATTCACACCCTTTCAGTTGGTTTATGGTCTAAAAGTGATCCTCCCAATCGAATGTCATATTCCATCTCCCAAACTAGCCATAAAACTTATTCCTACCACTTCTATAGAAAAGGAATGACTTTTACATCTGACTCGTTTGGATGAGACTCAATGTGATGCTGCTATAGCTAATGAAGCTAATAAAAGACATGTCAAGGCACAATATGACAAAAGTGCCAAGCCTCGAATCTTCTCAGAAGGAGACCTTGTTCTTTTATATGACCAACAAGCTGGCAAGTTAGGTTCAGGAAATTTCCAACCAATTTGGTTAGACCCGTATATTTTCAAGCGTTTCCTTTCAAAGTAAGCCTACGAGTTAGTTGATTTTGATGGAGTCCCTTTGGCGCATCCTAGGAATGGCCTGTACCTAAAAAAATACTATGCTTGATCTCATGTGTAGTACACTGTGTACATATTGTTTATAGGTGTGTTGAGTGTGTTTGCAATGTGCCTCTTCAAAGTTTCCTATGGTTTTTTTCAATCCTTTTACATTTGGTTTGCAAATGTTTGCATCCCTTGAACCATATATTGGTTATGTTGATGGTGCTAGTCGTAGTACATGAAATGTATCAATATATATTTTCTCCAAATGGCGAGTTAGTGAGTCTGCAAGGGATTTTTATTGGTTTCTCTACCAACAACATCGCTAAGTATAGCGTAGTGGTTGAGCTACTGTCTAATGCTATTGCACATGACATCCTCCATTTAGTCATCAGACTTGACTCACAACTTGTGGTACTACAATTGGCCAATTTCTATTCAGTTATAAATCCCACCATCTTATGCATGTTTCTTAGGGTTCACCTTCTGTAAAGACATTTCAATTTTATCTGATACAAACACATTTCTAGAAATCTAATTACACTGGCGGATGTGCTAGCTAATCATGTTTTAGATAGAAATTTGCAACGAATGTAAATAATTTTAAATACACCTCGTATCAAATGAAAACAAAAATAGAAACATAGAAACATATATATATATATATGTGTGTGTGTGTGTGTGTGTGTGTGTATGTATATATATATATATATATATATATATATATATATATATATATATATATATATATATATATATATATATATATATGTATATATATATATATATACATATATATATATATATATATACATATATATATATATATATATATGTATTATATATATATATATATATATATATATATATATATATATATATATATATATATATATATATATATATAATATATATATATATATATATATATATATATACATATATATATATATATATATATATATATATATATATATATATATATATATATATATGTATATATATATATATAGAGAGAGAGAGAGTTTTTGTTTTACAAAATTTGTGTCTGAGACACAGATGGCCACACGACCTACATCAAATAAAATATGCATACATGAATATGAACCTCAATAGAATAATAGTGTTCATGATAATTTTTTATTGCACAAGCCATGTTATGTAGTAGCTGACCAATACGACTAGGCATTCCGATAGTATATCATTGAAGTCACATAGGGATCAGTTCGGCCATGGTCTCATAAATCCCATGTGTTAGCCCTTCCAAGTGGTGCTCCACCTATGCAAGGTTCTAACTTGGATCACTTTCATAAATAGAGCTCTAAGAGAAGGAAGAGGAATCACTTGGACAAGAAAGAAAGCAAAGTAAAGAAAGGGATCGTAAGGAAAATATTGGAACAACAGCTATAACAAATGTACATTTCAGGTAACAATTTTCATGTGTGATTTCTTTGTTGATATTTGGATCCGTGGTACATGCATGTGGTTATTTGGTTATTTTATTATTATTAGCGTGGAATTTTCTTGGATTGACATTGGTTTCAGCCTTTCCTTTCCATTTTCTGGATAGACATGATGTAGTGGGTTCTCTATTTGGATTAAGCTTTGGATGACAAGTAGGCTTGGACCCCCGTTGAGGTGTTCTCAGGAAAATTCCCAAGGGTCCAGGGTGTAGATGGGCTTTATCCTAGAAATCTTGACAGATGCGTGGAGATAGGAAAATTCCTCTAGAGTTGGAGAAGGAAGTCGGAGGCAGGAAAGGAACAATAAAAGAATCAAAATGCCCCTAAGACTTTCACTCCACCTACATCTAGTTTAAATATTGACTTGGGAGGTTGGATAAATAATGCAAATCTTTTAATACCTGTGACTGAAATATTAAAGATTCCCTCCCAAAATTCTAAGTTGTTGAAATCCCTTGATGCACCTCATGGAAAGGTAATGTCAATTTTTTCTATGGATTTGAGGATGCCCCGATTATTTTTAAAAGTAGTGATATGTGTAGAGGTAACAAGGAACATCAACCTTTATTTATTACTTTATTGGTCAAGGAGTTACTTTTTCATAATTGTATGTTTGATTATAGGGCATCATCATGACCAAGAAGGTCATGAATCAGTTAAACTTGAGGATTTCTAGACCTTACAGTAATATTTGTGCTTATGGATTCCAATATTATTGAAGTTTTTGGTTTCATAAATGATCTTCAAGTCCACTTGGCAGTGCACCCTGATATAATGATCACCATGGATATTGTGGTGATTGATGTTCATAATGCTTGGGGTATGTTGTTGTCTAGAAAGTGGGGAGCTAATATAGGGGGTAGTTTGCAAATGGATTTAAGTTATGCTACCATCCCTAATAGTGAGGGCATCATGGTTAGATTGGACAGGGAGTTGGAGAGAAATTATCATGTGGAAAATCCCAAGAAGCCTTATAATGAAATTGTGTATGAATCTGATGACTTGGGTAATTATGCTATCTTGGCTAACTCTATTTCTCCTTTGGAGGAGAAAGTGGCAAGTAAGAAGGATTGGATTTGGCATATAAACTTTGATGGGCCTCATTCAAAAATTGGTAAGGGGGTGGGAATTTTCCTTACCTCGCCTCTTGGTCATGTATTCAAGTTTTGTTATAGACTATAATTTCATGCAACCAACAATGTAGCGAAGTATGAAGCTTTATTGTTGGGTCTTGAGTTGGAAATGGACTTGAGGATTAAATTTCTTAGTATCAAGATGGATCATGATTTGATTATTCTTCAAGTAAAAAATAAATTTTATTGTAAGAATGATAGATTAAAGAAGTATCGCAATGTTATTTGGGACAATATAGAATATTTTGATGCATTGGATCTTTAAAAAAATCCTAGAGAAGAAAATTAGTAAGTTGATGAGTTTGTCATGTCTACATCTACCTTACAGCTCACAGAGATTTGATGGATGATAAGGTGAAGATGGAAGAAATTTTTAGACCAGCAGTTCTTGATAATGTTTAGCATTGGAAAATATTCAATGATGAAAGTCGATTGATTTGATTTTTGAACAATATGGACGAATTATCATATTTTAAGGTTGGATATAAAGAATAAGGATGTAACTATATGTAGTGTAAATAAATATCAAATCCCACTCCTGGGGATTGTGTAGCCATGGAGAAAATGTTTCATAGACATGATGTTGTAAAGAGAAAAGATGAAAATAAAATTGACCCAAGGGAATTCATTGAATTAAACATTGGTACCACCCAAGATCCAAAGATTATCAAGATAGGAAAGCGAACCACTAAGAAAGAAAGGAAATTTTGGTTTACTTACTTCATGAATATAGGGATGTCTTGGTTTTCTCTTATGATGAGTTAAAAGGATATAGGGAATATTTTATGGAACATACTATCCCTCTTAAATATGTGAATGCCAAACCCTTTAGGAAAAAACTTGGGAAAATTAATCCTAAGTAGGCCCTCTTGGTGCAAAAGGAGATGAAAAAGATGTTAAAAGATGGAATTATATCTCATACTAGGAGTTCTACATGGTGTTATAACTTTGTTATAGTGAGAAAGAATAATGGCTCAATTAGGTTATGTGTGGACTTTAGAAATCTTAACTTAGCCTATAAGAAAGATAATTATCCTTTGCCTGACATCGAAACTTTATTTCAAAGGTAATAAGATAGGGAATGATGTCTTTATTGGATGGATTTTCAGGATCATTAACCAAGTTATGGTGAAAAAAGAGGATATACATAAGGCTACATTCACCACACCGTGGGGTATATTTGAATATTTGAGAATTCCTTTTGGGTTAACTAACGTTGGAGAAACCTTTCAAAGGGCTATGGACTATGCCTTCAAGGGCTTAATCGGAAACATTATTGTGATATATCAGGATGATCTAATGATATTTTATAAAGATGGCCTTTGTCATGTAGATCATGTAAGGTAAATTTTTAATAGGTGTAGAGAGTATGGAATCTCCCTGAATCCTATGAAATTTGTTTTTGGAGTGACTAAATGGAAGCTACTTAGTCACATCATCTCCAAGGATGAGATCAGGATTGACCCTAAAAGAGTTAAGGCAATCCAAAAGACCCATTTTCCTTATAATATTAAGACCCTTCAATCATTTATATGAAATATAAAATTTCAAAGAAGTTTCATTCCAAACTATGTCAAAATCGTTAATATTGTCCAATCCCTTTTGAAGAAAAATGTTAGGTTTGTTTGGGGAAATGAGGGTAGAAGGATTTCCAGGAGATTAAGGATTCCATGGTGAAGGCATGTGTGCTTGTTAGCCCTGATTTCTCTAAGTTTATGATTTTCTCTTTTAATTCTGAGGATACTATTGTTGGTGTGTTTATTCAAAAGAATAATGAAGGGTATGAGCATCCAATAGATTTCATGAGTAGATCACTTCAAGGGTCAGAATTAAAGTTAGTACCATGGAGAAGTAGGATTATGTCTTAGTCAAGTCTCTTAATCAATTCAAGACATATGTAGGATATTATAGAGTGATTTATTTTGTCCCACACTTTGTTGTAAAATATATTTTAACTCAAAATGATTGCTTTGGAACAAGGGCTAGGTGGGTCTCTATAATTCAAGAGTATTATTTAGATATTAGACCCACCAAGTTGGATAAGAGCCAAGGGTTGGCTCAAATATTGAATGAGGGGAATGAGAAAGCGTTAGGCTTGATTTTTCAAAATGATTTAGTAGAGGACTCAACTTCATCATAAATTCAAATATTAAGTCAACCTGAATGGTATAGTGACATTGTTTATTATTTGCAAAAATTTTCATGTCCTGGCCATTTAGTTGGACATAAGAGAAGAGAATTAAGGCTGAAGGAAAAGAAGTATTGCATTGTGAACGATTGTTTGGTTTGGAGAACTCCAGAAGGGCTAATTCTTAGGTGTGTTGATGAGGATGAGACCCAAACGCTTCTTACTAAGTTTCACTCGAGATTTTGTGGAGGACATTATGTTTCAGAGACTGCTGCCAATAAAATCCTAAGAGTTGGGTATTATTGCCTACCATTTTTTCTGATGTGCACAAGTTTTTTAGAGGGTGTCAAGCATGCCAATTATTCATTTGGAAGAAAAATTTAGCTTATTTCCCCTACAACTAGTGGTCGTGGAAGATCGCTTTCAAAATTCGGGGTTGGATTTTATAGGAAAATTAAACTAGAATTCAAGTAATGGCTACTCCCGAATATTAACCAATACTGATTATTTTACCAAGTGGGTAGAGGTCATCCCTACAAAGCACGCCACCGATAAAATAGTAATGGATTTTCTTGAAGATAAATTTATCACTCGATTTGGTGTCCCAACCAAGATTAAAGTGACAATGACAAGGCTTTTAGCTCTTCTAAATTTTCATCGTTTTGATTTAAGTATGGTATTTTCGTATCCCACTCCTCAAACTACTATCCCCAAGGTAATGGTTTGGAAAAATATGGCAATAAGACTTTGATTACCATTATAAAGAAGATATTAGGGGATAATAAAAGGGCTTGGGATAGAGAAATTAAATGTGTTGTGGATAAATATGATAACAAAGATGAGTTCAACTGGTAAAAGTCTCTTTGAGTTAGTGTATGGCTTGGATGCTACCCTTCCTATGCACCTTAGGCTCCCAGCTTACCAACTTCCACAAAGTTCTACATCTGAAAAAGATGTTGTGCAAAATAGAATTAATCATATTATAGAGTTGGATAAAACCAGAAGAAATGCCTTTGAGCAGAGTTGTAAAAATCAAGCAAAGGTGAAAAATAATTTTGAAAAATCATCTAGAGTTAGGCCTTTTTCTAATGGTGATATGGTTTTGTTGTGGGGTCATAGGAATGAAAAGCTAGCTAATCATGGTAAGTTTGATAGCTTATGGCTTGGGCCATAAATCATTAGATGAGAAGTTGGAAAAAACTCCTACCACTTGAGAACTTTGGATGGAGAACCACTTAAGTTATGTAATGTTCCAAAATTTTAGCCTCAAAGCTAAATGGAACATTAGAGTTGGGAGCAGCTCTAGTCGGTGAATAAATGGGTAGAAAAGCCCATAAGTCTCCTAATGAGGATAAAAACACTCCAAGTGTGGAAGGAGACACTCTTTCTAGCTTAATAAAATACCTCCATGTGTGAACAGAGATAAAATCAAACTGCTTTGACTAAGTCAACAGCGCAATTTTAGAGGAGGAGGAATCCAAGGAAGAATAACGCAATTTTGGAGGGAGATGTATCTTTGGATAGAGATGACCTAATTGAGTGGGGCCAAGGGCAAGAAAACTCATATTTTATATAAGGAAGAGGAATGAAGCATTATTCTTCATGTCTTAGATTATTATTCATGTCTGCTCAGAATTTTGCTCTCTCTTGCTGTTCAGCAGAGTAGCAGTGTTGTTTAGCATAGGGTGTTCCCGAGCGGGAATCCCACCTCTTTCCTTTGAGGAGCCTCATTGGGAGAGTTTGCATTCATCATTCCACATTAGGTTTTCAGGCCAAGCTTCAGCCAACTTCATCAGTGCAGTTTTTCTAGAGATTGTGCAGTGTTGCTGGGTGCAGCAGTGGAAGAGATTGGAATCCCGATTTCTGAGCTAGTTTCTCATTGGAGGAAGGTTTCCTTCACTTGAGGGACCTGTTTGGAGAGCTCCAGAGCTGATTTAAGATATGTGGTATCAGACCACACATTTTCCATACATTTGCAGCATTGTTCAAGCTATGGAATGCGTTATTTTGGAGGCAGTGCTCAGTGCATGGTTTGGTGGCTCCGTTGCAGTGTATCCTTGTGATTGAGAGGTTCATCCTTTCATGGGAGGAAGCCCTTGAGGGATCTACATCATATCAGAAATTTTTCCAGCCTTGTACACTCATGTGCTTCAGTGTTGCAGTGGTGATTCAGTAAATTACTGAATATCACATTTTGTATGCAGAGTGTTTGACAAGAAACCCTTGCCGGGTTATCTTGTATTTTGTATAAGGAGACTAGATCTCAGTTCTTAATGTATATTTGATTAATACATGAGTAGATCTGTTTTTCTCCTATTTTATGAGTGTAAACCCTCTCTTAGACTGCGCAGTCCCTTATGCAGCAACTCCGGTATTTTGCAGCCTTGGGTTTTTAGCACTTTTTGGAAATCCTAGGTGTGGGAGATCTGTTTAACCCACCTAGTTTGATTTGTTTCATCTCTATTCTTGGATTTAGGTTGCTTATTGACTAATATATGGGATCCAAGAGTCCATTTCACTATTTTATTGCATATTTTGCTGGAAATGTGTTTTTTAGTGCATGATTCATGAGTTGTCCCAATTTTGGAATATTACAAGTTACTTGTCAATGGTAAAATGCTCAAATTGTTCTACAAGGAAAAAATCTGATGTCATAGGGAAATTTTGTATTGTATCTCTAACCCTACCCCTTGTCAATTTTGTTGTTAGATTTAGTTTTGTTTTATGCTAGTTTCCATTCCATGTTATATTTATTTCAGCATGTTAGTTTAGTATTTCATTTGAGTACTTGATTTTATATGGTAATTTCTTGAGCAGACACTACTAATATATAACTTTTGTTTGTGGATGCAAATTCCAGGCTCTTGCATGCTCTCATATTCCTATCTAGCACACATCCCCATGTGGAGCCAAAAGTTTACCATTGAATATCACTTGAAGACTCCATGCCCGGGGATATATCAGAAAGTTCATGTACCATTAGAGTTCAGATATCATCGGAGCTTTGAAGCTTTATCTTCTTCTTCTCATCTTCTTCTATATTGTACTCAAATTCCGCAAGCCTTACAGGGATGATGTAAAGTGATGTTATTACGATGAATTGATTCATGTAACGGGCCTAGGTAACTTCGGACATTTTCATCATGTGATTTTACTCTGGGAGTTTTCTTTTACTTGGTTAATTATTGGTACTTTTACAGCACTTAATAATTAATTTAGTTTTTTCTCCGAGTTATAACCCCAAAGCCAGAGTGCGGCTTGATGGCAAGGCCTTGGGTGAGTCCTAGTGTCTAGAGCCATTGTATATTTAAATTACCACTCAATCTAGCGGAGGTCCTAGGAGGGGTTCATCTAGAGAAACTAATGGGTCAAGTGGAAATAATGGAGAAATAGCCCACCGTCACCTCATCTAAGGAGAGACTTATAATGATAGGGATTTCTTACTTTAGAAGCGAGATGAATGGATCTCCAAGAAGGGTTGGAGGGATACTTAGAACAAGGGTTGAGGGATGCTTCTTGATAAGAAGTGCCCTAGAACAAAGAATCATAGAACAATAGGGTTTCCATGAAATCCTTGTGAAATTGGAGTGACAAGGTCGCGGGACCACAAATAATCCCTAGTGGACATAAAATATGTTAGGGGTTTGGGATGAAACTTCAAACAAAGGGTCTTGACCAAGTGAGGGAGGAGAAAAAGGATCAAGAGATTGGATTTGACTTCAGACTTTAGTGCAATGATCCTTGATAAAGCCACTAACCAAAGGAAACCTAGGGAGAACGGTTTGTGAGCTAGGGCTTGGAAAAAATTGAGATTCCACCTTCGGAATACCTTCAAAATTGAAGGACATATGAAGGACACACTAGCGCAACTTTACACCAAAATTCACCAAGTTTGGATGGCTACAATAAATTTCGCATGATGCCCTAAGAAACGTACTAGGGTTAGGGCTTAGAAAAGAGAAAAGGAGGTGATACAAATCTTTTTTTCATGATCACCTAGGACTAGACTAGTGCTTAGCCTATGAGGGGAAAGGAGTCAATAAGATTCAATGTTTAGATATCCCTATAGCCAATCAAAATATCCTTAGCAACTTTGTATCACCCTAGAAGCAGCAACTAGGTTACGAGGAAAATTTATACTTATTTAATGTTGCAATTTATGACTTATCAAAGCAATTAAGAATAATCACAAACCCCTAGAAAATTCATTCATTATACTTTGCATGAAACATATGAAAAATCCTCACAAGTCCAAGATCAACAAATTTTCAATTCATTAACGCAGCTACACCAACTTCATGAGCGAAATTTATTCATACATTATACAAGTGACAAACATGAAAAATAGATCATGAAAAAGACACTTACAACTATAGTAAAATCTTCTAATCATCAATAGAGATAAAATAAAAGCTCCAATATTAAAGACAATATTTTCCAAACATCAAAATGCATCAAGTTTCCAATTCTTCCATCAGTAGGTCTAGTGAAATTCTCAAGAAGAGATAATGATCCAAATCCAAGTGATGATCAAATGAAATGATCATCACATCAATATATATCCTCCCTAAGGGGTTATATTTTCCTAATGAATCTTAATAATGCCCCAACTAATAAAATAATGTGCAAAAATAACATAACATGTTGACAAGCCCACCAAGATAGCTCCATAATACAAAAATAAGTCTCTCAAGAGGGAAAAATGATATATATAATAGGTCGAAGGGTCGTTGAGGAGGCCTAGTGGAGTCCAATGTGTTCCAATATGGATGAATGGGCACCAAACATAGTGATAAAGGGGTTGGACCCTTGATATTCAAGCAAATGATCTGCAGTGCCCCAAAGTGTCTATGGGGGCACAAAACATCCGCATGGGTCTCCAAATGGATCGAACAAGCTTGTATCCCATATGTAAGGGTTGAAATGTCGGATGCAATCCCTCCCAATGTCTCCCATGGTGATACACATCCTCATTTGGTCCCTGGATCAACTTCCAAGTGTGTGGATCAAGAGTGCAGCCTGCTGGGCAAGGTGGTCCTGGTGCATCATCATCGTCAAATAGGTGGAACATTGTAATATTCCAAAATGGAAAAGACAGGAATATAGAGCATAAAACTGGAAAATGCAGTGATACATCAACATATAAAATGAGAGCAGACCATATAGCCTTCTTATTAAAAAATATAGCAGAAAATGTGTACAAGATCTTGGGAAAAAGACACTCGAGCTAGGCCAAACAAGCATCTAGAAGCCCAGTACATGAAACATGAAGAACAACTGATATACAAGAATGTTGGAGGCTAAGATAACACAATTTCTGTTGGGGTTGATTGTTGCTGGAAAATGTAAATACATGGATATGCTGATATAGTGCTTAGAAAATGTTGGGATCAGAGATCTAGGCTTTCTAACACTATTCCAAGACAACCCAGAAAGGGTTTCCGGAAATGCACAAAATGCAGAATGTGCCAAATGTGGTCCTAGGGTTGAATAATGCTCTGCAACTGGATCACTTGTGGGAGGTGGTTGAACTGATGTGTCAATGGTTGATATCCCTCCTCACAAAATTTTCGAATGAAGGGTTGCTCCCCTCACTGGAAAACAGGGTCAAGAATTTGGGTACTTGACCTCCCACTGCAACTGCACTGCAAAATAACGCAGTTTCTGGAGGAGACTGCATTGTGGGTGAATGATGTTACTTGGCCTGATGCCAGATGGTGGAATAAAGCTCAAGGAACTTCATTTCTAGCCTCTCAGATGAAGGTTTTCTCCCTCGCTAGAAAACAAGCTCAGAAATTGGGTCTATCAACCCTCCACTATTGTTGCCCTGCAAAAAAACACAATCCTGAAGGAGACTACATTGTGAATGATGGCTGAAGTTTGACCTGATGCCGGATAGTGGAAATTATTCTCAATGAACCTCTCCTGAGTAGGCACTCGAAGTCCCCCAAGGATGAGATTGGGATTTCCGCTCGTAAACACCCTTGTGCTAAACAACATAGCAGACTTAGCTAAACAGCTAAAGCATGCAAAAATTCATAAAAGACCAATACAATATCAATATTTTGAATGCCTTCTATGGTTTCCATCCTCTTCCTTATATTCTTGGTGAACTTCCTCACCCTGGGTCTCACTCATTAAAGAAGCTACTCTCATGCATATACTCCTCCTCTATGACTGTGTTGTCCTCCATTAATCCTCCACTACCTCCATAACAGCGTTGTTGATTTGGTCAATTTTGACCATGTCCACATGCTTTAGCCCCTGTTCACACCTAAAGGTACTTTATTCAGCTGATACAATGATCCACATTCACATGAGAAATGGTTTTATTCCTACTAAAGAGATTTATGGGTCTCTCTACCCTCTTATTCACCTATCTTATTATCAAAAGCAAAAATTAATATTCCAACTAGCTGAAAACTAATTAGGAATTTTACAAACATGACCAAGCATTGAGTAGAACTGAATGATCCCATTAACTGGAAATATTCTCTTTGTTATGGTGGAGGTCCATGGCTCTCAACTTTCACCCTAAAAATTCCAATATGACCCTATTTAGGGCTTGGACCTCGTATAGGGATACCAAACCCAACATGAAGACCCACCTGTAATCCTGTATAAGATTCAACATCCCCTCACCTTCTAGTACAACCAAACATTAGTGCAATTGAGTAAATGAGCTTACAAAACATGGATCCAAGCAGACACTTCATAGTGGCATTCCCTTCCATAGTGGGCTTTATAACGTACAAGTGTCTCCAAGTTCAAGAAGAAGGCTAACCAAGGACCCTATTAGGTGGTTTCAACCTCTAAGGGGAGTGACATTTCCATGGTACATCCTTCAAATGGCAGGTGGCATGTGATATAATGATGGAATGGAGTGGTACATTAGGGGAAGGTTCCAAGCCACATGCCACAGTACAAGATTAGCTATAAAATAGAAGCCCACACTTGGGTGTATGAATGTAGGAGGGAGTAATCCTGGTACATGAGTTACCCTGGCCTTTGTTCTTCCATCGTTCTTCATATGTCTTTTTCCTTTTGTTTATTTTTATTTTATAAAGGCCCGAGGCTCCACGGTATGAGAGCATGATGCGTAAGATATAGCAGTGAATACCCCCTTAAGGTCAAGCAGTTCATCGCCCACCAGGTATTGGGACAATCATGGGTTCCTTAATGAAGAAAGGGGTCGATATAAGGGGCCTTAGGAACCAGGGTGATGGACATAGTGATATGGGTAGAGCTCATGTTGGTTGTTTCCCACATGCTAAATTTGTATATCCCGGCCATGTTTTTCATTTTCTGGTATGTTTCTTGTTGAAAGAGGCCAAATTATTATTTTTCTTTCTTTTTAGCTACATCAACCTCTGGGGCATCGTTTCAGGCCCAACCCAAGGTGTGTACAAGGGGAGGAAGAGGTTAACTCCTTATGGACCCAATGAAAAAATGTGGACACAGATGGGAAATTTGGTGAATGGGGTTATCATCAGCAGTGGAGAGTGATGTATATGGTGAGGGAAAGCATGACCATACAACCAAAATTTGGGTTTCACATGTAGTGCCACCCCTAAATCTAGTATCCAATAAAGGAGATCCCACGGGACTAGGATACAAGGTTAACCTTCAAATTGAACTAAGGAGACAAGAGTACAAACCAAGCCCACTCTTTCCACTGAATCCCCCCACTAATTCATGCCAAAAAGTGTTTTTGATAAGTAAACAAAAGAACCCAAGTACACAATGAAAATGCATACCTTCAAGGTTGGAAGGCCCACCTTCAAACATACGATCATAATAGAAGGGCGAGGAAGCATATGGTTGGCTCAGGTGCTGGAGATAGTGGCACATCGAGCTATTTGGTTGTTGCAAAGGGGTTTCTAGCTCTCAGCTGAGGACCATCTAGGAGAAAATTTTTCACTTATGGATACTGCCCACAGGTGGTGGGTAACATTTGGCTCCAACTGGGACATGAACTCTCAGAAGAGTGCATAAACATACTCAAATGGGGAGGTCATGAGAACACCAGCAATCTCTTAGGACCGAAGACCTATTACCTGCACATATCAAAGATCAAGAACACAAGGCAGCATTTTTTTTAGCATATTATGATCGCTCATGCTTATATTAGGCCATAAAAATCAATGAGAAATAGAGTTTATTCTAAATGCATGTTAATATAAATGTAGCTAATCTAGCATGATAAAAGAACAGGATGTTAGTTCTAATGATAAAATTAGCATGCAATGCATCCTACTCTAACATGCATATCATTTCAGGCAAACAATAAGTGTAACCATAGAGCCAGTGCAACCAACGTATCATTATATCAATATAAATACACTTTCCTATATGATTACCCATGCGATAGATCCAAAAAAAAACATAGACACAATCACATGGAGGATAATGTGGGTGTGAGGTGGGAAAGTATGATATCCATATGACATAGAAAGGAGTCTTAGATCAGGAGAAGGACATGATTTCAGAGGTACAGATCCTTTCTTGCAAACACAAAATGGATGAATGAATGATAAAGCTCAGGAACTCCCTATCACGATCATTCTTCATGATATTATGCTGTATGGATGCCATAAGGTCATGATGGGAGGGGAAATGGAACTAAGGAAGGAAGGAACACAACAAACAATTTTCTCAATGTGATGGTCACATTGGAGAGGGGAAATGATCATGTGCTCATAATCCTAAGGGTGTGTCTGAGGAGGTAAAATATATCATCAATGAGGGGCTCTTCCTTGACACTATATTCAAGAGGGGGAAAGGGCTCGTGGTCATTTGAGATCATATGAAAAGGGGTGAGGGAATCACTTGTGGATGACTCAAAATGATGCGCAAGAAAGAAAGGTGATGTGGAAGGTGAAGTATTATATTTAATGGGCTTCTTTTCCTCAAAATCATAATCTAAAGGCCCATCAACATTGAGGAAAGGGTCCTCAAGTGGTTCGAATATAATATAGTAGCGACCTTATTGATTTCATCATCATTAGTACCAAAAATAGGGTCTTTCCTAAAAGGAGAATCAATTGCTTCGAACTTACCTCTTTTATGCAAGGGAAAATAATGATCCTCTTTCCCAAGGGTATCGATGGATATGTCATCATAAATAATGCCTGAGAGAAAGGGAAGACCAATCTCAACTTCATCCTCTTTATCGGTGTCATAAATGGGAGCACAATCAAATTGAGGACCAACAATTTCCCATTTCTTCTTTTCAATACGGAAGTAATCCCTAATATCAACTTCCAAGGGACTAATGGGATCACCTTCCCCAAGGTTCTCAAAGGGATAATAATTAGGAGTAATATCCTTGGGAAGGGTAAGGTTAGCCTCAAATTCACTTACCATAGACTCATCCTCCCCATCACATGTGTTTTCAAAATCATCTTTATCACCATTTTCATCATGAGGACCCAGGGAGGACTCATCTTTCTGCTCATCATTTAGATTCCCAAGGTGCTCTCCAAATTTTTCATCTTGACTAATGATACCTTCCCTTTCAAGGGCTACCTCTAGGCTTTCACAAGCAGCTTCATTAGATTGGAATTTCATCCCCTTATACTTCAAGAATTTGTTGATCAACTCAACAAAAGATGAAATCCTTTCAGGCTCACATGAATCAATCCAATCACAATGTTCATATCTAATAGAGGCAATAAATAACTCGATTAGGTTTTCTAGATGAATCGCATTCACCTCGGAAGCATTCTTGATGAGTTTTTCCATGTGGTCATTTTTTGTACATGGATCACCATCAAATTGTGGAATACTTCACATAAACTTCCAATCCAAGCCATTTGGGTATCCTCGGAACCATGTGATATCCAAATCATCAAATAATTCATGAGTATTTTGATAGCCATTGATCTTTATATATTGATAACATGGTAGTCACCAGGGTGAATAAAAATTGTCTCAGATATTGTTTGCTTCACCCTACAAGCATTGACTTTAAATTTCAATGAGGAACTAGGGCTTTGTTCCTTCAACAGAGTCCCCAATAAATATTTCAATATTATCATATAGGGAAACAAGACACGCATCTCGTTTTCCTGAAAACGACGCAAAAAATGTTACCACTCAATATAGGAGGGGTTCCTATAGAGAAACTACTAGGTCAAGTGGTAAAAATGGAGCAATAGCCCTGTTAGCCACCTATAAAATTTGTCATACCAAATGGTGGCTAAATCATTTTTGGAGCCTTCAAGAAACAAGTTTTATTGCTAAAAATGTTATCTCTTGAAGACTCATGAAAACATCCTGCCCTTTGATTAAATCTTCACTGTTGTTTCCATTTTCAAACTCTGAAATTCTGTTGTTTTCATAGAGGAAACACTGCTACAAAATACCATTTTTCCCTTCCCTTCACTTCAAAACTAACCTTCATTTTACCCCTTTCATTCCCATGGATTTTTTCTATTTTCCATTTGTTTCCCCTTTTTCCTTCATAAAATCCTCTTTACAAAGTTTAAAACTCATTTTTAAACTTTGCCAAAACCCCCAAATCCATCAAAAAACATTGAAAATTTCATAAAAAATACACTTTTTTATATTAAGGTTTAAGCCCCTTTGGGACAAGTCCTAAACCACTTCCCCACCATATGCCTTGGTGTTGGAACCAAGCGCTGAGCCCATTTGGTGCTTATCGCATCGGAAAAATCAGAGCGCCCAAGTCTATTTCTTATGGTAAGTCCTCCAATTGCGATTAGCCCTTTGTTTATAAACCCCCGATCATATTATTATTTCATATAACTCGTGGGCCCGCATCAGGCGCTTAAACATTGTTATAAACCCATTCCCGATAGCTATTTCCCTTTGTAAGTTCATAAACCCACTTTTTCCTAGGTTTGGTCTAAACACGCCAATACAATGTTTCTAAATGATAAAAATCGTTGAACACAAAACCCGATCAACGATCCGCGCGTTATCGCATCGCAAAAATTCTAAATGGGTAGATTGAAAAGCCCAAAAGGCCCGATCCGAAGTTCCGATGCGATTGGCCCTTATATATATAAGCCCTGGGCCTATCGCATTTTCATATAAACCAGGCCCCGCAAACGGGCGCCTTCTCATATATATATCACCCGCCCCCGAAGCCAAAAACCTTTATGTCTTATTAAATTTTGGGTTTTCATATAATATAATGGTCCCCACTCATTCAATGGTCAGAGCTTTTCTCTACCATTGATCATTGGGCCGATCTGATGGTCTGCGCAAAATCGCATCGGCATTTTTCATCGAGCGCGTTAAATATTTCCCCACCTCTAATTGACATCCCCCGATCCATTCTCCGTCGTTGATCTGATCCGCAGATCGATGGCCCACAATCAATCGCTCCGACGCACTCCATGTTCTTTGCCCTGCCGATGTTGATAGCTCTGATTGTATTTAAGCCATCCACATGTCCAGATTGGACGGTCCAGATTGTTTTTCCCGACTTTGGTTTAAATCATGTGGCCCACTTCATAATGTTTTTAGGCCAAATCCCAAACGTTGATCTCTCCAGATCAACGGTCCTTATTAACCTTTTCTCCGCCTTTGTATTATTTCGTTGATGCCCCAGATCAAATCCTGAGCATTGATCCTATACATCTAATGGTCCTTATTAATCCCGACCGGCCTGCCTCTTGTGGGTCCTGCCTTCCTCAATTTTTTTACCTAGCCGTCCATCCTTGATCCAACGGCCCAGATTGAAACCGCCCATCTTCCTTCCGCTCGCGCATCTTGCCTATATCGCGCTCGCTCCCCCACCGTTAGATCTGAGGCCCCAGATCTAACAGTCGATGTTCTATATCGCGTAACTTTCAGCACGAAGGTTAATTTCATGAGGGCTTCATGATATAAGTGGTTTTAAGAAGCCACGTGTCAGGCGGGAACGCATATCGCATTCAAAAAGGCAAAACCGCCTCCCCGCCTTTTCACTACGCGAAACCCGTGGTTTTCATCCCCGAAACCACTTTCCCTCTTTTCCATTATGTTTCATCGCGCGCGCCTCCCACCGTTGATCTCTTCAGATCAACGGCTCTGATCTAATCTAGCCTTACGCTATTACCCTCCACCCCTTTCAAAGGTTTTTTAACGTGCAAATCTCCATCGTTGATCTCGTGGCCTGGTCTCATCCGACGACCCACGATTATCCCGAACCCCCAACTTTATTTTTAACCATTTTTCTCCGCCAAAGGGTTTTAAACCCAATTTATTCGCATTTTCTTCTATTTTCCAAATAATGTGACCCCTTCACACTGTTAATTCACAACCAATCCCGACCGTTGATTTTCTTGGTCAAAACATATATAACGTCTCCGATATAATTTTTCACCGCTCATTCATCAAACCGCTTCCCTTTGACCTTCGCACGCAGATCTCTACCATTGGATGCTGCCATCCAAATAGCCACGCTACTAACCACAGCCTCCTAAGCAGTCTTACCTCATAAACGCAAGATTTATTAATTGTTGTTGTTTTTGCAGGTTTCAAAGGTTTTTCTCCATTATAATAAAGGAAATGAAAGCCGAGGGTGACAATCCTCTAGACTTTCGTTTATCAAAGGGAAATTACTACAGAGGGTTCCATGCCACGTTTCGTCAATGCTTCATGGGCATTGATTCCATATGGACCCTTTGCAGAACCTGCACATCAACAAGACACAGTGAGTTAAATCAAAACAAAAGAGTATCAGTGTTGAAGACTTAGCCACAACAGAATGAAGATTGAAGATTAATTCTACAGTTTAATGGATTACGGCTAAGATCGATTATCAAAAGCCTAATCCATTAAACTAACACCATTAAAGACAAATCAAAAGGATTTATCAGTCAGAAAGAACCTCCACCGCCACATCAGAGGCTAATTCATTCCTCTCAGCTACCCATTGCCACCTATAGCCTCAAAGCATTCAACAGACGGTCGAGTAATGACCATAACAGAGCATATATGCCCCAATACAACTGAATAGTTATTTTGAATCAAAGAAGCTAATATAAACTATCAGCAAAGTTATTACAGAGATAACACAGAGCCTTAAAAGTCAACAAAAGCTCTCACCGAGCTTAATTCTTAAATGTAAAACAATTAATACAAACAGAACATTTGTAAACTTCTCCATTTAGCCCCTCAAAGGCCGAGAAGTATTAAAGTCTGTATTAATTGACCCAGGAGATCTTTCATCAGATCCCACCTCCTCATTCCTTCTATAAATACTCCTGTAGAAGATGAGAAAATGTTGGTTGAAGAACTTTGAAATATACTTGAGCTTGAAACTTCTACTTGTAAATAGTGTTCACGGGCTCTTGAAGCTCTACTTGTGATTTAACAAGTTAGGCTGAGAAGTGAAGATGAGTGCTGAACTGAAACACTGGACTTAAAGCTGTAACTGGTTTGAAGCATCAATACGAGCTGATTTATGGGATCTTGGTCTATATCAACAGTGATGTTATTTCTTATTGTAAATTGTTTTTTTTGTATTTCTGTTTTCACTTTGTCCATCTTCTCTGATAAAGAACTGCAAGCATAGAGTTAGGATTTACGTATATCAGTACCCTTCTCTGACCGATAAGCTTTATCTACATGTATTCTTCCAAATTGTGTTGTTTAGGAGTGATTTAATTCAGTTTGAGCAGTTAGGAATGCTGGCATTCCCTCGTCCTACTGTCTAGGCTAATTGTTATTCTTGAATGTTATTTTCAGCTTATGTTAAGTAGAGATGAACTAAGGAAGTTATGGTGAGCCCTATCCTATTTTTATCCCCAAAAACTATCTGAAAGTTTCCCTAAGAATGTGTCAAAAGCTGGCTAGTTTCAAAGTACTTACCAGATCTTAGACATTTCTTTGTTATCATATGTGTTTTCCCTCTGTGTTTTATATGTTTTTCTATTGAAAGTGCATCAAAAGCTGGCTAGTTTCGAAGTACTTACCATATCTTAGCTCGTCGTTCTTCATTTGTTTAATTCTTTCTTGTTGTATCGTTTCATTCCGTAAAATCAAATTTTAAGAGATCCTTAGACATAGATGACTTGCCCCATGGACCACTCTTGAACCTTGTTGTTTCAATTAAACCCGATTATGACTCCATAGCCCAATGGACTAAAAAAAACCAGCGTTATATCTATCTTTTTAGCCAAAGCTTGTTCTGATTGCTTGCAACTTCATACCTTTGAAACTTTATTCATTTAGGACTTTCCACTCAAATAATAATCATGCTCAACCATCCAAAAACAAACAAAAACCCTCGGACTTCATAACTAGCCTAATATCATTCCCCAAAAGCTTTAAAGATAAATCCATCTTTTCACTTTATTGGAGAGATCCCTCTCCAGATTCAGGAGGGCTAGATCCTAGAATACCAAAGTGGTTGAAATAAGTGTTCTCCCTGCAGTTGGACTTTTCCAATCTTGCTAATTACAGGGAGCTAACATCGTCTGGCGACTCCGCTGGGGAAGTGAGTAAATATTCATTCCAAAAAACCCCTTGAGTACAAGTAGCCCTCTTCAAGCACTACCAAACACATGGTAATCATGATAAAACTTGTTTGAATCAGTGACAAACTAGGCAAACCCTAGGATTCTCATAAGACCTTATCAAACCTTGAAGGATCAGCTGGCTTAGCCATAAGAGTAGACTTTTTTTGTCTCATAATTGTAGCTAAGTTGTGAAACAGATTTAGGACACTCTTAACAACCAATAGGACTGAAAAATAACTCAGAAAACCCAAAAATATTTCAGATTAGTATTCAATAAACATGGTGGTGAACCATAAAACCTTTTACCTCCAAAAGAGCTAAAAATTTCCACTTGGCGACTCCACAATCCTGAACAGACCTTAAGACTCCACTAGGAAGAACCTTTACCATTATAACATCATTCAAAATTAGTTAGAGGACTGTAGGATTAAAATTTGTGTGAAACATATCAGTTAACCTCTTACAAATTGTCATATCTGGTTGAAATTTTCCTGTTTACTTGGGTCTGAAAAAAACAGCATAGTGGCTCCTATAAAGATTCATACTAGAGCCTATCCTGACCCTAACGCACCTGAGATAGTAGATAACCCAGAAACTATCCTTAGGAAGTCTCCTAAGATTAAATTTTCAATTGTTTTCAGATCACCCTTGAGAGCTAATTCAGTTCCTGAAAATCTTGCAGCTCTACAACAATCACAAGCAGATCTAAGAAATCCATTTAGAACTAGGTCTCCTGATGATTTAGATCAGCTAGATTCTGAGTCTTCACTTTCATCTCCTGAAACAAGTGAACATCCTGGTAGTAGAGAAACAACACCACTTGACTTACATTTCCTTCACAATTTAGGTGTCTCTCATCCAAGATCAGCTCAGCAATCTATTCCTGGTCCTTCCACATCTACTCATCCTACATCCACTGTCCAAACCACTCCACTTCAGCCCACTTTACCTTTTGTTAATCCACCTCTTGTGAATCCACCCCAACCACATATCATGGCAGCATGGTGTGCTCCCTTAGTCCTTCCTATACCATTAGTCAATCTTCCACAGGACTATCAGTCCAAAATTCCATTATATGATGCTAGCAATGCTACAACTACATCACAACATGTGGATAAGATGAATGACTACTTTGACAGAAATGAAATTGATGATGATTATGTCAATATTAGGTTATTTTCTCAGAGCTTAGGAGGAGAAGCAAGAAAATGGTGCAAAGGCCTAGCCTCCCATAGTATTAATGATCTCCAAGCCTTCACTCCATTCTTAAACAAATGGAAGTGAAGAAAATCTCTCCAAATACTTTCTTCTGACATAAGAACCTCCACAGAACACCGAGAGTGTACAAGCCATCGCACTAGATTTAATAAATAGTATAATGCACTCCCCCAGATACCCACAAGGTTTCGTATTAAACAAACCAAGGGTTTGACTACAAAATGGCTTATCGGGCTGAGCTGTGAGACCTCTTTAACCTCGAAGATATGCAGTCTTTGCCGTGGAAGTTGAATCGGATGGAAGAAAGAGCAAGAATGAATAATGAGAAGAGAGTATCCTTCAGAGAGGAATCCACACCTTCTACTTCCAGCTCAAAGATGGAAAGAATGATGGAGGAGATGATGAAGAAAATGAGCATTCTTGAGAGAGCACAAGCAAGTCAAAACCAAACTTCTCCTCAAAATAGAAACCAGAACCAGAATCATAATTTTAGAAGAAATCAACCTCCAAATAGACCTAAGGAAGATGATCAAAAGATCACTCCTCCCTTTCATCAAAATTATGTAAGTGAGGTTGAGGAAACAGAGGAAGATGATATCAACATGCTAGGAGTAGATAATGATGACTTTGAGATTCATTATGATAGAAAACAAGGTCTTTACACACCCTATGATGACAAAAGAGATGATGATGAAAGCTATTATCAAGACATGGAGAATGTCATCATAGAGTCTCAAAGGGAATATGACCTTAGAATTAAAACCAATTGACAAACTCCCAGCACTAAAACCTCTAACAAATCTTCACAAAACGGCACTGTGAATAAACCCAAAGTTGTAAGACAGAAAGACAAAACAGTGGCTGGAAATTCTGATAAAAGTAAAGAGAAAGGCACTCAAAGCAATGAAAAATAGAGTGCAAACCTTAGCAGTACTAACACTTCAGCTAGTACTCCCGTTAAAACCATTTTGTTAAATGTTAGTAGAACAAATAGGCAAGCTGATGTTGCTGATAGAGTGGCAGTTAATAAGGCTAAGACAAGTTCTTCAAAGAGTCAAATTCCTTTCAGCCTAGAGTAGGAAATTTCAAAGATAAAAATCTTTGTTCCCTTCACTGAGTTAGCTGCCCAAAATTTATATAGGACCCAAACTTTGAAGGCTTTAAACATGTAGGATACATGATGGTGTCAATTCAACACATCAACCAGAGCTCATTTTTGGTCCAAAGATTGAAGGCAGATATCAAGAGGGACCTGTTCCTCCCTTTTACGTGAGTTTAAACGTTCATGACAAGATTTTGCATAACGCTATGCACGATTCCGGGGCCTCTCATAATTTAATGCCCAAAGCAGTGATGGAGAGCCTGGGTCTAGAAATCACCATACCTTATAAAGACCTTTACTCCTTTGACTCGAGCAGAGTAAAATGTTTAGGATTGATAAAAGACCTCTGCGTTAGCTGAGCCCAGATTCTAGCCAAATGTTTGGTTATGGATATAGTTGTAGCTGATGTGCCCCCAAAATAGGGAATGTTGTTATCTAGGTCTTGGGGGGCCAAGTTATAAGGGACTATGCAAATGGAAATGACCTATGCGACCATCCCTGTTTTCAATCAGACAAGAAAACTTTACAGGGAGTCCCATATGCAGTACATGGTGACTAGCCAAGACAGACCACAAAACTCTCCTCTATATTCTGTAAGCACAGGCCTCGATTATTTTATCATGTTTAACGATGAAACATTCAGAGAACAGGTCACTTTTAATGAACTGATGGTCAATAGAGAGGAGAAGGAAATCCACACAGAAGTGTCTGAACAGTTTGCTACATTTGAAAACTCTAGCGAACCAAAAACAGGTCTTGAACTACAAATCATACGTCCATCGCTCTTTAACCTTGACAGTCAAGAGAATAACCCTTAACAAAGTGAAAAATCAGAGGAATTAAAACAGATTCAACAGAGTGTTGATTTTCAAGAACAGACCAAAAGCACTTTTATTGAAGAGGACAGTACCCAAGATGAACCTGAAACTAGTCCTCTATGGAGTATGTACTTTGACGGGTCCTGCACTAGAAGCAATGTTGGTGCAGGGGTCTAGATTCGCAACACTGAAAGCAACCACACAGAAAGCCTTTCCTATAGATTAAACTTTCAGTGTTCGAATAACATAACGGAATATGAATCCCTCCTTTTAGGCTTGCATCTGTTGAAGAAATTAGGAGCCAAGAGAATTAAAGTTTATGGGGATTTGGAATTAATCATTAGGAAAGTCAACGGGGAATACAATGCTAATCATCCCAGACTTAGGGCCTACCGAAACGATGTCATGGATCTGTTAAAAACTTTCGAGGAGTCCCAATTGATTTTTTTCCCTAGAAAAAGAAATATCGCGGCCCACGGCTTAGCTTTTGTGGCTAGAACATGCTTAACACCATATGAAACCAAAGAATGCACAACTCAGATTAAATTCAGACCAGTTGTTCCTGATAACGAAAAATATTGGCAAGTGTTTGACGGAGACAAACAAATAGAAGACTTCATGAAATTCATAAATGAATTTGAACTGCACAGTTTGAATTCAGATTATGAAACAGATTGCAATAGTGAAGAAAATTTTCTTGGTGAAGAAGAACAGTCTCCTGAGGTTGCCAATATAAATCTACTATCTAGAAAACTTGAAAATAAAACAGGATTGACTGAAGAGTTAGAAACTCTGCAGTCTAATGATGAAAGTTTGCCAAAGGGTCTGGCCCCTTTAGAAGAATTGTTTGATTTTAATGATGTGGCCAAGAAACCAAAACTGGAGCCTGTAGAGACTGAAGTTGAGGAGTGCAATATAGGCAGTCAACTAAAACCTATGATGATTAAACTGTCTAAGACTTTACCAGCTCACATTAAACTCAAATACATAGAGTTGTTTAAGGAGTTTTCTGATGTTTTTGCGTGGAGTTACGAAGATCTTAAATCCTATAACACTGAAATAATTTAGCATAAAATTCCTCTCAAGGAAAACCAAAATCCATTCAAACAGAAGCAGCGCAGAATAAACCCTGTTCAGCTGCCTTTGGTTGAGAAGGAAATCAATAAAATGAATGAAGTTGGTATTATTGTCCCTATTAGATATTCTGAGTGGGTGTCTAATCTGGTGTCAGTTAGGAAGAAAACAGGAGAGATTAGGCTTTGTATATACTTTAGAGACTTAAACAAAGCTTCACTAAGAGACAACTACCCTTTACCTAAGATGGACCATATTTTACAAAGGGTAGTTGGGTCCAAAATAATTTCTTTGTTGGATGGCTACTCAGGGTACAATCATATCTTATTCCACCCTAATGATCAACTAAAGATAGCATTTACTACACCTTGGGGCACTTTCATGTAAGTGAAAATGCCCTTTGGTCTAATGAACGCTGAAGCAACTTTTCAAAGAGACATGGACATAGCATTCTCGGAAGAATTGGGCTACTTCATCATTATATACCTTGATGATGTCATTGTGTTTTCAAATATAGATGAAGAGCACTTAGCACATTTAAGCAGAGTTTTCGAGAAATGCAGAAAGTTTGGGATATCTTTAAACCCTAAGAAGACACTATTTGGTCTCCAAGAAGGTAAACTTCTTGGGCACATTATTTCTGAGGAGGGTATAAAGATAGACCCAAAAAGGATTGAGGCCATATTACAAATCTCTCATCCTCGAAACATCAAGGAGTTACAATCTTTCATTGGAAAGATTAACTTTTTTAGAAGGTTCATACCCAACTTGGCTGAGCTCCTTAGGAATATAAAAAACATGTTGAAGAAGGAGCAAGGGGTAAAATGGACCTTGGAAGCAAAGAAGTCCTTTGAGCTGGTGAAACATGTGTTAACCAAAACACCGATTCTAATCAGTCCTGATTTTTCAAAAGATTTTTATATTTTTTCATTTTCATTAGAACGTACAATAGTTGTTGTACTGTTACAAAAAAATCCACAAGGACAAGAGCAGCCTATTGCATTCTTTAGCAAGGCATTGAGAGATGCTCCTTTGAAGTATAACATTATGGAAAAGCAAGCTTTTGCTTTGGTTAAAACTTTGAAAGACTTCAGAGTATACATCCTTCACTCACACATCATTGCCTTTGTCCCAAATTCAGTTGTGAAAGACATTCTAACGCAGGACCCAGATGGTAAGAGAGGTAAGTGGATTGCAGTTATTCTTGAATATGATTTAGAAATAAAGCCCACTAAACTCATCAAAGGGCAAGGTCTGGCTAGATTAATGGTTGAATCAAATTTTGAAGTTCTTGATATTAATATGATTAACGCTTTTGATGAACAAGAGGAAATCTCAACTCCCATTGTTGAAGACCATTTTATGAATTCCTCTTGGTATGCTGATATTCTTTTTGTTTTGCTTAATTTGAATACACCTCCTGGTTTGACAAAAACAAAGGCAAGGTTTCTAAAGTTAAAAGTTGTAAACTATTGCATTATAAATAAATGTCTTTATTGGAAAAATGCAAGTGGTGTATTGCTTAAATTTTTGCCTGAGTATGATGCAGAGAAGGTTACACACGAGTTCCAGGAGGGAGAATGTGGAGGCCACCTCTACTGGAAGACAATAGCCAACAAAATCTTAAGGGTTGGTTACTATTGGCCTACTCTCTTTCTTGATGTACACAAAATGATCATTGCTTGTCATAAATGCCAAATTTTTGAAGGCAAAAGGAAGCTACTACCCTTACCTCTGCATCCAATCACTGTTGAAGCCCCTTTTCAACAGTGGGGACTTGACTTCATAGGAGAAATCCATCCACCATCCTCTGCCCAACATAGATGGATTCTCACTATGACAGACTACTTCACCAAATGGATAGAAGTCGTCCCTTGTAGGCAAGCCAATGATTCTGTCATTATAAAATTCATGGAGACTAATATTCTCTCTAGATTTGGCTGTCCTACCAAGATCATCACTGATAATGCAGCAGCATTTGGGTCCAAGAAGATGGTTGAATTCTGTCACAAATATCAGATAGCATTGGGTCATTCCACAGCCTATTACCCTCAGGGTAATGGACTTGCAGAATCCTCAAACAAGAGTTTGGTGAACATAATCAAGAAGTTGTTAGAGGACAACAAGAAGTCTTGGCACACAAAGCTAGTTCATGCACTTTGGGCTGATAGGTTGACTTTGAAGAAATCTATTGGCATGTCACCCTTCCAATTTGTGTATGGTACTGATGTAATTTTTTCAACCAGCCTTGGTGTACCAGTTATGAAGTTGATTCAAGGTGTCCAGTCTGAAGACAATGACATGATCAGAAGGATAAATAAAACAATTCATCTTCAACAAACTAGAGAGGAGTTTTATAACAAAGCATTACAAAAGCAAGACAGCATCAAAAAGTTTTTTGACAGAAGAACAAAAGCCAACAATTTCAATATTGGGGACAAAGTTTTAAAGTGGGACTCAAGGAGAGAAGACAAGGGCAAGCATGGGAAATTTGACAACTTATGGCTTGGCCCTTATCTCATTCATTCTGTTGCTGGTAATAATGTCTTTTTCTTACAGGAGTTGAATGGAGCTGCACTGTTTGGGGGTCTTGTCAATGGCAGGATGCTAAAACATTACTTCTCTTGAACCATGTCGTGTTTTGAAGCCTTTTTATCTTTTTTTCTCATTATAAATATTTCACCCATCATTGCATTCAAAGTTAGAAAAAACAAAAATACAAAAACAGTGAAAGAAAGAAAAGAGGGCAGATTGTAAAAACAATAAAGGTACAACCCCATACCAAAAGGAGAAACAAATTTGAAAGTGTGCAAGCTTAAATGCCACTCCTGAAAACACACTTCTAATTAGTCATACAGCCTAAATCTTGGCTAATTAGTTTTAAATTTACTGATGAAAGGTTAGTGAATTCGATTTTCCAAACAGTTTAATCTTCGCTTATCAGTAGGTAGATTAGGCTAGAAAATAAAGGGTCAAACATGCTCAAAATCTGAACCTAAGTTTCCAAATAAGAATGACTCAAATCTGTTTAAAATTCTGAGTCAAAACAGAGGTAAAACTGGTTCTAATCAGATCAAAATCTGAACCAGAGGACAAGCAAAGAACAGCTCGATTAAACTCAAAAACAGAGCTGAAAAAAAGATGAAGGAAGTGCTTTGAACTTTGAGATCTTAAGCCTTCCATTTTGATTTAATTTTCTACAAAATAATATCTATGTGCAGCTTGTTTTTATGCCATAGATCAGCATCAAGTTAGACTGTTCAATCCTGAATTGTACGCTTTTAAATTTCTGTTTTAGAAATTAGAGAATAAAAATCTGTTAGACTGTTTAGTCCTAAAAAATTGGTAGATTAGGTAGAGAAGCATGTGGACTCAACTGTTTAATCTGAGTTCATGAAGAAATAAGGAGTAGAATTAGATTAGTTTTATGCTTTCAAAAGAATAAAATATTGTAAAAAGAGTTTTCCAATCCAAGTGCACTCTAATGAAGAAAAAATGTTAGATCAGTAGGATTGGGTAGGTAGAAAGCTTGTGTTGATGAAGGTCCATTGTTTTTTTAGGCTGCTAATATGTTTTCAGAGCAAAGGAAGATCATCCAAGCAAACAAAGGCAGCCCAATGGATATGGCACTGATCAGCCTCCCAGAGAATGCAAGTCTGAAGTTCTTGATGTCTTCAAGAAAGCACCATCCCCAAGTGGAGCCACTGTTAGCCACCTATAAAATTTGTCATACCAAATGGTGGCTAAATCATTTTTGAAGCCTTCAAGAAACAAGTTTTATTGCTAAAAATGTTATCTCTTGAAGACTCATGAATACATCCTACCCTTTGATTAAATCTTCATCGCAGTTTCCATTTTCAAACTATGAAATTTTGTTGTTTTCATAGAGGAAACATTGTTGCAAAATACCATTTTTCCCTTCCCTTCACTTCAAAACTAACCTTCATTTTACCCCTTTCATTCCCATGGAATTTTTCTATTTTCCATTTGTTTCCCCTTTTTCCTTCATAAAATCCTCTTTACAAAGTTTAAAACTCATTTTTAAACTTTGCCAAAACCCCCAAATCCATCAAAAAACATTGAAAATTTCATAAAAAATACACTTTTTATATTAAGGCTTAAGCCCCTTTGGGCCAAGTCCTAAACCACTTCCCCACCATATGCCTTGGTGCTGGAACCAAGTGTCGAGCCCATTTGGCGCTTATCGCATCGAAAAAATCAGAGCGCGCAAGTCTATTTCTTATGGTAAGTCCTCCGATTGTGATTAGCCCTTTGTTTATAAACTCCCGATCATATTATTATTTCATATAACCCGTGGGCCCGCATTGGGCGCTTAAACATTGTTATAAACACATTCTCGATTGCTATTTCCCTTTGTAAGTTCATAAACCCACTTTTCCTAAGTTTGGTCTAAACGCGCCAATACAATGTTTCTAAATGATAAAGATCGTTGATCTCAAAACCCGATCAATGATCCGCGCATTATCGCATCGCAAGAATTCTAAATGGGTAGATTGAAAAGCCCAAAGGCCCGATCCGAAGTTCCAATGTGATTGGCCCTTATATATATAAGCCCTGGGCCTATCGCATTTTCATATAAACCAAGCCTCGCAACCGAGCGCCTTTTCATATATATATCACTCACCCCCGAAGCCAAAAACCTTTATGTCTTATTAAATTTTGGGTTTTCATATAATATAATGGTCCCCATTCGTTCAATGGTCGAAGCTTTTCTCCACCGTTGATCATTGGGTCGATCTGATGGTCTGCGCAAAATCGCATCGGCATTTTTCATCAGGCGCATTAAATATTTCCCCACCTCCGATTGACATCCCCCGATCCATTCTCCGCCGTCGATCTGATCTGCAGATTGATGGCCCACAATCAATTGCTCCGGCGCACTCCATGTTCTTTGCCCCGCCGATGCCGATAGCTCCCGATTGCATCTGAGCCGTCCACATGTCCAGATCGGAAGGTCCAGATTGGTTTCCCGACTTTGGTTTAAATCATGTGGCCCGCTTCATAATGTTTTTAGGCCAAATCTTGGCCATTGATCTCTCCAGATCAACGGTCCTTATTAACATTTTCTCCGCCTTTGTATTATTTCGTTGATGCCCCAAATCAAATCCTAACCGTCGATCCTGTACATCTAACGGTTCTTATTAATCCCGACCGGCCTGCCTCCTGTGGGTCCTGCCTTCCTCAGTTTTTTGATCCCAGCCATCCATCCTTGACCCAACGGCCCAGATTGAAAACGCCCATCTTCCTTCCGCCCGCGCATCTTGCCTATATCGCGCTCGCTCCCCCACCGTTAGATCTGAGGCCCCAGATCTAACGGCCGACATTCTATATCGCGTAACTTTCAGCACGAAGGTTAATTTCCTGAGGGTTGTGCGATATAAGTGGTTTTAAGAAGCCACGTGTCAGGCGAGAACGCATATCGCGTTCAAAAAGGCAAAACCACCTCCCCGCCTTTTCACTGCGCGAAACCCATGGTTTTCATCCCCGAAACCACTTTCCCTCTTTTCCATTATGTTTCATCGCGCGCGCCTCCCACCGTTGATCTCTTCAGATCAACGGCTCTGATCTAATCTGGCCTTACGCTATTACCCTCCACCCCTTCCAAAGGTTTTTTGACGTGCAAATCTCCACCGTTGATCTCGTGGCCTAGTCTCATCCGACGGCCCACGATTATCCTGAACCCCCAACTTTATTTTTAAACATTTTTCTCCGCCAAAGGGTTTTAAACCCCATTTCTTCGCATTTTCTTCTATTTTCCAAATAATGTGACCCCTTCACACTGTTAATTCACAACCAATCCCGGTCATTGATTTTCTTGTTCAAAACATAGATCAACGTCTTCGATATGATTTTTCACCGCTCATTCATCAAACCGCTTCCCTTTGACCTTCGCACGCAGATCTCTACTGTTGGATGCTGCCATCCAAACGGCCACACTCCTAACCACGGCCTCCTAAGCAGTCTTACCTCATAAACGCAAGATTTATTAATTGTTGTTGTTTTTGCAGGTTTCAAAGGTTTTTCTTCATTATAATAAAGGAAATGAAAGCCGAGGGTGAAGATCCTCTAGACTTTCGTTTATCAAAGGGAAATTACTACAGAGGGTTCCATGCCACGTTTCGTCAATGCTTCATGGGCATTGATGCCATATGGACCCTTTGCAGAACCTGCACATCAACAAGACACAGTGAATTAAATCAAAACAAAAGAGTATCAGTGTTGAAGACTTAGCCACAGCAGAATGAAGATTGAAGATTAATTCTACAGTTTAATGGATTACGGCTAAGATCGATTATCAAAGCCTAATCCATTAAATTAAACACCATTAAAGACAAATCAAAAGGATTTATCAATCAGAAAGAGCCTCCACCGCTGCATCAGAGGCTAATTGATTCCTCTCAGCTACCCATTGCCACCTGTAGCCTCAAAGCATTCAACAGACAGTCGAATAATGACCGAAACAAAGCATATCTACCCCAATATAGCTGAATAGTTATTTCGAATCAACTAAGCTAATATAAACTATCAGCAGATTTATTACAGAGATAACACAGAGCCTTAAAAGTCAACAAAAGCTCTCACCGAGCTTAATTCATAAATGTAAAACAATTAATACAGACAGAACATCTGTAAACTTCTCCATTGAGCCCCTCAAAGGCCGAGAAGTATTAAAGTCTGTATTAATTGACCCAGGAGATCTTTCATCAGATCCCACCTCCTCATTCCTTCTATAAATACTCCTGTAGAATATGAGAAAATGTTGGTTGCAGAACTTTGAAATATACTTGAGCTTGAAACTTCTACTTGTAAATAGTGTTCACGGGCTCTTGAAGCTCTGCTTGTAATTTAACAAGTTAGGCTGAGAAGTGAAGATGAGTGCTGAACTGAAACACTGGACTTAAAGTTGTAACTGGTTTGAAGCATCAATACAAGCTGATTTATGGGATCCTGGTCTATATCGACGGTGATGTTATTTCTTATTGTAAATTGTTTTTTTTATTTCTGTTTTCACTTTTTCCATCTTCTGTGATAAAGAACAGCAAGCATAGAGATAGGATTTACTGTATATCAGTACCCTTCTCTGACTGATAAGCTTTATCTACATGTTTTCTTCCAAATTTTGTTGTTTAGGAGTGATTTAATTTAGTTTGAGCAGTTAGGAATGCTGGAATTCCCTCGTCCTACTGTCTATGCTGATTGTTATTCTTGAATGTTATTTTCAGTTTATGTTAAGTAGAGATGAACTAAGGAAATTATGGTGAGCCCTGTCCTTTAGTTTTATCCCCAAAAACTATCTAAAATTTTCCCTAAGAATGTGTTGAAAGCTGGCTAGTTTCAAAGTACTTACGAGATCTTAGACATTTCTTTGTTATCATATGTTTTTCCCTTTGTGTTTAAAATGTTTTCTATTAAAAGTGTATCAAAAGCTAGCTAGTTTCAAATTACTTACCAGATCTTAGATTACTTTTATGTTTTTCTTAAGTGTATGTCAAAAGCTGGCTAGTTTCAAAGTACTTACCAGATCTTAGGCTGCTCTTCGTTCTTCATTTATTTAATTCCCTTTCTTGTTTTATCTTTTCATTCCATAAAATCAAATTTTAAGAGATCCTTAGACATAGATGACTTGCCCCATGGACCACTCTTGAACCTTGTTGTTTCAATTAAACCCTATTATGACTCCATAGCCCAATGGACTAAAAAAACCAGCGTTATATCTATATTTTTAGCCAAATCTTGTTCTAATTGCATGCAACTTCATACCTTTGAAACTCTTTTCATTTAGGACTTTCCACTCAAATAATAATCATGCTCAACCATCCAAAAACAAACAAAAACCCTCGGACTTCATAACTAGCCTAATATCATTACCCAAAAGCTTTAAAGATAAATCCATCTTTTCACTTTATTGGAGAGATCCCTCTCCGGATTCAGGAGGGCTAGATCCTAGAATCCCAAAGTGGTTGAAACAAGTGTTCTCCCTGCAGTTGGACTTTGCCAATCTTGCTAATTACAGGGATCTAACATCTTCTGGCGACTCCGCTAGGGAAGTGAGTAAATATTCATTCCAAAAAACCCCTTGAGTACAAGTAGCCCTCTTCAAGCACTACCAAACACATGGTAATCATGATAAAACTTGTTTGAATCAGTGACAAACTAGGCAAACCCTAGGATTCTCATAAGAGCTTATCAAACCCTGAAGAATCAGTTGGCTTAGCCATAAGAGTAGACCGTTTTTGTCTCATAACCGTAGCTAAGTTGTGAAATAGATTTAGGACACTCTTAAAAACCAATAGGACTAAAAAATAACTCAGAAAACCCAAAAATATTTCAGATTGGTATTAAATAAACATGGTGGTGGACCATAAAACCTTTTACCTCCAAAAAAGCTAAAAATTTCCACTTGGCGACTCCACAATCCTGAACAGACCTTAAGACTCCACTAGGAAGAACCTTTACCATTATAACATCATTCAAAATCAGTTAGAGGACTATAGGATTAAAATTTTTGTGAAACAGATCAGTTAACCTCTTACAAACTGTCATATCTGGTTGAAATTTTCCTGTTTACTTGGGTCTGAAAAACATAGCATAGTGGCTCCTAGAAAGAATCATACTAGAGCCTATCCTGACCCTAACCCACCTGAGACAGTAGATAACCCAGAAAGTATCATTAGGAAGTCTCCTAAGATTAAATTTTCAACTGTTTTCGGATCACCCTTGAGAGCTAATTCAGTTCCTGAAAATCTTGCAGCTCTACAACAATCACAAGCAAATCTAAGAAATCCATTTAGAACTAGGTATCTTGATGATTTAGATCAGCTAGATTCTGAGTCTTCAGTTTCATCTCCTGAAACAAGTGAACATCTTGGTAGTAGAGAAACAACACCACCCGACTCACATTTCCTTCACAATTTAGATGTCTCTCATCCAAGATCAGCTCAGCAATCTATTCCTGGTCCTTCCACATCTTCTCATCCTACATTCACTGTCCAAACCACTCCACTTCAGCCCACTTTTCACCTTGTTAATCTAACCCTTGTAAGTCCACCTCCACCACATATCATGGCGGCATGGTATGTTCCCTTAGTCCTTCCTATACCATTAGTAAATCTTCCACAGGACTATCAGTCCAAAATTCCATTGTATGATGCTAGCAATGCTACAATTGCATCACAACATGTGGATAAAATGAATGACTACTTTGATAGAAATGAAATTGATGATGATTCTGTCAAACTTAGACTATTCACTCAAAGTTTGGCGGGAGAGGTAAGAAAATGGTTTAAAGGCTTAGCCCCCCACAGTATAAATGATCTCCAAGCCTTCCATCAGACATTCTTAAACAAATGGGAAGTGAAGAAAAATCATCTCCAAATACTTTCTGATTACAAGAACCTCCACAGAAACACTGGGGAAAGTGTACAAGCTTACTGCACTAGATTTAATAGTGTGTATAATGCACTTCCCCTAGATCTAAAACCACCACAAGGCTTAGCATTAAACAAGTTTCCTAAAGGGTTTGACCCTGAAATGGCCTATCAGCAGAGGGAAAGAGACCCTCTAACCCTCGAAGATATGCAAAAAGGGGATCTTGCTGTGGAAGTTAACTTGATGGAAGAAAGAGCAAGAATAAAGAATGAGAAGAGAGTATCCTCAGAGAGGAATCCACACCTTCTACTTCCAGCTCAAAGATGGAAAGAATGATGGAGGAGATGATGAAGAAAATGAGCATTCTGGAGAGAGCACAAGCAAGTCAAAACCAAACTGCTCCTCAAAATAGAAACCAGAACTAGAATCATAATTTTAGAAGAAATCAACCTCCAAATAAACCTAGGGAAGATGATCAATAGATCACTCCTCCCTTTCATCAAAATTATGTAAGTGAGGTTGAGGAAACAGAGGAAGATGATATCAACATGCTAGGAGTAGATAATGATGACTTTGAGATTCATTATGATAGAAAACAAGGTCTTTACACACCCTATGATGACAAAAGAGATGATGATGAAAGCTATTATCAAGACATGGAGAATGTCATCATAGAGTCTCAAAGGGAATATGACCTTAGAAGTAAAACCAATCGACAAACTCCCAGCACCAAAACCTCTGACAAATCTTCACAAAACAGCATTGTGAATAAACCCAAATTTGTAAGACAGAAAGACAAAACAGTGGCTGGAAATTATGATAAAAGTAAAGAGAAAGGCACTCAAAGCAATGAAAAACAGAGTGCAAACCTTAGCAGTACTAACACTTCAGCTAGTACTCCTGTTAAAACCATTTTGTTAAATGTTAGTAGAACAAATAGGCAAGCTGATGTTGCTGATAGAGTGGCAGTTAATAAGGTTGAGACAAGTACTTCAAAGAATCAAACTCCTTTCAGCCTGGAGCAGGAAATTTCAAAGATTAAAATCTTTGTTCCTCTCTCTGAGTTAGCTACCCAAAATATATATAGGACTCAAATTTTGAAGGCTTTAAACATAGAGGATAATAATGACACAGTCAATCTTAATGATGACCAACCAGAGCTCATTTTTGGTCCAAAGATTGAAGGCAGATATCAAGAGGGACCTGTTCCTCCCTTTTACGTGAGTTTAAACGTTCATGACAAGATTTTGCATAACACTATGCACGATTCCGGGGCCTCTCGTAATTTAATGCCCAAAGCAGTGATGGAGAGCCTGGGTCTAGAAATCACCATACCTTATAAAGACCTTTACTCCTTTGACTCGAGCAGAGTAAAATGTTTAGGATTGATAAAAGACCTCTGCGTTAACTGAGCCCAGATTCCAGCCAAATGTTTGGTTATGGATATAGTTGTAGCTGATGTGCCCCCAAAATATGAAATGTTGTTATCTAGGTCTGGGGGGACAAGTTACAAGGGACTATGCAAATGGACATGACCTATGCGACCATCCTTGTTTTCAATCAGACAAGAAAACTTTACAGGGAGTCTCATATGCAGTACATGGTGACTAATCAAGACAGACCACAAAACTCTCCTCTGTATTCTGTAAGCACAGGCCTCGATTCTTTTATCCTGTTTAACGATGAAACATTCAGTGAACAGGTCACTTTTAATGAACTGGTCGCTGATAGAGAGGAGAAGGAAATCCACATAGAAGTGTTTGAACAGTTTGCTACATTTGAAAACTCTAGCGAACCAAAAACAAGTCTTGAACTACAAATCATACATCCATCGCTCTTTAACCTTGACAGTCAAGAGAATAAACCTTAAATAAGTGTAAAATCAGAGGAATTAAAACAGATTCAACAGAGTGTTGATTTTCAAGAACAGACCAAAAGCACTTTTGTTGAAGAGGACAGTACCCAAGATGAACCTGAAACTAGTCCTCTATGGAGTATGTACTCTGACGGGTCCTGCACTAGAAGCAATGCTGGTGCAGGGGTCTGGATTCGCAACACTGAAAGAAACCACACAGAAAGCCTTTCCTGTAGATTAAACTTTTAGTGTTCGAATAACATAGCGGAATATGAATCCCTCCTTTTAGGCTTGCATCTGTTGAAGAAATTATGAGCCAAGAGAATTAAAGTTTATGGGGATTCAGAATTAATCATTAGGCAAGTCAACGGGGAATACAACGCTAATCATCCCAGACTTAGGGCCTACCAAAACGATGTCATGGATCTGTTAAAAAATTTCGAGGAGTCCCAATTGATTTTTGTCCCCAGAAAAAGAAATAGCGCGGCCCACAGCTTAGCTTTTGCGGCTAGAACATGCTTAATGACATATGAAATCAAAGAATGCCCAACTCAAATTAAATTCAGACCAGCTGTTCCCGATAACGAAAAAAATTGGCAAGTGTTTGACGGAGACAAACAAATAGAAGACTTCATGCAATTCATAAATGAATTTGAACTGCACAGTTCGAATTCATATTATGAAACAGATTGCAATAGTGAAGAAAATTTTCTTGGTGAAGAAGAACAGTCTCCTGAGGTTGCCAATATAAATCTATTGTCTAGCAAACTTGAAAATAAAACAGAATTGACTGAAGAGTTAGAAACAGAGGAGTTAGAAACTCTGCAGTCTAATGATGAAAGTTTGCCAAAGGGTCTGGCCCTTTTAGAAGAGTTGTTTGATTTTAACGATGTGGCCAAGAAGCCAAAACTGGAGCCTATAGAGACTAAAGTTGAGGAGTGCAATATAGGCAGTCAACTAAAACCTATGATGATTAAATTGTCTAATACTTTACCAGCTCACATTAAACTCAAATACATAGAGCTATTTAAGGATTTTTCTGATGTTTTTGCGTGGAGTTACGAAGATCTTAAATCCTATAACACTGAAATAATTCAACACAAAATTCTTCTCAAGGAAAACCAAAAGCTATTCAAACAGAAGCAGCGCAGAATAAACCCTGTTCAGCTGCCTTTGGTTGAGAAGGAAATCAAGAAAATGTATGAAGTTGGTTTTATTGTCCCTATTAGATATTCTAAGTGGGTGTCTAATCTGGTGTTAGTTAGGAAGAAAACAGGAGAGATTAGGCTTTGTATATACTTTAGAGACTCTCGGCCTAATGGATATGGCACTGATCAGCCTCTCATAGAATGCAAGTCTGAAGTTCTTGATGCCTTCAAGAAGGCACCGTCCCCAAGTGGAGCCACTGTTAGCCACCTATAAAATTTGTCATACCAAAGGGTGGCTAAATCATTTTTGGAGCCTTCAAGAAACAAGTTTTATTGCTAAAAATGTTATCTCTTGAAGACTCATGAAGACATCATGCCCTTTGATTAAATCTTCACTGTTGTTTCCATATGCGTTGGTGCTGGAACCAAGCGCTGAGCCCATTTGGCGCTTATCGCATCGAAAAAATCAGAGCACGCAAGTCTATTTCTTATGGTAAGTCCTCCGATTGCGATTAGCCCTTTGTTTATAAACTCCCGATCATATTATTATTTCATATAACCCGTGGGCCCGCATCGGGTGCTTAAACATTGTTATAAACACATTCCCAATTGCTATTTCCCTTTGTAAGTTCATAAACCCACTTTTTCCTAAGTTTGGTCTAAACGCGCCAATACAATGTTTCTAAATGATAAAGACCGTTGATCTCAAAACTCGATCAACGATCCGCACGTTATCGCATCGCAAAAATTCTAAATGGTAGATTGAAAATCCCAAAGGCCCGATCCGAAGTTCCGATGCGATTGGCCCTTATATATATAAGCCCTAGGCCTATCGCATTTTCATATAAACCAAGCCCCGCAACCGAGCGCCTTTTCATATATATATCACCCACCGCCAAAGCCAAAAACCTTTACATCTTATTAAATTTTGGGTTTTCATATAATATAATGGTCCCCACTCGTTCAATGGTCAGAGCTTTTCTCCGTCGTTGATCATTGGGCCGATCCGATGGTCTGCGCAAAATCACATCGGCATTTTTCATCAGGCGCATTAAATATTTCCCCACCTCCGATTGACATCCCTCGATCCATTTTCCGCCGTCAATCTGATCCGCAGATCGACGGCCCACAATCAAACGCTCTGGCGCACTCCATGTTCTTTGCCCCGCAGATGATGATAGCTCCGATTACATCTGAGCTGTCCACATGTCCATATCGGACGGTCCAGATTGGTTTCCTGACTTTGGTATAAATCATGTGGCCCGCTTCATAATGTTTTTAGGCCAAATCCCGGCCATTGATCTCTCCAGATCAACGGTCCTTATTAACCTTTTCTCCGCCTTTGTATTATTTCGTTGATGCCCCGGATAAAATCCTGACCGTCGATCCTGTACATCTAACGGTTCTTATTAATCCCGACCAGCCTGCCTCCTGTGGGTCCTGCCTTCCTCAGTTTTTTGATCTCAGCCGTCCATCCTTGATCCAACGGCCCAGATTGAAACCGCCCATCTTCCTTCCGCCCGCGCATCTTGCCTATATCGCGCTCGCTCCCCCACCGTTAGATCTGAGGCCCCAGATCTAACGACCGACGTCCTATATCGCGTAACTTTCAGCACAAAGGTTAATTTCCTGAGGGTTGCATGATATAAGTGGTTTTAAGAAGCCACGTGTCAGGCGGGAACGCATATCGCGTTCAAAAAGGCAAAACCACCTCCCCGCCTTTTCACTGCGCGAAACCCATGGTTTTCATCCCCGAAACCACTTTCCCTCTTTTCCATTATGTTTCATCATGCGCGCCTCCCACCATTGATCTCTTCAGATCAACGGCTCTGATCTAATCTAACCCTACGCTATTATTACCCTCCACCCCTTCCAAAGGTTTTTTGACGTGCAAATCTCCACCGTTGATCTCGTGGCCTGGTCTCATCCGACGGCCCACGATTATCCCGAACCCCCAACTTTATTTTTAACCATTCTTCTCCGCCAAAGGGTTTTAAACCCCATTTCTTCGCATTTTCTTCTATTTTCCAAATAATGTGACCCCTTCACACTGTTAATTCACAACCAATCCCGGCCGCTGATTTTCTTGGTCAAAACATAGATCAACGTCTCCGATATAATTTTTCACCGCTCATTCATCAAACCACTTCCCTTTGATCTTCGCACGCAGATCTCTACCGTTGGATGCTTCCATCCAAACGGCCACGCTCCTAACCACGGCCTCCTAAGCAGTCTTACCTCATAAACACGGGATTTATTAACTGTTGTTGTTTTTGCAGGTTTCAAAGGTTTTTCTCCATTATAATAAAGGAAATGAAAGCCGAGGGTGACGATCCTCTAGACTTTCGTTTATCAAAGGGAAATTACTACAGAGGGTTCCATGCCACGTTTCGTCAATGCTTCATGGGCATTGATGCCATATGGACCCTTTGCAGAACCTGCACATCAACAAGACACAGTGAATTAAAACAAAACAAAAGAGTATCAGTGTTGAAGACTTAGCCACAGCAGAATGAAGATTGAAGATTAATTCTACAGTTTAATGGATTACGGCTAAGATCGATTATCAAAAGCCTAATCCATTAAATTAAACACCGTTAAAGATAAATCAAAAGGATTTATCAGTCAGAAAGAGTCTCCACCACCACATCAGAGGCTAATTGATTCATCTCAGCTCCCCATTGCCACCTGTAGCCTCAAAGCATTCAACAGACGGCCGAATAATGACCAAAACAGAGCATATCTGCCCCAATACAACTGAATAGTTATTTCGAATCAAAGAAGCTAATATAAACTATCAGCAGAGTTATTACAGAGATAACACAGATCCTTAAAAGTCAACAAAATCTCTCACCAAGCTTAATTCTTAAATGTAAAACAATTAATACAGACAGAACATCTATAAACTTCTCCATTGAGCCCCTCAAAGGCCGAGAAGTATTAAAGTCTGTATTAATTGACCGAGGAGATCTTTCATCAGATCCCACCTCCTCATTCCTTCTATAAATACTCCTGTAGAAGATGAGAAAATCTTGGTTGCAGAACTTTGAAATATACTTGAGCTTGAAACTTCTACTTGTAAATAGTGTTCACGAGCTCTTGAAGCTCTACTAGTGATTTAACAAGTTAGGCTGAGAAGTGAAGATGAGTGTTGAACTGAAACATTGGACTTAAAGCTGTAACTGATTTGAAGCATCAATACAAGCTGATTAATGGGTCCTGGTCTATATCGACGGTGATGTTATTTCTTATTGTAAATTGTTTTTTTTATTTCTGTTTTCACTTTGTCCATCTTCTGTGATAAAGAAAAGCAAGCATAGAGTTAGGATTTACTGTATATCAGTACCTTTCTCTAACTGATAAGCTTTATCTACATTTTTTCTTCCAAATTGTGTTGTTTAGGAGTGATTTAATTCAGTTTCAGCAGTTAGGAATGCTGGCATTCCCTCGTCCTACTGTCTAGGCTAATTGTTATTCTTGAATGTTATTTTCAGTTTATGTTAAGTAGAGATGAACTGAGGAAATTATGGTGAGCCCTGTCCTTTAGTTTTATCCCCAAAAACTATCTGAAAGTTTCCCTAAGAATGTGTTGAAAGCTGGCTAGTTTAAAAGTATGTACCAGATCTTAGAGATTTCTTTGTTATCATATGTGTTTTCCATTTGTGTTTAAAATTTTTTCTATTAAAAGTGTATCAAAAGCTGGCTAGTTTCAAAGTACTTACCAGATCTTAGACTGCTCTTCGTTCTTCATTTGTTTAATTCCCTTTCTTGTTGTATCATTTCATTCCATAAAATCAACTTTTAAGAGATCCTTAGACATAGATGACTTGCCCCATGGACCACTCTTGAACCTTGTTGTTTCAATTAATCCCTATTATGACTCCATATCCCAATGGACTAAAAAAAACCAGAGTTATATCTATCTTTTTAGCCAAAGCTTGTTCTGATTGCTTGCAACTTCATACCTTTGAAACTCTTTTCATTTAGGACTTTCCACTCAAATAATAATCATGATCAACCATCCAAAAACAAACAAAAACCCTCGGACTTCATAACTAGCCTAATATCATTACCCAAAAGCTTTAAAGATAAATCCATCTTTTCACTTTATTGGAGAGATCCCTCTCCAAATTCAGGAGGGCTCTAGAATCCCAAAGTGGTTGAAATAAGTGTTGTCCCTACAGTTGGAATTTTCCAATCTTGCTAATTATAGGGAGCTAACAAGCTCGTTGTCACCTCAACTAAATATCCTTGCTCTTTACAGACCTTCATCAATAGGATAAGTCCCAATATCAAATAAATCGCTAAGTGTAATGTATCAATGGTGTTGAGGCAGTGATTTCAAGCCTATTCAAAGGATATAACTCTAATGATAGGGCTTGCTTGCTTTAGTAGCAAGATGAATGGCTCTCCAAGAGGGGATATATGGATACTTAGACCTAGGGTTGAGGAGTATTTCTTGATAAGAAGTTCCCTAGACCAAAGAATCCTAGAAAAATAGGGTTTCTAAGCAATCCTTGTGAAATTAGAGTGACATGGTCGTGCACCCACAAAGAAGCCCTAGTGGACCCAAACAAGATCAAAGATATGGGATGTAACTTCAAACAAAGGGTCTTGACCAAGTTAGGGAGGAGAAAAAGGATCAAGAGATTAGATTTGAATTGAGACTTTAGTGCAACAATCCTTGATAAAGCCACTAACTAGAGGAAACCTAGAGATAATGGTTTGCAAGATAGGGCTTGGAAAAACTTGAGATTCCACCATCATAATAGATTAAAAATTGGAGGACCTCTCAAGTACACACCAACGCAGCTCTAGACCAAAATTCACCAAATTTTGATGGATACAATCAATTTCGCATGATATCCTAGGAACCCTAATAGGGTTAGGGCTTGGAAAAGAGAAGAGGAGGAGAGAAAAATCTTCATTTTGGTGATCACTTGGGACTATATCAGTGCCTAGCATATTGGGAGAATGGAGTCAATGAGTTTCAATGTTTAGAGATCCTTATACCTATTGAAATATGTAACTAGGTTTGGTCTTCATAATGGCATATGTAATCATGATTTTATGTATTTAATGAAAAGAGATAAATAAATTTATTATTTGTTTTCTCGAGGCATGGGTTTCATGCTCAAGGTAAATTTATTTTTAGGTCAAGCACCCATTGAGTGCTTTTAAGTTTGTCATAAAGTCAATTGATTCATTGTCATGTACTGAAGACCCATTTGGGAATGTTACATATTGTAAAGAACAAATTATTGAGTCAAAATAGAGTCAAAATACCCTCCAAGACCTCGTCATGGCACAAATATCAAGTTGACCTACATAAAGGGACAAGTCGGCCTCAAGATAGCAATTCGTACCCCTCATAAGCCTATAAATAAGAAGGAATTCAACCTCATTTGCACACTCACTCAAGAAAGTTCGATCTCCACAAGATAGAAGCTGGAAAAAGGACGAAGAAGAACAAGAAGATCAAGATAGAAGTTTTTGGGCCTCTCTCTCTCTCTTTCATTAGGGTTTCTACAGTTTCTGGGCTAGAAGAAATAATGAAGATGCATCGAAGTTGTGAAGATGCAAGGTCAAAGTTGTGAAGCTGCAAGATCGAAGTTGTGAAGCTGTGTTGAAGGCTCGAAAATCGTTGCCTCAGCATCAGGGATAACCACCCGGTCGGGAACTTGAAAATCATTCCTTTTCCGTTTGGAATAGTGGCTTCGACTGGGCATAATGGGACCAGTTTCCCCTTGAAATATAATTGAATGGGTGTGAGGTATAAATAGTGAAATGGGAGTGATTAATGGAAGTAACAACAAACTTAAGTACGTTTATGTCTATTTATCTATATCTCTGGACTTAATTATATTATTTATATGTGATTTCAAATATTTTCTTAAGTGGAAGATAATATAGATTGTCAAACACTTAAAGAAGTAAATACAAGTAAGCCAATTAATTTGATTAAATAGTTAATCAAATTAATTGTTAAATGTATATCACATGAAATATTTGATTTTTTCATACATGTATTTAAGGATGGCAATCTCACACGTTCATTAGTGAATTAGTGCTTAATTGTATTCAAAGAACATACATAATGAAACAATTTAAAGAGAAATATGACTATCAATCAAATATGAACACAAAAATCTTATAAATATAAAAGTACCTGATATATCATAGCTCTACACATGAAACAAATAGCCTTGGTTCAGCCTTTCTATTAAGATGATTCAAAAAGTACAGTAGTGTGACTTTCCAAAGCCTTATTTACAAAAATTCAGAACCCTTTTCTTAAAGACGTGAAAGGGTTTTTATACTTAATACTTGAAATGTAAAAATAGTAAATACATAAAATGTTGAGGAGGTTTGAACAACCATCCTTAAAATAAGAGTAAAAGGAACAAAACTAGAGTTTTTTGTAACAATAACTTCAAGAATGGGAAGGTGGTTGCTGGCCCATTTGTTGCTTTAGTCTATAGATATCCATCATGGGCTCCAATTCAGGAGGTTGAGTTGGCCTTATGTGCATCTTCCCTGTATACATTGCATCTGAGAGCACGGAAGCATGTGTGAAGTGGAGTTGGCAAGGCATCGCAACATTAGCCATTGGCTATGCGGCTTTACTAGATACTTCCAATATTTCTCAAGATTTTACTTTGATATTTTTTTAATATTATCCTCCTTCTTCTTGGACCATTCCTGCCATGATCTCATTAATATTTTAACATCGGGCAAGGAACCAGCTGGGAATTCCTGAATTAAATTAGCGCCAAACAGGTTGTTGTTGATAGTTTCAGTAATATGGCTTGCGATATCTATTGCTCTGAAGATGGCTCTTTCTGCTTGTTTTAACTTTATATACCAGTATGTAAAGAGGATTTCTTTGTGTGAATCCTTTATCCTTGGAAGGTTTGTTGCTCTTCCTTCTGTGCTATGTTTCCATGTGATATATTCAGAAATATTTTCATCAATGTCATCGAAATTTGTCCTCATATCGAACGATTGATTCATCAGTGAATCACTTGCATTACATAGATCATTGATTACTGCCAATTTTTGGAAAAAGACCACCTAGTGCTAAGTTAGGATGGTGTTAAGTTCCACTGCTTCTTTCCTAAAATCCTCAATTTTAGGATTATCTTTTGATTTCTCAATTATGACTTGGAGTTCTTGTAGTTGAGCATCTTTAACCTTGATGTCAATTTCATGCTGGAGTTTCATTTCAATAAAGCTCTGTTGCAATTTTGATAGTCGTACCTACCATTAATGATCAATGCTTTGTTTTGCTTATAACAATTCTTGTTCCAACTGTTGAATCTTGTCATATTTGTCTTTTATTAATTGTTGCACTTATGAAGCCTTGTCAATGGTAGATGTTGCATAGGCACCTGCAAACTGTGATAGCCTGGTTAAGTCATATGAGGGAATTGTTTGTGGATCCTTCCACACAACATCCAATGATACATATCCAGGAACTAGTGCTTGGTAATGCTCAATTCTCCTTCTCTTCCTTTGTCTGCTCATTACGGCCCTATGCTTAGGACTGTAAAATATATCAAGAGGAGGAATCTATTCGATTTCAAGAACAATTTATGAATAAGGGTATGTCGGGATGAATTCTACATCTTATGTATTTATAGCTTTATCAGAATCCCCAACAGTAAGTGAGTTATGCTTGTTAGTTTCAAGAGTGTTGATTGTTTCTTTTGAAATTGAGGTCTTTATCTCTTGCGATCTTGATTTACTAATTTGTTGCTCAAACTGATCCCAAACTTTATCCAAGTCACTGCTAAATAGAATTTATTCAGTTTTTTGTGTTATTGATGTAGTTTCCATTGTTCCTAGTGTCATATCATTTTCCTTTGAAGACTGCGCTAAATCCTGTTCTATTTGAAAAATTGGTTGAGAAACCCTCAATGTGTCAAGAGGGAGATTTTCCAACCTTTTATTTATGTATTCTTTGAACTCATTAAGCTACTCTAGACTCAAACGTTCTTCTGCCAACTTTTATACCTGTAGGGATGTTTGGGCATACTCAAATAGATCATCAAAGTCATCAGGCTCATGTATGAATTGTCTCACTTTAACCTGAGTTGTGAAATTCTGAGCTAATTGGTTTGAGTCATACTTCCTGTCGGGAATGGTGGGAAAGTTTAGATACTTTATCTGATTAAGTTCTAGCCTAGTGTGCTTGAAATTATCCATAGCATACACTCCACAGTGGATGGTAAATGATGGCCAGGAAGATTTCTTGGCTTCTTTCAGGGCTTTGGTTAATCCATTTCCCATCGTTTGATAGGCAACTTCTTGGTCCAACAGTTTGTCAGGTACATAGAGTGGGAGGACATGAGGTATGGCCAGACTACTAAAAACCCTAACATATGTAAACAATTCTTCTCCAAACTACTTTCTAATGATCGTGAAATCATCTTTGGCTTCATTAGATAATCTTGGGGCTTTTCACCAAAGACATCTTGACGTAAAGGTAACATGACTACATGACATATTCTATAAAAATGGGGTTATAAATTATATTTCCAAAGAATTTTGTGATAGATGTGGATAGAAGTAGGGTCTTCCAGAGTCCATTTCCATCCCATGGATGGAAAATTAGAGATAAATCAAACAGGGTCCATGATATATGCGCTCATATAAAAAGGGGGCATTGTCTTGGTAGAGAATTTTCAGTCTCTTCTGTAGGCTAGTATTTGGGAGGCTATATTATTCGACAAGATAGTGGCCCAATCCATTATATAGGAATCTTCCACAACATCAATTAGGGAAACCCATTCAACTGTAAACTTTGTTGTATTGGGGTATCCAAACAACCTACACATCATTCCAACAATATAGCAATGAGGACCAGCGAGAGAATATATGGAATACAAACCCTTTTCATCGTGCTTATGCTTGTTTGGATCCCGTCTCCATTGTCTTATAGGCTCTGACTCAACCTTGTTTTCATCTGCAAATTTCTAAAGGAAATGCTTATCGTATATCTTTTGCGGGGCCGGCAGATGATACATTTTCTTCAAGTCTTCAGCTCTGAAAGACCCAATTATTGTTTGTCTTGAGATTAGGAAGGTCCTTTCTGAAATATTGAGATCATCTATAACCCACTTAACCATATATGTGTAGGGTAGAATCTTAGGTGGAGTAGCAATTCGATGAAGAAAGGAATTGGCGACATTAGCATAAGTAGTTTCAGAAGAAGAGGAGGAATCGTTTGTCGTGGCTACTCCTTGGATTACTCTAGGTTCTTCATCTTCAAAGAGTTTGTATATGACTTCCCATGAAGAGCTTCCTGAATCTATGGTTCATTTTGTATCAAAGAATAATGGGGGCATCTCAATTATCTCTGGAGTTGGCGGAGCCGCCTATGGTGGAATCATGGGCTTCTTATTCTTCTTGGTGTTTTTTGACATTTCGTTTAAGCCTTGCTTGTCAAGAATAGCCTGCGGCAAATAGAAAAATCAGAGAACGAAGAACAAACACTTGGGAGGCGAGAGAATTATGACAAAATAATGAAGTGAAGTCATATATATGTTAAATGTGAAAATATTGAAATATTAAGTGAAGGTGATTAAATTATTTACATTCTTGAGGACATAAATATCGTTGCGCTTCAATCATTAATAATTATGTGCATTCACATGGTCTAATCGACAGCTCAACTCTTCGCATCGCAAGTTTTCTTAAGTAGATGACTTAGAAATCGTGATATTCTTGCTTTTTCTGATATGCGATTGAGTCTTGTTATGGCTAGAAGCTAAGATGAAATGGTAAGAATGCATCAAAGTATTTATCGCATCGGAAAATCATAAGACAAAGGTTGTTTTAAGTTTTGCAATGTGATATGAGTATCTCGATCGCAAAGATTGAAGAACATGCATATGCGATGAGTAATTGTGATATGGTGATTGTGATATGTCGCGTCGGGGAATTGGAACGCACATTACAAATGAAACATTGATATCAATTTTGCGATGACGGGGATGCGATAAGTGACATGGCAGATTGGTGGGACCTAATACGGACTTTATTATAATCAGAAGCCTTTTTGTTAAAGTTTTTTTAAAGACTTTAACCTATTTTCTTTATGAGTCAGGCAAGTCGAATCACACTTTTTCGTGGTAGGGCGTTTTGGTCTGTTGTTGCAACCTTGCGATATGCGATATGAGATAAAGCCTCAATAAGTTTTGTTTAAAGTCCATCGGCCAATTAAAACTAAAGCTCAAGTTCGAATAGGAAATTTTTTTGTTCTTTTAAATAAAATGTCTTGTTTTATTAATATAGAAAAAATAATAGGGTCCCCATTATTTAATAAGCTAACTAACTAATTACAATGCAGGGTTGTTGAGTAGCACAAAAAGCTGCAAGGTTTAGGTTGTGAATATGCAAGATCGAAGCTGTGAAGCTGCTTCTAGGTCAAAGTTGTGAAATTGTTAAGTCGAAGTTACATCAAGCCTGAAGTTGTTGAAGCTAATAGGTTGAATTTGTTGAAGCTTCTAGGTCGAAGTTGTTGAAGTTGTTAGGTCAAAGTTGCAGAAATTGTTGTTGGGGTCGAAGTCGTTGGATAAGTTCTCAAAAGGTCGAAGTTCGTTGTTGGAACCTATGTAAGGAAATCTCATCAAGAAGGAAGTATGACTTGGTCTTGGATGATCTAGGTCAAGGGTCATGGGTCTTGGAATTCGTCAATTGAAGTTCTATAAGCATAGAAGAATTATGGTGGTTTTTCCTCTTAGTTGGAGACATTTTGGCCCTGGATGATCACTTATATCTTGTGTCCTATTGTCTCATTTTTCTTTATGATTTGGTAGTTGTTTGATGATAGAGAACACTAATAATAATAAAGGAAAGAAGAAGTTAATCAAGTAAAGTAAAAATACATCACAAGCATTTATTAAAGTAAGAGAAATCACCTAATCTAGTTACCCTAGATTTCTCAACATGGTATTAGAGCTAAGGCGACTACATAAAAGAAGGGCAACACAAAGAAGAATACTCTAGGGCCGAAGTATAAAGAGATCATCTTAGAAACATCAAGAGCATCAATCATCAAGAAGGACCAACCCTCTCATCATATTGAAAGGGAATAACTAAGAGTGTCAAAGAAGACCTCAAAACCCTCGTTCATCCAAAGAAGGGTTCCTCACTTGAAGCATTCTTGGGAACCTCACACATTCTACAATTATTATCACGAGGAAGGAAGAGAGAAGCACTTTTGGGTCTATTTTTCTGGGCTATATTCTCCACGCGTGCGAAGTATTAAAACACCCTTCTACAACAACAAGTATCGAATTGCAGGCGCCATCAAGGATCAATTTTTGTGCCAAGAAAGGTCTCCTTTGCAAGCCGAAATAACAAGAAAAATAAGTCAAGTCAAGTCAAGTATAAAGGAGAAAAAAATTTCCATCTTCTAGCCACACCTGTGAACTAGGGTTATTACAGCAAATGCTAAAATTGTAAAACTGCTACATCAAGCTGAAATTATGAAGAAGGGCCGAAATTTGAGGTTATGAAACAAGCCAAGGATCACTTTTGAGGAAATACATATTCACCAAGAATACATATTTTATTATCTATATCATCATCGAAATCAAGAAGTCATCAAGTTGAAGATTTCATCATCTAGGAATATCTTCACTTGACAAGTAAGTACTTTTAATTTGAATATGTAAAAATGACTTCATATTGCAAGGAGAGAAACAAATTGGTTGGGTCATCAAAGTTTCTTGCATGGAAGAAGAGTATAGATTTGATCCTCAAAGAAAATGAAATCGTTGGTCATGTTAAGGGTTTAATTGTCGAACCGTCGAAAGAAGACACTCAAGCTCTACAAGATAAAGATATCAAAAGAAGAAGGAATAGCCTCATACTTTATGAGGGTGTCAAAAATAAGAGACCAACTCCAAGAGTTGGGAAAAATAATGTCTGACAAGGAAATGACTACCATAGTGCTCAATGCACTGCCATAGGAATGGGGAAACTTCACATCAAGCATCTATGGGAAGAAGGAAGCTACTCCATTCAATGAACTAGGGTCACTTGCAAAATCGAAGAAATCGGGTTGAAGGAAAAAATTGATGTAGGATCAAGCGTGCAAGCTCAAGCATTTGTTTCCATGGATAGAATAAAAGGGAAGCTTAGGAAGCTTGGTCCTTAAAAAAATAACATGTCGAAGTTTCAATGTTATGGTTCTCATGAATATGGGCACTACAAAAGAGATTGTTCAAAGCTCAAAAAGGACAACAACAAAATACGAAGGGAAAAATCCCATATCACTAAATGAGTGGAAGAAGTTGAAAGGAATAAATCTAAGAAGGAGGAAGTAAAATATCTCTACGTTGATTGAGATAGTATTCCTCGCCTAGTTCTTTTGAAGTTTCTATTTCAAGTTTTTTGTTGTAAAGTATAACTATCATGGTAAGAATCATTAGACGCATGATAGGATGCATCATATTAGGAGATGGCATCATAGAAGCATTTGATTGAAAGAAAGAGCTCGTGACATCATCATAAAGAAGCACGCAAGATAGTTGAAATAGAAGTCTATGGTTGTCACCTATAGAAGCAAGTAGCTCTTGATAACGTCATGAGAAGTATAACTAGTAATTATTGGGAAAAAAAATTCATATAGCATAGAGCTCATCATACATCATTCAAAAAGGATCATTTGCACGATGAGGATGATCAATATCCTTCGTTGGAATATCCATCGAAAGGTTCACCTACTAGAAAAAGCAAGTGTCTCGCCAAGAATTCCATCTTGTATGGGATTCGTGGAATGATGGTATGATGTCAAAATAAGTGAAGCAAGTCAAGGTCATTGAAGTTCTTTCAATCAAGGAAGTTACGGAAGGAAGTCTAGATGACCAAAAGGAAGAGATGAGGTATGTAGCTTGTATTTGATAAAATTGAGTCATGTCATATAGTTGCAAATAGCATGGATAAATGCTCCACCTCATGAGCATGATCAAGAGAAAGGGATCTCCTCCTTTGGAAAGATGCATAAAGGCATGGTTCACATATCGATTAGATGAAATCAACATAAAATGTCCTCATATGGAATGTGAGGTGGTTGAAAAATATGAAGGAACTATGATTGGAAGTTCCTGGGAAAACAATGTGTGAATAAATAAAGGAAGAGATCATGAAAGATGCAACTATGGAGAAGGAAATCAACATCCAATGACTAAAATATTTGACTATGATATATCTATGGGAAATATATGAAGACTTTGGAAAAGTCTGAAAAGAAAAAATACCCTTGACAAATGAATATCTTGGAGATTTGTCAATATGAATACAGGATGTTGATGTTGTAGCAAGTAAATGTCATGATGAAGGGCCATCACAAAAGGTAATTTTTTATTTGATGTTCACTTCTGATTTTTTTGAATAACATTTGGATGGGTTAATGTAGGGCTACCAGAAAAAGAGTTGTGGATGTCGCCTACAACTATCACTCATGTAGTGGGATGGAAGATCCTAAACGAAACATGATGTGGAAGAGTTAGTTGTATGAATGAAAGCCAGATGTGGACTAGAAACTCACTTTCCATTCAGGGGAAGGATGACATGAATGACTTATGGAAAGTGATGGATGGTTTATTCCCTACAAAGGTGAAGGCTCCATAATATTAAAGATAAAATTTATGACATTGAAAGGAGGAGCGCTACAAGTAGTTGAATGTCCTATGTTCTCCACTAAAAAATAAAAAGATGTTGTTGGAAACAGGTCCCTAGTTAAGAGGGAGCCTAGAAACAAGTTTCTAACTTGGTAGAAACTTGGAAGAAAGTCCCTGGGAGCCTGGAAAAATCCTTGGCTAAGAGGAGCTTGGAAGCAACTCCCAGGGACCCTGGACAAGTCCCTGGATAAGAGGGAGCTTGAGAACATTCCTTTATAGAAATGGGTACATCCTCCCTAGTTGAGAGGGCGATATAGACACATCATTCTTGTCTTCACTTGGGAAGAAAGAATGGAGGATTGGGTAAGCATCTAGCATCCGATAATCTTTGAGGATGTGGTAGGGCATCCAAGATAAGAGAAGTCGTGAAGAACCGATATTCATTAAGGATTGGGAATCCAAGATAAGAATAGTCCTGGAAGGAAATATCATGTGAACACCCAGGTGGGGTATGCTCCTTGAGAAACAATGATGATGTTGTTTATAAGTCATTGGTCTTGTCAGCGTTGTGCTCTAATCTTGTGGAGAGATAGAGTTGTTAGTCAAGTTCTTGCTATGTGACAAACTTAGATGAAATGATGCTATATAGATGGGTTACCAATCTGACTCTTCTTATGAGATGACGGCAACAAAACTGAAAGTCAGCCCCTAAGGAGAGTTGGTCTCTTTTCGTAGCTCTGTCAGCATTTTCTGCTAAAACCTCGTTCTCCTCCTCCACGTGGTCTACCCCAACTTCTTTGGTTTTATTTATCAAATTCGAAGAATTTGATAAATAAACATTATCAACAACCTTTGAAAATTAAAATATATCTCCGAACTTTATATTAATACCCAATGCTTTTTAAACAAATGGCTTTGTAATAAACCTTGGTTCCGGGCCCCACATCTATGATCAATAGTCCAATCAAATTCTTGCGCCGTATCTTGGTTATCCCTCGTGCATCTTCCGAATGCAACCACCGTCCGATGGCTTCCCTCCAGATCGACGGCGTTCAACAATATCGCACGGCCTCCCTGGTTGAACGTTAATGCACGATGGCGCGCAATGAGAGCAGTTTCAGGGGTCCCGCCTTTGCCACGTGTCGAGCACTCAATGGAATCGCTCCGAATTTGAAAATACCGCTTACTCCGCAAAAGCGGTGCGATATGGGCAATCTGGTTTCGCAATCCACTCCCATTTTTGGAATAGTGACTAACCAAAGTTAATTCGGGGTTGCGCTTTCCTTATTCAATTAACTCAGGTCTATCCTCGGCAGGGTTTCCAATTAACAACAAACAAATGTAATTCTCTTCCGATGGGATTTTCACTACCATTAGGATAGAGTTAGTCGACCACAATTTTACGCAGACTTCGTCTGCGGGTGGGGTTTTCAAATGTTCAAACAATTCAAGGGAAACAATGAGCCCAAGATGCGAAGATTGTACAACGACTCAATTCAACAATTATATTCAAGACAGTGTTCAATCGCCTCACAATTAAACAAATTCCTCACAAATAACGATTCAAGACAGTTGGATAGTCGACGGGAACTGAAATTCATTTAACTGGAAGCGATTGTTTGATACACAGATTTTTTACTGTAGAAATCTCTCTTCTCTTCCTCTCTTCAATACATCCGAGGGATACAATTTATATACATCACAATGTGTCTCTTCGGTTCCTCGGTGAGGACCGTTTAGAAAATCAAAAGCCTAATTACAATTTACCCAAATAACTGAAACATGATAGGTGGACTGAACCTAACTATTCGACTTCTACAAGTTCTAACTAATCTAAATGAAATAGTCAGCTGAGGTATTGACACCTAGTTGTTACAATTCAATTGTTTTCGAACCCTCCTAGCCACAACATGTGGACAAAACCTCCTACATTGTTGGCTAGTGTCTAATGCCCGTGCATCATGAGAATTCTTCATATTGAGAATTTCCAAGTACCTTGTATGGATTATGAATACCTCCCTAGTTAAGAGGGAGTGTTGAAATATGTAACTAGGTCTGGTCTTCATAATGGCATATGTAATTGTGATTTTATGTATTTAATGAAAAGAGAAAAATAAATGTATTCTTTGTGTTCTTAAGGCATGGGTTTCATGCTCAAGGTAAATTTATTTTTAGGTCAAGCACCCATTGAGTGCTTATAGGTTTGTCATAAAGTCAATTGAGTCATTGTCAGGTATTGAAGACCCATTTGGGCATGTTACATATTGTAAAGAAAATTGTATTGAGTCAAATAAAGTCAAAAGACCCTCCAAGACCTCGTCATGGCACAAAGATCAAGTTGGCCTACATAAAGGGACAAGTCGGCCTCAAGATGGCAATTTGTACCCCTCACAAGCCTATAAATAAGGAGGAATTTGACCTTATTTGCGCACTCACTCAAGCAAGTTCAATCTCCTCAAGATAGAAGCTGGAAAAAGGACGAAGAAGAAGAAGAAGATCAAGATCTAATTTTTTGGGCCTCCCTCTCTTTCTTTCATTAGGGTTTCTACAGTTTTTGGGCTAAATGAAATTGTGAAGCTACATCGAAGTTGTGACACTGCAAGGTCAAAGTTGTGAAGCTGCAAGATCAAAGTTGTGAAGTTGTTAAGTTGAAGTTGCATGAAGGTCGAAGTTGTGACGTTGCTAGGTCAAAGTTGTTGAAGCTGCTAGGTCAAATTTGCTACAAATGCTAGCTCGAAGTTGCATAAATTGTTGTTGGGGTTGAAGTTGTTGGAGAAGTTGTTGGAAGGTCAAAGTTTGTTGTGGGAAGTTGTGTAAGGAAAGCTCATCAATAAGGAAGTATGACTTGGTCTTGGAGGGTCTTGGTCAAGGGTCATAGGTCTCAGAATTCGTCAATTGAAGTTCTATAAGAAGAGAATAATTCTAGTGGGTTTTCCTCTCAATTAGAGAGGTTTTGGCCCTGGTTGATCGCCTATATATTATGTCCTATTGTCTCATTGTTCCTTATAATTTGGTATTTGTTTGATGATAAAGAACACTAATAATAATAAGGAAAGAAGAAGTTAATCAAGTAAAGTTAAAATACATCACAAGCAGTTATCAAAGTAAGAGAAATCACCTAATCTAGTTGCCCTAGATTTCTCAACAATACCCAATCAAGGAGTTCCCCAGCAACTTTGTATGGCCCTAGAGGAAGCAACCAGGTTACCAGGAAAATTTATACTTATTTGATGTTGTAATTCACGACTTGTCAAGGAAATTATGAATAATCATATACCCCTAGGACATTCATGCACTATAATTTGCATGAAACATATGAAAAACCCTCACAATGGCAAGATCAAAAAATTTGCATTTCATTAAGTCAGCTACACTAGCTTCATAAGAAAAAATTCTTCATACATTATACAAGTGAGAAACATGAAAAATAGATCATGAAAAAGACACAAGTATAGTAAAATATTCCAATCATAAATAGAGATAAAAATTGAAGCTCCAAGATTAAAGACATTTTTTTCCAAACATCGAAATGCATCAAGATTCCAATTCATCCATCAATAGGTCTAGCGAAATTATCAAGAAGAGATAATGATCTAAATTCAAGTGATGATCAAATGAAATGATCATCACATCAATCTATATCCTCTTTAAGGGGTTCAATTTTCCTAATGAGGCCTAACAATGCCCCAATTAATAAAATAATGTGCAAAAATAAAATAACTTGGTGACAAACCCACCAAGATAACTCCATAATACAAAAATAAGCCTCTCAAGAGGGAAAAATAATAGATACAATAACTCGAAGGGTCGTTGAGGAGGCCTAGTGGAGTCCAATGTGTGCCAAGATGGATGAATGAGCTCCAAACATAGTGATAAAGGGAGTGGCCCCTTGATATCCAAACAAATGACCTGTGGTACCCCCAAGTGGCTATGGGGGCACAAAACATCTTCGTGGGTCTCCAAATGGATCGAATAAAACTGTATCACATCTATAAGGGCTAAAAGAATGATGAAAGCCCTCCCATTTTCTCCCATGGTCAGACACATCCTCATTTGGGCACTAGATCGGCTGTCAAGTGTTTGGTGCAAGAGTGTAGCCGATTGGGCAAGGTGGTCTAGGTGCATCATCTTCGTCAAATAGGTGGAAAACGAGCAAGAAATGAGTAGAACTGAAGAATCCCATGAAGTGGCAATCTACTCTCTGCGATGGTGGAGGCCCATGGCTCTCATCGCTCACCCTACAAATGCCAATATGACCCTCTGGAGGGCTTGGACCTGTATAGGGAGACCAAACCCAAAATAAAAATTGACCTGCAATCCTGTATAAGATCCAATGCATCCCCTCACCTTCCAGTACAACCAAACATTAATGCAATTGAGTAAATGAGCTTATAAATCATGGATCCAAGTGGACCCTTCATAGTGGCATGCCCTTCCATAGTGGGTTTTAGAACATACAAGAGTCTCCAAGTTCAAGAAGAAGGTTAACCAAGGACGCTATTAGGTGGTTTCAGCCTCTAAGGGAAGTGACATGTCCATGGTACATCCTTCAAATGGCAGGTGGCATGTGATAAAATGATGGAATGGAGTGGGACGTCGGGGCAAGGCTCTAAGCCACATGCCACAATACAAGGGAAATTATAATATTATTATTATTATCCAATTTTAAGGTCATAGCCAAGCCAGACACCAAATTGGTGTATGAGACCCCCTTGTTTGTGGGACAAGGGACCCACCTCCGTGTAGCGATTTGACTGCTAAGGGTGTATGAATGTAGGAGGAAGCAATCATGGTACATGAGTTACCCTGACCTTTGTTTTTCCACCCTTCTTCATATGTATTTTGTCTTTTATTGATTTTTCTTTTAAAATTGCTCGAGGCTCTAGGGGATGAGAGCATGATGTCTAAGATATAGCAATGAATACCCCCATAAGGTGGGGCAGTTCATCACCCACTCGGGGTTGGTACAATCATGGGTTCCTTAATGATGAAAGGGGTCGATATAAGGGGCCCTAGGAACCATGGTGATGGCCATAGTGATAGGACTAAAGCTCATGTTGGATTTTTCCCACGTGCTAAATTTGTATGTCCCAACAATCTTTTGCATTTTGTAGTACGTTTCCTATTGAAAGTGGTCAAATTATGCTTTTTCTTTTCTTTTTCGCTGCATCAACCTCTGGGGCATCGTTCTAGGCCCGACTCAAAGTGTGGACAAGGGGAGGGGGAGGCTAACTCCTTGTGGACTCAATGGACAAATGTGGACACGGATGGGAAATATGGTGAAGGGGGTTATAATGAATGGAGAGGAGTGATATATATGGTGTCAGGGAGCAGACCACGCAACCAAAATCAGGGTTTCGCATGTAGTGCCACCCCTAAATCTAGTAGCCAATAAAGGAGATCCCACGGGACTAGGATACAAGGTTAACCATCAAATTGAATTAAGGAGACAAGAGTACAAACCAAGCCCACTCTTTCTGCCAAATCCCCCCACTAATACATCCCCAGAAGTGTGTGATAAGTAAAAAAAAAGTACCCAACTACACAATGAAAATCCATACCTTAGGGGTTGGGAGGTCCACCTTGAAACATACGATCATAATAGATGGGTGAGGGAGCATATGGTTGGCTCAGGTGGCGGAGATAGTGGCACATCGAGCTATCTAGTGGCTATAAGGAGCTGCTAGCTATCGGCTAAGGACCATGTAGGAGAAAAAAAATTTCTTATGGATACTACCCACAAGTGGTGGGTAACAATTACCGTACTATATCACTCGTAAAGTTTCGTGAATTTTTTTTAGGCCTGGGGGTCAGTTTTTTAATTTTTAAAATTTCCCACGGGGCAGAAATTTCAATAGATTTTGAATGTAGATTGCAATAAGTAATGTCTGGAGAAGTTGTATGGAGTATGTGTGCTCAAAATTACACCTCTACTCCTAAAATTTCTACTAAGACACACTTTGAGGGGTGGAAAATAAGTTATGGACCCTCAAAACCCATTTTTCCCAGGTCTAATTAGAAAATGTAGCAATACATTGAGCCATCAATTAAATAAATTAGAGATAATAAATATCCACACATGTGGAAATGAGGTGGAAACTTATCAAGGAGGTAAAGTTGAGTTACCAAGTGATGTGGACTCCCACCTACGCCACCAAACAAGGAAATTGAATTCTCTTGGAGGGGACCATGAGTTCCTCAAATAAATCGCATTTTTTAAGGAGAGAAGTCGAGTTTAGAGGGATGAGTCACCCACTTGGTGGGCTTTGACTTGAGTTGCACTAGAGATGATTGGAGAGTAGTCTCATATCACCCCACTCCTGCATCCACATGTCCCTCTCTCATCCCAAAGTGACCCTCATCTTGGATTGTGTGGAGCTTTAAGGGAATGTGTGGAGCTTCTAAGGGATTCGATTTGCATGTGGGAGTTTGCATTAGATTGCCACCATTCCACATGTCATGTAACTCTTTTCTTGAGATCATCTCCCATTCTCCTATTTAGATGAGCTTAGGGCTCTCACATGGATCATTGAAATGAGCTATTGTGCTTCCAATAGCTCTGCTAGTTTGTACAATTTCAATATCAATAAAGACTTTGGGGTTACATTTGAGGTGTTTTTTTCCTTGAGTATGGTAATTTCTAATCGTTTGTTTTTATTCTTCTACTCATGTCATTATGTTATTATTTCCATTATGCTTTTAGAGTTGTGTTAATGTAGAGTTATCTTACATTGGCATTAGGTTTATTGATTTGCTCTAGATAGAGAACATTTTAGTTGATTTTCCAATATATCTCTAAAGTTTTATCATCATTCAATATTGTTAAACCCATATAGATCTAATTTGTTTTGTGAATTTGTGTAGAAGATTTTGTTTTGGATCAAGCTTCAAGTGTGAGGGGAAGTTCTTGGAGGAACCAACCCATTCTTGAAAATGCTCAAAGGAGAACTCGCATTTGTTAAGGCCTCGTCTTTTGATTTGTCTTGAATGGACTTTTGGCCTTGGCTCATATTTCAAGCATACTTCATTCAATACACTACTTCAAATTATTGTGCTCATAATTGTTTATTTTATATTTAAGAGCTTGAATAATGGTTAAGCAAGAAAGAGAGTTTACTCATACTCTTTAGCTTAGCCCTTGTATATTATATTGTATATACATTTCATTTTCTTGATTAATTTTTTAGCAAACTTTTAATTTGTTTTGCATCCCACTAACTCATTTTTGTGGCAGCTTGAAGGAGGACTTGTTTGAGACATCTAACACACTATTTGCAAGACCTATTGGCATAGCATTTGCAGCCCTCTTTGTGACTATTTGCAGCTCTATTTGTGGTTGTTTGCAAACTTATTTGTTATTGTCCCAAAGGTCCTAAAGGTTGTCATTTATCCTAAGAAAATTGTGGGCTTGAGGAGAGGCTTATCCTCTCTACTTTGCACATTTTTCTTGTTTATTAAAGGCAGCAATTTTTGGGACAGAATTCAGAAATTAGTTTCCAGTTTGTAAGAGAGGATCATTGGCATCTTGTAGCCATCTCCCTTTTGTAAAATTGTGTTCCCATTTCCCAAAGTAAGGATCCTAGTGCCTACAAGTTGAATTTTACTTGAAAAAAAAGGTTCCAAATTTTGAAGCTTTCCTCTCACATATAAAAGGAGGCTCATCATTGTGTTTTCTCTTAAATAAAAATTTTATTTTCTTCTGAGGGAGTTTGGGAAATTTCCCATGGTATCCCTTCTCTCCATTTAGAGGGAGAATATTTTCTTGTGGGTAGAATTATCTCTTTAGTTTAGTTTCTCTAATTCTTTTTTGTTAATCTCATTCATGCATGGTTAGTCTCTTAACATAACATTCATATTCACTTTCATTTTGCATAAGTTAAATTTGGTTTAGTTTGTCATTTCCATTTCTTGAATACTTATAACGTGCAATCCACATGCAATATTTTTTTTGAGCAAGCAAGTACTTTATATTTATTTGGCAAAGCTTAGACTAGTTTACTTATTTATTTACTTGGTTTCACAAGTCTCGTAAGTACATCGCTTCATCATTTTATGTTTATATGGCATTTTGATTATTGTTGATATATCTTAAAGCATCTTTATGCCATTTCATTTTAAGCAAATTTGGCATATATTTCATGTTTGCAAACACTCTGCTTCGAACTTACGGAGCTACATTGAACTAATTTTGACTTTCACTTTCCCATTGAGGATATTGGTACCATTTACTTAACCATTGTATCTTATTTTAAGAATTGATATAAATATTTCTCTTTGAAGCAATAACATTCACTTAAGCACCTCATTTAGGAATTTTAATACTAATTTGCATCACTAAAACTTATTTCCAAGCATAAGCTTAGTTGTATAGACATAATAGGACAAAGTTTTCCTTGAAATTTTCTTCCATTTGGTACGGAGTAAGGTAAAGTGTGTGATCTTGTAGTTATGAAGGTGGCTTTGTCCCCTTGTAGGAACGACGACACACATCATTTGTAAAAAATAGGGGAAGGGTATCATTAATGACACCTTCTGCCTCCTCAACCCCTCTTCCTTGCAAGTCACCCCAATATTTACCCCTTGGTAAGAACTTGATAGGAGAACTTCTCACCTTAGGATAGGCATATAGTTTAAAACTAACCACATTAATTGCATTCCACATTAGATAGGTTGCACATCATTTCAATTTAGTCATCTTGTGAGCATTTCAAATTTACTTGCAATATTATCTATCCCATGCACTTGTTATTTTAATGGTGGATTGTCTCATTATTATTTGATGTTATTATTTCTTGTTATTTGAGCATTTCCTTTACAAGTACAATCTCAATTTATATTTTTCAAGTAATATTTTATAAGTTCATATTGATCTAACATTAGTTTTTCATGATTGCTTGTCATCATTGTATTTTGAATTTTCATTCGAACAAGTACATGTCATTTACTTTGAGCAATTATTTGTTTAAGCATTGGTCTATGTTCTTTATCTTTTGGATGAATCATTGAATAGTTCTCACATATATTTACTTGATTGTTCATATCTTGGAATCAAGTTATCTTTGATAAGCTTTCCATTAACCTTACTCTCCTAGGAAACTCACATTTCACTTCATTAACCTTTTAGGGGCCACCTCCCTTAGTTTAACTATGAGAGAGCTTGAACGAAGAGAGTTGGGATTAGGTGAAATCCCCTTTTCTTAGTTTTGTTAATCCAGGTTGTCATTGATGTCAATATGGCATTATTGGGATGACAAATATTCTTGTGATGCATAATATGATGATGTCCTTGCTCATGGTGACAAGTCCCTCTTGTTTGATAAGGTTCTCATTAATGATTATGTCAAGTTATTAACGATGCCATTATGATGTCAAGCCACTAAGAAGATTGCTTGTCCTAGATGCTTGAACTAACCATGAACTAGAAATCATGATGATGTTCTTACTCTTGATGAAGAAGCCTAGAACCCGGATGATGTCCTTACCCTTGATATTGAAGGACTATACATGAATGACCACACTTGATGATGTCATACGTGATGGCACTTGATGAAGGTCTTAATGACATGGACAATGATTGGAGACATGACATGAAGGACTTGGAAATATCCTAATGGAAAATTAATAAATGTTGCACTATGGTTGGTGACATATCATTGCATTATTATTGGATGACATGGATATCCTACATGATCGTATGATGATCAAGAAGCCAAACAATGGAGAAGCCATACTGGCCCAAACATTTCTCATGCTATCCCAAAATTTTTATGCATAAAATTTAAGGACAGTCACAAAGAAAAATAATGTTTGCCACCCCAGAGGCATCTTTTCTCAATGGGACCTAGACCATCTTAAAGAGGATTTTTTCCTCTTTCCAATGAGCCCTTACTTGCCCCAAAATTCCAAATAGTTTGTGAGACATTGAATTTTCAAGTTTAAAAAATATATTTTTGACAGTGAGCCGACCTGCACCTTGTCTTTCAAGTCGGCCTCCATACAGTGACACGTCTCTTCGCTTTGGCTTGCAAAAAAAAACTATATATACAGTTCGGACTACATTTATCCTCAAACAAAAATTCGGTGATCATAATAGAAATACTACGAGAGCTTGGTCTACACATGTGAATGAACAAAAAATGAAAGGAAACACAAGAGTTAAAGAAGAAAGGGCATCAGTGAATATTTGTTTTTGGGTATGAAATCTTCAGGACAACGTGGACAATGGCATAATTATTTTGAATTGACTGTGTATACTACTCAAGTTTCATACCTTGAGTTGTGGTGACAACTCATTTGACGGCTCAGTGTAAGGGCTCGGATCAGCTTTGTGAAGTCATCTTTTGGAGCAGACACTAAGTTAGTCCTGAAGCACTCTATTTGTAGTCTTTTGAACAGTAAAAAGCTTTGTTGAAGGATCATGCAGAGAACTTGGTAATGTAGCCTTACCAAAGAACATTTGAAGCAGATGAAAATTCTTGGAGATATGTTCTAAGTAAACCTTTGAAGCAGCCTGTGAAGCATAATTCCTTAAAGCATCTTGGAGGGCTCTTGTAGCAGTGTATTGAAGATTAATGAGAACAATGAAGACACCTTTTTAAGGGTTAGACATTCTTGGAGACCTTGATTGAAGCCCTAGTGGAGTGACCTTGAAGAAGGTTCCAGATTGAAGACATTTTGTTGAAAATCCTTGACTAATCTTGGAGATAACATTGAATACCATGATACATTAGCCATCATGAGGTGACCTTGGAGATCTTTGTTTTGGGTATCATGAAGAATAGTGGAGACACCTTCATGTGAAGAAAAAGGTTGTCATTGATGATGTGACATGGAGACTAAGTGAGGGGATAGCTGAATATTGACACGGCTCATTGAAGAAGACTTTGGGAGTCGTGAAGAATAACCAAACATATTTTGATGAAGTGAAGTTGAGGGTTGCAGCCCAAAAGGTTGGAGCCTCATAGAGACAAGGTCGGTACCTTGGAAGATAGGGTTGGAGCCCTAGAGGATTGGAGTCCTCAAGAAACCAGGTCGAAGCCTGTACCAGAGATAGGGTTGGAGCCCTAGAGGTTTGTGCCTCAAATTGACAAGGTTGGAGCCTTGGAAATACCAAGTCGGTGCTTGGCACAATACAAGTTGCAGCCTGGAAGATTGGAGCCTTCATCTAGGGTTGGAACCCTATATCATTATTGTTCTTTACTTATTGTAAAGAAGAAATTAATAAAAGTATCTATTCCATCATTGTTCATTTTGTGTTCTAAACATAAGTGATCTAACTGGTAAAATAACAACTGAAAAGAAATATTGATTCAGCCCCCTCTCAGTATTTCCAACAATTGGTATCAAAGCCAGAACCTTCACTCAAAACCTAATAGCTTGAAGGTTGATCATTAGAACACAAATGGCAAAGCCAAGGAAGAAAGTCTCCAATCCTCCTAAAGATGTGTCTTCCTCAACCATCCAAATTGAAGTCAATCAAGTTACGAAGGCTCCATTGTTCAATGGAAATTTTGATATATGGGAGGCAAGAATGAGGAATTTCTTGAAGACTCAAGGAATTGAAGTTTGGAAATCAGTGATTACTAATGACACGATGGACGAAGAATCGAAGGAGTACAATACAAGAGCAATGAAGGCAATTTTGAATGGGTTACCAAATTCTATGAAGGCCAATTTTGAAAAATGTTCGTCAACAACAGTCATATGGGACAAACTTCATGATCTTCACTCAAAAGGAGCGTTGACAATGAAGAGATGATGGAAAACAAAAAAGAAGTCCAGAATCCATCAAAGAAGCTAAAGATAAGAGAGATGACAACAAGGCTAAAGAAGAGCTAGAAGATGAAGAGAATAAAGAAGACTTTGAAGAAGATCTCCTGAATAAACTTATGGCTTCCATTGAAGAGATTAACAGTTTGAAAAAGAAAAATGAGGAACTTAAGAAGAAAGCGCAAGACAAGGAAGGAAGTTGACTTTGTCAAGCTTCAAGTACAAGAAAGAGATGAGGAGCTCACCAAACTTAAAGAGGAATTTCATCAGAACAAAAGAAAACATCATGAAGAAGTCATATCTATGACAAATCAATTGGATAAGGCAAAGAAAAGGGAAGAAACTTTATCAAGCCACCTTGAACAAAGACTTAAGAGCTTGAACAATCTCGAAGCAGAGATTGGTCAATACAAGGAAGAGGTCTCCTCTCTTAAATCTCAACTAGAAGAAAAGGATGAAGAAATCTTCAAACTAAAATGAGACATCAATCTTCTCAAGGCCGAAACATGTGAAGCTACAAGAATAAAAGAAGAAATGGAGAGCAGTCTAGCAAAGGAGAATGAAGAAATCTTCATAATGAAATCAAATATCATCTCCCTTAAAATTGAAGCACACGAAGCAACAAGGATGATGGAATAAATGAAGAAGCAACTAGTCATGAAAGATGAAGATTGTGAAAAATTGAAAGGAGAAATTGTCTCTCTTAAAAAGGAAGTTGACTTGCTGAATAAGAACTTGAAGAGTTCTCAAACCCTAGATGACATCCTAAGTCATCAAAGATCCCCCCTTGATAAATCAGGTCTTGGCTATGCAGGTGAACCCTCAAGCAAGAATGATAATGCTTCAAACAAGAAGGATGTGAGGAAGTCGGGAAGAAATGTTGATGCTTCTAGTTTCGACAAAGGCAAGGAGAAGAGTCAAGACAACAATGGAAGAAAGCATACTCCAAGGAGACTTACAATTGGTGTCAAGAATACAAAAGGCAACGAATATCATCAAAGAATCCGAAGGCAAAAATACTTCAGAAGTACATCAAGGAAATCTTCAACTCCCATGTACCAAAATATATTTCTTGGTTACTGATATTCTTGTACAAACTTTGGGCACATGGCAAAAGATTGTGGGGCATATCACAAAGACAAATATAATGGTCCCAATCAATCTCCTAGAATCAATTTTGCAAGAAGTCGTCATGATTCCTCATTCATCAACAAGATGGAGTGCTTCAATTGCCATAAAATTGGACATATGGCTCATGATTGTAACTTGACTTGGGTCCTTAAACAAGCTAAAACCATAACATCCAAGCCAGAGAAGAAAGTTACACAAGCATGGAGAAGAAAGAAAATTGGATGCGAAAATCTCTTGATCACTCCAAACAACAACTCATATTGTTGATCTGATGAAGTCATCCTTGATATTCCAAGTGTTTGATAATGAGAATTTTCCAAAGGAGACCATGAACACTGTCAGGGGGAGCTTATGATTCTTAATCATTCTTGTAGAGGCTATCCATGAATAGGCCCTATGAAATTCTTGATGAGTCACACATGCACAATCATCTTTTGATAGATCATCTCTTGGGAGCAACTCCATTTAAGAACATGAATCCTTACTTATATGATGAACTATTGTTGAAGATTTCTTCCACTTGATCACAAGGCAGAAATCTTTCTTATCTAAAGAAGCTAAAGGAGTTTATGCAAGCAGGGCGAGTTGGTTCATCACATGAAGAAATAATGGACCACATTGCCAGAAGGAAGAGCACCATTACAAGGGGAGTAACATACCTATGAAGAACTACTATTGATGAAGAATATAAGCAGCTTCGCAAGGGGAGTACTTGGGCACCCCGTTTGCCATTGATGTCAAAGGGGGAGAGAATGTTGGAAGGGCAAGAATATTGCCATCAATGACAAAGGGGGGAGATTGTTAATCAAGGTTGTCATTGATGTCAATATGGCATTATTAGGATGGAAAATATTCTTGTGATGCATAATATGATGATGTCCTTGCTCATGGTGACAAGTCCCTCTTGTTTGATAAGGATCTCATTAATGAATATGTCAAGTTATTAATGATGCCATTATGATGTCAAGCCACTAAGAAGATGTCTTGTCCTAGATGCTTGAACTAACCATGAACTAGAAATCATGATGATGTTCTTACTCTTGATGAAGAAGCCTAGAACCCAGATGATGTCCTTACCCTTGATATTGAAGGACTATACATGAATAACCACACTTGATGATGTCATACGTGATGGCACTTGATGAAGGCCTTAATGACATGGACAATGATTGGAGACATGACATGAAGGACTTGGAAATATCCTAATGGCAAATTAATAAATGTTGCACTATGGTTGGTGACATATCGTTGCACTATTATTGGATGACATGGATATCCTACATTATCCTATGATGATGAAGAAGCCAAACAATGGAGAAGCCATATTGTCCCAAACATTCATCATGTTGTCCCAAAATTTTATGCATAAAATTTAAGGACAGTCACAAAGAAAAATAATGTTTGCCACCTTAAAGGCTTCTTTTCTCAATGGGACCTCGACCATCTCAAAGAGGATTTTTTCCTCTTTCCAATGAGCTGTTACTTGCCCCGAAATTCTAGATAGTTTGTGAGATATTCAATTTTCAAGTTAGAAAAAATATATTTTTGACAGTGAGCCGACCTGCACCTTGTCTTTCAAGTCGGCCTCCATATAGTGACGTGTCTCTTCCCTTTGGCTTGCAAAAAAACTATATATACAGTTCGGACTACATTTCTCCTCAAAAAAAATTTCGGTGATCATCACAGAAATACTACAGGAGCTCAATCTGCACATGTGAATGAACAAAAAGTGAAAGGAAACACAAGAGTTAAAGAAGAAAGGGCAGCAGTGAATATTTGTTTTTGGGTTTGAAATCTTCAGGACAGCGTGGACAATGGCATAATTATTTTGAATTGACTGTGTATACTCCTTGAGCTTCATACCTTGAGTTGTGGTGACCACTATTCCTCAGACTGTGTATTTCCCTCAATTACGGCAGCTCTGCCTTTATAGCTTGACTGTGTCATAACAATGTTATTTCTGTGGCTCGTGAAGGAGACTACAACAGTAGCTCGGATCCTTTTGTGGTAAATAAGAAGCAACTTCAAACTTAGGCTCAGATCTTCCTGTGGTAGATACAGTGAAGCTTTACCTCAGACTGTGCTAGAACTTGGATTGTGATATAGCTGCCTGTGGGTAGAGTCATTGTGAAATCTGAACTATATTTCAGTCTTTGTATTTGTGTAGAGCTCAGACATTCACTCAGACTTTGGGACAAAGAACAGTCACAAGGCTAGGACCTGTGGGTGAATACAACTATGTGGCAACTTGTTTGAAAGCTCAGTGTAAGGGCTCGGATCAGCCTTGTGAAGTCATCTTTTGGAGCAGACACTAAGTTAGTCCTAAAGCACTCTATTTGCAGTATTTTGAACAGTAAAAAACTTTGTTGAAGGATCATAAAGAGAACTTGGTAATGTAGCCTTACCAAAGAACATTTGAAGCAGATGAAAATTCTTGGAGATACGTTCTAAGTAAACCTTTGAAGCAGCCTGTGAAGCAGAATTCCTTAAAGCATCTTGGAGGGCTCTTGTAGCAGTGTATTGAAGATTAATGAGAACATTGAAGACACCTTTTTAAGGGTTAGACATTTTTGAAGACCGTGATTGAAGCCCTAGTGAAGTGGCCTTGAAGAAGGTTCTAGATTGAAGAGATTTTGTTGAAAAGCCTTGACTAATCTTGGAGATAACATTGAAGACCATGAGGCATTAGCCATCATGACGTGACCTTGGAGATCTTTGTTTTGGGTATCATGAAGAATAGTGGAGACACCTTCATGTGAAAAACAAGGTTGTCATTGATGACGTGACATGGAGACTAAGTGAGGGGATAGTTGAATATTGACATGGCTCATTGAAGAAGAATTTGGGAGTCGTGAAGAATAACCAAACATATTTTGATGAAGTGAAGTTGACGGTTGGAGCCCAAAAAGTTGGAGCCTCATAGAGACAAGGATGATACCTTGGAAGATAGGATTGGAGGCCTAGAGGATTAGAGTCCTCAAGAAACCAGGTCGGAGCCTGTACCAGAGATAGGGTTGCAGCCCTAGAGGTTGGTGCCTCAAATTGACAAGGTTGGAGCCCTAGAGGTTGGTGCCTCAAATTGACAAGGTTGGAGCCTTGGAAAGACCAAGTTGGTGCTTGGCACAATACAGGTTGCAGCCTGGAAGATTAGAGTCTTCATCTAGGGTTGGAGCCCTATATCATTATTGTACTTTACTTATTGTAAAGAAGAAATTAATAAAAGTATTTATTCCATCATTGTTCATTTTGTGTTCTAAACATAAGTGATGTAACTGGTAAAAATAACAATTGAAAAGAAATATTGATTCACCCCCCTCTCAGTGTTTCCAACAAGTTTGCCATCAAAATCACACCTTGTGGGATTGAGGATTTTTCCCACACTAACCTAGGTATGCAAGCGAGGCGGCAACAGGGCCCTCATGAGATAAGATGTCATGGGTTCAAATCTATTAATTTAATATTGTTTAACTTTTCCCACAACACCATTTTTTTGTTCTCGTTTGTACTCTGATAAAGGCTGGTCAGAGCTACCCACATTTATCTTCTGATGTCCTTCCCCAATATGTGAGGAATTATATGATCCTTCACACCATCCAAAATTATGCAATTCGCTTTCATATCCTTGGTCTTATGCTCTGCTGCAATATTCGAACTTGGAGGAACTTGCACGTCTCTTCTTACTGAATCCCAGAGACCATTTATCTTCAAAATCATGGTAATTCGCCCCTTCTGGGTACTAAAATTTGATACCCCCTCGAACCTATCTTTGTATCTCAAACTGCTCAATGATGCCATCTCCACAAATCGACCAAAGCCACAAAACCCAGCTACAAAAATTTAAGAAATAATTTTGTTTTTGCAAAAAGGAAAAAAAGTGTTGTTGCAAACCCTCGTGATCTCAAATATCCCTTTCATAGTCTTCTAGATAGCTCTAATACCATGTTAAATTTCCAATATCAACCAGATTTATTTTCTAACAATAATTTAATTTATCCCCAACAATTTATTTATTTACCCCAATAATTATTAAATCATTGAAAAACAAAATCACTGGTATTTTTAACTTCTAGAATTAAATATATGCAGTGGAAATAAACATAGAGATCAATCATGCATTGCAAAAATAAAATTACTAGCAAAAATTCTCCGTCATTTCATTATCTAGAAAATCTAGGTTTTTCGACCCACAAAGATACAAGGAAGAATACAAAACCCTAAACCTATAACACAGCTCCCCCAAAATGAATTCGGTCCAAGGTAACTCGGCCTCAAGGAAATTGGCCTCCAGATGAAATTGGCCTAGAGAAATCGGCCCAACTACTATGTCAGCGACTCAACCCATGCCCTCCTTGTGTGTCATTGATGTGCACTAGGGAAAACTCATCCCTCCAAGAACTCAACCTCCTCCAAATAAATTCAATCTTCCTTTGGCAACTTGACCCTACAATCTCCTCCTACTTGGCCTTCCTGGATTCACACAAACTCACTCACACTTCTCCTTCTTTGTGCCCTAGTCCACTAAACCACTCGCATTTAGAGAAAATCACTTTCTCTGAATGATGACTTGCTCACACAACTTATGCTCTTCGTGTATCATCACCTCCTCAGTAGGATACCTTTATAATCTTAATTGAGTCCAAATCCCTAACCCCAATCTCCCTTCTAGAACCATCTTAGAGATTAATAGTTGAGATTATTTTGAAGTCACTTAAATAATTAAATTATTTATCCTTAGAAAATAACTCAGCAGTCCACCATAGTTAATTTACTTTAATTATTGTATTTTTGCTAAGTTAGACTTGGAAAAGAAGGCATAAATCACTAGAAGATGCAAATAATGTCTTCCACATGCTAAGAAGCCAAGCCATTTTGAGTTGTAATCAAATGCCCAAGAAATTCTCCATCCAAAACTGCAATCATACCCAACCTTTTCAAATCTTTACAAAGCAAAGAACTTTTCTACTATTTGCCTTGAACGTCTTCTATTTTCTTGTGAGTTATGGTTCATAATTCTCAAAGAAAAACTTTAAGGCTGTAGCATTTGAAGCGACCAAAGGTATTGTGAAAAAATTTAAGCTACAAAGGTATGAACTTCTATTTTCTTTCCTTGACCAAAAAATCTTAAGTTACAAAGGTATGAACTTCTATTTTCTTTACTTTACCAAAACAATTTTTTAGCTATAGATGTGAATGTATATAAGAGGAATACCCTCGAGGTTTTTTTTTCTATTACACCCAGATTTACTAAGGAAAACTTCACTTTGCCTTGGTTATTTACTTTAATCAGATTTAAATAACCTTGGAGCTGTCATCAATTAATCTTTAAGGTTTGATGCTTTTCTGACAACCCTAGTTAGGAGAAAACTTCACTACGTTATCAAGGAAACATCACCAAGGAAAGGAAGACTCCATGGCCCAATGGTAGGCGTCCTTTCCTCATCTCTTCAATCAAATTTTATTTTTCTCCATTTAATTTCCAAACTAGTTATGATTTTCATGTTTTTTTTCATAATAGCTTGCTGGGTTCAAGTTAGTGATTTTACATGGTTGAATTTTAAATTTAACTTGGGTAATTAAAAAGCAATCTGGAGTTTAGAATTCTGATCTTGAGAAAGATCGATTTCATTTAAGATGTATGCAGATTTCTTCATAATTTAAAGTTTAGAATTCTAATCTTGAGAAAGATCAATTTCATTTAAGATATCTGTAGTTTTCTTCATAATTTAAATCTTTACTTACTGACATTTAATCCATTTCACAAACTAACTCAACAAATGGGAGTTAAATGCATTTCTAAGTCTGAAATAAACCCTTTGATGCATGTTTCAAATATGATGTAACCACAATCATTTTCAATGCTTTAATTTACTATGCTCCTAAATTATGTTTGAGATGAATCAGCTTCTTTAACTCACAAACAAATTTCATTTAGGCAAGAATGCCACATTTTGCATGGTATGTCTAGTTAAGTCACCAGTCGTATGTTATTTCATTTCTGTAGGGCAGTTTGGCATTCCATTGGTAACTTTGGCAAAATACTTATATAAAACAGGCCTTTGGGATATAACAAAATCTGTTTCTTGCTGGAATAATCTCACAGCTATCCTCACATTAAAAATGTGGTATTCTTAATTCATCAATTAACTCGTTTCGTAACACATAGCATCAAACTAAAGGAATAGTTTTCGGCATTATATTTTCAGTAAATTAACATGAATGTGGCATGTTCAGAACTATTTCATAATTCTGTTGAACATTAAGTAAATTAAAATGAATGTGGCATGTTCAGAACTATTTCATAATTCTGTTGAACATTAAGATAAATATATGGTGTGAGATTGATATCATGAGTCGGATGGTAATCATTTATGCAGCACTAATACACCTAATTTTGTCATTTGAACTTATTATTTTCATTGAACATACTTTGATGATTACATTATTTGAGTTTGCAATTCAATTGATACATGATTCTTGAGCAAAGTTCTAAATGTTCTTTCTGTGTTCAGTAAACCTCATTATTTTTTCATGATGATCAATGGTTCTATGGAATGTGTTGAATTCTAAAGGTATTAGTGGATGATGATCATAATATCATTGTGTAATCTCTCAAGCATTGATGTTTGATAAGCACAACATTATAGGCAACTATTGGTTCTGGGTCACACCGTTGGAAAAGTTTTCTCAAGTGAGTTAGTTGAGTACACTAATCCTAGGCTAGATTCCTCCCTATATAAATGAAAAGTTTAGGATTAGTTAAAGGAATCAAACATTGGCTTTGGAATTTTCAATTTTCTAAGCCTAGAGGGTGGAGTGAATCACATGGGTGACAGCTAGTGAACCACTTGATAGTATCCTTAGGCTTCCCCGTAAGTAAGGTTAGGTCAATCGTTATGTATGTATGTATGTTAAAAAAATATGAACAAACCATATGGGTATTCAATGATGTGTTGTTGTCTTACTTTATTGGTTTGTGTTAATTTATTTACCTTACTGCTCAAAGTTTGCTCTCCTTCAATTGACAAAGCATTTAGCTTTAGCCCAAGAGAGAGCACACCACTGGGAGAGACTCTCATTTAGGTGAACTACTTGAGTATGGATTTCCAACAATAGGTAAGGCACATCCATCTCTACAGTCAAACTCACAGCTTGAGGGTATTAACTTCAAGAGTTACACTTGAAGAGGGGTGCATTACTCAAGGTCAATTGCACAATAGATGAAGATGTATTTATTACCAAGAGTTACAAAGTGAGTGGGGCATATTTATTGCTGGATTTACACAATCCATGTTGGGGTGCATTACCTATCGGGAGTTACTCATTAATTGAGGTGCACTAGCAAGTAGTTATTCATCTTCATAGGGAGCGGTTACATGCATGCAAATTCTTGGAGGGTGCATTCATAAGGACACTTAGCATTTGACTTGGTTTGATGCCTATTTTTGATGGTGCACTTCCTTCATGATCATTATGTGGTGCATACTACTACTATTTTTGGATAAGGACGAATTGCCTTTGAGAGGATAATTTCCACACGATGTAACATTGTCAACCATGGAGTTAGGAGATATCTAGCTACACTTATTAAAATATTTGTTGGATTTGTCATGGAGTTAGTTAGAAAAAAAATAGCATTTTATTTGTGTGAGAGAAGGGACCCACTCTCTCCATTTTAGGGTGGAGAATTTAGGGATTGATGAGATATTTGTTAGTTTTGTAGCATTGGACAAGTGTTAGTCTCGACTTTGATCAGAGAGGCTAAGAAACACAAGATCTCCAAAACCCAAAAAAGGTTTCAGGAGAAAACACCCAGAGACAGCTCAATTAAATTAATTGATTGATAATTTCAAAATGTCTAGTCTAACTTAGGGAAATCGATTAATTAAAGGGAATTAATTGAGAAAAGTGAGAATGCTTTAGAAACTCACACGGATTGAGTTTGAGATGATCTTAGATGTTGATGGGGATTTAATCATGGTCGTTGGTTCATTATAAGAGCAGGACATTGGGATGGAGATAGATACATCGAGCTAGTGGGTGATCTAGGCCGATCGAATTTCCTAGAGTGCAGACATTCCACCGGGAAGAGAATTTGAGCCAGAGATCAGTAGCAGAGGCAGAGAAGCAGCAATAGAGATTTTCGGAGGAGATTTCTAGTGCCAGAAGAGTCAGTCAGAAGAAATCGAGTTATTCCACAAGAGGTTGCGCAGGGGCCAGTGCAGTGCCTCAAGAAGGAAGTTTGATTTAGCCAAAGGAGAGGTCGATTCAGTTATCGAAGGTCGGGATAATTTTCCAGAGGGTCGGAGAATCGCTTCCAGAGGCAGCAACAGGTAGGACGTCTAATTCAAAGGCATTTCCGGGCAATGCGAGTTACAGGTTGTGCAAAGGCCTGCGAAAGGGTATTTCGGGGCCAGTTTTGGTGGGCAGTTTGTTGCGGGATTGCTTGTGGAGAAGGGAAAAAATCCCTTTATAATTTTGCCAGTGATTCCTTTGGAGAGGATTGCTAGTTTGGCATCTATTTTATTGTACTCAAATTTTTTGCTGAAGAATAATAATAAAACCCTAATTTGTTGCACCGATTTTCCCATATTGGGTTTTTTCAGGGACATTTGTTCAAAAATAACAGTGTCAATTTTATTGTGTGTTTTCTCTATTTTCTCAGTTTCAATTTTTATTTTCCGTGGCATTTTTATTGTGAAGAAATTGCAATGTGATTTATTCGTTATTTTGTCGTAACAAAATAAACTGCATAAGTAATCAGTTAGAAGAATAAATTCCAATTTCTACATTTCAAGGAATTTTCACATGTTATCAGAGCAGTGTTGAAGACATATCAAGATCTCAGTAGCAAAGGAGAAATTTTGCATCTTTAGAGGGAGTCTCTAAGCAAAATTTTTGGGTTTGCACAAAGGTCCAACTAGGCAATGTGAATTGTTGGGTAGAAGGGTTCGATTTCTTGTTGCAAGTGCAGGAAAAGTTTGAATAGCCTAGTAGCAGTTCCAGCAAGCAATGTTGTTGTCGGGAAGCAGTTCCAGTGAGCAGATTAGAGATTTCATTGAGTAGGTTTGGGTGCAGTGATTTTGCAGCAGTTTTTGCAGTAGCAGATCAACGCTAGTTGGAAGAGAAAAAGCACACATAGGATTTTCGTTAAGGGTTTCCAAATTCAATTTCCTGGAGGAAATCTGAGATTTCCATTATAGGTGGCATTAACAGTAGGCAGAACTGTGTATTCAAGGAGGGATTGCAAGTTGCAGAGTAAGCAACCAAGCATGAAAGGGAGGAGATTCATGTTTATTTTCCCAGTTTGAGTTTTGCATAAATGGCCTCAACAAGACTTTGAGATCAGGATAGGCTAGATGGAGCCTCTAACTATTGTATCTGGAAAGCCAAAATGTCTTTCCTACTAGATGAGCATGGTCTAAAGACGTATGCAGAGAGAATTGTAGTTGTACCTACAAACCCATAGCAGCTAGAGAATTACAATAAGGAGATGGCCAAGGCGAAGCAGTTGATCCTTGATGGAGTTTGAGATCATATAGTCTCACACTTAGAGGCCAAGAATACGGCCAAAGAAATGTGGGATGCAATCGCCACACTTTTCCGGAATCCTTCCGAGAACCGGAAGATGTTCTTGAAAGAGATGTTGAGGACCACTAGGATGCATAAGGGTGAAGGGGTCACTCCTTATCTCACTAGAATTCAGAATGTATGAGATGAGTTTGTAGCAGTCGGAGAAGCACCTCAAGAGAGTAAGCTAGTGCATACAAGTCTCAATGATTTCACCCAAGAGTGAGCTACCTTCGTCGAAGGTATCACTAGGCGAGATAATCTACCAGGTTGGGATCGATTGTGGGTTGATTTCACACAAGAAGAGATGAGGCTTGCTCTGGTTGAGAGAAATATCAGCGGCAACAGTAGAAAAGGACCGAAGAGTGTGAAGGATGAGGAGAATGTAGCCCTTGCATCAAAAGGGAAGGCAAAGAAAGGTCTAGTCAGGGACAAGCCTCAAAGGGAGAAGAAAATAAGAAGAAAGATTTGTCAAGGATTAAGTGCTTCAGATGAGGTGAATTTGGTCACTACAATACCCAGTGTCCCAAGAAAAAGAAGGACAAGAAGGAGGAGGAGCAAGCAACAACTTCGGCAGGGATCGATAATTTGTCCAACAGATTGGAGGACAAATTTTCTTTATATGCGGCTATACCTCCAGGAGATAGGTGGGGAGACATTGAGCTTTAGTTCCCAGAGTTGCAAAGACTTGGGCAGGGTCCATAAAGGAGCATAAGTAGTTGCAATTTACTCTAGATATGGATCATTACCCTTGCTACAAGGGCCCACAGTATTCAGTAGCAGTTGGACCAATGTCAGCATCACGTAATCAAATATTGAGAGACAGTTGCTAAACTAGTTGCAGCCAGTTATTGAGGGGCGCAGAACTAGTCAGGGCGCAAACAGACTTAGTACACAGTGCAGAGACTAGTAGTAGTCAGAGACTCAGGAGATAGTTGCAATACAGAGACACAGTTGATTCAGAGTTCTCAATTGTAGTAGTTGCAACAGCAGCAGCATGAGATTAGTTGCAGCACAGAGCAGGGTTGGCAGTAGTATAAGGTAGTACAGTCCAGTGTCAACAGCGATGCAGATGCAGCATGATTCAACTACAGAGTGGCAAGTGAATCAGAGTATGCGCAATGGCTTGATGGGCAGTGACAGGATGTTACAGATGTCAAATATCAGCAGCGTAGGGAAGATGGTATGGGATAGAACAGCTTCCTCGCTAACAGGGAGTATTAGTTTTTGTAGCATCAGACAGGCATTCTAGTCTCGACTTTGGTCAAAGAGGCTAAGAAACACAAGATCTCCAAAACTCAAAAAAGGTTTCGGGAGAAAATACCCAAAGACAGCTCCATTAAATTAATTGATCGATAATTAAAAAAATGCTTAAGTCTAACTTAGGGAAATTGATTAATTAAAGGGAATTAATTGAGAAAAGTGAGAATGCTCTAGAAACTCATGCAGATTGAGTTTGAGATGATCTTAGTCATTGATGGGGATCTAATCATGGTCATTGGTTCACGGAGGAGAGATTATAAGAGCAGGACGTTGGGATGGAGATCTAGACAAATTGAGCTAGTGGGTGATCTAGGCAAATTGAATTTCCCAAAGTGTAGAGATTCAGTCGGGAAGAGAATTCGAGTCAGAGATCAGTAGCAAAGGCAAAGGAGCAGCAATAGAGATTTTTGGAGGAGATTTCTAGTGTCGGAAGAGTCAGTCAAAGGAGGTTGAGTTATTCCATAGGAGGTTGTGCAGGGGCTTGTGCAGTGCCTCAAGAAGGCAGTTCAATTCAACCAGAGGAGAGGTCAATTTAGTTGTCGGGGGTTGGGATAATTTTCCAGAGGGTCGGAGAATCGCTTCTAGAGGCAGCGACAGGCGAGACATATGATTCAGACGCACTTCCGAGAAGTGCAAGTTACACGCTGCGCAGAGGCTTGCATAGGGGTATTCTGAAGCCAGTTTCAATGGGCACTTTGTTGCAGGATTGCTTGTGGAGAAGGGAAATTTTCCCTTAATAATTTTTTCGGTGATTCCTTTGGAAAGGATTGTCAGTTTGGCATCCATTTTATTGTACTCAGATTTTTTTCTAAAGAATAATAATAAAACCCTCATCTGTTGCACTGGTTTTCCAACATTGGGTTTTTCAGGGGACATTTGTCCAAAAATAATGGTGTCAATTTTATTATGTGTGTGCTCTATTTTCTCAATTCCAGTTTTTATTTTCCGTAGGGTTTTTATTGTGAAGAAATTGTGTGTGATTTATTTGTTATTTTTCCGTAACAAAATAAACTGCACAATTAATCAATTAGAAGAATAAATTTCAGCTGCTACATTTCAAGGAATTTTCACACTCTCCCCTTGGGCTACATAGTACATCATTTTGCAAGAATAATCGAAGATTGGAGGTATTACATTTATCTTATGTGAGGCTTTATTTATGAAATTATTTCACATGTTTATTTTGTTGAAAACCCTTGTATCTAGTCATGAAGGCCTTGTAATGGTGTATCTACCATTTGGATAATGTAGTGTAAGAATTTCATTCCACTTATGTTCATTGTTGTTATATTAAGCTTGCATCTAACAAACGAGATTTTTACTTGAAGTAAATATACATCAGCTTCATGGCTTTGTTTTACAGTAACATCCCTAGCTCTCAAAAGATCATTTTCAACATTAATTTTGAAATTTTCAGCAAGTTGAGGCTGATTTAAGGCATGCATAGCTTCCTTTATTTGCCTTACACATCCATGCATTAGCCCTCTTAGATCAATGCCTTTTGACTCCATTTTTCCCAAGATATGGATCAACACTTGGTCCCAGGGTTTCATGCCCCTTTCTCACACCATTCCATGCATTAGCCCTCTTAGATCAATGCCTTTTGACTCCATTTTTCCCAAGATATGGATCAACACTTGGTCCCAGGGTTTCATGCTCCTTTCTCACACCACTCATTTTCCATTTCACTACAACCACTTGTTTTTCTCATACTAACTCCATAAAATCACCTCAGGCCTCCAATCCATAGGCTTAGCAACCCTATCTTCAGGGAACATCCCTTTGAGTTGGAGAAGAGCCAACCAAAGGTGTGAGGAAGGGCTATTGATATGGCAGTGGGTAGCCTTCCTGAGTGCAGAAAACTAGCCCCTTGATGCTTAGAACTTTACATCATACGGGGGTGCTAGACTTTGTTGTAATAGATTGCAATATTTTTAAATTATATTTCAAAAATAGGGACTTTTTGGTGATGTCTTGCAACTGCTATATAATATTTGTATTTCTCTATATAGTTTTTTCCTAGAGATCTTCTAGAATGCTAGTTGTTTGTAATGTGCTAAGATTTCTTCTAATCCAAGAGATTCTTCTTCAGGATCTACTAGAATTTCTACTACCAAGTCTTCAACATCTTGATTTGGAGGTTAAGAATCTAGCTTCTCAATTCTCTTTTCTCCTCTGAACTTGGGGCTGTGATGAACCATGGGGGCATTATTTTCATAACCACTGAAATGAGCAACATACAAACAACATTCTACATAACCTATTGTAATTCCAGGAAACTGAATACTGAACTGTTGACCAAGAATGGCTTGCTTTGTAATATGGAATTGTTTATACACACTTTGAGCTTTACAGGTATTGCACTTGAATAAGAACATGCAAATCTCTATCCGACTAGGCGAACTATGCTTACCTCCTTTGCTGATTATTTATTTATAATGTATAGAGACACAGGTTTCATGAATTATGTTTTAAGTACATCCTTTCTCAAAAAGAATAGGAGTCTTTTGGTTGGTCCTAACCTAATGGGAGTTCTATTGGGACATATATCCCATTTGAGGTGCTCGGTTGAGGCCTAAAATGTATAGCGAGTCTTTCAAGCCTTTTGCTCCACTTGGGTTCACATCTCTAGCCTCGCATTTTTGTTCATCTCTTCTTCCTCTGATACTGCTCAAACTGAGGTTTTCTCCCTTTTGAGATGGCTCATTTTCTTCTGATAATCTGTGTCATTTCATTTTGCTAGGGCGCTCTGTAAAAATGTGAGCTTCATTTTCATATTTGTCAACAGAATCTAATTCATATATTTCACCATCGAAGTAGAAATATTCTCCATCTGACTGATTGTAACCTCATAATCCTCATGTTTATTTAATTATTTAGATTGATAGTTTTCCTAGTTTAATAAAGTTATTGTATCATGTATTATTTCTAGAATAATAAAGTTAATTCTAGACGTTTTGTATTCCCTAGAAGATAGATAGGCCTTGTCACAGCCTTGTCATAGTGATTATCCATGAGTTGTTGACCAAGTACACATGGAATGTTGATATGAGACTAGAGAGGTTATATATATACTATGCCTCTCATCCCTTATGTAATGTTTTTTCTCTAATTAATAAAATTACGTGTGATGACACTTTGCTAAATTTCGCATGGTATCAAAGTCATGGTAAAGATTTTGATCTGACAAGAGTCATGGTATGGTGATGAGAATTCCGTGGTGGATCAATGAAGAAGAAGACTCCAACACCAACCCCTGGTTTCTACATCAACAAAGGATTTTCCATTGAGATACTTAATTATTTCAAGAAAAAACGTTTTGAAGTTCTGAATTAAGATTTGTAGTGAAATAATATAGATCTACAATATTTTAAAAATATTTAAAGATTTTTCTTGTAGATCTGAAAACGAATTTGTAGATCTCATAAGAAATTTAAAAAAAAAAAGGAGAAAAGCTTTGTATTGTAAAAAAAATTGCACAGATTTTACAAATCTGGCAATTATTATTATTATTAGTTCTTTGGCCAAGGAAATCTGAGATATAGATCCGAGATCTACTTGATCATCAAGTTTAATTTGCATCCCAAAGGAGTTCAATTTAAATTTTAGTGCTGATCAATATCAGTCGAGATTTTGAAAGAACCAAAACTCATTCGGTCGAGATGATAGCCTGGATCAAGGTATTAATGGTGGCTATCATCTCTATGTGCTAAACGAAAAATGTCAGATTATCACACAGCGAAAGATATGGAACCAACTTCCAGCTTCCCCTCTTGATTGTGTAAAGTAAATGGCTGATCAAATTAAAACAGTATTCAATGATTTAAGATATACAAGCATGAAGAAATTTGCCTTCTCGCATTCCCTTCCAAGACAGATAGCATTCCTCTGTTGCAGTCAATGCTTTCTGGCTTCGTTTCTGATCATGGACAGTACTGTTGACAGATTCACTTGTAGTGTCAGTTTTAATCCCAATGTTTGCAGTGATTGCCCTGTTTTCACTTAGTAAACCACTACAAGGTTGCATGGCTGATCTAGGGTTCTTGTACGTTGTCTTTTGGTTGTAACAGACTAGATTTGTCAATATCATCCCCACTTATTTTCATTTGACTTGAGCTCTAGGTTCCTCCATTAAGCTCCTTGTTGTCTCAGGTGACTTTTTCAAACGAAGTTCTGAGGACTAAACCTTTCTTTCTATTTCAACATGCTACCGAGAAGGCATAACTGCAGATTCTGTTTTATTAAAATTTGCCCCAAATGCTACATTCGTTTTTTTAGCAGGTTAAATTAAAAGCCACTCATATCACTTTTCTTGGTAACATCATTTGCTTCTTCCTGAAACTCACATAACTGTTTCTCCTAAAGCCACTTTGCCTACTCTGCAAGCTTCTTTTTATAAGCAACCATAACAATTTTTTCCTTGTCTGCATACGAGTGATCTTCCTTGCTTCTTTCCTTGGCAACTTGTCGTTCATAAACAATTTCTTGTTCTTGTTGCCGAATCTTGGCCTTCAGCAGTTTTCCAATATGTTTGGACTCTCTCTTTGTTCGGTCTTCCTGTAAAGGGAAAGCTGTCTTTCTCTTCATTTCATCATATACCCCATCATAATCAAAAATAGAAGGGCCCTGTTCTAGTGCTTCCTTATGCTGCTGCTCAACTTGTCTGTGGGACTTCTTCTTGGTGGCCTGACAAGCGATTTCTCCTTCCACATCATCTTCCTCGTCGTTTTGGAAATCAGGAGGGGTGGGCGAGGCAGTCTCATGCGCTTCTTAGGCTGAATAGGCATACTCAGTTGCACGCCATGCTTTCCACTTAGATTCATCATATTTCCGCCCTGTGAAATCAGTATTTTCACAGTCATACTACAGTTTTATGTTTGAACAATGAGCCACCATAACTCTGACAGAACAAGTGGATTGTTGGGCAAGGGAAGTCCTTAACCAAAGAGATTGAGAAATTGCATCAGACACCATGTATCAGCTTTGCAGTAAACAGTTAGTCATATGTTAATTTGGGAGTTTATGCAAAAGTAAGAATATAACTTCTTTATGTAATTGGCATTACAAGGTTGGAGCTATAAGGGTTATTTAATATGTTTTTTATTAAAAGTTTTCATAGCTTTTGGGGCCGTGTGGGGGGGGCTTTACAATGAGTTGAGAACTTGTTCATTTTATAATGTAATCGAAGTTTGTGAAGATATTGTTCATTTCGAACAAGGATATGCTCTTGTTTTAAAGATTGTCATTTCATCAACTTTGAAAGTTTGGTGCACATTGAAGCATTGTAATCTCAAATTCAAGCACTGATCAGAATCAGTGAAATACTCTATCAATGTCATTTTCATGAGGCTATAAGAGGGTCAAAGCCAAGCCCCTATAGCACCCATTTGCAATGTATGCAGTATCTCTTGTGCATTATAGTTTTCAATTTCTTGATCGTGAGCATTTGATAAATGAATCACCATGTCAAAACTAGTCAACCTATTTGTTGAATCAAAAAAAATTGCAAGGACTCAAGAACTACATTACTTGATGTTGTCATATGCAAAATACAGTAGTCTTTAATGATTTGTGGAAAGATATTTGTAATAGAGACAAAGCTCCTATCAAGGCCACTGATACTAGAGAACTAGAAAAATGGGAAGCAAGAGATGAAAAGGCACTTGCACTATTGAGATCTTCATTCATTGATGAGTTGTATATTCATATTGCAAGTGTATCTGATACTTGGTCTGCATGGACAACTTTTGAAAAGTGTTTGATACTTAATCCGAAGCTAAAAGGGTCCAGCTTCATACTAAATTGCTTAATCAAAAATAGCTGAAGGGGGAGATGTTTTGGAGTACATATCTCATTTGAAAATTATTTGGAAGTAACTTTTGAAATATGGTTTTAAACATGTGAAAGAAAGTTTAATGACCACCATCCTGATGAAAATTTCACCACCCTCCTATAGACATTTTCTAGAAATATTATAAATTTCTGAATCAAACTTTTGATTCCCTTAGTAACTTGTTGGGCCAACCTGATAAGACATTTGGTAAAAAGAAGAACTCAGGGGAAGATCTTCCCTTTGCCAACTCAAGAAAAGGAAAAAGCTCAAAAGGGAAAGGTTCATCAAATGAAAATACAAGAGGGGGGAGTTATAATGAAAGTACCAGAGGAAGAAGCTCATACAATACAAGAGGAATAGGTAATTATAATGAAAATGCAAGAGGAAGAGGCCAGCCTAGTGACAATTAGAGAAGAGAGGAAGAAGTCAAGACTTCGGCCATGGTTATGCAAGAAGCCAAGGGAGAGAGAAATGGTCAAAATCAACAATACTTAAGGAGATCTCAATAACACTTTCAAAATGATGAAGCACTAACTCAACCTAAATGCAAAATATGTCTTCGCATTGAACATGTGGCAGAAGATTGTAGGGCAAGATATAAGAATTTTCCAAATAATAAACAAATTTTCAAACAACATTTCAAGTCTACTGCTTCAAGATCAGCTCAGTATGCATAAAATGAAAAAGATGATTATGTATTCACAGCAACTCAGGAAAATGAATGTGCAGAAACAGTGGCCACCAATAAATTGCTAAGAAAAAAAATTGAAGATAATTGGATACTTGATACAGGAGCTACTCAACATACGTGATACAAAAAAAGATTATTTTTGGAAAAATCAAGATATGGAACTGTTACCCACCAAAAGCGGGTGACCCTATAGGAGGATATTTTCTCCTAGATTTTCTTCAACCAGCAGCCAGTAGCCCCTGACAGTCACCAGTGTATCCGATATATTGTGCCATTTGATCTCCGCTCCCTAGGCCAACCATATGACCCCTCGCCCATCTGTCGAGAGCGTATGTTTGAAGGTGGGCCATCCAAATCCAAAAGATATGTTTTTCATTGTGCAATCGAGTGCTTATGCTTGTTTTTCCTTGGGCATTTTGGATATGGATTATTGGGTGACTTGGAAGGAGGAAGGCTTTTGACTGTAGTTTTGTTCCCTCACCTTGGATGGGGGGTTAATCCTCAATCCTAGTCCCATGGGATCTCCCTTGTTGGCTTATAGCTTTAGGAAGGGCACTACTTGGGAAACCTTGATTTTGGTAGCACGGTCCCATTTTCCTATTTCACTTTTTTCACTTCCCTCTGCACATTACAAGCCCTATTTCATCATCTTCCCTCTCTGGGACCACCACATGACCACTGGGTCCACAAGGCCCTGGTTTACTCTCTCCCCTTGTCCACATGTTTGGGTCGAGCCTGTTACCACTCAAACTAGCAGGGGTCCTAGGAGGGGATCCTATAGATCAACTACTAGGTCAAGGGGAAACAACGGAGCGATAGCTTGCTGTCACCTCAGCTAAGGCTCTCTGCTCTTTACGGACTTTCACCAATGGGAGGAGACCCGGTATAAGGGGAATCACTAGATGAATGGATTAATAAAAGGATAAGGAGTGATTCCTAAGGCCTATTCACAAGAGAGGCTCAATTAGATAGCTTACTTGCTTCAACACAAGGTGATGGGCTCTCTAGGAAGGGCTAAGAGGATCCTTGAGCTTAGGTTTGGAGGATATGCCTTAACAAGGGACTTCCTAGACCTAAGGATCCTAATGGATAAGAGGTTTCTATGTAATCCTTGTGGAATTGGAGTTACAAAGTTACGGGACCAGACAGTGCCAAGTGGACCTGTTGACCACTTGTTGAGAGTTTTAATTGGTGAATTACAGCTCTTAATATTTAATTGTCAATCCGGGCTCGTAAACACGAGCTGCACTGCACTTCTTGATTCAGGTTGTAGGTTAGAGCTTTAATGTTTCCTTTATAATGATCAATTAAATAATAAAACACACAAATGCTTGTGAATAAACAAATTTCGAAAAGGGAATCAAGCCATCTCACTAAAAATAATCGAACTTAACTTTAAAACTTAAAATCTCTATTGAATCAATCCAATTCTACTCTTTAAAGGTAATTGTACTTAAGTGAAACCCTAATTTTTATTGCAAATGAAATTTGAACTTTAAGTAAATAATTGCAAACTTAGTCTACTATATCACCACTTGATGTAAACAAACTTGAAACTGAAATCTCGAAATTAATCCTTGCATTAAACCCTAAAACTGCACTTGAAATTGAAAACCTTAAAATGGTAGGAGCTCCACATATACTTTAAGCAATAAAAGAAATGCTAACTAAGGAATTGCCCTAATCATTTTGCTCTTCAAGGAAAACACACTCATCCAATTAATTAATCTCAAGCAATTTGCTAACTGGAATTTAAAACAACCGAAAACTTGCTTCTGTGATAAAGATAACTCACACCGCTAATCTAGCTACAAAAATATCAAACTCAACAATTAAATCAAACCTTCACACACTAGAATTTGAAAGCAAGCTACAGGCATAATTATTTTTATTCATTCAATCTAGAAATTAAAATTACTGATACACACTCCTATTGAAACCGAAATTATATCTAACTGTCAAACCAAGTCCTATCAAATCTAATGCTTAAAAAAACAAGCTACTACTGTCACTTTTAAACTCCATTCTCTTTTTCATGATTTTCAAAGACTTACTCAAACAAATCAACATATACATCAAATAAAAATTCTAAATCTCTGGATAGGATTAAAATACACAGCAGCACTTGTTGAAATGCTCACTCTCCTTCTAACATTCGAGATCACAGGGTATAGAACGGACTAAAAACCTAGGGTTTTAAAGTATAAACAATGATATTTCATGATGAAAACATGGGCATATACGAGGCCCAACACCACTTCGTGTCAACTACCCTATAGCAGTACACATTTTTGCAAAGGATTCCATCATGATTGAGCACTCAGATATCCTAGATTCATCATCATCAGTTCATCAGAGTTGTAAACCCATTCTGCAAAATTTTAATGTAAATGATGCTAGTAAGACCATATATATTTGTAACAACCTAGGTAAGCCTATTATTTTGGTGACGAGTTTCATCCTAGGAGGTTTTTCATCTCACTGATTCATTTGTGTTTCTAAACATGGATGATCGGCAGAGTTTTTCCCTCCAGCCTCACCCAAAGCTAGGGTGGAATTTATCGTCAAAATATTAGGTGAGTCCTAGTCGTTTAGTCGAGTCTTATGTAAAAGTGATTTGGGAATCATTTAAGCTAATTGGCTAAATTATTTTATTACAAATCACTAGGTCTACTAGATCATACTGAGTCGCAGAATTGGGTAATAAATTGAGGGTCTATAACGAACGGGTGTTCCCCCTTTGAGGGTTGAAATGTAATTATCTTATGTAAAAAATATTTTAGTGCATGGTCCCTCATACTTAGACAACATGGCTAAAATATTAGAGGGTGGAAAAAATATTTAATCCCCTCAAACATCAATTAATTAAATTTTCTAGCAAAAAATAAATTAAAATCTTAAGCCAAAAATTTAATTAATTAGAGTCAAAATTAAAATCTTAGAGAAATTAAATTCTCCAAGTGGAAAAATTCGTGGGTATCAAGAAAAATTGGACCCTTGGGCCTTGGTGGTTAAGTCAAAGTCAATTTTTTGAGGAAATTAGCTCAAAATAATTAAGTTTGAGCTAATAAAAAATGGGTTAAATGAGAAATCCGAAAATTCCTCAAAAATAAAGATTTTCAGCGGTGGAGATTAAAAGATGATCAAACATTTATCAACAATTGAGATTATTTTGACGGGGATCAAGCCAACTAGCCTTTATTTTCCACTTGGAGGATTTATCTATAAATTAGAAGCCATTTGCTTCTCAAGAGAAGGGAAAAATTTTGTAAACAAACTCTATGTCAAGCTCTGCTACTGTAATATTTTTCTAGAAATAATAAAGAAGACTTTGGGGTTTATTCATGGTGAGGTTTATTCATGGTGGTGTTCCTCTTCTGCTTCTTGTATTTGTGGATCATGTTCTTAATGCTCTATTGAATAATATTTTATAAGTTATTTTTCTTTAGCCATCGATTGGATTAGCTATTTACACAGGTATCTTGCATTAGCTATTGGGTTTAGAGAAATCATTCTAACCTGATTGATCTAGCAGGTATCTCTAAATCTTGAGGGTTATGGTGTCTATTTGACCCCTATTGATCTAATAACTTGATTTTAAGTGTGTAGAGATTTCAGGGATTTAGATCTTGGGTGTGAAGGGAAGTCTTCAATTGGACCAGCCAACTCCTAAGACAAGGAAGCTTAAGAGCCCACTTTGTTAAATTTCAAGGTTTATCTGACGATTGGTTTTGCAGATATCTTGGCCATGGCTCCAAATTAAAAAATCTTATTTTACTCATTTATTTCCAATTGAATTGTGCAAATAAAGATAGATCTGTTGATTAGAGCCATAAATTTTATTGTGAGTAGTGTAGATAATTTGTAAATAATTCTTCTTAGCTTTGTAATTATCTTGCTTTTTATAAATCTATTAGTTTGTAAATATTTTGCATTTTTGTTGAGATTTGAAATTTGTTCATAGTTTTTTTTTATTTAAATTTTAGTTGTAATTTAATTCTTTTTCTAAGTTTTCTATTATATTTTAAATTTATTTTTGTGGGGCCATTAGCTTTTAGAAAGTTTCATAGCGTCTAGAAAGATCTTTATATTTTGTGAATGGGATAGGCCTTGGTAATATTTTCCTTTTGTGGGGCCACAAATATTAGAGGGTTTTTAAAAGTGAAGAGGTCGTCAGACCCTTTATCATCGAATGTTCTCTGTTAACCTTCATCTTGTATAGGTGCTCCAACAAATTTGAGGGGGGGATTGACATTAAATCAATTGATATTGTTTAAATTCACTGAAGGTTGCAAACCTTATTTTGACTTCAAATTTTTTGATCCACGATTTCATAAGTTAACCCTCCCATTTGCAGTGATTAGCAAGATCATTGATGAGGGTTTTACTCGAATTTGGGCATAAAAATTTCGTGGAAAATTTTGTGAGTTGCTAGGGTTTAAGCCCTTGTTTAATGATAAATTTCATTTTTGTAAAGGGTTTGGAGCTTAGAAAACTTTGTAAATAATTCTATAGATAATTTTTTTGCATATTTTGTTTTCAAAATTTGATTTGGGTTTAGTTTTGCAAGAGCATATACTCAGTTTTGTAGCTCAAGTTTGATTTTAAAGCCTTCTTGAGGCTAGCCGCTAGCCCCATTGGCTATTCTGGTTTAGTCGCAGGCCTTCCTGAGGCTTATTTCCCTTTGTCGCTGAACTATTAGGATCTCATCCCTACTGAAAAGATCAAAATATTTGAGGATTTCTACTTTCAAATTTGCGGCAAAATTTCATTTCTTTGGGCCTGGTTATATCTCCTAGAACTTGTTGGTTCCCAACAAGCTTCCCCTCATCCTTCACCTCTCACCTTTGGGGACTACCCCTGTTAGCTTGCCTAGGAGATAGCTAGAATAGAGTGGGCAAGGATCAGAGTGATAGCCCCTGCCCTAAGCATTGTTGCCCTTGGTGTACACTTTGGGCGACAACAGGACCCAAAACTAGGTCAAGTGTATGGAGTTGATCACCCAATGAAGGGCTTGACCTAATTAGGGTAGGCAATAGGATCAAAGGACTAATTTTCTTTTGAGATTTGAATGCAATGATCCCAATGAGAACACTAACCCAAACTCAATCTAGGGCAAGAGTTGGTCTCAGGGCTAAGGCTTGCTATATCTCGGGATTCCACCATCATAATTGCTTGAAATTTGGACGGCCTCTAGACATAATCCCAATGCAGTAGTGGACCAATATTCAAGGGTTTTGAATGGCTAGAATGAATTTCACTTGATGCCCTAGGTGACCCTCTGGGGTTAGGCATAGAATTTGGACAAGTGAAGAAAAGAGAGGTAAATTTGACCACCAAAGGGATACGAGGATCAGTGCCTTATTGCTTGGGCTTAATGGAGTCAAGATACACATAGAATGAGAATTTCTGTGAGCTAAGAAGCCCTAATTGATCTTTGTTAGCCTTTCCAAGGGTGGCAACTAGGTCAATAGGGATTTCTACTTTCAAATTTGCGGCAAAATTTCATTTCTTTGGGCCTGGTTATATCTCCTAGAACTTGTTGGTTCCCAACAAGCTTCCCCTCATCCTTCACCTCTCACCTTTGGGGACTACCCCTGTTAGCTTGCCTAGGAGATAGCTAGAATAGAGTGGGCAAGGATCAGAGTGATAGCCCCTGCCCTAAGCATTGTTGCCCTTGGTGTACACTTTGGGCGACAACAGGACCCAAAACTAGGTCAAGTGTATGGAGTTGATCACCCAATGAAGGGCTTGACCTAATTAGGGTAGGCAATAGGATCAAAGGACTAATTTTCTTTTGAGATTTGAATGCAATGATCCCAATGAGAACACTAACCCAAACTCAATCTAGGGCAAGAGTTGGTCTCAGGGCTAAGGCTTGCTATATCTCGAGATTCCACCATCATAATTGCTTGAAATTTGGACGGCCTCTAGACATAACCCCAATGCAGTAGTGGACCAATATTCAAGGGTTTTGAATGGCTAGAATGAATTTCACTTGATGCCCTAGGTGACCCTCTGGGGTTAGGCATAGAATTTGGACAAGTGAAGAAAAGAGAGTAAATTTGACCACCAAAGGGATGCGGAGGATCGGTGCCTTATTGCTTGGGCTTAATGAGTCAAGATACACATAGAATGAAAATTTGCAGCCCGAGAGCTAAAGCCCTAATTGATCTTTGTTAGCCTTTCCCAAGGGTGGCAACTAGGTCAATAGGGATTTCTACTTTCAAATTTGCGGCAAAATTTCATTTCTTTGGGCCTGGTTATATCTCCTAGAACTTGTTGGTTCCCAACAAGCTTCCCCTCATCCTTCACCTCTCACCTTTGGGGACTACCCCTGTTAGCTTGCCTAGGAGATAGCTAGAATAGAGTGGGCAAGGATCAGAGTGATAGCCCCTGCCCTAAGCATTGTTGCCCTTGGTGTACACTTTGGGCGACAACAGGACCCAAAACTAGGTCAAGTGTATGGAGTTGATCACCCAATGAAGGGCTTGACCTAATTAGGGTAGGCAATAGGATCAAAGGACTAATTTTCTTTTGAGATTTGAATGCAATGATCCCAATGAGAACACTAACCCAAACTCAATCTAGGGCAAGAGTTGGTCTCAGGGCTAAGGCTTGCTATATCTCGAGATTCCACCATCATAATTGCTTGAAATTTGGACGGCCTCTAGACATAACCCCAATGCAGTAGTGGACCAATATTCAAGGGTTTTGAATGGCTAGAATGAATTTCACTTGATGCCCTAGGTGACCCTCTGGGGTTAGGCATAGAATTTGGACAAGTGAAGAAAAGAGACGTAAATTTGACCACCAAAGGGATACGAGGATCAGTGCCTTATTGCTTGGGCTTAATGGAGTCAAGATACACATAGAATGAGAATTTCTGTGAGCTAAGAAGCCCTAATTGATCTTTGTTAGCCTTTCCAAGGGTGGCAACTAGGTCAATAGGGATTTATACTTCAAATTTGCGAAAGAGACAGTTTCAAGGTCTTCAACCTAAGAGGTGCCTCTTGGAACTGTTATCTCTCTGCCAGATTCCCAAGGTTGAAGAAGGAATCCCAACAGAGGTAACCACAGACAAAGCTTTTGACTTGATAGCTAGCCCTATCAAGTCGGAGAGGGCTCTCTCCAAAAGGTCACAGCCAGGAGGGCTGGAGGAATTAGGGTTTTTAGGCTAAATATTGAGTGCAGGGGTTGTTTTGATTTGATTTGGTTGGGGTTTCACTAGATGAAGAAATTAGGTCAAGGGAGCTAGGTTAGAGAAAATGAGATAGGGTTGCAACGGATTCAATGGGGCAAGGTAGGCACAAGGCTTGTCACTTAAAGATGATTGTGATGGGATGGATTTAGGACTGAGGAGAAGATATGAAGAGCATAGGAGATGTATTCTTCCTAAACAGAGGAAAATGGACAAACTATGATCAATTCCCCAAAACAAAGCATGAGCAAGCATGTGTTCTGATTATCAAACTTGAAAGAGATCATACCATAAAGATGAAGTGAACATGAATACAATACATTATAACATATGAAACTGAAAAAAAAACAATGATAAACATCATACCACAAGTATCCCATAAAATAGTTGCAACTCTTCTTTATTAACTGGCCAAAACTGAGTACAATAGTTCCTTGATCAACAAGCTAACATCCAAACTGATTCCAACCCTTGCTAAAAATGAAGAGAGGTACTAAATAGACATCAAAACATCATTCACTCATCCTCAGGGGTCGAATCCATGAGGTGAGGAAGAGATCCACAAAATACTGAACTGAAAGCTGGAGTATAGGATGGTCCAAGTGACTCATTCCTAATTACATTCAACTGATTCATTATGACTCAATGATGACTTTTACCCAATGAATCTACCCCTAGGTAACTTATCCTTGACATAATTACATTTACCATGATGTATTACATGAGTAGAAACATGATTTCTTGAAGAAAAGTCAAAATTTCAGAGAAACTTGGAAAAAATCAGCAAATTGGTCATTTGGACCCTCCACTGTGCATTTGCGCCCTGCATGTTCAAGGCCACTTTTGGCTGACCTAAAGGTGTCCAAATCAGGCCCAAGATGGCTTGTTGGAAAGCCCTGCTTGTCCTCTTTCTGAATATGCCTCAAGTTCTGAAAATGAAGGTCATTTGCCCCCTCAAAAAGTCATTCTCCCAAGACTTGTATTTGCGCGGCGCCTAGGTCAAAAAAAGGGCAGAAAGGTGATTTTTTGATGCTTTTTCTCGCTTTTCACCTATCAAAAATGCAAACCAAAGCTGGAAACATGGTTTTCTGAGATGCATTGGTCATTAGGAATCCAATGGTGCCTTTATTTTCCTCAAAAAGTGCCTCAATTATTTGCGTAGCGCCTAGGGCGCTATGCAAATGACAATTTTTCTGCTAAATGTTTGTCTCAAAAAACTCAGAAATTTCCAAATTTTGCAAAAAAGTTTGGAAATGCCTCAAAGTTGTTGGAATGGTTGATGATGATATGTTTAGGCTTGGAAGGAAGCCTCAGCAAGAATGTCCAATTTCTTCTTCTCCTCCATGGTCAAATCTTCAATTTTTGCATTGACACTTTTGAGCTTGGCCAATGCAATTTTCTCCTTCAGTGCATGATGTTTGACTTTCCTCCTCAATAGGTCATTATCCTTATTTGCCTTTGCTAGCAGCTTCTCCAAGTGCTGATTGGCTCTATCAAGCCATGACTCCCTTTTCTCATTGATCACAATAGCAAGCTGTTCATTTAGGGTTAGTTGATCAACAAGTTGAGCTTCCCTTTGTCTCTCTAGAGCTAGAGCTCTTTTCAGCCCTCTAGTTCTAGGTCTCAATCTTGGTACTTGTTCCTCATGTTCATCATCAAGTAAGCCATACTTCTCCAGTGTTTCATCTAGCATGGCTTTGGCCTTTTCTGCCTCCCTTTGAGCACTGAAATACTTAACCTCATCAATGACCTGTTTAGTTTTCAATTACTCATTTTCTTGCTCAAGGAAGTTTATGACATATATGGCCCTGTCAAGATTAGTTTGGAGCTCCTTAATCTTGACATCCTTTCCTTTGATAGCCGCATTAGTGATTTTGTCATTTTCATTCTCATCTAGGTCAACAAGTTGAAATTCCTGCTCTGTTTCATGAAGATCCTCCTCATCATGAATGACCGACTCAATGACCTGCTCTTTGCCTTTGTCCACCTTCTGTGTTGATGTAGAAGGCATGGCCCCTTCCACTCCTTATGGAGCAAACACATGCCTATGGCCTCTCTGGTAGGTTTTTGGCAATGGCTCAACCTCAACCATATTAGCCCATTTAGGCTCAATGTCCTCAATCCTGCTAGGTGACCCAAAATCATGATGAGATGGAGATGAAGGAGGTGACGGGGATTGATCTGATGATGATGAATGTGCTATGGGCTGAGATGGAGAGATGGAAGTGGATGGCTGGGATGATGAAGGGACATTTTGTGCATGGTGAGTGGATGGCTCATTGAAAATATCATTAGCTATGAAGGTGCTCCATGCAATGTTTAATTGATTGAGATGGTGGAGGACTATGATTTTTATGAGGGAATGATGAAATAGACTTCTCATTTGCTTTTCATACTCCTTCTGGTCAATGTATGCCATCTTCTCTATACTCCGGAAAAGATAATAGGGTATGTTAAGCATCCTTACCCTAATGAAATGCATTAAGAGCCGGATGCGATAGGAATAGAGCCTTGAGAATCTGCCTTCACATGAAAAGTATTTCATGATTATCTTCATCATTGGAGCATATCTGTCTAGGAGGTGAGAAAAAGGAAAGACCCTCTTTGTTTGATTTTGGTGTCTTGGTTTTAGGAAGAAGTCAAAGTCCTGTTTCTTCAAAGTACCTTTCTTGAACCACTTCTCCCCAATATTTGGGATCCCCGTGGCATCTGAAATAATGGCAGTGGATAGAGTGAAAGTGACACCAGCGAATGTAACTTGGTTGTCATGGAGTTTGGATATGAAAAGTCTAGTCAACATGGGATGGTGTTGGACCCTCTGATTTTTCTCACAAAAATCATAACAACCCACATGTTTGAAGCATGTCACATTCAATGGAGAAGCCAAGACTTCCCTAGTGTTGGTAGGTTCAAGTCTGAGCACTCTTCCTCCTTTATGTGGCCTCCTCACCTCTGTTTCCTCTCCTTCACTGAATGATGTGTTTTCTTACTTTGTTGCCATGGTTTTTTTGTCAAAACCCTAGGGATTAGGAAAGGGAAATGGGAAAGGGAAAATGATGGAAATATTTGTTAGGGATGTGTGAAATGGGGAGGGGTTAAGTAGTAATATGATAGATTTAGGATAGGGATTTAGGGATTGGGAACCTAGGTAGATGTAACACCTAGGACTTAGGGTTTTGGGAGAAAGTTGTAGAAAAAGGGAATTTTGCAAATGAGGGGTTTGGGAATGGGTTTTTATAAGTGTGGGAAGGATGCAAAGGGTAAGAGAGTCAATTTTAAGAGTTTTCACAAGTGTAATGGGATACTAGGGTTTTTCTTCAATTTAAACACAAAATTAAAACCTTAATTTACAAAACTTCAACACATATACTTATGAAAATGGTTTTTCATGGCATGAACATTTTACTGGTTTGTTGGAGGTCAATGACTGATTTGGTGGAGTTTTGAAGACAATTTCTCACCACTTGAACACTTTCTAGAGCTTGTTGGTCTTTTGCACCATGAACAATGCATTTGCGCCCTTGACTGGTTATTTGCGCCCTTGCCTACACATTTGCGCCCTCTGCTGAGTATTTGTGCCCTAAACCAGGTATTTGCGCCCTCTGTTGAGTATTTGCGCCCTCGTTTCAGTGTTTGCGCCCTCGTTTCAGCGTTTGCGCCCTGCCTTCAGCATTTGTGCCCTAAACTCAGCGCTTTTGCCAATTTTACTCAGAACTTCGAATTTTTGGTCTCTTAGAGTGCTTGCTTGATGTTTGGAGGAGGCAAATGAAATTGAATTGATGTCAACGAGTTATAAATAGCTAAGTGAATTTGAATTTGAATTGAAAAACCCACTTTTCTAATGTCTCATTTCACATTTTTGAAAACTTTTTGCTGATTACCCTTTCATTTGATTTTTCTTCCTTGCAAGATGATGTTGTTGGTGTTTGACACTTTTCTCTTTCAGTTTGGCATGTGTGATTTGAGTTGGCAGCTAGGCACAAAACTTATTACATATAGGAAGCATAAAATTACATCTTGGAATGAAACTCACATTTGAAATCAAAATTACATGATGAAATAAGCATTTCTCTTTACAAATCATCTTCACATGGTGAAGATTTACTTGTTGGCCTTATGCAATGGAATGGAGTTTTATTGGATCATGAAAACCCTAGAAAACCTAATGATGACCTTGACAAGACTAGACTCCATAGTGACATGACATGATGAATTGACTTTATGAATGATGTACAGTCAGCAAGGTATGGTAGTGTGCCAACAAGCAAATGAATTTTAAGGAAGACTGATATTTTTGGACTAGGGCTACCATTAGTGACTAATTTTTTACATGACCTAGTGGAATGATAAAAAAATTCTGAGTGGGACCCCTAATATGAATATGAAAAGAGTGTATTTTGATCACTGATGACAGAATGCAAATTCTGACACTAATAAGAACATTCAACCAATCCCTCAAAGATCAACACATGCATTCAATCTCTTATTCAAGATCCCAAAAGAATTTCGCATTACGTTAACCCATACAAGAATAATGATAACAAGACACATGCATTTGATAAGTACGATCACAAGAATAGCATCAAAATTTTGACTCACATAAGAGAGAGAGAGAGAGAGAGTATATCCATTCATTAATTTCGCATCAAAAAGAAGCTCCAAAGACAAGAAAAAATCCAAACATCATAGTGCATCAAGAAAGCTCCAAAAAGTAATCCTAACAAAAAATGTGAAAATCTCTCAAGGGATACTAATCCAATCCAGATGATGATTAGAGAAATGAATCACCTCTCATATATTTATATCATCTCTAAAGAGTTAGATTTTCCTAATTAGGTCTAATTAAGCCCCAAATAATAAAATAATGTGCAATAATAACATCCCTTGGTTACAAGCCCACCAAAATAACTCAATAACACAAAAATAAGCCTCTCAAGAGGGCGGAATTATTAATATAATGAGTCATTGGGCCATTGAGAAGGCCTAGTGAAGTCTAAAGTGTGTCATGGTGAGAGAATGGACTCCAAACATAGTGGACAAGGGGTTTCCCCCTGTTCTCCAAGTAAAACACTTGTGGTGCCCCCAAGTGGATGTGGGGGACAAGGACATCCTCATGGGTCTCCAACTAAATCGACGATGCATGTAAATCATCTGTGAGGGCTAGGATGATGACATAATCCCTCCCTTTGTCTCCTACAATGAGACACATCTTCATCTGGACCCTGGAACATCTGTCAAGTGTATGGTGCAATTGTGGAGTCAGTTGGGCATGGTGAACCAAGTGCATCATCCTCATCCAAAAGGTGGAACACGAGCAATCAGTGAGTGGAGTTATGGATCTGTTATCACAAAATTGAGTCCTCTTGGGCTGCTTCAATGGTCAACTTGGAGTAACTATTTCAAACCACTTCTAATTGAAGCTTAGCCTCTTCAGTTTGAGAGGGCTCTCTCAAGGGGGTTTTATGATATTGAATAATGATAGTACTAGATGGCTAACTCTATGAATTATATCTTGGTTTTGTAGGTTTGCAGGTTGAAAAGATGAATGCTTGCTACCATTGGGCTATTATGGAGTTAGTGACAAGAATCTGAATGACAAAGACTCTCCTTGTGGAAGCTGAGGCATGTGGATGTTTAAATGAAAGTGGAATACAAACATACACAGTTTATTCAATATAAATGTTCAAAGGAAGTCAGAGCATGAGAAACATGAATTCTGAGTAATGAACATTAAGATACTGAAAGAAGGACATTGAGAAAAATATCCAATAGTTTAGTGCTTGAAAGGAAGTCAGAGCATGCAAAGCACGAATTCTGAGTAATCAAACATTTACATATTGACAGAAAGTAATAAGATACATAGGACAGTGTTCATGAAAACATCGAATGAATCTCAGGTGAAGGATGAAACCAATAGCCACTTTCTATTACTGATCAGAAACTCTTTACAATAGTAGAAGTCTCTCCTAACATATTCCAACCCTTCATACATCGAAGAACTGTTTACTTATACGCATCTAGCCTTTACATCCAATCTGCCAAATGGCTAGATCATTAAACTCTTTTACTAACACCTAATCTAACCACAAACTAGATATTTAAAACTAGAAACTGACACCTTCTGAATTAAGAGTTAGAGTCCTACTATAACTCGAACACCTACTTATTACATTTTAATCTAAAGATGATCCAAACTTCCTCGAAAGGAATCATGTCCTTCAACCATACTGATCACAATCAAAACATTAATACCTTGATTGTCTTCATGAAAACTGCTCTGCTTACTATTAAGGAGTTGTTATGTTGATGATATGGCAGTATGATGAGCTGGCATCTCCAAACCATATTCATAACAAAATGTTTCCATTCAGCAATCTTTTGTTCTGATACTCTTTATCACTGCTCTGATACTCTTTGGCATTTCCCATGGAGAACAACTTTGAAAAAGTTATTTACCCTTCACCTTTTTCCAAAAACTGACTTTGCTGTCAAAACAGAGTATTAAGCTACTTTCGTAGCGAAATTCCGTAGCAAGAACAATTAGGTCATCTGTGATGTACCTCTGCGACTTTTGACCATTGGAGGGTGTTAGGTGATCAAAAACATTTAAACACAAACCTTAAAGTTCCTTAACCAGGTCAGTTTAAGTGGCTTAAAACCAAAAAGAAATCTTCAGAAATTCCGCAGCAAAAACTGGGCTTCAAGCTTAGGATATGCTGTGGAATTGCCTAATTTCCCAAAGATTTGGCAAATTTAGAATTTGAGCCTAGAAAAGGTCCATGAGTATACCTGAATGTGAAGTATGATGGTGTAAGACAAAAAGGGTCTGTTATTCACTGTTACCTTCTTATTTATCAGCAAATTCTTCATGAGCAACTTTAGTAGTTTCTTCTACACCTTTTATTTCCAAACCTTTCTTCTATAATTCTATCTTCATCATCTCCATATGTTCTTTCAATTCTTTGACTTGTCTCTAAAGGCTTTTCCTCTTTGCCTGTAACCATAAATTTCTCTGCCTTGTGTGTTTCATCATGATACGCAAAGGTTGTGATCTCTTCAGCGGATTTTTGGCCTTTCCAATGGATTTTTCAAAATGAGTAACCTAATCAGTCACTTTCTTTTCCACCTCATCTATCAATTGTTTATCTTGCTTGTATCTTTAAAGCCCCATCTTTGTTTCAGACAGCTCTTCCCTAGTCTCTTTCAACTGTCTTCAAGAAACTCTTTTTCAGTTTGCTCTGTGACTTTCTCTTTTCCCTTTCTCTGTTTGATAGTTTCTTCTCTATCTTTGAGCTGCTCATTTGGATAGTCTACCTTAGACTGCTTCTGAATCTTTCTTTTGGGTTGACTTTCTTTTTCTTTAGTAACATCTGTCTCAGTAAGAGATATTACTATGATTTATTCCACTACTGCCTCTTTTCCTTTATCTTCCCTCTGCTGCTTATTTCCACTTTTAACAGTCTCAGAAATCTGTGATCTAGTGAAAGGTTTTCTAGGTTTAAATAGAAAACCTGAACCTTCAGATGAAAAATCTAATTTCTTGGCCATAAGACCCTTCCTTTTAACCTTGCATCCTTCTACCTCAACTGCTTTCACTACAGGGGTCTCTGCAATGTCTAAAGCCTGTAAAATGTCTTCAAGCCTGCCTTTACCTCCAGTAGTTTCCTTTATGCTTCTTTTAGACCTTTTTGCAACAGATTTAGACTTGCTAATTGTGACATATTCTTTAGCATGTTTGCTAGTTGTTGGATGAGGTGTTGCTTCTTGGATGAATTCAGCTTCTATCTCCATGATTTTAGCTGCAGGCTGCAAACCTTCTTGTTGATCACCTTCTATTTCTGCAATGGTATTCATTTCTTGTCTAGGAGTTAGAGTCTTGGGTTTAGAAGCTTTCCTTAGAGTTAAAGCATCTATTTCATACCCACTCATAAACAAAAAGGTTGCCCAGTCTCTGTTTAGTTTATTCAATTCTTCCAGTACTAGTAATTTGATCAATCCATGGTGAAAGATGGAAGTTTCACTTCTTTCAGGTCTACCTTGCACCTTATCTGCCATTTTTCCAAGGCTTCTAAAAAGGTAAAAAGGAATATCTATCAGTTGTTTTCCTGTAAAATGAAGCAGCAACTTGAAACGATACATGTAGATTGTATGAAATCTATCCGCACAGGTAAAGTATTTCTGTATCACCATCAATAGCTTAGAGTAATTATCTTTGAGACAAGTTCTAGGAATCCCTACAGTCATATTTATCCCTACATGTTCAGGCTTCAAATAATTATCACAAATCTTTAAATCAAACTTCATGGCTTTAAACCATTATTCTCCTATCCTAGGGATTCCTGTTGCTTGAGAAATACTATCAGGTGAAATTGGCACATGGAGAATACCAACCTTCGTAGAAGTTCCTTTGAAGTTTAGTGCAAAATCTTGTGATACCTGTTTGTGATGACCTTGTAATCTTTGACAAAATTGAATGCACCCTGCTCTTGTAAAAATTTCCATGAAATTGGGATCTTCCATGATTAACTTTGGGTTTATAGGCTCGTACCTGAATGGTAGGCCTCCTTTATTTGTCTTATTTGGTGTAGCCATTTCCTTTGTTTTGTAGCGGTGGCCTTCTTTAGATATTCACACCTATTCAGTGAAAACTTTGATGACAGCAAGCTCTTATGGCAATAGAGGACTAGTATGACAGTGGACTTCTAGAGGAAGAACAATGACAGCGAGCTGCTTTAGTAGCAGCTTACAAGAATGAAAGAGAAAGCGTGAGGAATGAGGGGTAAATTAGGAAAAAATGAAATGAAATTCATAAGGAAATGGTAATTGATGCCCAAACGTGCTCAAAACTTTCAATGATGACCTTATTCTAACAGCATGACCTCGAAACATTCAAAGTTTGACAACTCATCAGTTTGCAGAAACCGTCGCAGGAAAACAGGGTTTCGTAGCGAATTTAGTTTAACAAGTGTCAGATTCGCTATGGAATTTCCGCAACGAAATCTGTTAGTTTTGTACTAAAAATGTTGCGGACTCAGGAAATTTCTGACAGGTGGCCAGATTTGACTCATTTGGTTTAATTAAAGTATCTAATTCAAATTTACCCCTTTGACATGACTTGAATACATCCCTTAACAACTTAAAGCAATCCTAAAAACTTATACCATATCATAAAATTTATCATTTCATGATACTACGCTCCTAACCAATATATTTACAAACTTGACACACTTCAAGTTATTTTTTGAAAATTTTGGGTGTGATAATAGGATCCATGAAGTACTCTCTGTTATGGTGAAGGCCCATGGCTCTCAACGCTTCACCCTACAAGTGTCAATGTGGCCCTCTAGAGGGATTGCACCCTGTATAGGGAGACCAAACACTAAATGGAGACCCACTTGCAATCCTACATAAGATCCAATTCGTCCCATTGCCCTCCAATACAACAAATCATTAGAATAATCAAGTAAAAGAGCTTACAAGTCATGGAATCAATGGGGCACTTCATGGTGGTATGTCCTTCCATAGTGGGCTTTGGCATGTACAAGTGTCTCCAAGCTTAATAAGGGGGTTAACCAAGGACCCTATTAGGTGGTTTCAGGCTTTCAGCCTTTAAAGGGCTTACATGTCCATGGTACATCAATCAGGTGGTAGGTGGCAAGTGATATAGTGATGGAACGGAATAGGGATCAAGGGAATGCTCCAAGCCACATGACATGGTACAAGGGTAGTTATGACAAGAGAAGCCCACACTTGGGTGTATTTGTGTAGGAGGGAGCCAATCGGGGTACGAGTTACCCCGATCTTTATTTTTCCACCCTTCTTCATATGCCTTTTGTCTTTGATTGATTTTTCTTCATAACTACTCGGGACTCCAAAGGATGAGAGCATGATGTGTAGGATATAGTAGTGGATACCCCCTTTTAAGGTGGGGCATTTCATTGCCCACCAGGGGTTGGGACAATCATGGCTTCCTTAATGTGGAGGGGGCTAATCTAGGGCCCAAAGGAACCAAGGTGACGGCCATAGATAAGGGGTAGAGCTCATGCTTGGCTTTTGCCCACATGCTAAATTTGTGTCCCGACCATCTTTTGCATTTTGTGGTACATTTCCTGTTAAGGGTGGTCAAATTATGCTTCTTCTTTTCTTTTTAGCTGCATCAACCTCCAACGCATCGTTCCAGGCCCGACCCAAGATGTGGACAAGGGGAGGGGGAGGTTAACCCTATATGGACCCAATGGACACATGTGGACCCAAATGGGAAAAGAGATGAATGTGGCTAAAATGAGCGGAAGGGAATGATGTATATGGTGTCAGGAAGCGGGACCACGCAACCAAAATTAGGGTTTCCCATGTAGTCTCAGCCCTAAAGCTAATGGCCAATAAAGGAGATCCCACCAAACTAAGATACAAGGCTAACCACCAATCAAGCAGAGGAGACAAGAGTACAGACCTAGCCCACTCTTTCCACTGAATCCCCCCATCAATCCATGCCCCAAAGTGCCCATGACAAGTAAATAAAATTACTCAACTATACCAATGAAAAAGCCATACCTTCGGGGTCAGTAGGCCCACCTTCAAACATATTATAATAAAAGATGGGCAAGGGACCACATGGCTGGCTCAGGTGGCAGAGATAATGGCACATTGAGCTATCTAGTGTCTGCAAGGGGTTGTTGCCTATTGACTAAGGACCATCTAGGAGAAAAAATTTCTCATATGCATACTACCCACAGGTGGTGGGTAACAAGGCCTAGAAATGTTGCCCCGCAGGTTGATGCAACTAAAAAAAAAGGTTAAAAGCATATCATGGCCACAAACAAAAGAAAAGAATATCATAAAATGCAAAAGATGGTCGGGTCATTGAAATAGCATGTGGGCAAAAGCCAAATATGAGCTCTACCCTTTCATTATGGCCATCATCCTGGTTCCATGGGCCCCATGAGTGCCCCCCACATCATCAAGGAACCCATGCAAGTCCTAATCCTTGGTGGGTGATTAATTGTCGCACCTTAAGGGGGTAATCCCTACTTATTATATCATACACAGCATGCTCTCATCTCTTGGAGCCCCGAGCAGTATAATAAAGAAAAATCAAGAAAAGGCAAAAGGAAAATTAAGAAGGGTGGAAAAACAAAGGTTAGGGTAACTCATGTATCCATGATTGCTCCCTCCTACATTTATACACACAAGTATGTACACATCCCTCATCATTACCACCCTTGAACCCATGGCATTTGGCCTTGAGACCCATGTGTCCCTATCCACCTCATCATTATTCACATGACCCCTATTAATTGATGTACCTTGGACTCGTTTTTCCCCTTAGGGACTGGGAACACCTAATAGGGTTGTTTATTAGCCACTCCTACCTAGGAAGGTAAAACTATTACATGTTTAGAGCCCCAAATTTAGAAGGGAAGCCCATTATGAAATCTCATTTGTGCCCTCAACTAACAGGCTTGATTCACTTAGATGCACTAATGAATTATTTTACCTCATGGTGAGGAAGTGCATTGGATCTTATATGTAATTGGCAGGTGGTTTCATCTGGGTTGGGCAACTTAATTGGGGCCCAAGCCCACCAGAGGATCATATTGACATTTGTAGGGGATACGTAGAGAGCCATGGGACTCCATCATGTGTTTGAGCATCATTTCATGCCATGGGCACCCTCAGCGCCTTCAGCAATTTGTTCATTGCCCCACATTATTTGCGGGATGATGCACTTGGACCAGCATGACCCAATTGGCTTAGCATGATCAGAGCAGTTGATCCAAGGCCCAGAGGAGGTTTGTCTCATCCTTGTGACATAGGAGGGCAAGCAACATCATCAAAGCCCTCATTTGGAGCATTGTACAGCCTCTTCTTTCATTTGGAGACCCATGGGACCAACAGATGTGCCCCAAACCCACTTTGGGGACCCACATGATGACTCACATGGAAAATTAGGGGCCATCCCCTAATTCATCTTTATTGGAGCCCCTCTCCCTCTTCGTGGCACTTAGAGGACTCAATGAGGCCCTCCAACAACCCTTCTATATCATGACGTCATCAATTCAGCTTACTTATGGATGGATTTTTCATAACTTGTGATAGCTACTTGGTTGGCTTGTAACCAAGACTTGTTCTAATCACGTTATTTTATAATTTTGGGGGCTCATTAGGCTAATTCAATTTAGGAGAGATTCATATAAATAGAGATGAGTCTCATTTGTGAGAACTCGTCATCATCACTTGGATTCTTTTGAACTCGCACTTTTTCTTTGGAGACTATTGGAGATTCTTTGATGCATTTTGACATTTGGAGCTGAAATTTTTTATCTTCTTTGGAGCTACCTCATGATTTGTGGATGGATATATCATATTGTCATCTTGTAAGTGCTTCTTGTTGAATATTTTCTTGGAATTATGTCTAATGTATGGAATTATGGCAACTAGGTTAATGCTACTATGCCCTAATTTTAGAAAATTATTTATGGAAGGCTTCTTAGTTGGAAATTACATATGTTACTCATTGTATGGCAAATGATGAATGTTCCTAGTGGATGAAATTGTATTTCTTCCATAAAATTCCATAAATCGCGAGAGGGTAAAATGTTAAAGGTTGGTTGCTAGGGCATCAATCTTTAGTCTCCTTAAGGACGGTTTTGGCTAATTTTAAATCATCTAAGACTCCATAGACCAAAGGACTATGCACTAGTCCAAGAAGTTTGGTGATCAACTCCTCTCTTCTCCATATCTTATTCTCCTAAACTTTGGTCCCCTAAAGGTAGGGTGGAAATCTAGGGCTTGTAGTGAAATTTTAGGGACGTGATTTTTCGGGAATCTAAGGGTACACACATCAAGCTTAGGGTCTAGGGTACCCATGCTCCATGTTTGGTGGGCATTTGCTCGAGTTTCATCCATAAAATCTCTTGCCCTAGGTTCCACTCCAAGAGGGAAAACCTAGGTCTTTATCTCTCACCTTGGGGACTTCATTGAGGGTTGTATGAGCTTAGTATTCATTGGAATAAATCATAAGAAGCCATTTCTCCTCCTTTTCCTTGACCTCGTGAGTACCTTGGAAGTATTTCTTCCCACGATTATTCATAAAACCCTAAGTCTAGCTCAAGTCTTTCCTAGGTCTCTCAAAGAGAGCGAAGAGCCTTTAGGAAGTGTCATAACAACACATAAAGCTCCTTTGAGAGGTCCTACCTCATCTCTTAGAGTCTTGACCTTAGGAATACCTATTATCATCATCATATCTAAAACCCTAGGTCTTGATCTCTTCATCTTGAAGCTTTTCTTGGAGAGATTGTTAACTTCCTTGAAGCATTGAGACATTGTTGTGTCTCTCCTTGAATGGGCTTGGTGGAATCACCTCATACCTAAGTCATTGATCTATCCATCCTAAGTGATTCTCTTCTTACCGGGACTCCTCCCATCGATGAAAGTCCGTAAAGAGCAAGGGACATTGACTAAGGTGATAGTGCGTCATTGTCCCATTGTTGTCACCGAGTCTAGTAGATGTCCCTTAGGTTTCCATTCCTTAGGGCCTTGCTAGATTGTGTGGTAACAAGAACTCAATGCAATTTATTTGGTAGATGAAACAACTCATACACCTCAAGGCAAAGGATTAGTGCACTTTTCTCTTCCGAGAATTGGAAAAGTATTACTTTCAAATGTATGGTTTGTTCAAACATTCAAGAAAAAATTGTGGTCCTTGGTGCTCATTAGACAAGGAGATCACCAGATCATCATGGAAGATGGATGGATTAGAATCAATTCAATTAAATAAAATTTCATAACAATAATGAAGGGATATGAAGATGGAAAACTTCTAAGATTACAAAGACCAATCATTCCTCACAAATAAGATCTGACAGCATTAGTGGATTTATCTCCAAACACTATAGGATTATGGTATACAGATTTGGCCACTTGACTTTTGATAGCCTTAGTAAACAAAAAACAAATGAGTGTTGAATTTTGAGTAGCTTGGGAGGTACTCCAAGCCCTGGGGTTCACTGTTTGGAGGGCAAAGTGCCACAAGGGTCACTTGGGGGCTTGGAACCCAAGCATGGGGTTTTGCACCAATCGTATTTTGGGGCATTTCTGTGAGCACATTTCTACATGTGATGGCATGAGACGATAGAGGTCGGAAAGGAGAACCCAATGCTTAGAGAATTGTCAAATTCCAAGTTGTAGAAGTGGAGATACGAATTTTTGAATGTAATTAAGGGGTTGACACCATGAGTGTCAAGGTCGGCCTAAGGTGTTTTAGGCATGTGACAAGTTGGTAGCCCCTTATGGTGACATTTTAGAAGCCCCTCTCTTTGGTATAAATACAGGGTGATGTGTGAGGTTATTCCTCAGCCATCAAGTGCAACGCATACCTATTGGAGTAGCTCATTGACGAGGAGAGGCCTAATCTAAGGACACAGCAAGGAGGCTAGGGCAGCAAAGCATGGAGGGACTGTTTTAAGGGTTAATACAAGGACAGAAGTCTGTTCTGTTGGAGGCCGAGTATATTGGCTGCTAGGCCGAGGCCTTAAGGGCTAGAAACAAGTTTGTTTGGGGCACTGTTTAGGGACAAGGAGCTACCATATTGTTGGTAGTAAGCTACAAGATTATTGTGTGCTAGGTCGCAGGCCATAGCACCATAGTAAGGTGTGCGTAAGGTAATTTAAGGGTTGGTATATGCCCAAGACAGTAGCGTGATAGAGGAGGGGTCTCCTAAGGGTGTGTCGCAGTTTTCTAGAGGGTTGTTCAAGGACTGTTGGAGGAGTTTAGGGTTGCATCTGTGTACCCTAGTGTCCTAACCAGAACAGTCAAGAAGCAGTGTAACAAGCAGATTTGGAGCAGCATTTGGAGGTGGATTGGTTCAAGGAGTTGACCGGATTTGGATCAAAATTGGAGCAGCCTGTGGGAGCCATGTAATGGGATTGTCTTGAAGGATAAGAAACCCCAATTAGGAGCAGATTCCGCAGTGAAGGATTGGGCATCATTGGTCTGGTGGAGGGTAGCATGTTAATGGCCCAAAGTAGTCCTAGATGAGCTATCTTGAAGTGACGAAGAGGAGCTAAAGGTTGGGTGAATATTGGTGCCAAAGTGCAACACCTTGATGGATAAAGGTGACTGCTAACCTGGCAATTGGAGCTCAGGAATTAGGCCTACCCAGAGAGCAGAATGGATCAACCCATGAACATGCTACAGAAGTGGCGTGCAGCAGTGCTAGGTGGCAACCCTCCTGGAGTCTTGATGTGTTGTCCTTTGAAGGACTAAGGGGCAACTAGTGAGTAGTACAGAAGTGAAGGACCGACAAGACAAGATACGACATTGAAGCTGTAGCGAAGCTTGTCATTGTATCTTGTATACCATAGACTATTGTATTATTCAAATTTGGTTTAATATAACGAAGAAGGCCTAATCTAAGGACAACACATACCTATTGGAGTAGCTCGTTGATGAGGAGAGGCCTAATCTAAGGACACAGCAAGGAGGCTAGGGCAGCAAGGCATGGAGGGACTGTTTTAACGGTTAATACAAGGTCCAAAGTCTGTTGTGTTGGAGGTCGAGTATGTTGGCTGCTAGGCCGAGGCCTTAAGGGCTAGAAACAAGTTTGTTTGGGGCACTGTTTAGGGACAAGGAGCTACCATATTGCTGGTCGTAAGCTACAAGATTATTGTGTGCTAGGTTGCAGGCCATAGCACCACAGTAAGGTGTGCATAGGGTAGTTTAAGGGTAGGTATATACCCAAGACAGCAGGGTAACAGAGGAGGGGTCTCCTAAGGGTGTGTCACAGTTTTCTAGAGGGTTGTTCAAGGATTGTTGGAGTTTAGGGTTGCATCTGTGTACCCTAGTGTCCTAACCAGAACAGTCAAGAAGCAGTGTAACAAGCAGATTTGGAGCAGCATTTGGAGGTGGATTGATTCAAGGAGTTGACCGGATTTGGATCAAAATTGGAGCAGCCTGTGGGAGCCATGTATTGGGATTGTCTTGAAGGATAAGAAACCCCAATTAGGAGCAGATTCCGCAGTGAAGGATTGGGCATCATTGGTCTGGTGGAGGGTAGCAGTTAATGGCCAAAAGTAGTCCTCGATGAGATATATTGAAGTGACGAAGAGGAGCTAAAGGTTGGGTGAATATTGGTGCCGAAGTGCAGCACCTTGATGGATAAAGGTGACTGCTGGCCTGGCAGTTGGAGCTCAGGAATTAGGCATACCCAGAGAGCAGAATGGATCAACCCATGAACATGCTACAGAAGTGGCGTGTAGCAGTGCTAGGTGGCAGCCCTCCTAGAGTCTTGATGTGTTGTCCCTTGAAGGACTAAGGGGAAACTAGTGAGTAGTACAGAAGCGAAGGACCGGCAGGACAAGATACAACATTGAAGCTGTAGCGAAACTTGTCATTGTATGTTGTATACCATAGACTATTATATTATTCAAATTTGGTTTAATATAACGAATATTGGGGTTGTACATTATTATACAATTTTGTTAAAAAAATTGTGTATATTTGTGCATGTGTGATTTACTACTTTATATTTTCCGTGGTGCAAAGTAGTTCTGGTTAGTGTTTTAGGAAACGTCCCCCCCCCCCAACTCCAACACCCGATTCGCGTCCCATACGGAAACGTGGAGGATCCATCGTACGAAACACGGATCCGAAAATCGGAAACGTGGATCAGGCTGAAAAAGGCGTTTCCTGCCATTTCCGAACTGCCACGCCCGATCCGCATTTCCATACGTCGATCCCAGAAATGTCGCGTTTCAGGGTCGGATCTGTACCAATTGCGACCGATTCCGTACAACAATGGACAGATCTGAAATTCGGCCCACAAAATAGCGATTTTTTAAGTTTTTTTTTTTTTTTTTTGGCTTAATTTGGGTTGGGGGTTGGATTAGTGTTGAGTTAGGGATGGAATGAAAAATTTATAAGCTCACTTTCACCTCTCCTTTGCTCACTTGTGTTTTTGGAGAGCTTGGAGAAGAGAGGAGAAGAGAACTTGGAGAAAAGAGGAGAAAGAGAGGAGAAGAGAGAGTTAAGGAGAGCTTGGAGGAGTGAAGGAGGAGGAGCTTGGAGGAGTAACGAAGGGCTTCCATCTACATGAGCTAAAGAAGTAAGTGCAAACCCCAAACTCCCTCATTTTTTTGTCATTTTTTTTTGTATTTTCTCTCCTCCCTCTCCTACACTTTCCCATTCTTTCTTCTTGCTCATTTATTTGCAGGTTGTCCACCACCTATAGTCATATTCAAAGATGATGTTTTTTTGGCTTCTATGTATCATTCCACTCTTGGTTTTCATGATGGCAAGGGGGAGTAGAAATACAAGAGAAGAACAAAAAGAAAAAACTCATAGTGGTCCCCATATGAGTGACCCAATGTATGATGAGGAGGAAGGGTTTGAAGAGGAAGGCAATGATTTTGATGAGAACATTGACGAACTAGAGGGGAAAGTTGCATTGACACCCTTGTGGAACTATGTGACCAAACTTGAAGGGGGAAAAGGTGGTGGAAGCTACAAGTTTTTGTGCCCTCATGGTTGTCATGGAGGAAAACCATATAGTGGTTCATATACGCGTGTGAGGAGGCATCTTTGTGGAGTGATGGACAGTGATGAAAAAATGTGTGCCATAGGGATAGCAATAGACCCAAAGGTTCCAACTAAACAAAGAAGAAAATGCATCCAAATAGAGGAGGTTGCACAACAAAAAAACAGGAAACAAAAAACTCAATCTGAATCAAGTGCAACCTCTAGATTTGGTAGCTCATCTCCTCATGGTACATCTGCAAACTCTGGAGGTAAAAGAACAATGGGGATTTCCTTAATGTTGTTGGGAGGGATGATGTGGATGGAAAGATAGTCTGATTTCTATGTGCTTGCGGTGTACCATTCAATGTGCTTCGCTCTCCCTATTGGCATGAAATGGTAAAGGCCATCTACAAAGCCCCAAATGGATACAAATACCCCAACTATGAGAAAGCTAGAACAGTGTTATTAGAAAGAGAAAAAGGAAAGGTTCAAATAGCTTTGACATGTTTTACAAATGAGTGGGTGGATTGTGGGGTATCCATTGTATCAGATGGGTGGACACATCAGAAACCAACATTTGATAAATGTTCTTGGTGTTTCTGCTAGTGGTGCAGTATTTATTACATGTCATGACTCCTCCTCCGTCAGTGCAACTTCCCAGAACATTGCAGATCTCCTATTGCAATCAATCAAAGGTGTTGGTCCTAGTAAAGTGGTTCAAGTGATCACAGATAATGCAGCAAATTGTAAGGGAGCAGGAAAAATTATTGAGAGTACTCATCCACACATATTTTGGTATGGGTGCTTGGTGCACACATTGAACCTTTTGATGCATGATATTGTGTAGCATAAAGAATGTGGGTGGATTAATGAGCTTTACAAGAGAAAATAAACTCCTTAAATTTATCACAAGGCATACAAGGGTAAACTAATTCTATGGCACTTACTCCAAGTTGCGGTTGCTTAAACTTGCAAAAACAAGATTTGCAAGTTATTACCTCACCTTTAGGAGGCTAGTGAAGGTGAGACAAGCTTTAACTAATATGGTCACCGCTGAATCATGGGAGGAAATTAACTATGATAGAGATGCTGCTAATGTAGCCAAGGACACTATTCTCAACATGTTCTTTTGGTCACAGGTTAAATATGTTTTGCAATTCACCAAACCAATTTATTACATGATCAAGTTTGAGATCAGCCAATAATTGGGGAGGTGTATGAGAAAAAGGATAACATGTTGGGGCAGATTAAAGACATTTTTGAGCCTAGAGATATCACCCGATCTGCGTCCCATACGGAAACGTGGAGGATCCATCGTATGAAACGCGGATCGTGCTAAAAAAGGCAGTTCCTGCCATTTCCAAACCGCCACGCCCGATTTGCATTTTCGTACGTCAAATCCGCGTTTCACACGCCAATCCCGGAAACGCCACGTTTCCAGGTCAAATCCGTATGAATCGCGACTGATTTCGTACAACGGCGGACAGATTCAAAATTCGGCCCACAAAAAAAGCGATTTTTTAAGTTTTTTTTTTTTTTTTTTTGTTTAATTTGGGTTGGGGATTGGGTTAGTGTTGAGTTAGGGATGGGATGAAAAAGTTATAAGCTCACTTTCACCTCTCATTTGCTTACTTGTGTTTTTGGAGAGCTTGGAAAAGAGAGGAGAAAGAGAGGAGAGGAGAGAGTTGAGGAGAGCTTGGAGGAGTGAAGGAGGAGGAGCTTGGAAGGATAACAAAGGGCTTCCATCTACAAGAGCTAAAGAGGTAAGTGCAAACCCCAAACCCCCTCATTTTTTTGTCATTGTTTTTTGTATTTTCTCTCCTCCCTCTCCTACACTTTCCCATTCTTTCTTCTTGCTCATTTATTTGCAAGTTGTCCACCACCTATACTCATATTCAAAGATGATGTTTTTTTGGCTTCTATGTATCATTCCACCCTTTGTTTTCATGATGGCAAGGGGGAGTAGAAATAGAAGAGAAGAACAAGAAGAAAAAACTCATAGTGGTCCCCATATGAGTGACCCAATGTATGATGAGAAGGAAGGGTTTGAAGAGGAAGGGGATGATTTTGATGAGAACATTGTAACACTAGAGGGGAAAGTTGCATTGACACCCTTGTGGAACTATGTGACCAAACTTGAAGGGGGAAAAGGTGGTGAAAGCTACAATTTTTTGTGCCCTCATGGTTGTCATGGAGGAAAACCATAAAGTGGTTCATATATGCATGTGAGGAGGCATCTTTGTGGAGTGATGGACAATGATGACAAAAAGGGTGTTGTAGGGATAGCAATATACCCAAAGGTTCCAGCTGAACAAAGAAGAAAATACATCCAAATAGAGGAGGCCGCACAACAAAAAACTAAATCTGAATCAAGATCAACCTCTAGATTTGGTAGCTCGTCTCCTCATGGTACTTCTGCAAACTCTAGAGGTAAAAGAACAATAGGGATTTCCTTAATGTTGCTCAGAGGGATGATGTGGATGGAAAGATAGTTTGATTTCTTTGTGCTTGTGGTGTACCATTCAATGGGCTTCGCTCTCCCTATTGGCATGAAATGGTAAAGGCCATCTATGAAGCCCCAAAGGATACAAATCCCCCAACTATGAGAAAGCTAGAACAGTGTTATTAGAAAGAGAAAAAGGAAAGGTTCAAATAGCTTTGACACGTTTTACAAATGAGTGGGTGGATTGTGGGGTATCCATTGTATCAGATGGGTGGACACATATCAAAAACCAACATTTGATCAATGTTATTGGTGTTTCCGCTAGTGGTGCAGTGTTTATTAGATGTCATGACTCCTCCTTCATCAATGCAACTTCCCAAAACATTGTAGATCTCCTATTGCAATCAATCAAAGATGTTGGTCCTAGTAAAGTGGTTCAAGTGATCACAGATAATGCATCAAATTGTAAGGGAGTAGGAAAAATTATTAAGCGTACTCATCCACACATATTTTGGTATGGGTGCTTGGTGCACACATTGAACCTTTTGATGCATGATATTTTGAAGCATAAAGAATGTGGGTGGATTAATGAGATTTACAAGAGAGAGAAGAAACTCATTAAATTTATCACAGGGCATACAAGGGTAAATTACTTCTATGGAACTTACTCCAAGTTGCAGTTGCTTAAACTTGCAAAAACAAGATTTGCAAGTTATTGCCTCACCTTTAGGCGGCTAGTGAAGGTAAGACAAGCTTTAACTAATATGATCACCGCTGAATCATGGGAGGAAATTAACTATGATAGAGATGGTGCTAATGTAGCCAAGGACTGTATTCTTGACATGTTATTTTGGTCACAAGTTAAATATGTTTTGCAATTCACCAAACCAATTTATTACATGATCAAGTTTGAGATCGGCCAATAATTGGGGAGGTGTATGAGCAAATGGATAACATGTTGGGGCAGATTAAAGACATTTTTGAGCCTAGAAATATCACCTTGTACAATTACATTTGTGCAGAGGTGGAAAAACAATGGGATATGCTAAATGTTCCATTGCATGCATTAGCATATGTTTTGAAACCTAAATACAATCATCCATCATGGCTTTCAACACTAGCACCTGGGGGGGAGCAGGAGAAAACCACACCTAGATCTAGAGGTTCTAGAAAAATATATGATTGCATTGACTAGATTAGTCCCTGATGAGGAGGACATTGCCTTGGTACGGAAACAGTTGAGAAACTATACCCTTTGCACTGGTCCATTTGGGAGCATGCATGCAATTAGAGATCGAGAGACTTTTTCGTCTATTGAGTGGTGGAACATGCATGGAGGTGCTACTCCAATTCTACAGACTTTGGCATTGCGGGTGCTATCACAGGTGGTAAACACTTCTTCTGCAAAGAGGTGTTGGAGCTCTTATTCTTTCATCCACGGTGTTAGAAGGAACGGGTTGAGTTTAGACCGGGCAAAGAGCTTGGTTTATGTTCATTACAGCTTGCAATCGTTGTCCCATTATTGTGATGATGCAAAGAGTAATAAAGACCTGAAGGTTTGGGACAGGTATCCAGAGGAGCCCAATTTGGAGGATGGAGTGTTGCGATAAGAGAAATTAGAGGATGCTCTTATCCATGATGATGATGATCGAGTTGAGATGCCACCCACATTTGGTCCCTTGGTTCCTAGGTTCCATGGTTCAACACCAATAGCAGGGGCTTCGTCTTCATCAATTGCAGCGCCACAACTTCCACAGCCACCATATTTTTCATTGCCACCACATGGAGGCCCACCACCACGTACCCTTCGTGGTGGAAGGAGGAGATATTAGTAGATATATTCACAATTTACTGCTTTTGTCATAGATTAGACTTGTAGGCTTGTTGTGAATTTGAACTTTTTTGTCTTGGTGGTGGCCAAGTGGCCTATTTTGTAAACATTATTATTTAAATTTTGTACATGACTAATGTTGACAGTTGCTCACTTGCTAGATAATATGCTTTATGTTTTATCCCTTATAATATGGTTAAATGTTTTATGTTTGATAATATGCAGCATGCTTAAATGTTTTATGTTTGATAATATGCAGCATGCTTAAATGCTTTATGTTTTATAATATGCTTAAAAATTTGATGTATGTTTGTAATTGTTAGAATCTAGAATCTAAATGGTTGATGCTCGAATAATTAATTATTGATGTACAATGGAATCATGGATGTCATATCTATCTTGATTTATGTAAAAATATGCATATTTTCATGTCTTCTACAACTAATTTGGTATTTGGGATGTTTGTTTTGAATATAAATGCAAAACATTTAACAAATATTAAATATATATGTATATATATAGTAACCGCTTCTGAGACGCTTCGCTTCCTAATTTTTTGGAAAATGACGCTTCCGCGTCCTCGCTTCCAAAAAATGTCCCCGCTTCGTGCAACATTGGTTCTGGTTGAGATTCTTGGTTTGGGAGCATCAGTGATTTTAAGACTCTAATCTAGACCCAAGGTCGTGGAAAATCAACAATGAGATGGTTAAAGAATTGCCCCCTTTCAAAAAGGAGATTGCTAAGTGTGAAGCTTATATTAATGGAAAACAAAAGAGGGATCCTTTCCCCACAAGTACATAGCAAGTAAATCGATGTTTGCAACTAATCCATTGTGACATTTGTGGTCCTATGGAATCCTCTCTTGGAATGCAAATACTTTATTCTTTTTATAGATGATTTTTCAAGGATGACTTGGATGTATTTTCTAAAGGAATAATCATAAGCCTTTGACAAATTCATCCAATTTTAACGATTAGTTGAAAATGCCACCAAGGAAAGGATTGCCACATTGAGAACAAATAATGGGGGTGAATTCCCTTCAAAGAATTAAATGATCATTGCAGGAGAAATGGAATAAAAAGATACTTAACCAATTCTTATACTCCACAGCAAAATGAAGTCACAGAAAGAACGAATCACACACTCACAAGAATGGTTAGATATATGTTGCACTTAAAGGGGTTAAGCACAAGATATTAGGCTAGAGAAATTCATACAACAATTTATCTAAGGAATCAATCTTACACATCAACCTTAGATGGAATTACTCCATATGAAGCTTGGTATGGTACTGTTGCCACAAAATCTAGTGGGCCCTGGAGAGGGAAACCCTACAAGGTATAAACTAGACAATGGAACAACAATGGGGTAGAGGTCCAATGTCACCTTAGACAAAACCCTCTACTCTTTACAGACTTTCACCGATGGGTGGAGTCCCAATAGGATGGGGATCACTTAAAATAGATATGCTAGGTATAAAGGCACAAAGTGATCAAGCTAGGGCTCATTCAAAGAGAGGCATGATAAAGGTACACGGCTTCAAAGAAGCAAATCTCTCTCCAAGAAAAGCCCTAAAAAAGAAGGCTCGAGACATAGGATTTTGAGGTTTTTTATGTTGATTGGTATTCACAATGTCAAGTCCCTAGGAAAAGGGTTTCTTATGATGATAATCAGCTAATTCAAGGCTCATAAAACCCTCAAACAAGTCCTTAAGTTGAGAGAATGAAAGCTAGGGTTTTCCTCTTAGGGCTTGTTACCCACGACCTATGGGTAGTGTAAATAGGAGATATTTTTTCTCCTAGATGGTCCTCAACCGGCAACCAGCAGCCTGTTGCAACCACCAGATAACTCAATGTGCCATTGTCTCCGCCACCTGAGACAGTCATGTGGTCCTGTTACCCACCATTTTATGGGTGATATCCCTAGGAGAAAAAATTTCTCCAAGATGGTCCCCAACCAGCAGCCAAAACCCCTTGCAGCCACCTGTTAAATTTAAGCAACTGCAGTCAAATTCCACTCTAGGCAGCTCAAATGACAAAGATGATGTTTGAACTGAATTCCTCTTTTCGAGAGGACCAAAATCGACCTAAAGATCATTCAAATCGGATAAGGGAAAATGTACTTATGAAGGAAAGCCCACATATGCACATTTGGACAAGGTCAGCCCTAAAGCAAATTGGACACCCATGGAGGCCTATAAATACAAGTGACCTCAAGCTCATTTGGACATCATCATCACATATCATTTCTTCTTCATTTGGAGTTTCGTTCTATCTAGAATAAAAGGTTGAATCGGAATTGTGAAGGGTGAACATAAACCGCGAAGGTTGAACAGGAACTGCAAGGTTGAATAGGAACTACTAGGGTGAACAGAAACTGCGCAGGATGAACAGAAACTACGATGGGTGAACAGGAACTGCGCAGGGTGAACAGGAACTGCGAAGGTTGAACAGGAACTGTGAAGGGTGAACAAGAAGTGCGCGGGAATGTTTGATTGCATTATTTTGACTATTGGTACGTATTTTAGATATTGGTTGGTAGATTTGTTGAACAAGTCAAAACTTTGACTTTCATTATTACTTATGAATTTGGGCTCATTGTACTCTCTTTTGCTGAATCATTTGATGACAATCTACTAGAAGAAGAATTTGCAAGGGTTTTCCCCATAGTGGGTTTTGCCCTGGTCTCTGATCAATCCTGGTGTCTCTATGTGTGCATGCTTTTCTTCCTATGTTGCTTTATGTTCCGTTGCATTGATTATGATGTTAGTGTTCTTTCTACATAGTTGCATATGTTGATCAATAATAATAATGTAAATCTGAATAATGTTATGATGTTATGGGGTGAACTTAATGTATTAATGATGAAATGCAACTATCAAAGCAAAGATCAATATAGCCCTATGAAAAATTAACATGGTTTCAACGTTGGGTTGAAGAAAAGCCATGGAGACACTTTTGATGGAAGCATGAAGAGGATGGTAGAGACCTAAAAGAATTCTAGGGTATGAAGAAAACCCTAGGTAGTTATTGCATAAGGATTTGATGGTTAGGGCTTGAGAGAAACCCTGGTTTATAAAAAACAGTTGAGATTTGATGTATGAAACCCTAGCATGGTTTATGTGAAAATGCTCAAGCACTTGGGATTGATTTGATGACCTAGTTGTTGATAAAGTTGGTTCAAGGCAACATTCTTATGTGGACTATGGATAGTGATGGCTCTAGAAGACTAGTTCAAGAGGGAGAGGATCACCTCTCATCAAAGATAAGTACTCCTTGACTCTTGATGTTTCTTTGTGTCTTTACTACTGTTTAGAGTTACGAAGCTGATTATTATGATTATTTATTTGACCATTGCTTATACTTCTTGCATGTATATTTGAGTATATGGATGTATCTAACCTCCTTGATGAGATGTGATAAGTGAATCTTTCTTGAGGATCATTTGAGATGCAGGAAAGAAAAGCTAGATCTGAAAAGGTAAAGAGGCACCTGATGAAAAGGTGACAAGCACTACAAGTTGCCCATGAGAAGGTGCACAGGTATTTGAAAACTACAAGGAATGCATGGTATATTGTTTTAATGTTATGTTTCTACTATAACATTGGATGAGTAGGAAATCCCTATGGTATGTTGAGAATGTCTCCTTCGCTAATGGCTCATGCATATGAAAGTGACTTGGATTTATGTTTGTTATGATGAAATGTTGCATCTGGTATTGAATATTTTGATCATGATGATCATCTTGATTCTGCGAGGTTGCTTATTGTTGATATTGGATATAGTGGCATAACTTGAGGTTTGGCTAGCATCTATTGCTTTTGAGATCCTAATTCTATGAAGAAGGTTAGCACCTTGACTCTAGTAAATGATACTCCTAACACTTGATATGCATAAGACATATTGGATCTCTAATAGAAGGATACATCTTTGATATGGTATTGATAATGATTGTGATAAGTATGATGAAAGTATGTTGACACTCTTGTTTTGGTCAAGTTTTTGAATGACCTGACTTGATCCTGTTGATCATGACAAGCATGGTAACCATGATAGAACTATGAGATTGATGCTCTAGATCTCTTGTTAACCATGGTTATTTTTTTGATATGATTAGTAAATCTGAATGCCCCAACTTGATGGATTGACTTGATAGAAGAGATATTGTCTTCATGATCTTTTAAGTGTGATGTCTCACCTTTCCGCTGCCCCTATCATGGGAATCTAACCCTTGATGAAAGTTTGATGTAATGATATAATGTGAGCATGTTATTACCATGATAGGTATATGTTTGAATTTTTTATCTAACAGATTTGTCGATGCATGACAGTATCATAGACAGGTTGATGACATGAAAAAAGATGACTGAAGTGGATTTCCATTCAAAGGGAGAACCACTCCATTAGATCCCTTCTCCTAATGTCATGTATATTCTGTATTGTTGAAATATGATCTGAGTATCTGCAGCTAAGTTTTAATATGAGGTAAAATATTTTTCTCTAACTCTAAGCCTAATTCGCTCAGAGGAAGGCCTATGGGTACGACTATGTTTGTAAAACACAAAATTGAAGTTTTGTGCATGAAATCTGATGATTACCTAGAGGATGTCAGTTCTGCAAATGTGTAGTACAGTAGTAGATATCTGAAATATCTGAGAGCAGGGAAGTTTGAATGTCTACTATAATATGAATATGTAGATTGATCTTGTGTTTGCAGGTGACCAGGATATATATATATATATATATATATATATATATATATTGTAGATATCCGAAATATCTGAGAGCAGGGAAGTTTGAATGTCTACTATAATATGAATATGTAGACTGATCTTGTGTTTGCAGGTGACCAGGATATATATATATATATATATATATATATATATATATATATATATATACGTCATTATGTTTGAAGTTTGTATTATGAGGGTTTGACATGACTTGGATGATTGATATAGTTGACCAGTGTTGGGAATTCAGACATAAATTATTTTGGTATTTCATAATGGTTTTATATTAGCATTCTCATTCTCAGCACATTAGTTGAAGTATTGGTTGTTGTATGCCTGGAACATGCATGATATATCCTTGGCATCTAGTGGAAGGAATGACTTATGACTCAACTGATTAGATGAGTTGTATGATGTCTGATAATGACTTAGATCTTTGACTCTATATTTGAGATATGTCTTGCAGTATAGACCTTACTATGATAGCAAATTTGGATCTTACATGATGTCTAATGATTTGCATTGATGAATGAAGATTTGTCTTGATGATAATGACATATAAGCATAGTGACTTCCTATGACTTGTATTATGATCATGGGAATAACTTGATGAAATTCTAGATTGATATTGTGTGGTTGATGACAACCTGTTGAAATGATAATAAATGACGTCTTGACTTGATGAAAGCTTTACCTGTCACCAGGACCTATGAACGAACACTGAGATAATTATGATTTTTTATTGATTTGGCTTCTAAACTTTGATGAGTTGATTTAGTTGATTTGATTGCATAATAATGATTTATGAAAGGCTAGGAATGATGGTTTGGTAAAGTGTTGTGGTTGCAGTGAGCATTGCATGAAGCAAGCTCCCCCGATCCAGATATGTCCGCATTGACAATTATCTGATGAAGCTAGGATGTTTTATTAATCCAAGCCTTCTCTTCAAAGTGTTCCAAGGTATGAATCTGATTTTGATTTTGGTTACTGACGATCTACTATTGTCAGGTAAAGAGCCTCTAATGATATAAGTTAGAGGGAGATGGCTTCTAAAGCTCGACATGATGTATCATGGCATGATGAATCGATTTTTGAAGATAATATATCTTGTGAAGCTATTAAAGAAGTATTGGAAGATAGAAATACAAATCCTTGGACACTCTGATTTGAAGCTCAATGTTGTTGAACCTAACATGGCAATCGATACCTGATTGAAGCATTGATGTTCCGTTTAGAACCTCCAGTCGTATATATACAATGATGTGCATAGAACCTGAGTTGACTCATGACTGAGTCGCTTCATTCACATTAAGTTGCCACTGAGAATCTTTCGAGATGTTTGCATGAGATGATCTATTCATGGTCTATGATATTCCACTTATGATATTTGACTATAGGATATGCTAATGTTGATTAGTGATGAGATGAGCACTTATGAGTGCTTCCTGAGTATGAGATATTCCATGATGAGAGGTTCGTAGCACGACAGAGGTTGAGTATGATGTTGTTGGCATGACTAGCTATGCGCAGGATGAAGAAGCTTGTTAGAGAGTTGTCTGAGCATGATCTGGATATGACATGGATACATCAAGATGACATAGAGAGGAAGAGAATCCCATACATATGGTTAGGACTAAGATACTCTCATATATTGAGACAGTGCAATTGTTCGAGACAAGCTTAGGCTTGTGATTGGAACCTCCTTGAGGAGGATGTTTATGGAATCCTTTTGTGATTTATATGATTATTTATGTTCTAACATGATATTTGATTCGATGTTGTATATGCATTTGCTACTGATACATGATGATTACCTGATACAAGTATGATGACATGAGTATGATGAGAGCAGCGTTGATCGAGGACACTGAGCCATACTCTTCCCCCTTGTTTGAGCTCCCAGGGTGAGGAATTGAGACAGAGGGCTTCTAGGGTTGAGGGAACTTTGAACAATAGGATGTCACCCCTATCTGTTACCCACAGGGTTGGAGTAGTAGCTCACCCTATCATGGTCATTGTAGAGTATAACCCAGTTGGCATCATACCCACAAGATGGGCTTGTTGGGATTATCCCTCTTCGTCTAGCCAACAGATGAGGAGGCTTGGAGGCGTGTGATCCTTACCTCTCAGTAAGTCAAGTATATCATCAAAGCTAGATTATGATGCAGGTGTTCTACCACATGACTATTTAGGGTCATTGGTGGGAAGATCAGTAGGCAATAGGATGGGTTGAGTAGTAGCTCCCCTATTTTACCTATTGCTCGATATGGGGTCGTAGTTGTAGCTCCCCCATGAGATTCCGGGATGACTAGTAGCTCCCCGATGTGATTTCAGGTTGAGTTGTGCTGTCTGATGATGATGCAGGTCGTAGATCTGACTCCCCGCCGATGGTCTGGGTAGTAAACCGTTGACACATTTCCAGGTAGTAGCTTGATGACAAATTTCCAGGTAGTAGCCCGTCGACTAATATTCCGGGTAGTAGCCCGCTGACAGAGATTCCGAGTAGTAGCCCATTAACAAAAATTTTGGGTAGTAGCCCACTGGTAAAGGTTTTGGGTTGTAGCCCAATGAATATAGGGTGGTAGCTCAAGCTCCCCTCCGGTAGAAAAATCTTCTTCTTCTAGATTCGAGAATATTCAACATATGAGCGGGAACAATCATGTAAGCAGGAATTAGCAAGTGATGTACATTGATGATTCGGGATGATGAGATACTTGAGATGAGACGTATGTCATGTTGATCGATGGTCAGATATTAGCAAGTGGATGTTGGAAATATTGTCATTGGTGGCAAAGGAGAAGAAATGAGCAACACCTGAACTATCACTAAGGCAAAAGAACAAAGAAGTACTAGCAATAAGACAAAGGAGACAGACAAGGAGCAGAGGAAGCAAAGGCAGAGAATTGAAGCAGAAGAGTTGTTCAGAGTTGCAGAATGTGTGAATTCAGTCTTTAGAAGAACAGGAGTTTGTTCCTGTAAGCCTACGGGCAGTTGAAAGGGCCATCGATTTTGAAGATCTGGCCAACGCTGGAAGTTTTGTAAGCAATTTCATTTATATATTATGGAAGAATTTGTTTCAGCATTTCATGAGTATTATTCGATTTAAATTATGTGTGAATGGGCTTGAATTCAATAAGCAATTGTATAAGAATGCGTGATGAAACTCTGTAATTGGGGTTTTAGATGTACTCTGTGTGTCATTGAAGAAGTCGACATTCATGTCGATGTTGTGATGTGGAGTTGAATGTGTACAAATTTATGAATCGAATCCTGTGGGGATCATTTGTTTTGATCATTGATCACAGCATGGATCAATGCCTTTGGAGAAATATGATTTTGAAATTGACCTTCAATCTAATAGAATCAAGGCAAGAAAATATAGTCCTGTTGTAATATCTGCACGCAGGGGAACGTACGAGCAAGGGTTCATATACAGGGATTATATGAAATCCGTGAATGTACACACAGCAGAGAACGCACTAAAGGGAGTCAAAAGACTAAGACACAGTTGTGAAACGGAATGGCCTGGGAGCGAAGACATAGCAATTAGAATGGATAGAAATTAACGTAGCAAAGTCGAAGGAGTTAAGCATGACTAAAATGTTGAAATAGGTATGTAGAAATGCCATGTAGAAGTGTTAATAAAGCAGAGATTTAACATCTGAAGAGGCGTAGTGAAGCAGAATTAGAAGCGGAACCGTGAAGACAGAATTCAATTGAATTGGAGTCAAGTTTGTGCGGAACCAGGAGTCAACGGAAGGTTGAACAGTAAAACCGAGTTTTAAAAACTAGTGGGTTCGCATTAGTTTAAAATGGTAAGCGGAATATCTGAAAAAAACGCGATAAGGTTCATCGGTCTACACGTGGCATAAGGTGGTATTCTAAAACCGGCTATTTCGCATTTTTTTTTAGCGTTAAAGTTCTGTTCTTGAAAAAATGCGAATTCCATCAAATCCGCTTTGTGGAAGATCCAAGGGCAATCGCACTTAAAGCTGCGAGGGTGATAAGTCGATGTATGGCCCAGCATTCCTGGAGTTGATAATGTTTTATTAATTATTTGATATGTGGGCCCAAGGGAAAGAGTACACCGTTGATTTGTTGAGTTGGGATGCAACGGGATACCAACCGTCCGATCTGATAGTGTGTAGAATTGAAAGTGGCCCACGAACGAGAGGCGGACTTGGTGCGTAGAGGTATTATGTTAACCTTTAAAATATAAAGTTTAAGCTCTGGTTGAGTGTTGTGATATGGTGTGATCAAACCGAGACATGGATTTTCACCTAAAGTCCGAGCTATGTTGGACCTTTTCGACTTTTGAAAGTCTAAGATGATAGGTCTAGTGCCGAAATTATTTGAATGAGCGAGCATATAAAAACTTTAATATATGCTGGTGTTTGGCCCTTAATCAAAGTCTGAGTTTGTATGAAATGCTAGGACCGAAAGTTGTAGGCACGCTGGTTAAACCAAAGTCAAACCTTGGTAAGTTATAATATGTGAAGGCGCATATATAATTGTGGATGAACCTTTTATATTAGCAAGCTGTGGAGATCACTAGTGTTAGTGTTGGCCGAAGATTTACGTTGGTGTTTAAGCCAAAGCAAATATTGATTGGGTGCTTCCATAAAATGAACTCTTGATACAGGATTTTACCATAGTAGTGGAAAAGGAAAGTTTTCGCGTTAGGAATTACGAGTTTGCCAATATGGACATATTTTGGTTGATAAAAAATTGGAGATGCATTTTTACATGCACAGGAATGAAAATGTGGGTTTGTTACACTACAGCAGCAGAAAAGACAAACATACAGTGAGCCAAGAACTGAAAGGGTTGAATGAGATATATCCATTGCAAATGTAAATGTAAATGTTTTAATTAATTTTATATTGTTTGTGATGCAAAGGAAAGTCTCCGTAGGCAAAAAAATACCCCACTGTAATATTGAAATGTATACATATTGTTATATTTTTCTGAATGTGCTAGGCAATAAAACTAGAAGGTGGAAGGCAAAGAGTCATACCTATTCACTTCGAATTCCCTATGGAATACAAACAGTCATAAGGTAATCTTTATAAATGATGTCACATAGATATGCATAAAAAAAAAAGAGAGAGAATGGAGAAATGAGGCAGAGAGGGTAAGAAGGAGGAGCAGATAGAGAAGCTGTGAAGATTCAGAGATGATATAAGGCAGATATGAAGGTTGGTGGACAGCAGTGAAGAAGGAACAGAACAGAACTGATATCTAGGTAAATCAGCATGTGTTGTTTATGAAAGAGTGAGGAAGTTGGTGCTTCCATATCAAGTTGTAGCTTGATAGATGTCAGTTGTAGCTGACTGAGGTAGGAGCCTCCTGTAGGTTGTAGCCTGCAGAAATTAGATGGGAGTTGGAGCTTCCTTGCAAGTTGTAGCTTGCAGAACTGAGGTTGTAGCCTCCTGAAGGTTGGAGCCTACAGAAAATCAGTGGTGAGAGGGAGTTGGAGCTTGCCTTTGCATCACAACAATAATAAGATGTGGTTTTCTCCCTTATGGGTTTCCACTTATATCTGGTGTCTATGTACATGATGATTATGTGTTGATACTCTGTATTTAATCTACTTAATACCTGCTGCTCACTAATTAAGATTGTGGTTTCACTGTACATTAAGTTAATCATGAAATGAAGATGTAAATAAGTGTAAATGAAAGTTTTACAAGACCATGAATTCATTAAACTGATTCACCCCCCCCCCTCCCCCTCTCAGTTTAACAAAGGATTCAACAATTGGTATCAGAGCAGGTTCCTTCTGTATCAGTTTAACAACTGGAAGGAGATCTTAGGTCCCCAGGATGGCTAGTCTAGAAGGATGTTCAACAAATAAAGCCCCTTTGTTCATCGGTACAAATTATGCCTTCTGGAAAATAAGAATGAGGGCGTACATAATGTCTCTAGGAATAGAAGTTTGGGCTGCTGTGGAATTGGGATATGCCCCAAAGGAGTCTGACTCAGAGAAAGATGCCAAACTAGATTTTGTAGCTAATGCAAAAGCCATGAATGCTCTCTTAAGTGGACTGTGCGAGGCAGAATTTATTAAAGTAATGCACAACAAGACTACCAAAGAAATATGGGATACATTAGAAAGCATCCATGAGGGAGACAAAAAGGTGAAGATAGCCAAACTACAAGTCTATAGAGCTCAGTTTGAAAATATAAAAATGAATGATGAGGAAGACATTGCCAGCTTCTTCTTAAGGGTTGCAGAAATTGTGAATAACATGAAAGCTCTAGGAGAAACCATAAAAGAATGTGTAATTGTTCAAAAGATTCTAAGATCTTTACCATCCAGCTTTAACCCCATGGTTTCTGCCATAGAAGAAATAGCTGATTGGGAAACTCTGACCATGAACCAATTACTTGGAAACTTAACAGCCTATGAGATGAGACTGCCATAGAGGAAGTCAAATGTGAGGGAGGCAGCGTTTAAGACAGAGAAGAACAAAGAGGAAAAAGAAGATACATGCTCCTGCTCTGATGAAGAAGAGGCCAAATTTGTCAGAAAATTGGATAGAGGCTCAGGCAAGTATAAAGGTAAACTTCCATTTAAATGCTTTAACTGTGGAAGAGTTGGACACTACGCATCTAAGTGTCCTCATAAGAAGACAAAGAATCAGACTCAAAAGACAGAGAAAACCATATCAAAGAACTGGTAGAAAGGGAATAGATACAAGAGAAAATCATTTTATGCTCAGCAAGATAGCAGTGCATCTGAAAACTCAGATGAAACCTCAAATGAAGAAGGAACCTCTGAATTTGTGTTGATGGCCAAGGAAGAGCTTGAAGGATTCCTTTTAGAAGATGAGGAAAAAGGTGAAGTTGATCTTGAGGGGGAGCTAAGAAGTGCCCTGGAGGAAATAGACAGACTTAAACTAAAGTGCAGAAAACAAAAAGACATTCTCCTCAAATATGTAAGAGAAGAACAAAATTTAGAAGACCTCATTCAGTTGAAAGTAGAGATTGAAGAAGCCAAGAAGGTAGAAGACACTCTACTTAAGCAAATTGAAGATAAAATTCAGAAGGAAGAGAAATTGAAAGAAGTAGTATGCTTAAGAAGGAAATTAGAAAACTCCCAAAGGAAATTGTCCATGAACTCTTTGCAAATGACAAGCTCTGAACAGTTGAATAAAATACTAGATGCTCAAAGATCTCCTCTGATAAAAACTGGGATAGGCTATGAAGGAGAAACAAGTAAAGTCAAAGAAAAAGATAACAGGAATATCATTTTTGTAAAATTTGTTAAGGATAATGAAGCAGCTCAGAAGGTTCCTACAGAAGTAGAAGCCTGCAATGAAGTAAACAGAAACAAGAAGGAACCTCAAATGACAAAGAACGAAATAAATAAACAGTCAACTGAAAAAGGCTCATATAGTCCTGAATATATAAAATTTGGAAGCTATCAAAGGAGATTCTTCCCCCCTGTGAAAAATGTCACTTGTTATGCCTGCCACAAACTGGGACATATTGCTGCATACTGTCATAAAAGGAGAATCGATTCCAGCCAACAAAGGATGCAAAATGTGAAAAGACTACCTCAAGCAAGCAAATGGAGAAGACAACCCTTCATCAGGTACGCTAATTGGTTTTATGGGTATTGTTTTTATTGTAAGGAGTTCGGCCATAAAGCCAAGGAGTGCAGAACGAATGGAAAAAGGCTGATGTATGGAAACTCAAGGAGATGGATGAACAATGGAGAATTCACTCGTGTACATAGTTCATTCAGAAACATAATCAAATTCTTTGACTGCCATCAAACCGTGCCCAAGTGTCACAAATGTCCTCTCAGAGAAGGTGGTCCATCCTCTAAGGAAAGGTACCAAACAAAAGGATGCATGCAGTGGAAAAAGAAGTTGAATAAGTGTGACCTGGCTCTAATAGCTCAAGATCAGAAAAACCAATGGTATTTGGACAGTGACTGCTCAAAGCACATGACTGGAGATCGAAGCAAGTAACCTTTGATGAAAATAAATCTGGGAATGTAACATTCGGCAATGATAAAGCAAGGAAAATCAAAGGAAAAGGCTCAGTTAGTCTGGATAATGGAAGAGGAAAGGCCCAAGATGTACTATTTTTGGATGGGCTGAAAGCAAATCTGCTAAGTGTCAGTCAAATGTGTGATAAAGGCTGTGAAGTCATTTTTAGAGCCCAAGATTGTGAAGTAAGATCAAGCACCACCGGAAAGTCCTTGAAGTAATGTCTATATAGTGAAAGAAGAGGACGAAGCATGTCACCTAAGCAAACTTGATGAATCATGGTTATGGCATAGAAGATTGGGACACCTAAACTTTGACCACATCATAAGTCTGAGCAAGAAGAATGCAGTTATTTGAATGAGCGAGCATATAAAAAATTTAATATATGCTGGTGTTTGGCCCTTAATCAAAGTCTGAGTTTGTATGAAATGCTCGGACCGAAAGTTGTAGGCACGCTGGTTAAACCAAAGTCAAACCTTGGTAAGTTATAAGATGTGAAGGCACATATATAATTGTGGATGAACCTTTTATATTGGCAAGCTGTGGAGACCACTAGTGTTAGTGTTGGCCGAAGATTTACGTTGATGTTTAAGCCAAAGCTGATTGGGCACTTCCATAAAATGAACTCTTGATACAGGATTTTACCATAGTAGTGGAAAAGGAAAGCTTTCGCGTTAGGAATTATGAGTTTGCCAATATGGACATATTTTGGTTGATAAAAAATTGGAGATGCATTTTTACATGCACAGGAATGAAAATGTGCGTTTGTTACACTACAGCAGCAAAAAAGACAAACATACAGTGAGCCAAGAACTGAAAGGGTTGAATGAGATATATCCATTGCAAATGTAAATGTAAATGTTTTAATTATTTTTATATTTTTTGTGATGCAAAGGCAAGTCTCCGTAGGCAAAAAAATACCCCACTGTAATATTGAAATGTATACATATTGTTATATTTTTCTGAATGTGCTAGGCAAGAAAACTAGAAGGTGGAAGGCAAAGAGTCATACCTATTCACTTTGAATTCCCTATGGAATACAAACAGTCATAAGGTAATCTCTATAAATGATGTCACTAGATATGCCTAAAAAAAAAAAGAGAGAGAATGGAGAAATGAGGCAGAGAGGGTAAGAAGAAGGAGGAGCAGATAGAGAAGCTATGAAGATTCAGAGATGATATAAGGCAGATATGAAGGCTGGTGGACAACAGTGAAGAAGGAATAGAACAGAACTGATATCCAGGTAAATCAGCATGTGTTGTTTATGAAAGAGTGAGGAAGTTGGTGCTTCCATATCAAGTTGTAGCTTGATAGATGTCAGTTGTAGCTAGCTGAGGTAGGAGCCTCCTCTAGGTTTAAGCCTACAGAAATTAGATGGGAGTTGGAGCTTCCTTGCAAGTTGTAGCTTGCAGAACTGAGGTTGGAGCCTACAAAAAATCAGTGGTGAGAGGGAGTTGGAGCTTGCCTTTGCATCACAACAATAATAAGATGTGGTTTTCTCCCTTATGGGTTTCCACTTATATCCGGTGTCTATGTACATGATGATTACGTGTTGATACTCTGTATTTTATCTGCTTAATACCTGCTGCTCACTAATTAAGATTGTGGTTTCACTGTACATTAAGTTAATCATGAAATGAAGATGTAAATAAGTGTAAATGAAAGTTTTACAAGACCATGAATTCATTAAACTAATTCACCCCCCCCCCCCACTCTCAGTTTAACAAAGGATTCAACAGTGGAATTCTCCCTAGTTGAGAGGGAGTGTTAAATTAAAGCAACTGCAGTCAAATTCCACTTTGGGCAGCTCAAATGAAAAAGATGATGTTTGTATTGAATTCCTCTTTTCGAGAGGACCAAAATCAACCTAAAGATCACTCAAATCAGATAAGGGAAGATGTACTTATGAAGGAAAGCCCACATATGCACATTTGGACAAGGTCGGCCCTAAAGCAAATTGGACACCAATGGAAGCCTATAAATACAAGTGACCTCAAGCTCATTTGGACATCATCATCACATATCATTTCTTCTTCTTTTAGAGTTTCGTTCTATCTAGAATCGAAGGTTGAACCGGAATTGCGAAGGGTGAACAGAAACTACGAAGGTTGAACAAGAACTACCAGAATGAACAGAAACTGTGAAGGTTGAACAGGAACTACGCAGGGTGAACAGAAACTACGAAGGGTGAACAGGAACTGCGCAGGGTGAACAGAAACTACGAAGGGTGAATAGGAACTGCGAAGGTTGAACAGAAACTACGAAGGTTGAACAGGAACTGCGAAGGGGGAACAGGAAGTGTGCGGGAATCTTTGATTGCATTATTTTGAATATTGGCACATATTTGTTGAACAAGTCAAAACTTTGACTTTGATTATTACTTATGGATTTGTGGTCATTGTACTCTCTTTTGCTGAATCATTTGATGACAATCTACTAGAAGAAGAATTTGCAAGATTTTTCCCCATAGTGGGTTTTGCCCTGGTCTCCGACCAATCCTAGTGTCTCTATGTGTGCATGTTTTTCTTCCTATGTTCCTTTATGTTCCGCTGTATTAATGATGATGTTATTGTTCTTTTTACATAGTTGCATATGTTGATGAATAATAATAATGTAAATCTGAATAATGTTATGATGTTATGGGGTGAACTTAATGTGTTAATGATGAAATGCAACTATCAAAGCAAAGATCAATATAGCCCTATGAAAAATTAACACCACCAACTAGCTCGTTGTGCCATTTCTCTGCCATCTGAGCCAACCATGTGGTCCCTCACCCATCTGTCATGATCGTATGTTTGAAGGTGGGCCTCCCGGACCTAAAGGTATGCCTTGTCATTTGGTAATTGAGTATTTTAGTTTGCTTATCATGGATACTCCTGGGCATGGATTAATGGGGTGATTCGGCGGAAAGGGTGGGCTAGGTTTGTGCTCCTGTCCCCTAGACCTCTTTTCGATGTTACCCTTGGATCTTAGTCTCGTGAGATTTCTTTTATTGACCTTTGGGCTTTAGGGATGGTATTACATGGAAAACCCTAATTTTGGTTGTGTGGTCCCGCTTCCCCATCCACATACATCACTCCCCTTCCCTTCATTATAACCCCATTCATCATGTTTCCCACTGTTGAATTTCCACGACCTTGGGTATAGGTTAGAGTCTTAGAATCACTGACGCTACCAAACCAAGAATGTCAACCAAAACTACTTTTCACAACGGAAAATATAAAGCAGTAAATAACACATGCACAAGTATACACATGTTTCTAACAAAATTGTACAATAATGTACAACCCCTATCTTCGTTATATTAAACCAAATTTGAATAATACAACAGTCTACCGTATACAAGATACAATCAAAAACTTCGCTACAGCTTCTTTGTCGTGTCTTGTCCTATCGGTCCTTCACTTTTGTACTGCTCACTAGTCGCCCCTTAGTCCTTCAAAGGACAACACATCGAGACTCCGGGAGGGCTGCCACCTAACACTGTTGCAAAACACTTTTGTAGAGTGTACACGAGTTGATCCAATCTGCTCTTAGAGTAAGCCTAATCCCGAGCTCCAATCTGCCAGGCTAGCAGTCACCTTTGTCCATCAAAGTGCTTCACTTTGGCACCAAAATTCACCCAACCTTCAGCTCCTCTTCGTCACTTCAAGATAGCTTGTCTAGGGCTACTTTGGGTAGCCAACACACTGCCCTCCACTAGATCAATGGTACCCAATACTACACTGCGGAATCTGCACCAATGAAGTCTTATGCTCACTCAAACAAGCCTCCAAATTGGCTCCCATAGGTTGCTCCAAATCTGATCCAAATTCGGTCAACTCCTTTGACCCAACACACCTCGAAACGATGCCCTCCAAGTCTATTGTTCCTGTTGTCATTTGTTGTGACTGGTTAGGGCTTGTTGATATTGCAATAGCCCTTCAAACATCCACACAACAGCCTTGATTTGTTGCAGTCTAGGAAAGGAGATACACCCTCTTTGTGGGTTGTTGTTATGGGCAAGTGGCAGCCCTTAACAACCCAACTTTAGTCCTGTTTTGGGAGGGTACACTTGCGGCCTACCTCAGTTGGCTGCAACTCTCCTACAACCCACCAAAACAACCCCCTTCTAGCGCTTAAATAGTCTGCATATGCTCACAGCAACCTCAGCCTTCCTCCAAGGGACCTCGGCCCCTCCACCAGCAACACTCAGCCTCCAAACAACGAGTTCGGACCTGTTTTACCCTTAATACAGTCCCTCCTTTTCATGTTATTCCTTCCTCCTTATGTTGCGACTAAGGCACAAGAGAATCCTACTCCAACGAGTCTTCGTTTTGAGAATGCGTTGCACAAATAGATGCTACAAATGACTTAACCTCACCTCTTATTTATATCAAACAAGAGGACTCCACGAATTATGAAGAGACATGTCTTTTCGCTAATTTTAATTCAAGCCTACATGACTTGAATACCAAATAATTCATTGTCAACTTCAAAAATTCATATCTCCACTTCTACAACTCGAAATTTGACAATTCTCGAAGCGTTGGATCCTCCTTTTCGCCCTCTATCGTCTCATGCCATCACATGTAGAAATGTTCTCCCGGAAATGCCCAAAACACGATTTGGTGCAAAACCCCATACTTGGGTTCTAAGTCCACAACTAACCCTTGTGGCACTTTGCCTTCCAAACCCTAAACCCTAGGGCTTGGAGTACCACCCAAGCTACACAAATCAACACTCCCTCTTAGCAAGGGAGGTATTTCCAAGACTAGGAAGTAACTCATCATCATCATCACTGCTCGCAACGGTTGCCCAACCCTTGGTGCTCACAATCGTGGCAATCCCAGTCCTGTGAACTACGCCCTTCTCAAAAGTATCGTTGTCACTGTTGGAAGCATCTTGCTTCTTCTCCTCCTGTATCACTTTCCAATCTCTCCATGATTCCTTCTCGGTCCACGCGCTCTTCTTGGGCTGCAAAGACTCCCTATTAACCTACAAGCTCCCACTAGAACTCAACTCCCTCTAAGCCTCTGGAACCTGGACCTTCTTCTCTGGAAAGTGTAAGGAAACAAGACACGCGTCTCTCCTCCCCAGCAACGGCGCCAAAATGTTGCCACTCAAACTAGCAGGGTTCCTAAGAGGGGGTCCTATAGAGCAACTACTAGGTCAAGGAGAAATAATGGAGCAATAGCCCACTGTCACCTCAGCTATAGCTCCCTTCTCTTTACGGAATTTCACTGATGGGAGGAGACTCAATATAAGAGGAATCACAAAGATGAATGGATCAATGATGGGATGAGGAGTGATTCCTAAAGCCTATTCTCAAGAGAGGCTCAAGCAAATGGCTTACATGCTTTAGAAGCAAGGTAATTGGCTTTCTAGGAAGGGCCAAGGGGATGCCTAGGCCTAGGTTTGGAAAATATTCCTTGAGAAGAGGTATTCTAAACCTAAGGATCCCTAAAGAAAAGTGGCTTCTATGTAATCCTTGTAAAATATGAGTTAAAAAGTTGCGGGACCACATAAAACCCAAGTGGACCCAAGCTAAGTCAAGGGTATGGAGTTGATCAATCAAGGAAGGGCTTGACCTAGTTAGGGGAGAGAATAGGATCAAAGGACAAATTTTCTTTTGAAATACAAATGCAATGACCCAAGTGAGGAAACTAACCCAAATCGACCTCGGGAAAGAGATGGTCTCGTGTCTAGGGCTTACTATATCTTGATATTCCACCGTCGGATAAAAAGAGGTAAGAAGAGGTGAGAAAAATATTCATTTAGGTGACCACCAATGGCTAGATCAGTGCCTTGTCTTAGGGAGAGATGGAGTCAAGGTAAACTTTGAAATTTGGAGGGACCTTACCCAATCAAGGAGACCTTTGGCAACTTCGCATGGAAAATTAGGGCATGAAGGCAGCTAGGAACACTTATCAAGGTGTATTCAATGATTTTAAACCTCTAGGAACACTCATTCGTCATACATGACACATGTAACATATGCATCACTTCAAAAGTCCAAAATTTCCACAATTGCGCATAAATTAGGGCAAATTTCAGAACTAGAGAACAAAGATCCCATACATTATTCATGTGACAAGATAAAAGTAAAGAAGAGACATGAAAAAGAACACTTACATGTACAATGAGTATATCCAATCATCAAATCAAGACAAATTTGAAGCTCCAAGATCAAGAGAATAGTATACAAACATCAAAATTCATCCATGAAACCAAACTCGTACTCCAAAAGGGAATGTGAAATTCTCAATCCAATCCAACTGATGATAAGAGGAATGAATGAGCCTCTCATCAATTTATATCCTCTCTAAAGAGTTTGATTTGCCTAATTAGGCCTATTTAAGCCCCAAATAATAAAATAATGTGCAACAATAACATCCCTTGGTGACAAGCCTACCAAGATAGCTCAATAATACAAAAATAAGCCTCTCAAGAGGGCGAAATAATCAATATAATGATTCGTTGGATTGAGAAGGCCTAGTGGAGTCCAAGGCGTGCCAAGGTGAGAGAATAGACTCCAAACGTAGTGGACAAGGGGTTGGCCCCTTGATATCCAAGCAAGTCACATGTGGTGTCCCAAAGTGGGTGTGGGGGTACAATAACATCCTCATGGGTCTCCAAGTGGATCGATAATGCCTGTAAACCATCTGTAAGGGCTAGGATGATGGCATAAGCCCTCTCTTTGTCTCTCGCGGTGAGACACATCCTCATTTGGACCCTGGAACCTCTTCCAAGTGTGTGGTACAAGTGTGAACACGAGCAATGACTGAAGGCGTTGGGGACCCGTGAAGTGCTCTCTGTTATGGTGGAAGCTCATGGCTCTCAACGCTCACCCTACAAGTGCCAATTTGGCCCTTTGGAGGGCTTGGACCCCATATAGGGAGACCAAACCCCAAATGGAGACCCACCTGCAATCCTACATAAAACAATGCGTCCCCTTGCCCTCCAATACAATAAATCATTAGAGTAATTAAGTAAAAGAGTTTACAAAGCATGGAACCATGCCCTTCCATAGTGGGCTTTGGCATGCACAAGTGTCTCCAAGCTCAATAAGGAGGTTAACCAAGGACCCTATTAGGTGGTTTCAGCCTTTAAAGGGGGTGACATGTCCATGATACATCATCAAGTGGTGGGTGGCATGTGATATAATGATAGCATGAAGTGGGGATCAAGGGAAGGCTCCAAGCCACATGCTATGGTACAAGGGTAGCTATAATGAGGGAAGCCCACACTTGGGTATATGAGTGTATGAGGGAGCAAATCGTGATACATGAGTAACCTTGGCCTTTTTTTTTCCACCCTTCTTCCTATGCCTTTTGCCTTTGATTGATTTTTCTTCATCACTGCTCAGAGCTCCAGGGGATGAGAGCATGATGTGTAGGATACAGCAGTAGATACCCCTTTTTAAGGTGGGGCGATTCATTCCCCACCAGGGGTTGGGACAATCATGGGTTCCTTAATGTGGAGGGGGCTCATCTAGGGGCCATAGGAACCAGGGTGATGGCCATAGGTAATGGGTAGAGCTCATGTTTGGCTTTTTCCCACGTGTTAAATTTGTATGTCCCGGCTATCTTTTGCATTTTGTGGTACATTTCCTGTTGAGAGTGGCCAAATTATGCTTTTTCTTTTCTTTTTAGCTGCATCAACCTCAGGGGCGTCATTCCAGGCCCAACCCAGAGTGTGGACAAGGGGAAGAAGAGGCCCATTTATCGTTTTTCCCAGTGGACAGATGTGGACCTGGATGGGAAAAACGATAAATGGGGTTAAAATGAGTAGAGGGGAGTGATGTATATGGTGTTGGGAAGCGGGACCACACCACCAAAATCAGGATTTCTCATGTAGTGCCAACCCTAAAGCTAATGACCAGGAAAGGAGATCCCACGGGACTAGGATACAAGGCTAACCATCAAATCGGGCAAAGGAGACAAGATTACAGAGACCTATCCCACTCTTTCCACTAAATCCCCCCACCAATTCAAGCCCAAAAGTGTCCATGATAAGTAAACAAAATTACTCAACTACACCAATGAAAAGCCATACCTTTAGGGTCGAGAGGCCCACCTTCAAACATACAATCATAACAGATGGGTGAGGGACCACATAGTTGGCTCAGGTGGCAGAGATAGTGGCACATCGAGCTATCTGGTGGTTGCAAGGGGTTGTTGGTTGTCGGCCGAGGACCATCTAGGAGAAAAAAATTTCTCCTATGGACACTACCCACAAGTGGTGGGTAACAGGATAAATACCTCAAACATGTCAGTTTTCATCACAATGAGTCTGATGATACTCTATAATTCAAGATGAAATGTCAAAACTTGGTCATAATTGTTCTTTATGTTGATGACTTAATCATTATAGGAAATCATGAAGATCACATCAAGCAGGTGAAACAGGAACTTTAAAAGGGATTAAAAATTACAAACTTTGGGCCACTTTGATACTATATTAGAGTAGAAGTTTCACAACAACATCATCAAATCTTCCTTAGTTAAAACAAGTATGCTACAGAATTGTTGAAGAAGTTTGGCATGCCAAACTGTAAACTCTCTCTTACTCCTATGGTGCAAAACCTCAAACTTTCAAAATTTGAAAGAGGGTGCAGATTTGATGAAAAATACAATCTATAGATAGTTGACTGGCATAATTGTTTACTTGACAACTACACATCCAAATTTGTCATATGCAGTCAAAATTCTTTCCAAATCCATGCAAGCACCTAGAGAAAGTCACTAGAATGCAACAAAAAGGGTCCTCGGGTACATACAAGGAACAAAATATTTTGGGCTCCTCTATAAGAAGAACAAAAATTTTACACTTGTTACACACTCAAATGCAGACTTTGCAAGAGATATCAATGATAGGATATCAACACATAGTTCTTTACTAAATTCGGGTTCAGCAACAATTAGTTTGAGTTGTAAAAAGTAGGAAACAATGGAAAATTCTTCAGCAGAGGCAAAATATATTGGAGCTTGGGAAATAGCATGTGAAATTATCTGGCTATTTAGAATTTTGTAGGATCTTTGGTACTATTCAAAAAACACCAACTAAATTATTCATTGATAATCAATCAGCAATAAAAATGGCCAAGAATCCAATTGTTCGTAATAAAACCAAGCATGTTGACACCAAATATCACTTCATCAAGCCTCTCATCAACATCAACATCATCAAGCCAAAATATTGTCCACGTAAAGATCAAAACTTCTGAAAAATGTTTAACTAGGTTCGGTCTTCATAAATATGAAATGTACTTTTGATTCTAGTATTTTGTAAAATGAAAGAAAAAATATTATTGTTATTTTTGGAGCATGGGTTTCATGCTCAAAGTCTTTTATTTAAGAGGTCAAGCACCCATTGAGTGCTTCTAGGGTTTGTCTTAGGTCAAGAAGTCAAAAGAGTCATTGTTATAAGTTGAAGACCCCATCGGGCACAGTATAACTTGAAAAGAAAAGTATTTTTGTAATTAAAAAATCCAAAATACCCTTCAAGACCAAGTCGGTCTATTTTGAGGAGCCACACCCACATTGAGAGGCCTATATAATGTGAAAATTTCTTAATCTAAGAAATCCTACTTTTAATTCTTGATTTACTTCTCCTACTTGATTAAATACACAAGTTATTAATCTGAATATTCAGAAAAACATCGAAGTAAATACATATAACAGCCTACACATACAGAACAATTACTGAATAGCACGCTCATATGACAAAATGACAGATTTTTCGAACAAATGTCCCTGGAAAAACCCAATGCAAGAAAACCGGTGCAGCTAGCTCTAGAGGGTTTTATTATTAAGCAAATTCTAAGTACAACAATTCTAGGCACTAGACTTGGTTGGCCCTACAAAGAAAAATATGGCAACAATACTTCTTTCACTCGAAGACAGAAAATATGGCTGATTCACACCCTCAAACGGGATTTTTAGAACACGAGCTCGTTCTGCCCCACCGGAAACCCCAACGTTGCTCCTCAGCCCTCTATGCAGCCTTCCTGACCTACGTAAGCCTCTGCGCTGCTCTGGAAGGGCCTGCGTCACCCCTGAAGGGCTTGCGGTGCCCTAACTAGGCCTTCGTCAGCCTTGCGTGGCCCCTGTTGCCTTCGTGTGGCCTCTGCTGCACTGCGTAGCACATGGCTGCCTCTGTGCTGCTCTGGTATGCTGCCTCTATGTCGCTGTTGTACTCTTGGCCTAGTATCAAACCATCCCCTTGCCAATATTTCCCCTCGTCGCACAGCAAGCTGCTTCTGAAATTCTTAGCAAACCACGCCCTAAAATTTCAACTTAGCTTCAGTGCTCCGCCAATGTGTGTGTTCTCCAACTGACCCCAAGCCCTTCACTTATACTTTTCTCATTGAAACATCAACGGTCGTGATCTAATCTCTAATCGATGGCTAAGATTAGAAGTTGCTTGATCCGCGTCACTTAAGTCCTTCTCATCACATGTTTAATTCAGTTCACTTTAATCTTTTAATTTTCCTAAGTTAGTCTTAGGGTCCTTAATTAAAAAGATTAATATATTAAATATCTCTTAAACCTAATGGAATTTCTTCAAATGCCTTCTGGGTCTTGGAGATCTCATATATTTCAGCTCCTCCACAAAACTTGGGAGCTAGAGCACATACAATGCTACCCCAAAATCTCAACATGTAAAGGAGGGAACTCGACCTCCTTGAGATACACTCATCACTCACTGAATCAAGTGAAGGAGAAGAGCAAGAAGGCTTGCGAAGAAGGAAGAGGACAAAGAAGAATGTTTCTAGGCTAATATTCTCTCACACGTGCAAAGAAGAAAAGATAGGGTTTTCTACTTCAAGGTTGATACTCTCTATCTACAAGATGAGGATCAAATTTGTTGGAAGAAGGGTCTACAAGGTCACCTTCTAGCCCTAGACAAGGAAGCAAGGAAAGCAAAGTTGTTGGGAGGCTTTGGAAGGCTAATTTCGCTCACATGTGTGGTTGCAGAAGCAATTGCAAGGGGCCGAAAATTTCAGCCCTGCAGTAGAGGCCAAAATTCTGAAGTTGGGGATCGAAGTACTGCTGGAAGAGATTTGACTGGGTTTGACTTGGACAAGGGAAGCACATCATTAGGAAATGTTGGCCTTGGTCTTTGAGGGTATTGGTCTTGGTCTAGAGGTCTTGGAATTCGTCAATTGAAGAATCTATAAGAAGAGAAGAGATTTTGCGGGTTTTCATCTCAAGTGGAGAGGTTTTGGCCCTGGCTTGCAACCTGTTATCACTAAATTGATACTAATGGGTTGCTTCAACAGTCAACCTAGAGTAACTATTTCAAAACCTACTTTTAGCTGAAACTTGGCCATTCCACCCTGAGAGGGCTCTCTCAAGGGTCAAGATGATATTATGTAAATGAAGATCAACAGATGGCTAACTCTGAAATTGGTTTTTTATTGTATTTTTGTGCAAGTGAAAGATGTAGACAAATTACTACCATTGGGCATATGGAGTCGGTATAAACAACTCAGTGACATATGAAACTCCTCTCATGGAAGCTGAGGCATATATATTCTGATGAAAACATAAATTTACAGCAAGCTAAATGTTTGAAGGAAGTTAGAGCATGTTGACCATGAATTCTAAGTAACCAAACAACTAGGATACTTAAGATAGAATAACAAAACATAAAAGACAAACACTCATAAGAATATCAATGAATCTCAGGTAAAGAGAAGTATGTTGCCATTGTATATCACTGATAAAAGGATTTACAATAGTAGTCTGTAGTAAAAACATCCATCAACCCTCTCTCCATCAATTAAATGCCTATTTATAACTTTAGGCATCTTTACAATGAGTCTGCCAGCAAGGCCAGACCTTCGAATGCTTCTAATGACACCTTGACTAACCAAAAGCACATTACAAGGAGAGAATGTAGACAACTGCTATTTTTAGGAATTTGAAACCTAATAGGACTCTAATACGCTTTATTACATTAACAAACTTTAAAAGCTACATGTTTGCGTCGAAAAGATCATGTGCCTGAGGTGCCAATGACCACGATTGAACCATAAATACTCCCACCAAGTCAGGAGGTCTGTCTTCCGAAATTTGAGGAGGTGGTGTCATGATTGTTGATGTGGCTTCCATGATGAGCTAGTAACTTGAACAGCTTTGTCGAGGAATGTGTCTTCATCCAAACATTCAACTGATGACTGCTGACCTTTCCAGGTGGCTGAATTGTCCCAAAAAGACCATTAAGACTTGAAAAATCTCAAAATTCCTCTTCACTGCAGAAATAGAGGACTTTTAGGCAAGTCCGTAGCGAGATTTCGTAGCGTTTTTACTTTGGCCATCTTTGCAAACTATTTGCTCTCTTTGCTAATTTAAGGTGGTCTAGTGAGTCAAAACAATTAAATGCATGCCTTTACCTGCCTTTTTTATGACAAAACCTGACATATATGACCAAAAAGCATCTTCAGCGAGTTCGTGTGTTTTCTCAGCTTTAAGCCTGAGACACGCTACGAACTTGCCTAATAGACAACAAAGTTGAAAATTCTGGATTTCTTCTTCAAAATTGCTCATGGCTCTGTAAGTGATGAACTATACTGAGGCAAAAAAATATTTTAAAAGGTATTTTACCCCCTTTCAAGCAGCAATAACTTCACCCTTGGTGGCAGTGGCTTCAGCTTCAACAAGTTTATTTATCACTGTCATCTTTAAGCCCTTTTTCTTGAGTTCTGTTTGTACCATTTCCATCTGCACTTCCAACTCGTTCACTTGACCTTTGAGCTTCTTTCTCTCTGCCTACAGCCAGATGTTCCTTTTCCTTGTATGTTTCATCACATTGCGTAGAGGAAGGGTTCTTTTCAGCAATTTCTTAGCATTTGTTAGGGCCTCATCATAGTAATTAATCTATTCATTCACTTTCTCTTTGAACTCCTCTACCATCTTTCTTTCCTGCTTAGCCTCTTCCAACTCCAGTTTTGTTTCAATGACCTCTTCCCGAGCTTCCCTCAATTGCTCCTTTAAAAGTTCCACTTCAGATTTTTCAGTGACCTTCTCCTTGCCTTTCCTCTGCTTGATAATTTCTTCCTTTGTTGGGGATTGGTCAATGATGTCTTCTACCATAGGTTGTTTTCCCTTTTCTGTCCCTTCAGTCTTCTTATTAGCCTTGATACCTTTGGCAAGTTGCAATCTAATGAGAGGTTTTCTTGGTTTAAATACAAAACCTACATCTTCACTTGAAAAGTCAAGTTTCTTGGCAGTGAGGCCTTTCTTTTTTTCCTTACCCCCTTTGACCTCAGCAGCTTTGACCACAGGAGTTTCTTCTATATCTATGGCTTGTAAAATATCATCAAGATTTCCTTTTCCCACTGTCTGGCTCCTAGTGATTCTTCCATGACTCTTTTTGCTAGGTTTAGGCTTGCTACTTGAAGGTGTGGCCTGAGGTAAATCTGTCATCTGCAAATGTTCCATTTCAACCTCCATGGGTTCTGTAATTGGCTGCATTTCTCCTTCCTGTCCACCCTCTGCTTCAGCTATAGGCTCATCATTCTTACTTGAAGGGATGGTCTTTGATTTAGGTCTTTTCTTAGGAGTCAACACATCCACTTCATAACCACTTAGAAACATAAATGTGACCCAATCTCTATTCAATTTGTTCAACTCTTCCATGACCAGCAGCTTAATTAATCCATGATGGAAAAAAGAGGTTTCACTACCCTCATGCCTAGCTTGTACTTTATCTGGCATTTTGCCTAGGCTTCTGAATAAGAAAAATGGAAGGTCCAAAAGTTGCTTACTAGTGAAATGGAGCAAAAGCCTGAAGTGATACTAATATATCATGTGAAACCTTCCTTCACATGTGAAATACTTCTGAATCACCAGCACGAGTTTGGAGTAATTTTCTTTGAGACAACTTCTTGGGATCCCTGAGTTCATCTCCATTCCAATGTGCTCAGGTTTCAGGAACTCATCACAGTTCTGCAATTTGAATTTGGTGGCTTTAAACCACTCTTCCCCTGTCCTTGGAATCTTTGTAACTTGGGCAATAGTTTCAGGAGAAACCACGAAATTTAGCACACCCACCTTTGATGCAGTGCCAACAAAATTCACTGCAAAATCATTAGAAACTTGGGCGTGATACCCTTGCAACTTCTGGCAAAACCCATGCAACCAGCACTGGTGAAGGCTGCTGCAAAACTTGGATCTTCATTGACCAATCTTCAGTCCACTGGCTCATACCTGACCACTGAGCCCCCTTTGTTGGTCCTTTTATGCATGGCCATTCCTCTCAACACAATGTTGGCCTCCTTGGCATATGACACCTGCAAAAGACAATTATGCACAGCAAGCAGCTTGCAGACAGAGGCTAAACCTTCTTTAAGACAACAGTAGCATCTATACATAGACAAGAGAGGGAAAAGGTGGCATCAAGCAGCTCACAAGGATGATTTGAAAAAGGTAAGATTGAATGCGAGGGGAAGGAGGCCAAATAAGGAAAGAAAAACAGAATGATGGGATGATAATGATGATCACACATGCACCATGACTCCAAACAACTAATCACATGACCTTAGACTGACCTCTATCCATTTGCAACTTGACACCTCACCCACTATCTTGTCGGTGCAGAAAAACATGAGTTTGTAGCGTTTTCTGTTATGAGTTTGGCAGATTCGCTACGGACTTGTCAGGTGAGTCCGTAGCAAAAACAACCTGTTTTCCATAGATTTTGCTGCGGACTCTGGAAAAGTTGGACAGGTGGCTAAAACCTTAATTTGAGCCATTGCATGCAGATTTTTGATAGATTTTTACTGACATGACCTTGATGAGATGACATGTGGGACTCTAAAAACTTAGGATTATAACCAATTCATAAAATTTCATCAATTTTCATGAATTAATTTACCAACACAATAAAACCAATATAGAATGACCTTCCTAACCAAAAATGAATGTTACTAGTGATAACACAACCTACATTCTATCTTCCTGTGTGTAATATTCCCAATTAGCAATAGCTAATTGGAAATATTAATTTTGACTATTTTACCTTCATAAAGTTAAGTTATAAATAAAGTGCGTGAAGAGGGACACTTAACTCACACTTAGGATAAAAAGTATTTCCTACAGTCACTTGAGAGACATGACTAATTGGCAACATGGGGCCTAGAGGTCAAGTGGCAGCGTGGGAAAAGGGACAGCATAGGCAATGTGGGACTAAGCCAGTGCAGAGAGAGATGGACAGTGTGGCTCAAGGAGACAGCGTAGTTGATGGTAGGGCCTAGGTGAGAGCAAGGCTCACCAAGCGTAAAAAGAGAGAAGGTCTCCTCATTTTCATTCATTCTGATTATGCATCTATGAGATTTGTCTTTTGACATAGAGCACGCTTGTTGTTTAGCAAAGTCTGCACGTACTGTTCAATACATCGGGTGTCTCCGTTCGGAGATTCCAACCTCAGCCCCGAGGGACTTCGAGTGCCTGATCGGGTGAGGAGTTCCATCCTTATTTTGTCGGAGAGAATTGCAGCAACCACAGTTGGGAGCATTCACTCAGAGAGACAGTGCAGTCAGTGAGAGGGAGGACGCAATCTTGGGAGGAGGTGATTCCGAATTGAGGGTTTTGTCAGTGGATTCAGTCGGGAGAGTTGGAAAGGGGTCATCCCTTCCCTATTCCAGCATTTTAGTGGAGTCGGGGGCCTTTATTTGCAGCAGATCATTCGAGGCCATCGTTTCTCAGTGGGAGATAGCATATAGCCTCAAGGGGGTCATTTTCAGAGGTCAACCATTTCCGGAAAGCTTTCTGGGCTTTTTTGGGTATTGGGCGGAGAGGCCATTCCCAGAGTTTCACAATTTTCCGAGGTGAGGAGCAGCCCCAATTTGTCATTTCATTCCAGCAGTAGCAGCAGCACAGTAGCAGTACCAGTAGCACTGGAGATTACACAGTCTTTGAGGGAGCAGCCATCCCGAGTCATCTTCTGAGAGTATTTCTATGCTTGCCTAGTGCAAGCCAAGGTGCCATCATTCTGATCACCTTTTGTACTCATTCCATCTTTCAATATTAATAAAATGGCTCAGCGTTCTCCATATTGTCTGTTTTTCTTATGATCTCTCTCTAGTTGTTGTATGTCGTTGTTTATGTGCTTTATATTGTTGTTTATTTCCATCTAGGATATTACAGTGGTATCAAAGCTCATAGACTTGGCTCAGCCTATGGAGCAGAATGTCTATGACACCAACAGGTAAATCATATATTTGATACCGAGGGAGGAAGTACAAAGACCAGGAGCGAAGATTAGAGATCACCTTCGGGAAGGGTGACAGCATTCCAGTAGTGGACGCAGAAGAGGAGGAACCAATGGTGGAGGAAAAAGATGTCGGGAAGGAGTTTAGGGAACTTCTCCTCAAATCAGTGCAGGATTTGTCGAGACGGATAGAAGAGATGGGGCAAAGGTTCACGGCAGAGTCTAGACAACGTGAGACCCCAAGGGGTTTCCATATTGGAGAGGGCTCGGGCACATCTCATCACTTACAGGAGCACCTCACAGCGCAGCAAATGACATCACACTCACCTCCCCGTTCCACGATGCCTACATTTCTTGTTGCAGACACTGGGGCAAGAGCACAGCAGGAACAGGAACCGGCACACATGGGAGATTACTTTGTTGAGTACCAGTCCTATGGTCAAGAGTTCAGAGATGCCCTCACTTTCCATGATTTCGTTCAGCTCAAGCGGGATAGCAGACCCCACAACCGTCATAGGGGGGAACAGGCACTCACATGACGGGGATGTACAACACACTATAGGTAGGTTCCATTTACCAACATTTGACGGATCATCCAAGTGTTCAGCAAAGGCCTGGGTGGAGAAGTTGGATATATATTTCCAGCTTAATCAGATGGAAGAGCTAGAGGCCATCAAGGTGGCAGCGCTGCACCTAGAGGGCGAGGCCCAGGACTAGTGGTTTCACGGGATGGCTACGCTGGGGCACTCGGGAGTGACATCATATGCCGAGTTTACACAGAGGCTGGTAGAGGGTTTTGATCGAAGGGATCCAGAGGAGCATTTTGTCGAGCTGACAAAGCTCAAGCAGACCAGGAGCCCGGACACATACATCTCAGAGTTTTTGAGACTCTCCGTGATGGTACCTGATTTATCCACAGCCCGAATGATCTATATGTTCACAGACGGATTGGCAAAGCCTCTACGGGGATTAGTCAGATCGACGAGGCCAGTGACACTCCATGATGCAGTTAGGAGGACTCAGGATTTGCAGGATGCACTACCCCGAACTAGAGCTCCTTTTCCCCAGAGACCAGCATTCCAGCCTAAGGGGAAGGACGTGAGGGTTCCACCTTCAAGGGGGAACCAGGGCAGAGGGCCTAGAGATGATGAGGCCAGGAGAGATCTGAAGCGGAGGAGGCTATGTTTCACATGTCGGAGCCATGGGCACCAGGACACTGTTGTGCCGTGGGGAAGGCACATTACATCGAGGTCTTCTCCGATAGTAGTAGGGAAGAAGAGGAGTATGAGGAGATAGAAGCAGGAGGCAGCAGTACAGCGCAGAGAGGGGATCATCTGCCACCTCCACCACCAGGAGCGGGAGGTGCGGCTTTTGCACCTACCAAGGGAGCCCTTGCATCCTTGCAGGGAGTTCCCAAGTACTTGACATTGCGTGTCCGAGGCACAGTACGGGGACAGCGTGTTTTAGTGTTAGTGGACAGTGGGGCCACCCACAATTTCATTAATGCCCAGCTGGTAGAGCGAAGGGGCATACCGACGGAGAGCTTTGATGGGTTTTCGATACTGGTTCCAGGGGACCGGACCATGCAGTGTGCCAGGTATGTGCCAGCCTTGGCAGTGACTATGGGGACGTACACCCTGACAGATCACTTCTTCGTGGTGGACATTTCGGACACCAACGTGATATTGGGGGTACAGTGGTTGATCACACTGGGAAAGGTCACCACTGATTGGGAGACCTTGGAGATGGAGTGTACGGATAAGAAGACTGGGAGGCATGAGAATATTCGAGGTATGCACACCTACCCACCACAGACAGTTTCAGCACACCCGATAGAGGCAGATTTCCAGAAGGGGGACACAGAGTGGGCAGTGGAGTTGCGTGTGTTAGAGGCAGGATCTACAGGGCAGGTCGTACACCCAGATGTATAGTCCATTCTAGACAGGTATGCTACGGTTTTTGGGGAGATACCACCAGGGCAGCCGCCAGATCGGGGGTTTGAGCACACGATTGAGCTGGAGTAGGACATACACGCTGTCATCACTACACCCTATAGGCATCCTAAGGCCTATTGGGATGAGGTTGAGAGGGCCATACATGAGCTCTTAGCTCTTAGACACATCCGCCCCAGCACTAGCCCTTTTGCTTCTTCCGTAGTATTGGTGAAGAAGAAGGACGGCACATTGAGGATGTGCATTGACTACCGGGCCCTAAACAAGAAGACCATGAAGAACCGATACCCCATCCCACGGATCGATGAGTTGATGGATGAGCTGAGGGGATCGAAGTTCTTCTCAAAGATTGATTTGAAATCCGAGTACCATCAGATTTGCGTGAGGGAGCATGACATTCCCAAGACCACTTTCAGGTGTCATTTCGGCCATTTTGAGTTCTTGGTGATGCCCTTTGGGCTGACCAATGCTCCGGCCACATTTCAGTCATGCATGAATCACATCTTCCGCACTCACTTGAGGAAGTGTGTATTAGTGTTTTTTGATGACATCTTGATTTACAGCAGGACATGGGAGGAGCACCTCCAACATATAGAGGTTGTACTGCACATCTTGGAGGAGCAGCAATTTAATGCTAAGCTCTCCAAATGCGAGTTTGGGTTGACAAAGATGCTCTATCTAGGGCACATCATCGGGGTGGACAGAGTGAGGGTCCACGAGGAGAAGATCAGGGCCATCAAGGATTGGCCAGAGCCGAAGAATGTGACGGAGCTTCAAGGATTTGTGGGTGTCTGCACCTACTACCGGAAGTTCGTCAAGGGATTTTCCCAACTTGCAGCACCCCTTACGGATCTCACCAAAAAGGGGGCATTCAGTTGGACTGATACAGCGCCGAGGGCTTTCGACAGGCTCAAGGAGGTGATGAGCAGCTATCCAGTTTTGGCATTGCCAGATTTTACACAGCCTTTTGTCCTGGAGTGTGATGCATCAAGGGAGGGGATAGGCGCAGTTTTGATGCAGGGAGGCCATCCCATAGCTTTCAAGAGCCAGAAGTTGTTGCCACATGAGAGGTTGTATGCTATATACGACAAGGAGATGTTGGCCATCATGCATGCATTGGCCAAGTTTCGGCAATACCTGGTAGGGAACAGGTTCAGAGTGAGGACAGACCACAACAGCCTTCGATTCTTCCTAGAGCAGAAACAATTGCAGGAGAGGCAGCAGAAGTGGGTCAGCAAAATCCAGGCATACGATTTTGACATCGAGTATGTCAAGGGCAAGAACAACGTGGTGGCCGCTGCACTTTCACGTAGACCGGCAGCGTTGTCCTTGATGAGTTTGGACATGGACTGGAGAGCTCAACTTCTGGTGGAGTACTCCAAGGACCGTTTTGCCTGTGAGATTTTGGACGGACAGGTGACAGATGACAGGTACAGGGTGATGGACGAGGTGATCTACTACAGGGATAGGATCTTCTTAACTGCGAGCTCCCAGCTCAAGAAGAAGATATTGCACGCCTCACATGACTCGCCAATATCAAGCCACCAAGGGTTCACCAAGACCTATAGGGCCATCAAAGGGAGGTTCTCTTGGAAGGGCCTCAAAGGAGGACGTACTCCAACATGTCAGGGAGTGCGAAGTTTGCCAGCGTAACAAGGGGGAGATGAACCATCCAACAGGGTTATTGCAGCCTCTTCCCATACCTGAGGGGAAATGGGAGAGTATTTCGATGGATTTCATTATGGGGTTGCCCACTGTGCAGGGCAAGGATTGCATATTTGTAGTCGTTGATCGGCTGACTAAATGTGCTCACTTCTTCACCATATCAGCATGTTACACCGCAGCATAGGTAGCGGGCTTATTCTTCAGGGATGTTTTCAAATTGCATGGTCTCCCAAGGACCATTGTCAATGACAGGGATAGCCGCTTTATGGGCGGGTTTTGGCAAGAGCTTTTCCATTTGGCGGGCATTGAGTTGACACCGAGTACTAGTTACCACCCCCAAACGAATGGGCAGACAGAGATAGTGAACAAGTTGTTGGAGGGCTACTTACGTAACTATGTTAGCGGGCAGCAAAAGGCATGGCTGTGATGGTTGCACTTGGGGGAGTACTGCTACAACAACACTCATCATATGTCCATTGGTATGTCTCCATTTTATGCATTGTATGGGTATCATGCTTTATCTTTTGCTGACATGATGTTTGGTGCTAGCAAGGATCCTAGAGCCAAGGATTGGATCCAAGAGAGTCAGGATATACTCCGAGCTCTCAAAGATAACATGGCTACAGCACAGAAACAGCAGAAGCTGTACGCTGGCAAGGGACGTGTTGAGAGGTAGTTCGAGGTAGGGGATTTGGTCTACCTACGTTTGAAGCCATATCGACAGTCCACGCTGAAGCAAAAGGGGGCTGAAAAGCTCAAGCCTCGCTTTTATGGACCATACAGGGTGACACGCAAAGTTGGAGAGGTTGCATATGAAATGGAGCTGCCCACTGGTAGCAAGATTCATAACATTTTTCATGTGTCGTGCCTGAAGAAGGCACTAAGACAACAGGTGACTGCAATAGAGGAGCTTCCGCCCACCAATGATGAGGGGCATCTGGTGCTACAGCCGGAGGCCATTATTGACACTAGGGAGAGGCAGTTGCGGAGCAGGACAGTCAGAGAGTACCTGGTGAGATGGAGGAATTTACCGGATGAGGATGCCACCTGGAAAAGTGAGAAGATTTTGCAGCATCCATCATTACGGTTGCTTGAGGACAAGCAGCGTTTTGTCGGGGAGGACTGTAAAATTCCCAATTAGCAATAGCTAATTGGAAATATTAATTGACTATTTTACCTTTATAAAGTTAAGTTATAAATAAAGTGGGTGAAGAGGGACACTTAACTCACACTTAGGATAAAAAGTATTTCCTTAAGTCACTTGAGAGACATGACTAATTGACAACGTGGGGCCTAGTGGTCAAGTGGCAGCGTAGGCAGCGTGGGACCAAGCCAGTGCAGAGAGAGATGGACAGTGTGGCTCAAGGAGACAGCGCAGTTGATGGTGGGGCCTAAGTGAGAGCAAGGCTCAAGCATAAAAAGAGAGAGGGTCTCCTCATTTTCATTCATTCTGATTATGCATCTATGAGATTTGTCTTCTGACATTGAGCACGCTTGTTGTTTAGCAAAGTTTGCACGTACTGTTCAGTACATCGGGTGTCTCCATTCGGAGATCCCAACCTCAGCCCCGGGGGACTTCGAGTGCCTGCTCGGGTGAGGAGTTCCATCCTTGTTTTACCGGAGAGAGTTGCAGCAACCACAGTGGGGAGCATTCACTCAAAGAGACAGTGCAGTCAGTGAGAGGGAGGACACAGTCTTGGGAGGAGGTGATTCCGAATTGAGGGTTTTGTCAGTGGATTCAGCCAAGAGAGTTGGAAAGGGGTCATCCCTTCCCTATTCCAGCATTTTAGTGGAGTCGAGGGCCTTTATTTGTAGCAGATCATTTGGGGCCATCGTTTCTCAGTGGGAGATAGTGTAGAGCCTCAAGGGGGTCATTTTCGGAGGTCGACCATTTCCGGAAAGCTTTCTGGGCTTTTCTGGGTATTGGGCGGAGAGGCCATTCCCAGAGTTTCACAATTTTCTGAGGTGGGGAGTAGCCCCAATTTGTCATTTCATTCCAGCAGTACCAACAGCACAGTAGCAGTACCAGCAGCGCTGGAGATTACGCAGTCTTTGAGAGAGCAACCATCCCAGGTCATCTTCTGAGAGTATTTCTACGCTTGCCTAGTGCAAGCCAAGGTGCCATCATTCTGATCACCTTTTGTACTCATTCCATCTTTCAGTATTAATAAAATAGCTCAGCATTCTCCATATTCTCTATTTTTCTTATGATCTCTCTCTAGTTGTTGTATGTCTTTGTTTATGTGCTTTATATTGTTGTTTATTTCCATCTAGGATATTACATTGTGTTCTATTGTTCTTCGTGTTTTGGTAGTTGTTTGATGTTATACAAACATAATAATAAATGAAGAAGCTAATAAGTAAGAAAAAGTAAAAAAGTCATCACAAGCAGTTATCATAGAAAGAGAAATCATCTAATATATTGCCCTCTAGATTTCTCAACAAACTTCAAACATTTTCACTAAGCCATTAAGAAAAATAATATTCACCAAGTTTAGAGAAGAACTTGGCATTTGTAAAAATAAATTTCAAGATTAAAGGGGGGATGTTAACCCCATAATCCTAAAGTTTATTTAGTTATTTAGTTAGATAGTTTTCTTAGTTTAATAAAGTTACTCTAGAACATATTAATTCAAGAATAACAGAGTTAATTCTAAAAGTGTTGTATTCCCTAGAAGATAGATAGGCCTTGTCACAACATTGTCATAGTCATTATCCTTGAGTTGTTGATCAAGGACACAACTATGTTTCCCCATGGAAATCGGTTTCAAACATTGATTAAATTAAAAGGATTGTTAATTAATCCCATGCATATCGTTCACCAGATTTTATGTAGAAAACATGTCATTTCAAAACTCCGGTAATTTCATCAATTCAATGAAACACTTAATAAACTACTTGCCTCCACGATTATACATTTACTGTCCATAAATTAGTTTCATAGCTCCTTGGCTATAGTGACTGTGCCATCATTTTGCAAGGATAACTTGTTTTGGAAACTATCTATGCCCTGAAACAAAATATCTATAACAGTTTTCATAGCTACACAAGGGAATTGTTACCAATCAATCAAACCTTACTAACTTCTTATAATTCGGTTAAACTTATTCAAAGAGCTATGATTATCAATTAACTCAGCATGAACACAGGTTCTCATAACTATACAAGAAGAATTGTTGTCCATATATCAAACATTACTAACCCATTGAACAAGTTGAGCAATATATTCAAAAGCCATTGTTGTCAACTAAGAGAACATAAACACACATTTTATCATATCAATCATGATCTAAATATTGAACACCACAGTCCATATATTCATTAAAAATCATACACACAAGATCTCATACCAGTCATAAGCATAGCATTGAACATCACGGTTCATGATTCAAATTTACAAATGTAATATACTGAACAATGTGTCTTAAACTGGCTAGCAACTGAAGAATGGCCTTCCATCTCCACCCAACCATAGTCCAGCTACACCGCAGCTTTCTTGTAGTTGACCCAATGTTATCGGAACTGAACTAGTTCCGGAAAACCAGCTGATCCGACCGATTTGGAGGCAAAATCGGTCCAAACCGGCCCTCTGAACTGGAAATGACCATTTTGGTACCGAACCGGCCCTCCGAACCGGAAATGACCAGTTTGGAACCGAAACGGTTGGTTCAGTACCGGTCCGGTTTGGAGACCGGTTCCACCGCTTCACAAGCCTAGGCATTAAAAAAATGATTTTTTATTTTTATTTTTTTAAATTATTATTTTTCCTAGTTACTAACACTACCCTAGGCCTCTCCCTAAAGCTACTTAAACACCCCCACCCCCTCTATTTCACTCACACTATTCATTCGAGTCTCTTGCAATTATTGATCTGAGTTTGGTGAGGAGAATTGAGAGAGTTTTTTGTAGGGTTGTTCTACGGGAGATTTTTCGCAGATTTGAAGAGTTGATTGGAGTCTTGGAGAGTTGTTGGGTTGGCAGATTTTCGAGCTACTGCAAAGATTTTTTTTTTTCCCAAAGATCTTTGGGTTTTCTTCAGTTGTTTTTGCAACTGGTGGAAGATTTTTTTTTTGGGGGGGGGCTGCTACATAGTTGATTTCAAAGGATTTTGGAGCTGATTTTCTCCAAAATTTTAGAAGGTAAATCAAGAGCCATGGGAATCAAGCCATAATCCCATTGCAGACTTGGATGCTACTCATTCTTCAGATGAGGATAAGAAGGATGATCAAGATGATGATTGTTGATTTGATCATTGATTTGTTGTAGTTGTAGCTTGTAGTATTGTAGGTTGTAGTATAACACTATGATCTATGATGTTATTTTAGACTATAAACGCCTTTTAGAGCCTGCTTCTTGATGTTTGTAACATATTTGGTTCAACGATGTTTTGCACTAAGTGTTATTTTGGTTGTATGCACTTGCTAAATATGAGAACTTTTGCATATTTGTGTATAAATGGTTTGGATTTATATGGATGCACATGAATATATCTGTTTTTTCTTTAAAATATGAATATTTTATGTGCTTTTGGTAAATCGGTTTTTTTTCCGATTTTTTTTCCAGTTCCGACCAGTTCCCGGTCCACAAGGTTTTCCGGTTCGATGACCAGTTCGGTTCCAATAACATTGAGCTGACCACCCCCGAACCAAATCCAATGTCTAAGGATATGCTTTCTCGGGGAATTCAAACCGAAGGCTTGGTTAAACACTCAGAATATGGAGCCCATTGTCCGGGTCGTTTATTAACTCCTCTTTTATAGCAAGCACCAAGATGGTTTATCAACTATACCTACAACAAGCACCAAGGTGGTTTATCAGTTATTTCCTAGCAGTTAGCACTGTTACCCACCACTTCGTGGGTATATCCCTAAGAGAAATTTTTCCCCGTGATGGACCTCAATCGGCAACCAGCAGCCCCTTGTAGCCTTCAACTAGCTCGTTGTGCCATTTCTCCGCCACCTGAGCCAACCATGTGGTCCCTCGCCCATCTATATTGATCATATGTTTGAAGGTGGGCCTCCCGAATCTAAAGGTATGTCTTGTCATTTGGTAACTGAGTATTGGGTTTACTTATCATGGACACTTCTGGGCATGGATTGATGGGGGGATTTGGCGGAAAGAGTGGGCTTAGATTGTGATCCTGTCCCCTTGATCTCTTTTGGATGTTACCCTTGGATCTTAGTCCCGTGAAATCTCCTTTATTGACCATTTGGTTCTAGGGTGGTACTACTTGGGAAACCCTGACTTTGGGTGCGTGGTCTCACTCATTTATCAACATATATTGCTCCCTTTCCACTCACTATACCCCCATTCATCATTTCTCCCACCTAGGTCCACATTGCCTCTCTGGGTCCACATAGGGTCAGCCTCCCTATCCCTTTGCCCCCACCTTCGGTCAAGCCTGGAATGATGCCTCGAGGATGAAGGAGCTAATAGAAAAAGTAAAAGCATAAATGGCCACACTCAACAGGAAATTGTACCATAAAATGCAAAAGATGGTCGGGACAAAAAATGATTAGCACATGGGCAAAAGCTAATACATGAGCTCTACCCCATACCCACGGTCATCACACTAGTTCCATAGGCCCTAGATGAGCCTCCTTCATCATTCAGGAAGCCATAATTGTCCCAACCCATGGAGGGAAATGAACTGTCCTACCTAAAAGGGGGTAATCATGCACATCATGCTCTTGTCCTTTGAGTCTCGAGCAATTAATTAAAAAAAATTATAAAAAGCAAAAAGCACATAAAGAAGGGCGGAAAAATCAAGGTCGGGGCACCTCATGTACCATGATTGCTCCCCCTACACATTATATACCTACGTCTGGGCTTCCCCTTATCTAGCTACCCTTGAGCCCCAATATATGGCCCAGGACTACCCCTCTCATTCCCTATTCCATTTGACTTATTTATCACTTGCCACCCCCATTTGAAGGATGTACCTTGACATATCCCCTTTAAGGGTAGAAACCACCTAATAAGGTACCTGGCTAACCCCCTTTGGAGCCTGGAGACATTAGCACATGCCAAAGCCCACTACAGAAGGGCATGCCATGATGAAGTACCCACTTTGTTGTTTATGGTTTGTAACCTCTTTTCCATGATTACCCTAATGACTTGTTGTACTGGAAGGCTAGGGGATGCATTGGATCTTATACAGGATTGCAGACGGTGTCCATTTGGGTTTGGTCTCCCTATATGGGGTCCTAACCTCCCAGAGGTCTACATTGGCACATGTAGGGTGTGTAGAGAGCCATGGGCCTTCACAGCAACAAATAGCACTCCATGGATCCCCACCAATTTCCTGAGATTACTAGAGATCCACCTTTGGGACGAGGATGATGCACCTGGTACACTATGCCTAGTAGGCCCCATACGAGCACCACACACTTGGCAGGTGTCCCAGGACTTGTACGATGACATGGCAGTGTTCATTCCATCATTTTAGCCCTTACAGATGATCTACAGGCATATCCGACTCATATGGAGACCCATGGGGTCATTGGTGTGCCCCCACACCCAATGGGAGCACCACAGGTCTACTACTTGTAGAACAAGGGGCCACCCCCTTGTCCATCACATTTTGAGGATTTTATTCATCATTGTGGAACTTTTGGACATTATTAGGCCTTTGGACGGCCCCACGACATGCATATATTATCATTTGACCTCCTGAGAGGCCTATTATTCCATTTATGAGCTAGTTTGGTGGGTTTGTCACCAAAAGTTAGGTTATTTGCACATTATTTTATGTTTGGGGGCTAATGTAGGCTCATTAGCTAAATCGAACTCCTTAAAGGTGTATAAATAGGAGTTAGTTGGATTCATTTGTATCATCACTTGGATTGGGATCTCCCTCTCTTAAGAGAATTTCGCATTTTTTCCTTGGTGGAGATTTTTGGATGATGGATGAATTTTGATGTATGAATTTTTACTTAAGTGTAAATTTGATGTCATTTTCTTGTTGTTGCATACATTTGAACTTCGCTATGATTAAGGCTAACTGTTGCATATGTTAAATGTGGAATTATGTGTCTATTTTAGCGTATATATGTGTATGGGCCATGTTATATGAATGAAATTTCCTAAAGATAGTTTTATCTTGATAAGCCTTCACCATTTGCAATAAGTATAAATGTTTTAAAGTTGTTTTTCTTCTCTAGCTTCTAACATTGGACGAAGTTGACTTTGAAGCCTCCTTGAACGATAGAAATACATTCCATCTTCTTAATTATCCTTGACTCCATATCCCCAAGTGAAATTAGGCACTGATCCTTCACAGGGTGATCATTTAACCCTTATTTTTACCTTTTCTCCATTTTTTCCAGGTCTAGCCCTATTAGGTCACCTAGGGCATCACTTTCCCGAAAATCCGGCAATAGAAAAAATTTGATCTCCTAGGATCAACTGCGTTGGTGGATCCCCCAAGTCTCCTAAAATTTGAAGACATTCTGACAGTGGAATCTCGAGATATCCCAAGCCCTAGCTCTAGGATCAAGTTTTTCCCTGTGTTTCCCAAGGCTAGCACCTAGTAGGATCAATTTGACCTTTTGAAGTAAATATTCTTGTTTTATCCTTTCCTCTCACCTTGTCCAGGATAGCAACATCATTGTTTGCTAAATTCCATCCCTGAACCTGGGTTGGGTCAACTTGGCCCCGTGTGATCCCATTTGTTGTCAAAGGCTATTCATCAAGGCCTATCTGGGAATCCAAGTTCTTATAGGATTTTAGGGATCAAGAAACACCTCTACAAGTTATAACCTTCATCCTCACCCTTTAATCCTCACCCCCTCTCCTTGGAAAGTCAAGCCCTTGCTTAGAGAGCAAGCCATCTCCATTTTTCACCTCCTCTTAGGGAAAGGGTTTAAGGGACACTTCCTGTTTATTCATTGATATATCCTTTATAAGTGGCTTCCCAAAAGCATCGAGAGTCCTCCCATCGATGAAAGTTCGTAAAGAGCAAGGAGCCTTAGCTTTAGTGACAGTGGGCTAAGCCTCCACCGTTGCCCTTAACCTCGCAGTTGTCGTCTTAGGAAACCCTTTTAGGTCCCTAGCTAGTTTGAGTGGTAACAAGCACCACAGTGACCCACTCTTTCTTTTGAGTTCATTCACAAAGTTTCATCCAAGGTTCAAATTGGGTATTGCTTAGTCTCAGAAGTTGGAATCCACTATCCAGGTGGTTTATCAACTGTCTTTTCATGGCAAGCACCATAGGGGTCTGGTGTCCACTATATAGGTGTTTTATCATCTACTCAGCAAGCACCAGAATGACCCAGAATTCCCTGTCCTAGTGCTTATCAACTATACAGCAAGCACCACAGTGGTTCAATCCTCCACTAAGCCTCCCACTGATCCACACAGGGCTAGACAACACAGTCCAGTGGCCTCACACATTGTTCACAAGGGATTCACCCAAATTTCACAAGAATTTAACTCATACACATGCTCTATATACCAGCTCAGACACCACTATGTCTTCTACTGTCAATGCCCAACAACTCCCACATGATCCAACGATCAGTTGAGCGCACTCAGGAGGGAGAAAAATTTTGTCTAGGAGAAAATAAACTTAATCAACAAGAGAGAGCTTGAGAGCCAGGAAACCAACCAACGAGAGCCCCCCAAGAAAGACCAACCAAATTTCTTTAGTTGTTCCTTCATATATTTCTTTCCAGCATCCTCTTATGTGTTTACGAGGCTCCAAGCATGCCTCCTTAATGCATTAGGGGAAAAGGCACTGTCTTTTTCCTCCACCACCTCCAATCGCATCTCATAAATTAACTGTCAACGAGTGGCTTGCCTCCAATCACATCTCATAAATTGATTGTCAATATGTTGCTCAACCAAATCTGCAAATGGTAGCTCATTAACTTTAGCATATAAGTTCGAGGTTCATTTCATGGCTTTCCAAGAAAGCAAACTCCATCAGACATTAGGGTTCTGAAAGGTTGTCCTCTCCTACAATCAACAATCATAAGGATAAAATCTTAAAAGTTTAAAATACATTGTATCAGCCAGTTGTGGCTCCTGTGCCCATGCTAGCATTACAACCACATTTTTAGATTACAAAAGTTGGGGTAAAAGAAAAGGTTGTCACAAACCCCACTCCCTTAAAGGAACATCATCCTCGATGTTCTATAAACCGAAAACAAAAAAAGAGCTTTATAACTAATAGCTCTTACATCAGTCTATACATTAAACACAAATGGGTCGAGTTCTCTCATCTGGTCTTCAAATTCCTAGGTAGCCTCATCAAGTCCAAAGTGCTTCCATTATATCCTAACTTGCTCTATTACTCGATTCTAGAGCGCAGTTTGTCTCTAGTTTAGGATGCACAGTGGTTCGAGTTGGAATTCTACCTCAAATTCCACCTGTATCACAGACCAATCACATACATATTTTTTAAGCAAAGAAATATGAAATACATTGTGTGCTTTCCCTGTGGGTGGCAAGGCAAATCTATAAGCTACTAGTCCCACTCTTTCCAAAATATAAAACAGTCCACAAAATTTGGGTGTTAATTTAGCACCTGACCCCACTTTCAATGAGTTGTTCCTTGATATGTTGCGGAGATTTACATGTTCTCCCACTTGGAATCCTTTGTGCATTCTCTATTGGTCTACATAACTCTTTTTCCTACCATGGACTACTTTCAAATTCTGTCTGATATTGATCACTTCTTGCTCCATTTCTCTCAGCATGTCAGGTCCAAGTACCACCCTACTCACTGGGTCATCCCAGCTAACGAGAGTATTGCATGTTCTACCATACAATACCTCAAAAGGATTCATCTTCAGTGAATCTTGGTACCCAATGTTGTATGCAAATTCAACTAATGGTAGTAGTTCTTCCCACCTCTTCATTTGATACATGACATGCATCCTCAGCATGTCTTTTAGGATTTTGTTTACCCTTTTAGTTTCACCATTTGTCTGAGGATGACAAGTTGTTGTAAAAGCTAGTTGAGTCCCAAAGCCTACAAACAATGCTTTCCAAAAATTGGAAGTGAACTTGGCATCCCAATCCGAAATGATCTTCTTGGTTATGCCATGCAACCTGAATAATTTATTTCATAAAAATATGAGCTATGTCAATAGCTTTGTGGGTGGACTTAACAACTATAGAGTGAGTTACCTTGCGCAATTTGTCCACTACCACCATAATGACATCATGTTGTTTAGATGTCTTTGGCAATCTCGTGATGAAGTCCATGGATATGACTTCTCATTTCCAGTCAAGGATTGGAATTGGTTGTAGTAATCCCGTTGGAAGTTTGCATTCTACTTTGACTTGTTGGCATTCCATGCATCTAGAAATATATTCAGCTAGTTCCTTCTTCATTCCTGGCCAATAATATAATTTCTTTATGGCTATTATCATTTTATGGTAACCACGATGAGTTGAATACGATATTTTGTGAAGCTCATCCTTTATGAATTTCTGAAAGTCAGTCACACAAGGTACATACCATCATCAATTAGCCTATAATTCTTGCTTATTGTTCCCTCTGATTCTTGTTGTAAGCCTTCCTTCACATACTGGAAATGCTCATCCCGTAGCAATGCCTCTTTAATATCTTCTATGGTGTCAATTTCACAAGTGCTCATGGTTGCCAAGTGAGCTACTTTTAGACTTCTACTAAGTGCATCTACTAAGCAGTTTTCCTTGCCCTTCATATGCTTGCTTTCAAAATCAAATTCACTAATCAAAGCCAACCATTTGGCTTGTCTACCATTTAATTTAAACTGATCAAAGGAGTATGTCAACCCTCCATGATCTGACATCAATACAAACCTTCTCCCAAGTAGTGATGAGATTATGTGTATTTGAGGTAGCATCAGTTGTGCTCTAGGTCCGAAATTTTGTGGAGGGACTAGAGTACACTTGATCTACAAGACCCAGAAATGGATTTGAGAAATTTCAGTTGGTGTTCAAGTTATTCAAATAATTGATTATTTTTAATGGATTTTCTAAGTCTAACTTAGGAAAATAAAATAATTAAAGTGAATTAATTAACACATGTGCTGAAATTGTCTTAAGTCACATGGATCAAGCAGTGTTTTAATCTCAGCAGTTGATGGGTGATTTAATCTCGGCTGTTGAAGGGTTCAACGAAAAAGTATAAGAGAAAGGCTTGAGGGTCAGTTGAAGACACACAATTTCTGTAGAACTGAGGAATAGATCTGGAATTCTAAGGCGGGTTTGATAAGAATTTTCGGAGGGATTTCCTGCAATGAGGGGTAGTATTGGCCAAGGGAATGTTCTGATTCCAGGGCCAAGAGACAGCAAGAGGCAAGAGGAGCAGCTCAAGGATAGCACAGAGAGGCTTCAGAGCCACGCAGAGCAGCAGAGATAGCGCAGAGGCAGCTAGGGCCACATTGGGTTAACGTTGGCCTAGCAAAGGCAGCGCAGGGGCAGCGTAGACCCTCCAGGGGTGACACGGGCCCTCCTAGAGCCACGCAGAGGATGACGCAGTCCCTCCAGGGCAACACTGGGGCTTCAGAAGCAGCGATGAGGGTTTCTAGGGTCAGATCCGGGCTGAGTCCTGTAAATCCCATCTAAGGGTGTGGATCAGTCAGATATTTGGCACTAGATCTTCAGGTTAGCTGCAGATTTGATATCTTTTATTCTCTGTTGAGTTTTCTAAGGTTGGAACCCAGATTTTTTGTACTCAGAACTACTTAATAATAAACCCTCATATCTGTTGAACCGGTTTTCCCGCTTTGGGTTTTTCCGAGGACTTACATCCAAAAATCCATGTGTCACTTTGTTGCATGAGTGAATTATTCAGTAAATGATCTGCATGTGTAGGCTGTAGTTGTGTTTATTTTCAATATTTTCTGAATCTAATTTCTGGAAATAACTTGTATTAATTAATCAAGTAGGAGGAAATAAACCAATACACTGCAGTAGAGTTTTGCCAAGTAAGCTACTTTTAGACTTCTACTAAGTGCATCTACTAAGCAGTTTTCCTTGCCCTTCATATGCTTGATTTCAAAATCAAATTCACTAATCAAAGCCAACCATTTGGCTTGTCTACCATTTAATTTAAACTGATCAAAGGAGTATCTCAATCCTCCATGATCTGACATCAATACAGACCTTCTCCCAAGTAGTGCCTCTACATCTTCAGTGCATGCACAATTATTGCTAGCTCCAAGTCATGAGTAACATAGTTCCTCTCATGCTCTTTTAGTTTCCTTGATTCATAACAGATTACATGTCCTTCTTGCATCAATACCCCACCTAGTCCTTCCTTGCAGGCATCTGAGTAAACGAGGAAATCTTTCTCTAGGTCTGTTATCCTCAAGTGCATGTGTGAGCAAGTGCTTAAGTTGCTCAAAGCTAGCTGTGTACTTTGATGTACAATGATATTTTACTCTTTTCTTATATAAAGCTATGATTGGATGTCTAGTCTTGAAAAACCCTGTATGAACTGTCAGTAATATTCGACCAATCCCATGAAGGATCCGACCCTGGTAACATTTCAAGGAGTGAGCCAATCCTGTAATATCTCGAAGGGAAATAAACAGTAATATAAAGCACACAACAAGGTACACAGCAACTAAATATAAATCACGAGACAAGATACACAATATGGAGAACGCTGAGCCATTTTATTAATACTGAGAAATAGGGAAAGTACAAAGGCGATCAGAATGATAGCACCTCGACTTGCTCAGGGAAAGTGTAGAAATACTCTTAGAACAATATATGGAATGGCTGCTCCCTCTATCAACTGCGTAATCTCCAAGCTGTTGGAAAATGCTGCGGTGCTGCTACAACTGCTGGAATGGAATGAGTCTTTGGGGCTGTTCCCCAACTCGGAAAATGCTGAAAATCTGGGAATGGCCTCCTCTCCCAAAACCCAGAAAAGCCCAGAGAGCTTTTCGAGAATGGCTGACCCCGGAAAATACCTCCTTTGAGGCACTACGCTATCCCTCAAGGGAAAACGCTGACCCTGAAGGCAACACTGCAAAATATGGCCTCTCCCTCTGCAAAATGTCTCCAATAAGTAAGGGTTGATCCCTTCCCTAATCCTCCAGTCTGAATCCACCCAAATCACCTCAATCCGGAACTCTCCCCAACTAGAACTGCGTCCTCCCTCTGCAAGACTGCGCTGTCCCTCCAAGGAATGCTCCTCAAAGACTGAAGCTCTGATCTCTCCCAAATATCTCCAATAGGCAAGGGCTGGCCCCTTTCTCACTTCTCTGGCCCGAATCCTCCAAGATGGCACCAATCCAGAGCTCTCCCAAAATGAACTGCGTCCTCCCTCTCAAGACTGCATAGTCCCTAGATGCTCTGCTCCACAACGAAGGCAACCACAAATCCTCCTGCAAAAATGATGGTAGAATACTTCACCCGAGCAAGCACTCGAAGTCTCCCGGGGCTGAGGGTGGGATCTTCGCACGGAGACACCCGGTGTACTGAATAGTACGTGCACACTAGCTAAACAGCAAGCGTGCTCAATGTCTAGAGACAATCTCCAAAATGCATAATCATCCATCATGAGAGAAATGAGGTAGCCTCTCCTCTTTTTATCTTGGGTGAGCCTCCCTCTCTCCTTGGCCCCACCATGCTAACGCTGTCCCTCTTTGGCCCACGCTGCCAACTCATCTGCGCTGGCTGGGCCCACGCTGTCTAAGTGTGTCCCCCTCCCTATGTTGTCACATGGCCCCCTTTGGCCCACCTTGACCATAACGTTATATTTCCTAGGGGACTTTAAGTAGTGTGCTTTATCCTAAGTGAGTCACTCTCCCACTTTATTGATATTTTAACTATATAAGGCAAAATTAATCAAAATTAATATTTCCAATTAGCTGTTGCTAATTGGGAATATTACAAATCCATTATGGCCTTGACCTTTTCTGGATCCACAACTACTTCCTTCAAGATGACATGTCAAAATATTGTACTTGTGATTAGAAGCAATCACATTTACTAAGTTTGGTATACAATTTGTGTTCCTGCAATAATTGCAACATTGTCTTCAAGTTCTCTTCATGTTCTTCTTTGGTTTTTGAGTAAACCAAAATATCATCAACAAATACTAGCACAAACTTGTCCAAATATTGGTTGAGGACATTGTTCATCAGTCACATGAATGTGGCTAGGGCATTTGTGAGCCCAAATGGTATCACTACAAACTCGTAGTGCTCGTTTCTCGTCCTAAAAGTTGCCTTGTGAATATCTTCATCTTTAATTATGACTTGATGATAGCCAGATTTCAAATCCATCTTGGAAAACATTGTGGCTCCTCTCAACTGATCAAATAGATCATTGATTATGGGAAATGGGTATTTATTCTCCACTTTAGCTTTATTTAATAGCCTGTAATCAATGCATAATCATAGTGTGCCATACTTCTTTACAAATAGCGTTGGGGCTCCCCAGGGTGATACACTTGGTTTGATGTATTCCTTTATCCAACATTTCTTCTAGTTGCAAATTTATTTCCACCAACAACTTTGGAGTGCTCTTGTGATATGGGGTTTTAGAAAATGGCACAGAATTGGGAATCAATTCAAAGGAGAAATAACTTTCCCTCCTGAGTGGCAATCTTGGCACTTCCACCAGAAATACATCGTTATATTGTCTCAGAATGGGGTAATCTTCAATTCCGAGTTCAATGTAATCTACTACATTGATTACTTGAATCATAAACAGGGCACACCCTTTACTTGAAGCATTGAACTATGTCTTACTGAAACAAGATTTTTTATTCCCTGCAATACTTTTTCCTCTCCTTCATCGTTGAGGCATTCCAATGATTTATTATAATAGTCAACTTTGGTCTTGTGGGCTGCCAACCAATCCATGCCAATCAAGATATCATATGAACCCAATGGGAAAATTAAGCACGGATTTTGTGGGCATGCCGCTTATATCTAAGTGGCATGACTCCACCAAATCAGTCACTCTTTTTTACTCCAGTGGCTAGCTAGACCAACCACAATTTGGCATGCGGTTTCTTCTGCAAGGCACATGTCTCTTCAATTTTGGGGTTGACATAACTTAAAATACAACTTGGAACAATTAAAATTGAAACAAACTGGTTAGCAACCATACCTTCCATTTCAATCACCAAGGCTTGATGATCTGCTTGTCTATTGTCCAATGTTGCATAAATACATGGTATGCTTTGAGCCACATCATTCACTTTTGTTGCCTCTTGGACATTGTACAACTTCTTACTGCTTTGTTGTTTGTGAGGGCAATCTTTTAACATGTGATCTTCTCCACATCCCCAACACTACAATGACTTCTGCCCGGGTTCCTCTACCACATCCCTTGCTAATTTGATAGGTTGATCTCCATTTGCAGCAAGGAATTTCCAACGGAAATCACCCTTGGCGAGGGTATTGAACTTGACATTTTTCCCTGATTGCTTGTACCCTAAGGATTGTGGTCCTTTCCCTGTAAAGTTGGTTTTTCTTTCTTCTTCCAATTTTCTCGGGATTCAACCCTATGCTTGGATTTATCATAGCAATACTTGGCCTTCCTAATAGTGTCCTTTCGTGTCTTTGGTTCATCAAATTCAATTTTGTCTTGGTAGGACTATGATAAACCATTGAGATATCTTTGAATCTTCACCTTCTAGTCCTTGATGTAGGGCATATACCTCAGTAGTCCAAAAATCTATTAGTGTAGGCATCCAAGGTGAGTTGTCCCAGCTTATTCTCATGAAACTCTTTGATTTTGTTGTCATAGTATCTCTCAGACAGGTACTTTTCCTAGAAATATTTCTCAAACCTTTTCCAAGTCAATTCCTTTTCTCTAATGCCTTTGACATTTCTAAGATCTTCCCACCATATATCAACTTTTCCTTTCAAGTTAAAAATAGCTACCTCGACCTTCATATTCTCAAAATAGTCATGGACTCTAAAATACTTCTTTAAGCCCAAAAGCCAGGCTCTACTTCTTCACTCTTCTTAATCTCTCCATCAAAGGTAGGGGGCTTTGCTTTCTTGAATGCTTCCAGCGTTGTGTTTTTCTCACTCTTCCTTTGATGGTGGTGTCTTCCTAACCTAGTTGTAGCACTAGATAGTTTGTCGTGGTTGTTTGTTTCTCTTTCCAAAGTGTTGAGTGGAGTTCCTCCTCTCATCGTGTCTTCACTTGCATGCATGTGCCTTTTCTTTGACTTGCTACCTTCTACCTTATTGGTTTCCAATCCATACTTCCATATTTCAAATGGGCTTTGCTTGGATTTATGCGTGTCTAGATAACTAGCACTAGGTTCATGTTGCCTTTGTCTTTGCAAATTTGATAAGCTCGGTAATATCACTACATTCACCTCTGCTTTCCTTTCTTAAGCTCTAAAAATATTTTCATTATTAGCCTTGCGGCTGCTCAACTCAACTCTTAAGCTTTTGAGGGTATCCATCCAATCAGGGGAATTTTCTTCTGACCTCTTTCCAACTGAATCTTCTTCCTAGTTAGGAAGGGTTCTGTCCATGTTGTATTGTACCATTCTAATGCTCATTCCTTTGTTTTCTGCTATAGATTGTCTTCTTATGAGTTTTCGCACACACAACTGTCAGCTAAATCAAGCATAAACATAGTAAATTTAGGCTTGATATGTTAGGACAAGCATGCTAACTTAAAGCTCTTCACAACCAAAACCCAAGTCAGTTACATATTCCAGAAAAGAAAAGGACAATATAAGAGTTCCATCTAAGCTAGCAATCACATCAACTACTGGCTTAAATTAGCATTCATATAATAAATTAATTTACACATCCATATAAAAATAAATTATATTTTGTGTGCACCCCTTCAAGTCCAATGTTGAACCTATGCTTTGATACCACTTCATAACACCTCCCACCACTAAAACCATCTTAGGTTGTGGGAGTGCTACCCTTTATGACGCGATCTCCAAGGTTTGTTATGAAGAAGGGGTTACAACAACCTCTTTTCCTCAAAGCTTTCGAATCCTAAAACTAATGCCACCATTTCATTTAGCTTTTCGAGAGCCTTCTAGCGATATAAATTTTACTTCAATATGAGTCCAAGGTAGAAAGTTATGCCCCTTAGAACTTTAGTCCATTAACGAGGACACATCATCAAGAATCTACATGGCATCAATGTGGCCATGCCTAGCCCACATGGTGCCACACCACCACCACATGGGTTGACATGGCACGTACATCATATTGATTCCAGGTACTACCTTCCCCCGAGCTAGTATTCTAACATTTTGCCAAAGTACCATATTCCCCCGATATCACTTCCCCAAGTACCGTGTTCCCCGGCATCACTGCCCCCGATACTGCATTTCCTCGGGGTGGTAGGTTTTATTTCCCCTAACATTACATTCCCCGAAGCATATTCTAACACATTCCCCGGGTACAATATCCCCCGGGCTAATATTCTTTACTTCCCCTAGAACTACATTCCCCGGGTGCCATTTCCCCTAGATCATTTCCCTAGTACCATCTCCTCGACATCCAATTCCCCAGTACTACATTTCCCTAAGGTGGTCAGTTTCAAACATTGATTAAACATCTTAATTAAAAGGGTTATTAATTAATCGCATGCATACCATTCACCAGATTTTACGTAGAAAACATGTTATTTCAAAACTCTAGACATTTCATCAATTCAATGAAACATTTAATAAACTACTTGCCTCCAACATTATAAATTTATTGTCCATGAATTAGTTTCAAAGCTTCTTGGATATAGCATTTGAGCCATCATTTAGTACAGATAACTTTTTTTTTAAATTATATATGCCCCAAAAACAAAATACTTCTGATAGTTTTCATAGCTACACAAGGGAATTGTTACCGATCAATCAAACCTTGTTGACTTCTTACAATCTAGTTAAACTTATTCAAGAGCTATGATTATCAATTAACTAAGCATGAACACACAGGTTATCATAACTATACAAGAAGAGTTATTGTCCATCTATCAAACATTAATAATCCTTTGAACAAGTTGAGCTACTTTATTCAGAATCCATTGTTGTCAACTAAGAGAGCATAAACACAGTTTCCCATATCAATCATGATCTAAATATTGAACAGCACAGTCCAAACATTCATTAAAAATCATAGATACAAGATCTCATACTAGTCATAAGCACAACATTGAACATCAGAGCGCATGATTCAAATTTGCAAATGTAATATACTTGTCAGCATGTCTTAAACTGGTTGGCAACTGGAGAGACTTCCACTCAGCACCCAACCATAGGCCAGCTACACCACAACTTTCTTTCAACTGACCAACCCTGAGCTGCATCCAATGTCTGAGGATATGCTTCCGCAGGGAATTCACATCGACAGCTTGGTTAAACACTCGAAATATGGAATCTACTGTCCAAGTGATTTATCAACTACTCTGTAACAGCAAGCACCAAGGTGGTTTATCAAATGTGCTTATTGCAAGCACTAGGGTGGTTTATCAATTGTTTCCTAGCAGTAAGTGCCACACTGCCAAATTCTTTCTTTTGATTTCATTCACAGGGTTTCACCCAAGGTTCAGATGGGGTATTGCTCAATCTCAACAGTTGGAATCCACAGTCCAAGTGGTTTATCAATTGTCTTTTCATAGCAAGCACCACAGGTGTTTGGTGTCCACTGTCCAAGTGGTTTATCAACTACTCAGCAAGCACCACAGTGACCCGGAATTCCCTGTCCAGGTGGTTTATCAGCTATACAACAAGCACCACAGTGGTTTAGTCCTCCACTGAGCCTCCCACTGATCCACACAGGATTAGACAACATAGTCCATTGGCCTCACACACATTTCACAAGGGATTCACCCAAAATTCACAAGGATTTAACTCATGCAAAGGGCTCTGCATACCAGCTCAGACACCACTCTGTGTTCTACTGCCAATGCCCAACAACTCCCACGCACTCCAACAATTAGCTGAGCGCACTCAGGAGGGAGAAAACCTTTGTCCAGGAGAAAACTCAAATAAACTTAATCAGCAAGAGAGACTTTGAGAACCGAGAAACCAACCAGCAAGAGCCCCCCAAAAAACACTAACCAAATTTCTTCAGTTCTGCCTTCATATATTTCTTTCCAGCATCCTTTTGCACGTTTGAGAGGCTGCAATCGTGTCTCCTTGATGCATTAGAGGAAAGGGCATCATCTTTTTCCTCCACCGCCTCCAATCGCATCTCATAAATTGACTGTCAGTAAGTGGCTCAAATCCATTCGCATCTCATAAATTGAATGTCAGTAAGTAGCTCGACAATATCTGCAAACGGTAGCTCATTAACTTCAGCATTTAAGTTTGGGTTGGTTTTGTGGCTTTCCAAACAACCAAACTACATCAAACAGGGGTTCTGAAAGGTTGTCCTCTCCTTCAGTTGGCAATCATAAGGATAACATCTTAAATGTTTAAAATACATTGTATCAGTCAGTCGTGGCTCCTATGCCTGTGCTGGCATTACAGTCACATTTTTTAATCACAATCATCAATCATTTCAATAGCTTTTATTAAATTTCCATACATGGTTTTGGATGACATATGAAAGGCACTTACATTAGAGCCAATTTATCAGCATTCAAAGGAATAGCGCTACAAGATATCTTATTTCTATTGGTACTAGCACGTACATCATTTACACAGGATGAGATCTCAGCTAAGAAGAAACATGGGCAACATTGATGTCTTTCAACTTGTTCTAAGTTATCAACTGGTAAATTTTATGGTGATCCGTTGACATCCATATGGTCTGCCAATTCCCTTGTTTCTGTTTTAGAGGCTAATTGATCATTCCCGTGAATTCTTATGATTTCTTGGTATTATATCCTCCAACTGTCTACTTCTTTGTCTTCTCCTGCTTGCATGCTGGGCCAGGACATGGACCCCCAAGGTTTTTCTGATCTAACCTTGGCAACAGAGACATCAAAGCCCAGAGGAACTTGCAGGGATATTTGACAGCTCTCTGTTCACGTATCTCAGTGATTAATTCTCTCTTCAAGTCTGTGTTCAAGAGGAGCTTGGATTTCATAGACATATCGAATAAATCTGAGTACTGCAAATTTCATGTTTGTAGGTCGAGGCTTTAGAAACCATCTGCCTCGTATAGACTTCTTGTTTTCTACAGTCAAGTAGTGGTCAGGGTTCTTTAAGTCCATATATTATTTTATTGCAAAAATATTATTTCCTATGTAACCCTTTGTGACAACTATCCTCCCATATTGGATCAAATTATGTCTCTTTATTGGGAACCAAATACCTTGTCAAAGATTGGCATTTGTCAAAATGTATTATGTAATTTGAATATGGCTCTACCACCGACTACTAGGTAGGACACTTCTTTTAGAAGTCGAACTCTTTTTCGTTCAAGCACATGACAAGTTTGTGCAAAGCTATTTGATTTGTTGGGACCATGTTATAATTTAGTTGAACTTAGTATTGCCTATCTAGTTGACCTTTAAATTGGCATATGTGTGCCTCATGCCAATCAAGGCATGCAAAATCAATAATATGTACTGTGTATTCTGTTGATTTTGGGGTAGCATCGGATGTGCTCTAGCTCTGAAACTTTGTGGAGGGGCTAGAACACATGAGATTTCCACGACCCAGAAATCGTTTGGAAAAATTCCGCCCGGAGCTTAAGTTATTCAAATAATTAATTATTTTTGATGGAGACCCTAAGTCTAACTTAGGGAAATTAAATAATTAAAGTGAATTAATTTAAACATATGGGTGAGCATGTTCTAAGTCACGAGGATCGAGTATTTTCTAATCTTAGCCGTCAATTAGAGATTAGATCACGATCATTGATTCGTTAACTGGAAAAGTATTAAAGGCAGGCTGGGGATCAGTTGGAAGATGCACACAACGGAGCAATACTTGAGCTAAGTCGAAATTATGGGGCACGATTTGCTGAGAATTTCAAAGTGAGCTTGTAGTGCAGTGAGGGGCAGTGCGACAGGGGGATTTGCATCGAAGGCAGAGAATACAATAGCAGAGAGGCAGATCAGCACTAGAGAGGCAATGAAGGCCTAGGAGGGGTGACGCAGAGCCAGCAAGGCTCATGCAAAGGGGACATAGAGCCAAAGAGGGTGACGCAGTCACTCGCAGAGCTATGTTGGGGTTTCTGTGGGGCAGATCAAGCAACGATCCAACAAATCAATTTTTGAGTCAGGAAGGCTCACGGAGAGGGTGACGCAGCCACTAGGAGAGGTGACGCAGTCTAGCTTGTTGTAGCCATTGCTCAATAGCACTGGGGAATATGCAGTCACCTTTGGGGTTTCTTCATCCAGTTGCTGGATCAGCCATAATATCTGTCTCCCGATAGAGGTACGTCTGCCAAGGATTTTCTCTGTTGGGTGAGCCGGATTTGGCACCCTAGATTGTATTTAGAAATCTGCTTAATAAAACAAACTCTCAGAACTACTGCACTAGTTTTCCCGCATTGGGTTTTTCCAGGGACATTTGTCTGAAAAATTTGTGTGTCCTTTGTTTGTGTGTTTTACTTATTTTTCAGCACTTGATATGTATAATTGTGTAAGCTACAGTGTATTTACTATGATGTTCTCCTAAATTATTCATAAAATAACGTGTTAATTAAAGAAAAACAAGTAGGAGAAGTAAATCAAAATTACTGCAGTAGGCTTTTTGGTTTAGATTTAGAAATTTTCACATGGTATCAGAGTTATTGCAGATCAGGTAGAGCTAAAGCCATCAACGAAGAGACGAAGAGAAAATTTTGTTGCAGGAAGGCAGTTGTCCCGAGTGACAGCGCAGATCCCGGAAGAGGCAAGGAAGGGTGACGCAGTCACTAAAGGGGCTCATGCAGGGCCTGTGTTATCCAGCTGGGGTGACGTTGTAGCTACAGCAGAGACAACGTAGTGTTTTCTGAGACAGCACAGTGTTTGTTGGGCCAGCGTAGAGGTTTGAGCCTTCATCTTTCCGGTTGTCGTGACTGGAAGAGCAATTCGTTTTTCTTCAAGAGTTGCTGGTGGGCATTGTTTTTGCCGGTGTAGAACAGTGCCTAGTGGGGTTGTGACAAAGTAGAGAGAACCGGTTCCTCAGAAGACTTCTCGCCAAGAACTCTAGATCCAGTGTTGATCAGCAACAAAGAGTGATCGGAGAGGGTTGATTCGACATCAGTTGGCAGAGGATTTCCGATAGGGAAATCATTTTTCAGAGGGAGCATGGCTCCTTAGAGGGTTACTAGCACCAAGAAACCCAGATCTGAGTTTTGCTGGGGCAACAGCAAAAGAGGGAGAAGAGAACCAGTTCGGCATCTTTTGTTGAGCAGAGATGGCCACACATGGACTGAGGGATCAAGACAGGTTGGATGGAGCATCTAACTTTGTCATCTAGAAGGCCATAATCCTATCAATTCTAGATGAGCATCTCGCCGAGAGCGTGGTTGTTGTTCCTGTTGACGTTGATCCGTTGAAGAAGTATGAGGAAGCTCAAGCGAAAGCTAAGCACTTGATCATGGATGGAGTCAAGGATCATGTGGTCCCACACATTGCTGAGAAGAACACAGCACATGAGATGTGGACTTCCTTGACCACATTGCATCAGGGGACTTTTGTTCAGAGGAGGATGCTTCATGACAATCAGCTCTGATTATTCCAGATGTTGAAGGGAGAAGAGATCGACCCCTTCCTCATCAGATTGAAGGTGATCCGTGATCAGCTGGTTCCCGTGGGGGCCACACCTGATGAAGGTCTTATGGTGAAGACTGCTTTGAATGCAGTTTTCAATGAGTGGGAGAACTTTGTCCAAGGAATTTTGGGCAGAGCAGCGCTTCCAAGTTGGGAAAACATGTGGGCAGCTCTTCGACAAGAAAAGATCAGGAGGATGACCACGGCAGGCATGAGCAGCAGAGGGATCAAGATCAAAAAGGAGGAGGAGGAAGATGTGGCTCTCGCATCTAAGGAACAGCATGGGCAGCAAAGGAAGAAGAAGAAAGTCCTTTCAAAGGTCAGATGCTTCAGGTGTGGTGAATTAGGACATTTCGCCACAACATGCCAAGGGCAAGGAAGAGTCTAATTCAAAGGTTGCCGCAGCTAAGGACGATAGTGGAGATGATGAAGATGTGCCCATGAGTGTTTGTGTGCCTCGAGAGAAGAGATGGGGTGACATTGAGCTATATTTCTTTCGAATTGCAGTGGGGGAGCAGGAACCTTGAGGTGCCCAAACTCTTGGATCACATACGAGCTACAGGAGCCCTTGAAGACTGGAGCAGCACAGAACAGATGCAGTAGCAGCAGCGCAGAGGTTGATGGACTTCAACAGCGTAGAGGAAGTGCTTACGCAGTGCAGAGCAGCAGCACCGCAAAGGCACCAGAGGGACAGCGCAGATTAGAAGCAGAGGGTGCTTCAGTGTTGAGGTGCACCCAGACTGACTTGTACATCAGGATTTTGGGTGATGTTTTCAGTTGCTTACTTCTCAGCAACTGAGTTTCAATGCAACAGTTAGCAGTGGTAGTGCTATAGGTAGCATGATGCAGCATTTGAGAGGGAGCTACAGTACAGATGAGGCAATGTCAATGGCAGTGACATGGGCAGCAGTATAGATAGCAGCAGCACATTGGATGAGGAGCAGCAGATGAGCATCAGCAGTGCAGAGGAAGGATGTCGTGGATCAAAGTGATGCTTCAGGTTGAAGTGTTACTAGAGCACATTCCTCGCTAAGAGGGAGTGTTGATTTTTGGGTAGCATTGGATGTGCTCTAGCTCCGAAACTTTGTGGAGTGACTAGAACACATGAGATCTCCAAGACCCATAAATCGTTTGGATAAATTCCACCCGGAGCTTAAGTTATTCAAATAATTAATTATCTTAATGGGGGCCCTAAGTCTAACTTAGGGAAATTACATAATTAAAGTGAATTAATTTAAACATGTGGGTGAGAATGTTCTAAGTGACGAAGATCAAGTCTTTTCTAATCTTAGTCGTCGATTGGAGATTAGATCACGGTCGTTGATTCGTCAACTGGAAAAGTATTAAAGGAAGGCTTGGGGTCAGTTGGAAGATACACACAGAGGAGCAGCACTTGAGCTAAGTCGAAATTCTGGGACGCGGTTTGTTGAAAATTTCGGAGTGAGCCTGCATTGCAGTGAGGGGTAGTTCGGCAGCGGGATTTGCATCCAAGGCCGAGAATACAACAGCAAAGAGGCAGATCAGCACCAGAGAGTCAGCGCAGGCCTAGGAGGGGTGACACAAAGCCAGCAGGGCTCACGCAAAGGAGACGCAGAGCCAGAGAGGGTGACACAGCCACTCGTAGAGCTACGCTAGGGTTTCTGTGGGGCAGATCGCGCAGCTATCCAGCAAATCAATTTATGAGTCGGGAAGGCTCACGGAGAGGGTGATGCAACCACTAGGAGAGGTGACGCAATCTAGCTTGCTGAGTGACTGGGGACTGCGCAGTCACCTTTGGGGTTTCTTCATCCAGTTGTTGGATCAGCCATAATATTTGTCTCCGGATAGAGGTACTTCTGCCAAGGATTTTCTCTATTGGGTGAGCCGGATTTGGCACCCTAGATTGTATTCAAAAATCTGCTTAATAATATAAACCTCCAGAACTGTTGCACCAGTTTTCCCGCATTGGGTCTTTCCGGGGACATTTGTCCAAAAAATTTGTGTCCTTTGTCTATGTGCTTTACTTATTTTTCAGCACTTGATCTGTATAATTGTGTAGGCTGCAGTGTATTTACTTTGATGTTTACCTGAATTAGTCAGAAAATAACTTGTTAATTAAAAAAAACAAGTAGGAGAAGTAAATCAGATTTACTGCAGTAGGGTTTCAGGTTTAGATTCAGAAATTTTCACATATTCTCCTGCTAGTTCATAACAATGTGGAAAAAGTCGAAGTCGGGATTAAATCGGCAAGGGTCCAAAAGTTGAAATACTCGATAAAGTCGGGAGTTTTTTGAAAAAGTCTGCAAAACTAAAAAAATACAAAAATATTCATTTTTGGAAAAAATCCTGATTTTTCCAAAAAAATTAAAAAATTATTAAAGAAACTACCTCACTCAAGATTTTTTCGAAAAAGTCGGCAAAAAGTCGGGACTTCGAGGATAAAATCGCAACTTTTTCAGGGATGAAAAAGTCGACTGATAAAGTCGGCTCAGCGAAAAATTCGGGATTTTTTCAAAAAGTCGGGACTTTTTGCCGACTTTTTCCACATTGGTTCATAAGCAAAGAGCAGTTTAATAATGAACTCTAATTGAGAAATATGTTGATATTTGTATCCTTTAGAAACTCATTTGTGCCATTCTTGATCTACTCTAAAAAAGTAACTACTACAGCTATGCCAGATCCAGTAGTTGCAATATCTACCTTGGATTGCTTTACTGTTGTAGTAAATAATGCCTTGGAAGTTGTTTCATTGTATAAATCTTTGATGAGGGTTTCAAGGAAAGCATAGTTGTCTTGATTATCAATTATAACTGCTTTCTTTATATATGCTAAGGATGCTATCAAGGCCACAGTTGATGGCTATGGAGTTTGGGTGGTTGAACAAATTCATTCCAAAGCCGGTGGTAATGGAGTTTGAGGGGTTGAATAGATTCATTCCAGAATCCAAGGTTTGCCATTGAAAAAGACATTTCTAAAGTTTCCACTACGTTGGCACTGCAGGGAAGGAGTAACAAAACATAACTCAATGAACTCAGACCAAGGGAACAGTGGACTTACTACGCCTCCTCTGGATATATATGTATTTATGTACATATATTCCTAGGAAAAAAATGTAGCTTTTATTTCAAGCAGAAAAACGGTCACATTCCCTATGTGCAGTAAGCACCCTGAAATTCTACTCTACTCAGGCAATCAGAGAAAATTTGAAGCATAGTGGTTTCTAATATCTAAGCTAAGATGACAATCCTGAACTCAGGGTCTGCGGAATACATCCAAAAAATAAATCAAAGGTAAAGACCCTCTGAACATTTCACATATCGTGCATTCCATCAGGCTATAAAAAACTCAGAGAAGAGTCAAAAGCAATGTTTGAAATATTATAACAACAAACAAATTTAGAGAACATGTAAAGATCTCACTGTAACTGGCAGAGAGATGTCAAACTCTGCTTCCAATACCTTCCAACATCCTCCAGCTAACTCCGACGCCCTTTTGGACAGATCATCAACTTCCATATTAAACTGCCAGTAGATGTGTACATAGGAGTTGACAGAGAAAATTGGTTCTACAACTTGACTTGACAAAAAGGGGTCTCGGGAATAGATTTTGCATACCTATCGATCCTATTACCTAGCCTATTACTAGTTTTGAATCACCCAACTCGTAAACGTGATTTCTAGGGCCAACCATATAAAAATCTTGGATTTCATTGGAGATTTAACTTTCCAAATCTTCCCCACCACCAAGCTGCTACTGCTGCTTCATCATCAAAGATAGCCTTGTAACACAAGCTAGCTGTCAACAGTCATATGGCAGGATTGTTGGACCATACTAAATTATCACCCTCCAACCTCAACCTGATAGAACACTGAGCCAACCTCTGAGTGTAATCCTTCCATAGATCTGCATCCAAACCTTCCAATACTAGAGACTAAGCATTCATCCATCCTTGTTGCCACTGGCCAGATATCAGTAACAGTTGGATTTGCAACATCAGCTAGTACTAGTCTGCCTTGTTCATTCAATGTATTTAACATGTGCTACAGGAGATGATGCTGCCCCACACATCCCATCCAAGGATCTATCCCTAATCTTACCTTCTCTCCATCCCACATTCTCCATGCAAGCCAATTCCCAATAGAGAAGGATAGGACTAGGGCTTTCCAGATAATCAAAGCATTTGTAATAGATTTAACAAGTGTTTTGGGCCTTGGCTCCGGATCCAATCTCAGAAGTCAGTGGGTCAAGATATTTTTGCAATATAACATTATGCCAAAGACCTTCGCCGTTGATGACCCTCTAGATGCTCTTAGCAGGTAATGCTTTGCCGAACTGATGTATATTTTTTAAACCCCACCCACCAGCATCCTTGATCTTGGCTATTCTCTTCCAATTGACAAGCAATTTCATCTTTTTCTCTCCTTCCACTCCACGAAAATTGAAAACAACTTTTTCTGATCTCTTCCAACATTTCAACAGGGATATTGGACATAGAGCAAAAATAAACAGGACTTGTTTCAAGAACAGATTTTACAAAAGTCAACCTACTGCCTATAGACAGCTACCCATTTCATGCTGCAGTAATATTTGTCAACGTTTTGATAGAGCCAGATCCATTGTACATACCCATAATCATTTGGCTTTAACATAGATCACAAGTGTTTAAAACCTTTATTGAAATGAGAATATTCTGGAAACTAATTCGTCTTGCCCATGGTGAGTTCTATTTGAAATAGTTGATGATTTATGCTCACTGATTTCCATACCTGTAGCTGTACAGTACAACTCACCATGTGAGTTGTACTAATTCCTCTTGCCTTTGTTTGAAGTAATTAATTGATTATTTATGTTCACTGATTTCCATGCCTGTAGCTGTACAGTACAAACAAAGAATTCGTAATTTAGGACCTCCCTTAGAGTACCATTTCCAAACAATGGAACATCATCTACAAAAAGCAAATGTGTTAAGGCCAAGACCCTCCCCATCCTAATCCCTATAATTGATCCACTCCTTCGATATTCATTTACAATCCTACTCAAGCCTTGAACTACAATAATAAAAAGCAGAGGAAACAAAGGGCAACCCTGTCTAAGACCCCTGGATGGCTTAAAAAATCTTGCTGATCCATTTGGAGGTTTGCTCTAACTGTTCCATACGCTCGTTCCCCATCCCCGCTGTTTTCCATTCCAGAAACCAGTGTAACATAGGAAAAATCTTAATTAACATCCTCTGACTCTCTGAAAAACCCAGAAACTCCTGAATAATCCTTACTTGCAACCCTCGAGCAAGATGGCAGAGGCCCTCTCCTAGACTCAAAGTGCTATGAACAACATAATTTCTCACATGTGGCTCAAGCACGCCGCTCTATGGCAATCACCAAAGCCATAAACATGTCCTGATTCTTCATTTTTTCCATATGAAAATCCTACTGAAGCGACCTTTACTACACATTAAGACCAGTTAATTGAAATTTTGACCCCTAATATTGTCGGAGCATTAATACCCAACAGAGCCAAACTGTGACACAAAAAGCAATTGCTAAAATTTATTTTGTATGTTAAGCGAACACTTGTTTCAAATCTACAACTTAAGTTGTAATACTTATCAAGACGGTTACCATGTTTCCTAAATAAAACAAGTCCTAGCTTGCATGCACAATTATAATATTCCCTTGAAAATGCTTACATGTGATCTTAATGGCATGCAAATTGCAATGACTAAAGTACGAGGATAGTCCGTGTTGGGTCCTTCGTTTTGGAGACATGGTTTTGTCGTGTTTTGACGGTTGACCATATTTTGCCCTATTGTCGCTCAGAGTGTACATGCACCGCAACAACTGCTCAGGGCAGGGGTTGTCACTTTGATCCCCGCCCACTCCGTTCTAACTGTCTCCCAACAGCAGGCTATGGGGGGTAGTCCCTATGGAAACAAGATGATGGAAGACAAGTTAGGAACCAAATTGTCCAGAAGACATAGTTGAGTGACCTAGTTACTTGGCAAAATTTAGCAACAACCAAAGATTTGATTAGATTCAGAAATGAGACCAGTGCCTTATGGAATCAAAATTCGTGCTTGTTACAAATGAAGACCAAGTAACCCGATGGACAACCACTGCTTAAATGATTAACTAACCTATAGGAGATATAATTCCTAAGATCTAAGTATGATGTAAAGATATTGGTTACTTTTAAATTATATGCCTAGTTTAAATGGAACCTCTCTCTTAACTTTTTTGAGATTAATCTTTAGAGAAGGTTGTGAGACAGAAGCCAATGAGAAGCAAGCAAAGGCTTGATTAACGATACCTCCCCCTGTGTTTAAACCACCCAGTGCCTCCAGCGCGGCAGAGATTGTGGCTCTAACGACTGCAAGGTCATTGTGTTCACCACTAAAAAGGGGCTGAATCTCTCAAGCTAGATGAGAAAGGGTTGTCCTAGGAATCTATCAACCAAGCTTATGCTTGGAGGTAAATTATTGGTGCAAACTAAGACTAGAATGCTTATGCAATGGTTATGAGCGAGTACTTTAAGTTATGGTGAAATCTTTAAAGACAAGAGTACTTATAAATCGAATGCAATCTTACAACCAAGAAAGTGCCAATAAGTCATAACTTAATGTCAAATCTTCAAGATGTCAATTATTCAAGATAGACAATTAACAATCTTATGCCAAGATTATGTTCTTAGACAATGCCAATATTGAAAGATGCTCAATTAGAATAAAACATAGGATTCCAATTTCTCAAGATATACAACAGAATTACAAAAGTTTCTCAAGATTATGATAGAGCACAAGATTATGAACTTAACTTAGAGCACTTATTCAACACTATTTCAACCACAATGTCAATTAGATCTTAATGCCAAAGTGACTTAGACCACCAATAAGATTAGAAGATGTTTGAGTGATTTAAGTGCAAAGTTTGACAATTCTTATAACTAACACAAGACAACCAATTGTTAGAACTTAACAACATAAACCACCATGAACCAAATAAATCATGAAAGAGCCACTTATGATGAAGTATAAGACAGCAGTGAATACATAACTTTAAACCAAGAAATTGCCAAACATATGAAGCAGAAAATTACCAATAAGCAGCCTAATGACTTGCCAAAGTAAATTTATGAATTTCAATCCACTTAAGATGCCACATTCAGTGTATATCAGATCTGAAAACTCTTATTACAGCAGTAAGAAAAGTATGCAATTAGTGGACTATTAGTGCGGTAACTTATGCCAAAATATGCCCAAAACTTCCTATATGCTGAAAAAATTATGAATGAGCAATTATGATTTTTTAGGGCTTCTTAAGATGTGTTATTCAGAAATTATCAGATCTAATATATTCAGTTATCCAGAGATTTTTCAGCAACCAAATAGGTAGATCTAGGCTAGATATTTAATTCCCAAGTGGCCAAAACACTAGAAAACTTTTTATCATGAAATTATTAAAGTGTTTAGACCACTTAGATGTGATTTTAGGGCATTTAATTCATTGCTACAAAGAATTTATTACAGCAGAAGCAGAACAGAAATAAAATGAGGGTTTAGAGAGCAAACCCTAGGCCTAAGATCTTGTAGAAGACTTGCCCAAATTTGCCAAAATTTCTCCAATGTACATGGCACCTGAAAACACACGATTTGAGCCAATTTCTCTACAAAACACACCAAGTATTCAATCCAAAAAATTCAGAGATGAGCAGAGAGCAAATTAGGGCCAAAGAGGGCCAACACTAGGCCCAATAGGGCTAGTGTCGGGCTAGGAAAGGCCTAGCGGCTAGAGCTTGAGGATAAATGAGGGCTGAAAAGGAGGCAAAGAGAGGTCGGAAGGGAGAACGAAGGACAGAAGATGTAATATTCATTTTTCTAGTATCCCTTATGATATGGTTAGGATGGACTTTCAGAGTTGGGAGCAGATAGATCACAGGTGCAGGTTGGCGTCATCGGCGGGCCCTGGGGGCTTTTGGAGGGGTTTTGAGGAGTTCTTATGAGGTCCGATGGTATTCGCTTGGTATATTCCACCATCCGCACAGTTTGCCTTTCGTTTCGTTGCATTCCGACAACTTTCAGAAAATTGAGTTATTGATGGGCCTAACTCAATTAATTATGCCTAAGGTGGCATTTCGGAAGGAATTCTTGGTAGAACACCTTAGTGTAATAGCTCGTTGGAACCAGAACGAGAAGATCTATAGGATGGGATGGCTAAGAGTGATTTTCAGGGACATGAGAAGACATGGCGACCAATTGACCATTTTCCCGCATTAAAAATAATATTTAATTAAGGGAAACGTGCTCAATGATTAAAATAATAATAAAATAAGAGCTTCTAGAAGAGTCCATCAGATCTATAAAAAGAGAAGGAAGGGCCATTAGAGAACATATTGGATTTGATATTGCTTCTTGTATGTGAGGCTGAGAACTCGGTTCTCTACTCCATTGGTAGCCCCAGGACGGAAAACCTCGGGTGATTTAGAGAGATTGGGTGAGCACCCATCTCCCCTGGGTGAATTCATCCAAAATTCACAAGAGAGCTTAGCAGTGGCAGTTTAGTTCAATTGGAGGGCCAGCGTAGCAGTGCAGCAGATTATCTCGAAGGCCAAAATCTCATCTCAGCTATTTTGGTTGTACTTGCATGTAACCCCAGTTATATATTATAATAAAAGCTGAGATTATCTTCTATTCATGGTGTTATGGATTTGCATGCATTTTCTCTGTTTAATTTTACATGGCAATCTTTTGTTAATTAAATAGTTATTTATTGAAGAAATTCTGGTTAAGTGCATTTCCGCAAAATTTGCCAAAATATTTTGTTTAAAATATTACAAAAGAGGAGGACAAAGGAGGCCAAAGTGACGAAGGGGCTTGAAAAGCCCACGGCAAGCCCAAAAGGTTGTCGTCTAGAGTCAAAGAGGGGGGTCGAGTGGCCTAGAGGCCACGACTATCCCTGAAAAGGCCTTAGACCCTCAACGTTGGGCCAAAAGTGGGAGACCGAAAGGCTTAAAGGCTACGGCCAGCCTTGGACGGGCCGAAAAAGATGACGATAGGCCTTCAAAGGGTAATGCAGAGGCTTAGGAGGAAGAAGTTGGCCCTGGAAGAGGTAGATCCGGGCCCGAGAGTCCCAAAACTTGAAACCCTTGCTCTGAAAAATTAAATTCGTTGTAAATTCTTCAATGGTTGGCCCTGCAAAAATTCTTAGAGGCTAGATCTTACCCTCAAGGGCCTAGATCTAGCTCTATTCTAGCTCTTCCACTTGATCACACCTGCAAAAAATGACTTCAAAATACCCAAAACCCCAATATATACAAAAATATCAAAACCCCAACTAGAGAAATAATTTACAAAATATATTATACAAATTTATTTACAAATGTACAAATATAGGATGTTTTTGAAAGGAATTTTGAGAAATAAATTTTTTAAATATTTTTTGATAAATGGCTAAGTGTACTTCGAAGAATAGATGCAAGCTACAGCCTTAACGAAGTTAGATAAACCATAAAAATATTCGCAGTCCAAACAAGGTCAGCCTACGTCCACAGTTTGTGAACTTGGAGCCTAAGGACTTGTTGATTTTTTGCAGCATCGGAAAGTGTTCCAAGTCTCAAAATTTGTGAGGACGCTTGGACATCAGTCTTCCAAAGAACCCATAAACCGTTTGTGGAAATTCCACTCGGTTCATGTCTTATTAAAATAATTAATTATTTTAATGGAGACCCTAAGTCTAAAGTTACGAAAATTAAATAATTAATGGGTATTAATAAGACAGAGTGTGAAGCTTCTAGAGAACGAAGATCAAGTCAAGTTTTAATCTTAGCCATTGATTAGATTTCTAATTTGTGACATTGATTCATCAATCAGAAGATTATAAAATAAGGCTTGAAGGTCATTTGGAAAGTAAGTCGAGTATACACTCAGTACCCGAAGGAGATCGATTTTGAAGGAATAGAATTCGATTTCAGAGGGAGAGTTGCAGGGCAGAGTTGCAAAGGTAGAATGAGAAGAGGGAGCCAGCAGTGACTGAGCTAGAGGACAGAGGGACGTAGAGGGCCACAGAAGACAGCGCAGTGAACCCACGCAGAGTGATGCAGTCCAGCACAGGGACTACGCAGAGAAACACGCAAACAGAAGCAGAGGGATTCAGAGGCTCTTCCGGGTGTCAGAAAATTTTCGGGAGGGTCCGAGAATTTTGTCTCAGGTGTTTTCTAAATGTATCTGCCAGTGTATTTCTTGTAAAGATTCATTTGCTGAAGAATAATAATAAAACCCTCATCTGCTGCATCGGTTTTCCCACATTGGATTTTTTCGGGGACAATTGTCCAAAAATAAATGTGTACACGTGATTGTTTCTTATGCTTATGTTCCTTATTGTTCCTTTCTCTGCATATGTAATTATGAATGTTGCAGTAGTATTTATTTCAAAATTTACTGATAGATTTTTGTAAATAACTTATCGAAGTAATAAGTAGGAGAAATAAATCTGTCACTGCAACTGTATATTTCTAGATTGAAATTTTCACATGGTATCAGAGCCAGAGATGAGTAAGAGGAACGAAGAACCGGCAAGTGAACGGGAATCTGACATTGTAGAACAAATGGATCACGATGTTTCTATTATGGCATCCAAACTGGAAGAAGAGTTTGCTTGTGTGTCAAGCACTACTTCTCTTGAAGTCTGGTACATTGACAGTGGGGCTTATGCTCATATGACGGGAGTGCGGGAATGTTTCTCCAACTACCGAGAAGAGCAGATGAACTTTAAAATTACCATGGGTAATAAAGTAAAATGTACCCCTATTGGAAGAGGTACCGTAGTATTTCAAATAGAGGCTAGAAATAAGCTTCGGGCCACTAATGTGTTGCATGTGCCTGGGTTGGGGATGAACTTACTCTCAGTGTCTCAACTTCAAAACAAAGGTTACGACGTTTACTTCATTGGCAACAGAGTTTACGTCAAACACCCAAGTTGGAAGAAGAAAGCACAAATCGAAGTAAGGAGCAACAAACTTTATAAGTTACAGCTCAAATCTCCAATGGCACTTAATAGGCAGCACTGATGAGAAGGACTTGAATGAACTATGGCACAGAAGAATGGGACATTTGCATCATGGGGCATTAAATATTCTCAAGAAAACTGTCACAGGAGTTCCAGAACTGAGCACCAAGCGAGACGATGTATGCAGAGGGTGCATGTTGGGAAAGTATGCCAAGGCAGCGTATCAGAGAAGTAGCAATAGGGCTAAGAGTGTATTGGGTTTGATACACTCGGATATCTGCGAACCAATGTCCACTAGAGCTCTTAGTGGTGCCAAATATTTCGTCACCTTTATTGATGACCATTCCAAGAAGACCTGGATCTACTTTCTAAAGACCAAGGACGAAGTCTTCAGTCGTTTCAAAGTGTTTAAAGCTCTGGTAGAGAATTTGACAAGAAAGCGGATCAAGGTGTTCCGTTCAGACAATGGTGGAGAGTACACTGATAAGGAATTCACAGGGTTCTGCGCAAGGGAAGGTATCAAGAGAGAGTGGACCACTCCATATAATCCGAAGCAAAATGGTGTGGTAGAAAGAAAAAATAGAACTATTGTCGAAGCCACAAGGGCAATGTTGTATGATCAAGACATGACCAAATTTTTGTGGGTTGAAGCTTGTAATACAGTTGTCTACGTTCAAAACAGGATTCCTCACAATGCATTGGGAAAGAACACGCCAAAAAGTGTCTTCACTGGCAGCAAGCCTGAAGTGAGTCATTTTAGGATCTTTGGCAGTACGGCATATTGTCATGTGTCCAATGAAAAGAGGACGAAGTTGGACATGGCTGCAGAAAAGGGGTATCTGGTAGGATACAGCAAAAATGCAAAGGCTTACCGCATTTACATTCCGGAGAGCAGGAAAGTTGTAGTGCGGAGGGATGTGAAATTCATGGAGGAGAGGGCCTTCAGGAGATCGAGGACGAAGTTGGACATGACTGCAGAAAAGGGGTATCTGGTAGGATACAGCAAAAATGCAAAGGCTTACCGCATTTACATTCCGGAGAGCAGGAAAGTTGTAGTGCGGAGGGATGTGAAATTCATGGAGGAGAGGGCCTTCAGGAGATCCCGAGAGTTTCCTTCTGCTATGCAGTCTAAGGAGGATCCGCTGGTTCAACCACAACGACCTGTAGAAGATATTGCGATTGCCTCTCCAAGGCATGGGGATCCAAGGGACACTTCTCCAGAGGACTTGCAGGAAGGAGAGCAGGTAGATCCACCCACTACCAGTGGGAGAACGAGCAGGGAACTACGAAAAATTTTGAGGGATGCAGAGGACTTTGTCGAAGCCCCCCGAGATGTGAAGAGACAGCGCAAGCAGCCTGATAGGTACCGAGCCTTGGTTGCACAGGTTGGGGAACCTTCTAGTTTTTGGGAAGCAGCGCAGCACTAGGTATGGGTAGATGCAATGGTGGAAGAGTACAGTTCCATCATGACGAATGATGTCTGGGAAGTGGTTCCCAGACCACAGGACAGATCAGTTGTAGGTTTAAGGTGGATCTACAAGATCAAGTATGTTGCAAATGGCAGCATCGAGAAATTTAAAGCCAGGTTTGTGGCTAAGGGGTATGCTCAGAAGGAAGGGATAGATTATGAAGAAACCTTCGCCCCAATAGCCTAATATACTTCCATTAGATCCGTGATATCCCTTGTTGCACAGATGGGATGGGAGATTCACTAGATGGATGTCAATATTGCATTCCTTAATGGGGTGATAAAAGAGGAAGTGTACATTGAACAACCGGAGGGCTTCGAGACGCATGAATAGAAGACTCATGGTGTAGGCTTAAGAAAGCCTTGTATAGACTAAAGCAAGCCCCTAGAGCTTGGTATGGTTGAATTGACAGCTACTTGCAGAAGATGGGATTTGTCAAGAGTGACGCAGATCCCAACCTCTACTATCTAAGGGTAGGGAATGAGCCCCTGATACTGGTTCTATATGTAGATGATCTATATTTGACAGGGTCATCGAGGCTCATCAAGGACTAAAAGGAGAGGCTGGCTACAGAATTCGATATGAAGGATCTAAGGCTGATGCACTATCTTCTGGGGTTGGAAGTTTGGCAGCAGAAGGGGGAGATCTTCCTTTGTCAAGGAAGATATACTACAAAAATTCTGAAAATATTTCAGATGGAGGACTATAGACCCATGACAACTCCAATGATCATCAACTAAAAGAAAATCAACACGTCCGAAGATGATGAGGCTAATCCTACATTGTATAGGCAGCTCATAGGATCTCTGATGTATCTAGTGAACACTATGCCAGACATTTGTTATGTTGTCAATACCCTCAGTCAGTTCATGGTGGAACCTAAGAGAGCTCATTGGGCAGCAACAAAACATGTTCTCAGATATCTTCAAGAAATAGTCGAGCTTGGACTGAAGTACACCCATGGCAATGACATCAGGTTGAGTGGGTTCACCAACGCAGATTGGGCAGGGAGTCCAGTAGATCGGAAGAGTACCAGTGGGTATTGTTTCAGTCTTCGATCAGGGATGACCTCCTGGTGCAGCAGGAAACAAAAATCCGTGGCGCTGAGCTCAACAGAAACAGAATATATGGCAGCTAGCACAGCTTCGTCTGAGGCCATATGGCTTCGGAAACTGCTTGTGAACTTACTGAAGGAGAAGATGGAAGCGACCAGTATTCTATGTGATAATCAGAGTTGCATCAAGCTCTCTGAAAATCCTGTGTTTCATGATCGGTCAAAGCACATCGACATTAGGTGTCACTTCATCAGAGACTATGTCCAACGAGGAGTTGTATAGTTGTTATACACTCCAATACGAGAACAAGTGGCAGATATCCTCACGAAGGCTCTAGGGAAGACCAAGTTTGTCTATTTCAGAGAGAAAATGGGGATGATCAAGAATCCATTTCAGAAGCAGAAGTGGATCAGGATTCAGAGGGAGTTGCAGTACAAATGAGGTAGTGACAGTGGCAGTGTCATGGGCAGCAGTACAGAAGGCAGCGGCGCAACAGATGAGGAGCAGTAGCCAGAGATCAACAGCGCAGAGGATGCTTCAAAACAGAGCAGCATGTAGTAGGCATATTGCTAGAACACTTTCCTCGCTAAAAGGGAGTGTTGATTTTTTGTAGCATCAGAAAGTGTTCCAAGTCTCAAAATTTGTGAGGAGGATTGGACATTAGTATTCCAAAGAACCGAGAAACCGTTGTAGAAATTCCACTTGGTTCATGTCTTGTTAAAATAATTAGTTATTTTAATGGAGACCCTAAGTCTAAACTTAGGGAAATTAAATAATTAATGGGTATTAATAAGACAGAGTGTGAATCTTCTCTAGAACAAAGATCAAGTCAAGTTTTAATCTTAGCCATTGATTAGATTTCTAATGTGGGTCGTTGATTCATCAATGAGAAGATTATAAAAGAACGCTTGAGGGTCGTTTGGAAAGTAAGTCGCACATACACTCAGTACCTAAAGGAGATCAATTCTGAAGGAATAGAATTCAATTTCAGAGGGAGAGTTGCAGGGCAAAGTTGCAAACGTAGAAGGAGAAGAGGGAGTCAGCAGTGACTGAGCTTGAGGACAAAGGGACGCGGAGGGCCACATAAAGCAGCACAGAGCTGCAGGGTAGTGAACCCACGCAGAGCCCACACAGAGTGACGCAGTCCATCGCAGGGACTGCGCAAAGAAGCACGCACACAGATGCAGAGGGAGTCAGAGGCTCTTCCGGGTGTCAGAAAATTTTCGGGAGGGTCTGAGAATTTTGTCTCGGGTGTTTTCTAAATGTATATGCCAGTGTATTTCTTGTAAAGATTCATTTGCTGAAGAATAATAATAAAACCCTCATCTATTGCACTGGTTTTCCCACATTGGGTTTTTATGGGGACAATTGTCCAAAAATAAGTGTGTACATGTGATTGTTTCTTATGCTTATGTTCCTTACTGTTCCTTTCTCTGCATATGTAATTGTGAATGTTGCAGTAGTATTTATTTCGAAATTTACTGATAGAATTATGTAAATAACATATCGGAGTAATAAGTAGGAGAAATAAATCTATCACTGCAATTGTATATTTCTAGATTGAAATTTTCACAAAACTGAGGAACCTGCAAACACTATATATTTTCCTCAAACAATCTTGTTTGGCACATGGCGAATCAGTTCACTTAAGATAGACCCAACATCTACCAATAGAATGTTCTTATCCCCATCTAATGAATAAACAAACTTAAAAATTTAAGCACGATATAGGAATTTCTACACCCATCACATACCACAAATCAGTGGATGATAAACACCATGAACTGCACCCCAAAGTCTTTATTATGATTCAACAAACGTTCCCAGCGGGACAGTAGTGTTACATCAGTTTTTCTGCAGAATTTTCTTAGCCAAACATCAGATGGTTTTTGACACAAATGACTCTCTAATTTATAGATAAACCCTCCAAGTGGAAAAATAACGGCTAGTTGACTTGATCCTCGTCAAAATAATCTCGGTCGTTGATAAATCTTTGATGATCTTTTAATCTCTGTCGTTGAAAATATTAATTTTGAGAAATTTTCGAATTTCTCATTAAACCCATTTTTATTAGCTCAAAAATAATTATTTTGAGTTAATTTACTCAAAAATTTGACTTTGACTTAATCACCAAGGCCCAAGGGTCCATTTTTTTCTTGAAATTTCCAATATTCCCTTGGTAGGGATCTCCAAAAATTAATTTCTTTGATACCCACGAATTTTTCCACTGGGAGAATTTAATTTCTCTAAGACTCTAATTTTGATTCTAATTAATTAATTTTCTGGCTTAGGATTATTTTACTTTTTGCCAGAAAAATTAATTAATTGACACTTGAGGGGATTAAATATTTTTCCACCCTCTAATATTTTAACCACGGTGTCTAAGTATGAGGGACCATGCACTAATTTTTTTTATTTTTATTTTTACATAAGATTTTACATTTACAACCCTCAAAGAGGGAACACCCATTCGGTGTAGACCGTCAAATTACACGCCCAATTCTGCGACGCAATTTGATCTAAGTAGACCCAGTGATTTGTAATTGTTAAAATTGGACAACTAGGTCCAAACTCCGAGTCGTGCTGCTCAGATGACGATCCCAATATTTTTATTGGATTCCTCTTTCGGAGAGGTGTAAGATTGATCCAAAGATCATCTCAATCGGATGAGCAAAACATGTACTTTGAATTTATTCCACTTATGTGCTAGGTCAGCTTGGAATAAAATATTGACTTAAATGTCTTAAAGGACGTGTCACACACCCTCAAAGATTCCTATATATTGGAGAGACTTAGAGTTCATTTGACACAACATTGTGTGGAGGAATTCTCTCTCTCTCTGAATAGCGTTGGAGCTGCGTAATATATGGACTATTCTTTGTTTGGGTTGTTCTGGAGTGATGTGTGACACGCTTGGCTGAATGACCTATTGGAGACTTTGCTGGTAGAAGCATCCTGTTGATCGCCGTAACGCCACCATTTATTATCTCTATTTTGGCTTGTCTTCTATTGATCTATTAGTATGTTCTATCTTCTTCAGCATTGTGCCCTAATCTGAAATGGCATAGAACATGTTCAGAAACTTAACATGGTATCAGAGCATAGGAGAAGACAAAGCCCATCTTATCTAGGGCAGTGAGATAAGGAGCTGTAAACAGATGTTTGTTTGGGTTTGAAGAAGGTTGTAGCTACAACAGGTTATTAGCAAGCAGCCGTAGGTAACATTAAAGCAACAGTGCCAGTCGATCCAAGAGTTCTAGATGCCATGTTGTTGTATCTCATATACCAATACGGAAACCCTCATACGGAAACACATCTGTTCGGCTGGGAATCTGACTTGGCCGTGGAAAAGGCCAGAGAGCAGGTGGCTGCCCTGATCGACGCAAGCCCTAAATAAATAATCTTCACCTCGAGTGCCACTGAATCGAACATCATATCTGTCAACTATTAACCATGTCATGACTGTTCACAACGAGTTCTGGCCTCCCTAGAACCATTTTATGCAACGGTCAAATTAATCCTTTGTTTTATGGTGTTTGTTTTCTAGCTGCCGTGGATGGCACGACGCCGAGCGGTGGCAAGGAATCGAGCTACTTCTGTAACCCGGGCAGGTTAGATGAGTTTGAACCTGCAGGCAGACAAGACATCGTAAAAACTTGCCGAAAAGGAGCCTTCTAAAACAATTGAGCCGTCGTCTCAAAATTTCGGGCTCACGACAGTGATTTTTGCAGGGCCGGAAGACAAAAGATTCGATCCTTGTTCCGGCCCAACCAGATTTCCGTCCATCCGTCGAATTATGGGTTTGGTCGCACCAACGATGCCGATGTACGTGATTCGCGAGAAGAAAATGTTTTGATCGATCTATACAGGCCCCTGAGACTGTACATCGTCATCCTCTACTCCGAGCATGAGGCGCTGACTGTGAATCAGATGCGAAACAATGCTCGCTGGAATCCCGTCGCGATCTCTTGCAGAATTACTACAAGGCCCTGTGCGTTATGGATTTCATGCTCCCAGGTAACGCACATTTTTTTTATAGATAGGCATTTTTTTTTTCAAAGACTATGCGCAGTCGTGCTCGGCATGGATAGCGTGGATAGACTAAAAAGTGCGTTGGATCGTTGATAAGATACATGAATTGTTGGTGATCAAGTATAGATAGGCGTTCGGGGATTAATGCTCTGCAATTAAGAGCGTTTTGTATGCACAAATCTAAGCGGCGAATCCCATGGACGGTTGGATGATAGTCGTGCATTCGATTTGGTGCTGCATTATGCCTGTCTCTGCATTATGCTGGTTCACAGCCCTTATAAATTATGTTCTGGAAGTCTTACTCTAATTTTCTGTAGGGGTAGAGACCCTAAGAAGGAAACATATGCCTGTGATTTACACCCCAGTGTCTATGTATCTTGTATACAGGCCCTGTATATATGTATGTCCTAAAGTGAGCCGAAAACCAGTCCCTGCAAGTTTACCCACATTGAAAAGTCTTTCGGCGTTGGCTTTTGGGTTACTGTGGGACTTCCATGGCTGCTGGTTGTATTGTGTTGGATTGTGAAAGCCATACTAGGAGTGACAGGGACCCTTTGCTCATGGAACACTCAGAGATCTCATCAAATCAGGCACATGCAGTAAATATACCGGTCACTGCAAGCCCTTTAGCAATGACATCTGAGAGAAGGGGAAATTATCAGAGCCTTGTCACAGATAATCATTCATTCCCTCCTTCTGAATACGATGTTGCAATTACAGTGAGTTATATGATAGTGACCTTGATATGTCAGTGTACGTGGTGCTAGACTTAGTGGTCTTTTCTGCAGAGGTTCTCATTTTAAAGGAGACCTCTATAATGCAAGAGTGCACAGATCATGAAGTAGATTTTGTCTCTAAAAGTGAAGTTGGAAAAACTAAACCGAGGATTCTTCACATGAAAGGTCAAGAACTCTTTAGCTTTTAAGGAGATCATGGAGACTAGGAAAATCTTCAGCAAATTCTTTTAGGCTGGTGGTTGTGAGCTACACATAGGTGTCTTCAAATCGTTTGAAACTCTATGCAGATACTTGGAAAGTGATCAAATCCTGATAAGAATTTATGGGTCTGATAACGGATGGCAATAGTGGATCATATCATTCTAAGAAAACTGTCTGGAAGGAGTCATCTATATGTACAAAGACTTGGAATAATTCACTATAATTCATGAAAGTCTCGGACTTGTTGTGACAGTTGTGTTTGTTTGCGAGATTTTGAATTATTGTCCCTGGTTTGAGTTTTCTTATCTTGAGTTCGAGCTCCTTGAAGGCTCATACGTAGGTAAGGATGGTCAAAGATCCTACTGGTGGTGAATAAGAACAATGTTGTAGATTGCAGCCGCAGATCCAAGCTAAAGTTGGTCACAAACACAATGATTCCTAGATCTGTGCGTAAGCAAGACCACAATGATATTTAGAAAATGGCATACTGTGTCATTTACCACATCTTCAGGAGCTGGGTACTTATAACTGAGCTAGATTTGCTCAACGGAAAGGTATCATATAAAGTATCGACTAACATGAAGAAGGGTAAATTTCTGTGTTTGGAACATCTGTATGATTGGTTCCTAGATCTGTGCAATTTAGGAGACAAATTGCAGAACTGAGATCTGAAGACTTGAAGCCCTAGATCAGTCAACTATTAACTGTAAATCTGAAATTGAGAAACAGTGCTGGATGAGATACCAGATATAGCAGATGAAGCTCTCAAGTGCAGAATTATGAAAGAAGGAATCATGTTTGGATTCCTAGTTCTGTGAGTCACAGTAAAGAGGGTTGGTTGAGGAAGCTACAATAGACCTCCTTAGAATAACAAGACTTCTAACACAAGCTGAGGCTTGTTGATATATTCTCCCTGTTGGACAGCGACATAGAGATACACCTATGTAGCAGTAAGCATGTGACAGTAGCAGTCTCACATTAGAGCGTAATGGTAAAATGTGTTTCTGCAGCGTTCAGACACGTTGTTGGAAGTATTTAGCAAAAGACTGTGGTCTTGGATGGTTTTGACTATGGGAGAATAAAACTCCCTTCCAAGTTGGTGTCTGAGATGCCCTCATTTAAAAATAGATGTTCTTCTCTCGAGAGAGAAGCTGGCATTAAGAGGAAGAATACATCTCTGTATATACTCCTGAGCTAATATCATTGCTGGACGAAGGAAGATCCTCATGGCTCAAAGACATATGGCTTCAAAGGGGGAAATTCCGGAAGAAAACCAAGAAGCCATATAAATACCAAAGGTATCTAGCTGCCATGGGTACAATATGAGCCTGGATCATTTGCAGAAACTGGCAAGCATCAAAGTCTGCATAGATGCAAGGATGATGTTTGGGATATGGTTCCTAGGCCACAGAACAAAGTTGTTGTCACCTTGATATAAGATCAAGCATGGATCTAATGGAAAATTGTGTTGCCTCAGTCTTCTCTAGGAAGGCACTGATTATTATTGCACCTATAATCTATTATTTCCCTTGCTGCTACGCAAGGACGAAATCTTCATCAGATGGATGTAAAGAACGTTTTTTTGTGGCATGGTGCAATAAAGGAAGAGGTGTATTTAGAACAACCTCTGGGGATCAAAGTCTAGGATTGGGACACCCATGTCTGCAGATTGGAGAAAGCCCTCTATGGGCTGAGGCAAGCACCTTAAGCTTGGTACAAGAGGATAGATAGCTACCTAATGAAGCTGGGCTTCACTCGTAGTGATGTTGATCCGAACCTTTACTTCAAAGTTGATAGAGAAAAGCCTCTCATTTGGGTATTGTATGTGGACGACCTTTTCCTAACAGGTGTTGACCCTCTCATTCATCAGTGTAAGAGGGAGCTCGCTGCTGAGTTTGAGATAAAATACCTAGGACTGATGCCTAGGCTCGAAGGTCTAGCAGAGACCTGTCGAGATTTTCCTTTATCAATAAAAATACATTATGAAGCTTCTGGTATGGTGGACTGAAGGTCTGTGTCGACATTGATGGAGCTTAACTTTAATAAATTGAGTAGCAGCGCTGTTGGGCCCGTGTTAGCAAATCCTACTAAGTATCATCAACTCGTAGGGGCTCTGATGTTCTTAGTAAACACCCGTCCGGATGTATGTTGTGCAGTGAACACCTTGAGTCAACACATGGTTGATCATAACATTCACTGGGTTGGTGCCAAGAAACTCTTGAGATATCTCTATGGCACGATAGATCATGGGCTGAGATACACTGTCGAGAGCATGACACTCCTTGGATATACTGATGCTGATTGGGCTGGCAGTGTGATGGATCGTAAGAGCACATCTGGATGCTACTTCACAAGCAGATCTGCTTCGGGCAAGAAACGAAAGACGGTAGCCTTGAGCACCGCTGAGGTCGAATACATTGCGGCATGTATGACCCGTTGTGAAGTCACTTGGTTGCGAAAGCTCTTCAGTGAGTTGTTCGAGCATGTGCTAGATGCCACCGTTATCCTTTGTGATAATCAGAGGGGGATTCATTTGTCATAGAATCCCGGGTTCCACGATCGATCCAAGCATGTTGATGGCTAGTACCACTTTATCCAGGATATGGTACAGCGAGGCACCGTAAGGCTCGATCATATAGGAACTGATGAGCAGGTCGCGGATATTCTCACTAAGCCCCTGGGGAAGGTCAAGTTCCTAACCTTCCGTGAGAGACTTGGTATCGTGGATCGACCCTATGATGTGGGTCCTGTTGGACGATGAGCTCGAGGAGCTCTGGGGGGCTTTGGGGACAGCTTCTTGGAGCTATGAGCAACCACAAGGCTAGGCTTGCCAAACCTTGTTGGTGTGCTTGGAAGTTGTACCCCACCGTTGTGATTATTGAGTTGGTTCACCTCTCATTATCTGTGCCCCGTATGCATCCTACCCATTGAGTTCAGGGCTCATGGGAAGTACCTCTCATTTGGCCAATGAGGTGGGAAAAGCTAGAGACTAGTAACAAAGACTGATGGATGCATCAGAGATTGTCGTACTCTCTATCTAGGATGACACAGTCCAACCACTTGATCTGGGACCAAGTCTTGTGAGGTCTCGGACCTCCGCCTGACTTCGGGTCAGATGAACCAACTTTGGGTTGGTCGGAGACTCTTTGTGAGTCCGAGAGAGGTTTTGACCTCTGGGCTGAATCTGTCAGCCGGGAATGATGTCTTTGTGACTGACCCACTTCTGTTCTGAAATAAAGAGGCCAGCAAAGCAAGTTACGGCGGGATGACACACGATGTTTGGATTGCACTAGTGGACGGAGTTCTCCCTAATTGAGAGGGAGTGTTAAAATTGGACAACTAGGTCCAAACCCCGAGTTGTGCTGCTCAGATGACGATCCCAATATTTTTATTGGATTCCTCTTTCGGAGAGGTGTAAGATTGACCCAAAGATCATCTCGATCAGATGAGCAGAACATGTACTTTGAATTTATTCCACTTATGTGCTAGGTCGTCTTGGAATAAAATATTGACTTAAATGTCTTAAAGGACGTGTCAGACACCCTCAAAGATTCCTATATGTTGGAGAGACTTAGAGTTCATTTGACACAACATTGTGTGGAGGAATTCTCTCTCTCTAAATAGCGTTGGAGTTGCGTAATATATGGACTATTCTTTGTTTGGGTTGTTCTGGGGTGATGTGTGACACGCTTGGCTGAATGACCTATTGGAGACTTTGCTAGTAGAAGCATCCTACTGATCGCCGTAACGCCACCATTTATTATCTCTGTTTTGGCTTGTCTTCTATCGATCTATTAGTATGTTCTATCTTCTTCAGCATTGTGCCCTAATCTGAAATGGCATAGAACATGTTCAGAAACTTAACAGTAATAAAATAATTTAGCCAGCTAGCTTAAATTATTCTCAAATCACTTTTACATAAGACTTGACTAAAACACTAGGACTCGGCTAAGACTTTGACGAAGAATTCCACCCTAGCTTTGGGGTGAGGTTGGAGGGGAAAAATCTGCCAACCATCCGTGTTTAAAAACAGAGATGAGTTAGTGAGATGAAAAACCTCCTAGGATGAAATTTTCGCCAAAATAATAGGCTTACCTAGGTTGTTACATACATATAAGGTCTTACTAGCATCATTTAAATTACAAATTTGCAGAATGGGCTTACAATAACTCAATAAACAACTAATTGATGATCTGATCCTTTTGAAAAAATTGGTACATCTGTTTCCCTGGGACTTTGACAAACATGAGTGCAACATCTGGCTCCATATGGGGACATGTTGCTTCTCCATTAAGTAACATGAGAACCACAGAATCTTGCATCCAAGAAAACAGAAGTCCATCAAATAGATATCCATTCAAAATCGAAATCATCATGTATACATAGTAAATCTCGCTAGAATAGAAAAAATTCTACTCTAACAAATTGGAAAATAACAAGATGCATAAAATAAAACTAACCATTGACATGAAATAAAAAGGAATAGCGTTAGATATACAATACGAATGATACCCCATGGCATCAGATATCATCAATGTGGCACAATCTCAGGCATTTGCTTGCTGACTGGTAGATCAATAGGTTGTTTTTCAGATGTCCCTTGTCAAAATTTGACCCTTTTTGGTTGATGAATTTCCTGATCACTGTGTTGCTTGTCTGTGCCATACTGAACTCTCTTCCTTTTTCTGCTAAGAATGGAGGATGGCAAATGCAACGAAGAGAAATGATATACTGGTTGGACAAATTTTGACTCAAAATGTGGCAGATGACCCTGTGGTATAACTTCTTCACCATTTTCTAATCTCTTTGGAACTTCCACATGGTATCTTCTTTCTACTTCTCTGTATAATCTAACCACGCCACCTGTTGCTGCGAGAATAGTGGCGTAGGATAAATCCATCTGAATAGACCCACCTTAATCTGCTGCAACTTTCTAGACAGAAGCATCCCCCATACATCTGGTGCATCAATTATTGCTATGTCCATGGTGATGATCCTGTATGGGTAATTAGCCAATGAGACCTGTAGATCCTTAACCACACCAAGGACTTCAACCCTCTTAGAATCCATTGAGCAAATGTTATGATAAGGCCTATAAAATCTTAAATTTAATTGTTCCATAACTTTCATAGTCATTACATTTGTAGATGCACTGGAATCAAGCATGCAATTGTGGAGCAAATAATCATTTATGTCTAAAGTCAAGAAGAAGGGTTGATGATCTTCATTTGTCATGTAGCAATTTAGATCTTTTAACTTAATTTCTTCATCCTTGGGATTGTCATTACTATTATCCTGCTGAACCATACCCAAAGCCTTGAAGAAAGATGCCCTCTGAAATGGAATTTTAGAAGTTCAAGTAGTGGGACAAACATCTTAAAGTTATTAATCCATGCTGCCCAGTCCACTTTCAATCCTGACCTGTACCTTTCAGAAGCAACTTGTTTATTTTGATAATGATCTTTACTTTTTCTCTGATAGGTGTATCCCTTACTTTTAGCAATTTCTAAAATTTGCTCTTGAGATGGTTTTTTACCATATGCTTGAGTGATGGGGTCCTTCTCTTCACTGAAATTATTTATGGAAAATGATGACGAAATCATATCAGCACACCGACATTCTTTAGGAGTATCTTGGCCTGCATTATTTGCTTGTTGACTCGTTCCTTCCTCTAAAATTCTCCTAGCAAAGGCAAATGTACTTTCTTCATGGAAGCTTTCACAAGGTTTGTAGAAAGGGACGAGCTCATTAACGATATTAACAGACTCAAGTGGTGTGGAAGGCCTTTGATCATTAGAAGGATTCTTTCTTAGCCATGGATTATTATTACCCCTGTTATTATTATTATTCCTGGGCAACATATTCTGTATTCGGATTTTTTCCATCTGGATCAACTGATTTTGCATATCACTTATTTGTTTGGCATGTTTGATCTTCATTTCTCTAATTACTCGAGTCAATTGCTTCACCGATTCTGTTTCTTCTTCTTTAATTTCCTTTCCCTTAGATTTAACTAGACCTCTATCAAAACCGAGGACCTCTGACTCACCTAAAGCTTTCCTATCCTTTTCCAATTCTTTAGTTGTACTCTAGGAAGCAGTTAAGGTAATAGGCTTGGCACGTCTAACTTCATATTGAGTGTCACCGTTAAAAGCTTCGAGATATTGTTCCAAAATTGTCTTGTCAAGAGGTCTATAATCTTGAGTCATATCTTTTAGAAAACCATTGAATCTTTGGTTGAATTCTTCCACTGTTTCATTTTCTCTTTTCTTTATAGTATTCAATTCTTTAACCAAGTACTTTCCTTCCCTCTTATCCCCATATTTATATTTAAATGCGTCAGTGAGGGTTCTCAAGGAGTTAAAGGCATTATCCGCTTTGTCATGAAACCAGTCAAGTGCATTATCTTCTAATGACAAAACAAATAATTTCATCCTGACATCTTCATGGTTGTACATGAGAGCATATCTCTGGATGAAGGAGTTGAACTTCTTTATATGAGCTTCAGCATTGATGGCATTGTTTCCTTGCAAATTGGTAGCTTGCTCATAATAGACTCATTTGGAAAATCATGTGGATATCCTAGGATATTGGTGAAGTTGCAAGGCCTATTAAAATCAGCCATGGATTCCTGATTGATGGGATTAGAGAAAAGCAAATGGAGATCGAGGAGAGCTTTCTGTCTGAGAAAATTTAATCGCTCTCTAGAATGTAATTTGTTTAACCGGGCTCTTAAAACCTTTTCAGGATCGGGAGCGGGGTTAACCAAGCTACCAGGATTCCATCTAGAGTAAGTTGTTGTGAATGGTTGAACAAGTGGAGTCGCCACCCAAACAAGAAACCAACCTAAATGTCCAGGTGCTAAAAGTGTGGATGAACAAGATGACAAGATTAGTGAAAGAACAAAGGATAAGGTGATGAAAAGATGAAGAATGATGAAAGGAAAGGTGCCAAAAAATGTTGTGTCGCTTGGCAAGCTAAATGAAAACATGGAAAGATGAAGGATTGAAAAATTGTCGTTAGAACCAAGGACAAAAAAATCTATCCCCAGCAACGACGCTAGAAAATGTTGTCGTTCAGATTGTACAGGCACCGCGACAACTGTTGATTTGGGGCAACATCAAATGTGCTCTAAGTCTCAAATTTTGTGGAGAAGCTTAGACACATGTATTCCAGATAACCCAGAAATCGTTTGGGGAAATTCCAACCAGAGACAGTTTTATTTAATAAATTAATTATTTTTAATGAGACCCTATCTATAATTTAGGAAATTAAAATAATTAATGGTTATTAATATAAACTGTGGGTGTAACTTCTAGAAGAAGATGAGGATCAAGCCAAAGTGATCTTAGCCATTGATTAGCTTCTAATCTGGGTTGTTGAACGTCAACGAGAAGATTATTTAAGAAATACTTGAGGACCATTTGGAAAGACACACTGAGAGATCAAGAGATTGATTTTTCTGAAGTGAGCAGTGCTCAGAGGAAAACTTTGATCGAGAGATAGGGGCAGAGACAGTTTTGGCAGGAGGATCTTCTCCGGAGCCAAAAATACTCAGCAGAGAGGCAAAGAGATATGCAGAGGAGGCAGCGCAGTGCCCAGAGAGGGTGACGCAAGGCCACAAAGACCACACACAGAGGCAGCTCAGCATTTCCAAGCAGAAGTCCGAGATTTTGTTGGGAGATCAAGATTCTGAGCCGGGAGGGCTAGACTTGAGGCTCCTGAGAGCAGATCAATCCAACAAAGGAGGTGACACAATCTCCCAGAGTCCCCCACGCAAGCCCATGTAACTACTGTGCAGAGGGAATGCAAAGGGTGTCGGGAGGACATTGTTTCAGCTACCGGATTAGCCGGGACTAACAGTGTAGAGAGAGGTAAACTCACTAATTTTCTTTATCTAGTGATATTCTCTGTACTGGATAGCCAGAAAGGCATCAAGAGATTGTATTGACAAATTACTGTTGCTTAATAATAAAACCCTCAGATCTGTTGCACCTATTTTCCCGCAATGGGTTTTTCCTGGGACAGTTGTCCAAAAACAATGGTGTCCTGTGTGATGTTTTTCTTTATTGCTTAGTTTCGTGTTTCGACATATTTAATTAATTAAGTGAAGGCTGCAGTAGTAATTTGCTTCAGTATTTTCAGTAGAACATTGTAAATAACTTGTCCATTTAATAACAAGTAGGTGAAGTAATTTCAGTTGGCTGCAGTAGGATTCCGGACTTGGAATTTTCACATGGTATCAGAGCGTTGCAGGTGAAACAAGAAGAGCAGAGCCAGCACTGGGCAGGAGGTCAAATAGTTGCAGGAGGCAGCAATTCGAATCCCCAAAGGGATTGCGCAATCCAAGCCAAGAGGGCTGAATTTTCGAGGAAAGTATCTCTCTGAGTGAGTCGACAGAGAGGAAGGGCTTCCAAATCGAAGTTTTGTCATGGCAGCAGCGCAGAGCCTCAGTGTTAGTGTTGGTGGGACGCAGTTTTCTACAGGCAGATTTTTTGTTGGGCAGAAAGACGTCAAAAGGAAGAAAAGAAGCACAGTGAGGGAATCTTCTTCCTCACGGAATTCCTACCTGGGGAATTCTATTTTTCGAGACCTGAGCAGCAGATCTGGGTGGCAGATCTATCATCTCCAGCAAGGAGTACATAAGCAAATCCAGCGCTGCACAGAGGAGAAAAAGAAGGAGCAGATTCAACATTTTCTAGACGGCAGAATGGCAACTCACGGTCTACGAGATCAGGATCAGTTGGAGGGAGCCTCCAACTATGTAATCCGGAAGGCAAGAATCTCATGCTTTCTAGATGAATACGATCTCAAGCTTTTCGTGGAGAGTATGGTAGTTGTGCCCTAAGTCACATGGTTCGAGTTCGAGTTCGAGTTCGACAATGATTAGGTTCGGTTCGTGTTTGAATTTTTTGATGAGGTTCGTCTATATATATATTGTTTTTTAAATGAAATATAGGATAAAATGGTAAGATATCAACATCAATAAACATAAAAAATGCTATCACGAACATAGAAATTACAACAATAGATTACAAGCTTGAGTTGTGACATGAGGTTCTGAGTTTTGATCTATGGACTTGGTCAATGGCTCTTAGGTTCGATGAGGTTCGTCGAACCTCAACAAAATTTTAAGGTTCACCAAAATTTGAACCTCAAGGTTGAAATTCGTCGAACCTTGTGACATAGGTTGTGCCTACAGATCCAGATTCTTTGAAGAAGTACAAGTCTAATATGTCGAAGGCTAAGAGACTGCTCCTAGATGGAGTCAAGGATCACATAGTGTCCCACATAGCCAGCAAGGACACAGCTAGGCAGATGTGGGAAGCCTTAGCATCGTTGTACGAAGGATCTTCCAAGCAGGGAAAGATGTACTTAGAGCAGAAACTGCAGCAGACACAGATGCATAAAGGGGAGTGTATAGATCTGTTTCTCTCAAGACTTCAGGAAACCCGTGATCAGCTAGGAACTGTGGGGTCCACACCTCAATCCACCATGATGGTAAGGTTGGCCCTCAGGTCTTCGTCGAGAGTATTATGGGCAGGGAAAGACTCTCGAGCTGGGAGGATATGTGGGCTACTCTTCAGCAAGAAGAGCTAAGGAGGGACCTAGTCAAGTGTAAACTTGATGGCAGCAGCGACAGTGGGTCAAAGACAAAGGAGGAGGAGAATGCAGCCCTGGCATCTAAGATGCAACAAGATCAGCGGAGATGGAAAAAGGACGTCTCGAAGATAAAATGCTTCAGGTGTGGTGAACTTGGTCACAACGCAACCCAGTGTCCTCTGAAGAAAAAGGACAAGGACGAGAAGCATCATCGGAAGGTTGTGCCTGCAAAGATCAAAGAAGATGAGTATGCCATGAGTGCCCACGCATCTCCAGGAGGGAGATGGGGTGATATTGAACTGTAAGTTCGCAAGAACTTCAGTTGGGCAGGATCCTTGAGGAGTCCGCCTCTTGGATCACAACCTTGCTATGGAAGCCCAAGATCGGTAGTAGCAGGCTGGAGGAGTTTCAGTTGGTGCAAAGGAGTGTTGGAGCGACATATGCAGTAGCTAGAGTGCTAAATCTAGCAGTGCAATGCAGAGAGGCACAGTGCAGTAGCAACAGCAGCGCAGTAGCTTCAGAGGGACAGCGTGGGACTAGCAGCAGTCAGAGTTTTAGCATCGAGATGCATCTTGAACACTTGTTCAATTTTGGGATGTTTTTCAGTTGCTTCTCTCAGCAACTGAGTTGCAGTGTAGAGTTAGTAGTGGCAGTGCTAGCAGCAGCACAGATGCAGCACTTGAGAGGGAGTTGTAGTACGGATGCACTGTTAATAGTGACAGTGTCAGCACCAATACATATGCAGCAGCGCAGTAGTTGGTGGACAGCATGACAGACATCAACAGCGCAGAGGGAGATGCTTCAAAGTTAGAGCAGTATGCAGCAAGGTATATTGTTAGAGCACATTCCTTGTTAAGAGGGAGTGTTGATTTGGGCTAGCATCAAATGTGCTTTAAGTCTCAAATTTTGTGGAGAGGCTTAGACACATGTATTCCAGATAACCCAGAAATCATTTGGGGAAATTCCACCCAGACACAATTTTATTTAATAAATTAATTATTTTTAATGGGACCCCAAGTCTAAACTTAGGAAATTAAAATAATTAATCGGTATTAATCTAAACTGTGGGTGTAACTTCTAGAAGAAGACGAGGATCAAGCCAAAGTAATCTTAGCCATTGATTAGCTTCGAATTTGGGTCGTTAAATGTCAACGAGAAGATTATTTAAGGAAGGCTTGAGGGCCATTTGGAAAGACACACCGAGAGATCAAGAGATCCAATTTTCTGAAGTGAGCAGTGCTTAGAGGAAAACTTTGATCGAGAGATTCTCACGCAAAGAGGGGCAGAGACAGTTTTGGTCGGAGGATCATCTCTGGAGCCAAGAATACTCAGGAGAAAGGCAGAGAGATACGCATAGGAGGCAGCGCACTGCCAGAGAGGGTGACGTAGGGCTACGAAGGCCACACGCAGATGCAACGTAGCATTTCCAAGCAGAAGTCTGAGATTTTGATGGGAGATCAAGATTCTGAGCCGAGAAGGCTAGACTTGAGGCTCCTGAGAGCTGATCAATCCAGCAGAGGAGGTGATGCAGTCTCCCAGAGTCCCCCACGCAGGCCCACGTAACTATTGCGCAGAGGCAACGCATAGGGGCCAAGAGGACGTTGTTTCAACTACCAGATCAGCCGGGACTTGCAGTGTAAAGTGCAGTGAACTCACTAATTTTCTTTGTCCAGTGATATTCTTTGTACTGGATAGCCATCAAGACATCTAGAGATTGTATTCAGAAATAACTATTGCTTAATAATAAAACCCTCAGATCTGCTGCATCAATTTTCCCGCATTGGGATTTTCCGAAGACGTTTGTCCAAAAACAACGGTGTCTTGTGTGATGTTTTTCTTTATTGTTCAGTTTCTTATTTCGAAATTTTTAATTAAATAAGTGAAGGCTGCAGTAGTAATTTGCTTCAGTGTTTTCAGTTGAACAGTTTAAATAACTTGTTCATTTAATAACAAGTAGGTGAAGTAATTTCAGTTGGCTGCAGTAGGATTCCAGACTTGGAATTTTCACAACAACTACTCAAGGCGGGGGCTGTCACTCTGATCCCCACCCACTCCGTTCAAGTTGTCTCCCAACAGCGGGCTATGGGGGGTAGTCCCTATGGAAACAAGATGATGGAAGACAAGTTAGGAACCAACTTGTCTGGGAGACACAGTTGAGTGGCCTAGCTACTTGGAAAAATTTAGAAGGAATTTGTATTTGATTAGATTTAGAAATGAGGCCAGTGCCTCATGGAGTCAAAATTCTTGTTTGTTACAAATTAAGACCAAGTAACCAGATGGACAACCGTTGCTTAAATGATTAACTAACATATATGAGATGCAAGTCCTAAGATCTAAGTAAGATGCAAGGATCTTGGTTAATTTTAAATTATATGCCTAGTCTAAATAGAACCTCTCTCTTAACTGTCTTGAGAATAGTCTTTAGAGTAGGTTGTGGGATGGAAGCCAATGGAAAGTAAGCAGAGGCTTGATTAACGATACCTCCCCTTGTGTTCCAACCACCCAGTGCCTCTGCAAAAGACTGTGGCTCTAACGACTGCAAGGTCACTATGTTAACCACTAAAAAAGGGTTGAATCCCTCAAGCTAGATGAGAAAGGGTTGTCCTAGGAGCCTATCAACCAACCTTATGCTTGGAGGTAAATTATTAGTGCAAACTAAGACTAAAATGCTTATACAATGGTTATGAGTGACTTCAAGTTATGATGAAATATTTAAAGACAAGAGTACTTATAAATCAAATGCAAGCTTACAACCAAGAAAGTGCCAATAACTTAATGTCAAATCTTCAAGATGCCAATTATTCAAGATAGACAATTAACAATCTTAGACAATGTCATCATCATGTTCTTAGACAATGTCAATATTGAAAGATGCTCAATTAGAATAAAACTTAAGATACCAATTTCTCAAGATATACAACAGAATTACCAAAGCTTCTAAAGATTATGAAAGAGCACAAGATTATGAACTTAACTTAGAGCACTTATTCAACAATGTTTCAACCACAATATCAATTAAATCTTAATGTCAAAGTGACTTAACCATTAATAAGATTAGAAGATGTTTGAGTGATTTAAGTGCAAAGTTTGACAATTCTTATAGCTAACACAAAACAAGCAATTGTTAGAACTTAACAACATAAATCACCATGAACCAAATAAATCATGAAAGAGCCACTTATGATGAAGTATATTACAGCAGTGAATATGTAACTTTAAACCAAGAAATTGCCAAACATATGAAGCAGAAAATGACCAATAAGTAGCCTAATGACTTGCCAATGTAAATTTATGAATTTTAACCCACTTAAGATGCAACATTCAGTGCATATCAGATCTGAAAACTCTTATTACAACAGTAAGAAAAGTATGCAGTTAGAGGACTATTAGTACGGTAACTTATGCCAAAATATGCCCAAAACTTACTATATGCTGAGAAAAAACTACCAATGAGCAATTATGATTTTTTAGGGCTTCCTAAGATGTGTTATTCAGAAATTATCAGATCTGATATATTTAGTTATGCAGAGATTTTCCAACAAGTAAACAAGTAGATGAAGATCTAAGCTAGATATTTAATGTCCAAGTGGCCAAAACACTAGCAAATTTTTCTCATGAAATTATTAGAGTGTTTAGGCCACTTAGATGGGATTTTAGGGCATTTAATTCACTGCTACAAAGAGTTTATTACAGCAGAAGCATAACAGAAATAAAATGAAGGTTTAGAGAGCAAACCCTAGACCAAAGGTCTTGTAGGAGACTTGCCCAAATTTGCCAAAATTTCTTGAATGTAATTTGGCACCTAAACACATGATTTGAACCAATTTCTCTGCAAAACACACCAAGTATTCAGTCCAAAAAATTCAGAGATGAGCAGAGAGCAAATTAGGGGCAAGAAGGGCCAACACTAGGGCTGGTGTTAGGCTAGGAAAGGCCTAGAAGGCCTAGTGGCTAGGGCTTGAGGCTAAATGAGGGTTGAAAAGGAGGCAAATAGAGGTCAGAAGAGAGAGCGAAGGGAAGAAGAGGAGGATGAAGGAGGTCGAGGTGAAGAAGGGGCTCGAAAAGCCCACGACAAGCCCAAAAGGTTGTCGTCTAGGGTCAAAGAGGGGGGACGAGTGGCCTAGAGGCCATGGCTAGGCCTGAAAAGGCCTTAAACCCTCAACGCTAGGCCAAAAGGGGGAGACCGAGAGGCCTAGAGGCTACAGCCAGCCTTGGAAGGGGTAAATCCAAGCTCGAGAGCCCCAAAACTTGAAACTCTTGCTCTGAAAAAATAAATTTTCTTCGAATCTGAAATTTGCTGCAAATTCTTCAATGGTTGGCCCTGCAAAAATTCTTAAAGGCTAGATCTTACCCTTAAGGGCCTAGATCTAGCTCTACTCCAGCTCTTCCACTTGATCACACCTACAAAAAATGAATTCACAAATACCCAAAACCCCAATATATACAAAAATTTCAAAAACCCAAAACCCCAATTAAAGAAATAATTTACAAAATATATTATACAAATTTATTTACAAATGTACAAATATACAATGTTTTTGAAAGGAATTTTGAGAAATAAGTTTTTTAAATATTTTTTGATAAATGGCTAATAAGTGTACTTCGAAGAATAGATGCAAACTACAACCTTAGCGAAGTTAGATAAACCATAAAAATATTCGGAGTCCAAACAAGGTCAGCCTATGTCCACAGTTGTGAACTTAGAGTCCTAGGACAGGGGAACCTACAAACACTATATATTTTCCTCAAGCAAGCTTGTTAGACATCTGGAAAATCAGATCACCTAACATAGGCTCAAAATCTACAGGGGAACCTACAAACACTATATATTTTCCTCAAGCAAGCTTGTTAGACATCTGGAAAATCAGATCACCTAACATAGGCTCAAAATCTACCAATATAATGTTCTTATCCCCATCTAATGAACAAACAAACTTAAAAATTTAAGCACAATATAGGAATGCCCGTACCCAGCACATACCACAAATCAGTAGACAATAAACACCATGAACTACACCCCAAAGTCTTTATTATGATTCAACAAACATTCCCAGCGGGACAGTAGTGTTACATCAGCTTTTCTATAGAATTTTCTTAGCCAAACATTAGGTGGATTTTGACACAAATGACTTTCTAATTTATAGATAAACCCTCCAAGTGGAAAAATAACGACTAGTTGGCTTGATCCTCGTCAAAATAATCTCGGTCGTTGATAAATCTTTGATGATCTTTTAATCTATGTCGTTGAAAATATTAATTTTGAGAAATTTTCGAATTTCTCATTAAACCCATTTTTTATTAGCTCAAAAATCATTATTTTGAACTAATTTCCTCAAAAAAATTGACTTTGACTTAACCACCAAGGTCCAAGAGTCCAATTTTTCTTGAAATTTCCAATATTCCCTTGGTGGGGGGTCTCCAAAAAGTAATTTCTTTGATACCCACGAATTTTTCCACTTGAAGAATTTAATTTCTCTAAGAATCTAATTTTGACTCTAATTAATTAACTTTTTGGCTTAGAATTAATATATTTTTTTCCGGAGCCCACGTGGTGTAGAGCAGTCGGTGATGGAGTGTACTCTTAAGGCACTCCGCTCTGCAAGGTCACCGGTTCGAAACCCGTGGGTGGGATAGGAGGAGAAAAAATGGGAAGATTAGGATTAGTCTAAACGAGAAAAAAAATATATATATATATATATATTTTTTTTTTTCCGGAAAAATTAATAAATTGACACTTGAGGGGATTAAATATTTTTTCCACCATCTAATATTTTAGCCGTGGTGTATAAGTATGAGGGACCATGCACTAATTTTTTTTTTTTTACATAAGATTTTACATTTACAACCCCTCAAAGGGGGAACACCCGTTCAGTATAGACCCTCGAATTACACACCCAATTTTGCGACATAATCTGATATAGTAGACCAAGTGATTTGTTATAAAATAATTTAGCCAACTAGCTTAAATTATTCCCAACTCACTTTTACATAAGACTCGACTAAAACACTAGGACTCACATTAGACCTTGACGAAGAATTCCACCCTAACTTTGGGGTGGGGTTGGAGGGAAAAAAAAAATTCCAACCATCCGTGTGTAGAAACACAAATGAGTCAGTGAGACGAAAAACCTCCTAGGATGAAATTTTCGCCAAAATAATAGGCTTACCTAGGTTGTTACATACATATAAGGCCTTACTAGCATCATTTACATTACAAATTTGCAGAATGGGTTTAAAATGACTCAATAAACAGTTGATTGATGATCTAATCCTTTTGAAAAAATTGGTACATCTGCTCCCCTGAAACTTTGACAAAAATGAGTGCGACGTGACCAAAGGTGACCGATGGGAAGTCGCAGAGAAGGCAGTCGAGGAAGGAGAAGGAATCCGCGGAAGTCTAGCAGTTGTAGAAGATCGGCCAGGGAAATCAAGGCGCATGCAATCACAGGACTCACATCTGAGATGGAATGTTCGTTAACATCCGAGGAAGCAGCCTCAATCAAGCAACAGAGGCAGCCAAAAAGGAAAGGGCGGAGCATCCAAAGAGAAAAGCAGCAGTCCAAGCGAGTGGAGTGCTTAAAAGGCTGAAGGAAAAGACAAAAATTTAAAGAAAAAAAAAAAGAGGGAAGGGTACTGAAATGTTGTCGCAGAGTTGATTGAGCCTATAAGATTATGTATTTACCTGATTGTATATTAGCTTATGTTCCTAGTCTTTGTTCTGTCGAGGAGGCTTCTAAGCCAAATGTAATTACGTAATGCTGGCCTAAACCAATGAAGGAGGAAGTTGCGGGGATGTTTTATAGTCTTCTTGTGTCGGGTTTATGTGTCCCTTTTTAAAATTCTATTGTGAATGCATGTGCGTATTATATGTACTTTTGAATACTTAAGTTGTTGTCTTCTGAAACGATTGCATGTTTGATGTCCTGGTTCTGAGTTTAACAAGTATTAGTAGCTTCTGTGTGATTTCTCTTGAAGCCTGGTTCTAGTCCCTTAACCAAGTAAGGTCACAATGCGTCTCAAGTGAGACACCCTATTCTTCTTGAGTAAGGTGAAAATGTCGGCGCTACGCTAGACTACAGATGGCCCTTTGTTGGCCCCTGTGCCTGAACCCAGAGTCTCAACCTAATCACCATTTTTTGCCAACAAATGGTTTTGTTGTCGGGACCTAAAATTTTACAGAGTGATCTGGAATATGGTGTCGAGAATCTTTAAGATCTGCAAGATTTGTGGCATGAACAAATTGAGCAGTTTGCCTCTCAACAATCACAGCTTCGTCCCCGAAGTGCAAAGCAGCTAAAGGAAGAAATTTGTACGTGGAACCTGCAAGCAATCAATACGAGATTTTCTGGTGCAAGTTCCCAGAGGAGCTCTACAATTGGTTGCAAAGACTGCAAATAAAAGAAAAGGTCGACAGCCAAAGCCGATCTCCTCGTACCTGGACCCAAGATGATCTTGTTGAATTACATCGACTCAACACGAACTTGACTCGAGCTGTCAACTTCTGGGTGCAGACCACTCTAGAGGGGTACATTATCGAGTTTGCTGCGAAGGGCCATTAGTCCTTCTCTAAGGCTGAGGTCGTATTCAAATTAGGGTTGCGAGGGAGACTGTTGAAGGAAATCCCATTGTGGATTAAAGTTCTAATGGTAGGAGAGAACTTGTTGGTGTTCCAAAGCCCACCCATGGCAGCTTAAAGCCCCATTACTAGGGGAAGGACCTAAGGGAATGTTGCCTAGCTGGGAGCTATGAAAATAGTGGAGAAATGGATGCAGATGACTTCTAGACTTCCAGAAGGCTAGAGACCTGAGAGCAAAAAGGAGAGCACAAATAATTGGAGAATGGCGGGAGAAAGCTTTGCAGGAGATCTATAAACGATAAAAGGAGCTACACCAAGCAGTAGCAATGTTAAGCAATCTAGAGGTACGAGAAGGAGAAAGAAGTCAGTTGAAGTTGCAGAGCGATGGTGATGATGCTAGAGTGAAACCTGATCCAGTAAGAGAGACCAAGACCGCCATAGTGACAGAGGTTCGAAGAAGCAGTAGAGATTCCACCCAGTCAGCAGAGATGACAGCACCAGATGGATCGAGCCCTGCAAGTTTTGAGGAAAGCCCAGATGATGACATGCACTTCACTATGAGAAGATTGTTTTCCAAGAATGATGTCTCTCGCGAGTAGCGATTTGTTGCCCAGCAGCTCAGGTAGTACCTCCCCCAACCTTCCCCTGGTACTTTATAACAACCCTGGTCAATTTTTGTCTAAGCTAGTTAAAGTTATAAAGGTCCACAGTGTACACACTGCCTACAAGGTCAGTCCCTCTAGTGGTAGAAATAGTAATTGCAGTTTGGGTCCCTAAGGATTGTCATAACCGGGATCCCAAGGTTTCATATTCGATCTGTCAGTTCAACCATGGCGGGATCCTTTACTAGATATCATAAATTCTCTGGGAAAGGGAATGAAGATGTCGAACAGCATTGGTACCTGTGTGAGGCCATCTAGAGAGCTCGCCAAACTCCAGATACCACGAAGCTTATTAAATTCCAGACCACTCTTCACAACAAAGCACTGAGATGGTTCATCAAGTGATCCTCACTACAGCAAAATTTGATGATAGATGAGGTCCGGCGGGAGTTCGTTCAAGAGTTTAAACTCCCTCAGACTAACCAAAGGGCTATCAAAACTATGGGAAATTAAGCAGAGGGTGGGTGAAACCGCTTGGGAGATGATGCAAATATTTAAGGATGCCATTGGCAAGCTAAGCTACGTTATTGACCCCAACCATTAGCGAGATTGGTTTACCAAGGCGCTACAACCACTCACCCGCACAGCATTGACTCAACAAAAGATTGATACTCTACAAGAAGCCCTAGAACAGGCAACAAAAATCGAGGCCATAGCAGGGCACCCACATGAACATCGAGGAGGAATGGTCTCCCACGACCCCACTCTCGTAAGACTACAGCATCAAATCGTTGATCAAACAAGGAAGTTAAGGGCATGCAGCCAGTGCAACCGTCGTGACCACACATATGGTGTACCAACTGCCATGTCGAGGGGCATCCCGCCACAAAGTGCCCAAAACTGAGAAGCCCGAGCACTCCCTTCGTACCAGTGGGGCCCTACACATCTTTACCCATCGTCGGAGTTGCGCAGGTTGGTACGCAAGGGTTATATGCAGGTCGCACGCAGTCCCACACTTTTCCTAACTAGCAGGGTGAAGCTCCAACTTAATATTGTGAAATATACAGGACCTATGGTCATCTCCCTTGCCTTTCTCCAATTTTACTTTTGTATTCACATGTCCTAAATAATGTTTTTTGTGAGTTTTGTGGTTCACCTACCCACCACATTGATCACTGTAGGGCATTAGTTGCCCTAGTTGACTAGTTGGATCGTTCTGCTTATAGGATCAATGAAGCTCCTCGAGGACAAGGAGGTGGAGGAACAAGGGGGGGAAGAACAGGAGGCAGAGGTCCAATCCATTGTTACAATTGTGATCAAGAGGGGCATGTTGCAAGAGATTTCCCACTGCCCAGAAGACCCTGGTGCTCTCAATGCAGGGTCAATACGCATGCAATTGAAGATTGTCCAAAGCTGATTGTCAGATAGGAAGAGTGCAACTGCCAAAGGGGAGCAAATCTAATTAATGTTGAACCAAGGAAACCCGAGACAACTCTCCTTTCAAACATTAATATGGTCACCTGAGGAGGGAAGAAGACCAGAACTGACTTGGGAGCCGCTGAATAGCCAAGAATTATAAAGGTAGCCTCATCAAAGCACTCATATGATTCCAGCTAGCAAAAGCAGTACTACAAAGAGGCCACGGAGATTTTTAAGAAATTGACACCAACTGTTGAGCTCCAAAAAGAACAACTAGAACCTTCAAATGCCAGAAGCCCGAACCTCTTGCAACATAATTCCCAACCTATAGCAGAATGGTTTAGGTTGTTTCTACAAATTGTGAACGACGATCAAATGCTCGAACAGTGGCGGGAAAATCTTAAAGTTGTTGTCAAGGATGGGACAACCAAGGAAGGACTCATTTCCACTAATTTACCTGAAAAGACACTCTAGACGGATGCGCAAGAACAAGAAAAGAGGATGGAGGGAGTTTCGGATTGATGCCCAGATTGCAGGCTTTCAGATCCAGGATACAATGCTAGACTTGGGTTCATATGTGAATATCATGTCGAGGAAAACCTGGGAAGCCTTGGGAAGGCCTGAGCTGGTGTTCTCTCCGATTCAGTTACACATGACGAACCAGTATTGTATCCTCTCCGTTGGACGTCTATAGGATGTAAAAGTCGACATAGCAGGGGTAAAGACTTAGGCTGACTTCAAGGTAATAGATACTATGGGAGACAAAGACCCCTATCCGGCATTGCTAGGAATAGACTGGGCCTTTGAAAATTATGCAGTAATTGATCTAAAGAGGGAGACAATGACCTTTGAAGTGGAAGGAGTTAGGGTGATCCAACCCCTGGACCCCTATCAAGGGCTGAGGTTCACCGAGCCAGCAGAAGACAGAGAAGAATCCGAGTTGTTGAACCAATTATACCAGCTGACGGCAGGAAAAAGGGAAGACTACATTAATCCTGCAGCAGGGGAATCGATCAGCTAGAGAAGTGTTCAGAGCTCTGAAGTCGAATATGAGGCTACATGGGATGACTGGCAATAGGGCGGACATGATATCAACACCAGGCAATGCGCCGCGATCTAGCACTGTAGGCAGCTACAGATCTCCTTAAACTTGAAAAAGTGCATTTTTGTCATCCCCTTTGGAACACTTATGGGGCATATAGTCTGAAAAGAGGGAGTATGTTTCGATCCTGCTAAGTTGCGGTAATTCTGAATATGCCCCCGTCAACAAGTGTTAATCAGCTAAGGTCCACGCTCAGCCACACAGGGTATTACCGCAGGTTCATCCGCAACTATGCCTCAATCACTGCACCACTGGAAAAGCTATTGAAGGAATCTGAAAGGTTTACATGGTCTGATGAATGTGAAGTTGCTTTCAATGTGTTAAAGGAAAAGCTAGCAAGCGCACCAATCCTGGTTTATCCAGACTGGAACAAGCAATTTCACGTCCATATCGACGCATCAGGAATCGCCTTGGGAGTTGTTTTGGCTTAGCCCGGAGATGGCAACTGTTGGGCCTCAAAATAGTCCCTATTCTCACTCCATTATTCACTAGTACCTTCACATTACTTCCATATTACCTTCATGTCACCTTCATTCCACCTCTCATTGGGTTATAACTATGCTTTTCCAAAGTTTATTAATTCTTAACATTTTTAAGTGGATTTGTGGTAAAACTTTAGAAAATAATATGCTTATACTTATACCTAACAATTAGAATGAGTTTGTTGACATGTGTAGGTACAAAAGAAGCTTCCTAGGCACCTTTATGTGGCACTCCATGTTCAAATTCGAATTTGAGGAGATCATGGAGGATAGGGTTATGTGTCACCATTGGTTGAGAAATATGTGGGTCCAAGGAGGGAATAGTGGATTTACATTTATGAATTTGTTATCATAGCTTTTGTATAAATAGGAGTGTTATCTCCTTCATTTGTAATCTTCTTCATTTTGTAATCTTGATTTGTAATCTTAGTATCTTATAGGTTGGTAGTGAGGACTTAGATTAGAGAATCAATGTAATGGTTGCAATTGCAATTTGCAATTGATGATGAATAAGACGAAGCTTCTTTCATCTCTACATTTGACTTTTCTTTTTGTGTGCTTGTGAATCCTTGGAAGGATCCCCATTGCCTAGCAAGTACACTTTTATTTTAGTAGGCTTTTATTTTATGTTTGTTTGTGAATTTCATTAGATTAAATTATTAGGTTCATATGTTTGGAATATTAACCAGTGACCTTTCGTAAGAAAGTAATAATGTTTCCTTCAATGAATCCGATTTGTTATTTAATGTTTGATTTCATTAGTTTAAGTTTCTGATTTATATGCTTAAGATATAAATGAATAGTCTCTTGTAAGAGAGCTTTAACATTTCATGCAATCAATCATAATTAGGTTTAAGTGCTTTAATTTCATTAGTTTAAATAGTTTGTTGATTAAGATGATTAGAAATATTAATGAACGGTCTCCTGTAAGGGAGCTTTAATATTTCTTACACTTGTCACAATGTCTTTAGATTTTATTTTGTTAAATGACTAAATAGGTGTTGGAGATCCTAATGAAAGACCTCCTGTAAGGGAGCTTTGGCATTTCTTCACTTAGCTTAGTTTAGTTTGTCTCTAAGACCATATATATTGGATGATCCTCGAAGTTTACTTCCCCGAATTGATAGTAAATGAAACTCTAATTTGCATCCACATTTTAGACCAAACATTTTGGCGCTGTTGTCGGGGAGGATGATTTAGAGATAGACTTAGGAAGACATTTTTATTGCAATTTCTTTTTATAGACTAACTTATGAAACCTGGTGACAGCAGGATCTTCATAAAGGAGTTTAAGTTGAGCATTTTTATTTTTCTTTTCATACTTAATTAGTTTTAAATTCATTTTTTAAACTCCCCATTTCTTACTAACTCAACCACGGATGAGGAATTTGAAGATGATAAATAGGTTCTTTTTGGAGAAAAAGAATAATCTTGAAGACTGGTTCCAAAAAAACCTTGCACAAACTCCAAAAATAAGATAGGTTGCTCACATTCTTGCAAATCATAAGGTAAAAAATTTAAATCTTGATGTGAGCATTTTCAAATTCTTAGTCCGTAGATGGCTTCATTGGAAGCATTCTTTTACTTAGAAAATAAAACATCTTTCAAGTTAATGTAAAATAGATTAAAAAATAAATAAAACGAGATCTCGTAGAAATTTTTTTGGTTTTTTTTTTTTTTTTTTTTGAATTAAAAAAAAAATCATCATGAATAACTTAAAGTGGCACAGTAAGCACTGCTTCATCATTGCATTTCTATATCTTGTTTCTGTATCACGAGTGAACCAGAAGCTTGATTATCAGAAAGCATTGTCTTCTGAGAGTCTAAACGCCCCCGCGACATTGCAGAAAGAGTGTAGATAATGCAAGGTTTGATCGCACATCTTAATTGTGTTTATTATCCATCCACGCTAATCTGCAGAGATAAAATTAATTCAAGAAATTAGTATGCTCTCTTCCTGCGCTACGAGCGATCAAGAAGATCAGAAAATCTATTGAATTATTAAAAATAATAATAATAATAATAAATCTTGCTGGAAATTTAATTGCAGATCTGCTACCGATCGTTTGAGTCATAATAAAAAAAATCTTCTCTTGTAGAAATCTGTTCTTCGTTCTCAGTGGCTGTCACGAGATCTCTCACTACACTCCAAGAATATTCCTCATCTCCATCACCAACGTGAATAGCAATTGACTCGCATCTATAACACCTTGCACTATATGGACAGTTACAAAAAATTGCTTCATCATCGCATTTCTATATCTTGTTTCTATATCACGGGTGAGCCAGAAGCTTGATTATCAGAAAGCATTGTCTTCTGAGAGTCTAAACGCCCCCGCGACATTGCAGAAAGAGTGTAGATAATGCAAGGTTTGATTGCACATCTTAATTGTGTTTATTATCCATCCACGCTAATCTGCAGAGATAAAATTAATTCAAGAAATTAGTATGCTCTCTTCTTGCGCTACGAGCGATCAAGAAGATCAGAAAATCTATTGAATTATTAAAAATAATAATAATAATAATAAATCTTGCTGGAAATTTAATTGCAGATCTGCTACCGATCGTTTGAGTCATAATAAAAAAAATCTTCTCTTGTAGAAATATGTTCTTCGTTCTCAGTGGCTGTCATGAGATCTCTCACTACACTCCAAGAATATTCCTCATCTCCATCACCAACGTGAGTAGGAATCGACTCGCATCTGTAACACCTTGCACTATATGGACAGTTACACAAAATGACATCCCTTGCAAGACCAAAACATTTTGTGTACAATACGCAAGTGCTCTTAATCTTCTCCCACAATTGCATTAGGTTTTTTTTTTTTAAATGCACCTTGATATAAGGATCAGTCAAGTCACCAGAGGAAGATTCTAAAACCAAGAGGCAGATTCACTCTCGACACTTTGGAATCAACATTGTTGAGATGGAAGCGAGCTTTGGAAGTTGAATGTAACACTCATGGGCATTGTATTGATATAATGAAAAACAGATTTACGAACATCTTTCATTTTGGCCTACACTGTTGAATGTTTTACTATGACTTCGCTAGATCGTAGTCTTGGATTAGACGACCCATAGGAGATCCTTCTCACATAATCATCTCATGGTGAAAAGCGAGAGGTGAATTCCACTGCATAGCGGCAATACATGAGGTCCAAAATCTTGAAAGGGGCTCTCTTCGAGCTGACGCTATGGATTCCAACGTACTTTCAGATGAAACTCCTTGTCCATGGCGCAAAAGAGATCGATCCCAGGGGATCGACACTAGGAAAATGAGAGAAAGGCTTAAATTTATTAACCGCATTATCAAAAGATATCTGATTGTTCCTGATATCACATTGGAATTTCACCACTTAGAACAACGATACGACTGGAGGCCGCATTCACATTTGGTTTCTCTATTTTTAAGCCTGTTGATATATCTTTCTTTGTTTCAGAACGAGCCTTTATTTTATTTTTCAAAAGTACCCACTTCATATCATCGATGCATTTTAAAGTGACGATGTCCATGATTGGTTTTGGGAATATTACTCCAATGAGTACAATAGCAAAGTTGTTTTTGTGCTTGTTGGTTTTGGGCATCCTTTAATTTCACACTTCTACGAGACATGGCATGCTTCTTTTGTGACTGATCCTCATATTTGTGAATTTTTGCACCTTGATATGCAATTTCCTCAACTTAGTTGTGCTGCAGAGATCCATGGAGAAGGGCCTTTTGTGTTATGAGCTCGGAAATACTGGATCGAGCTATGCGCGGCGAAAATGCTGGATCGAGCTCGGAATGAAGAGATTGTGATCTCATTCATTGGATCCGGAAGTGTTCAGCAACAGCAATCAAGATGAAGCAAGAGGGAAGCCAGAAACGTCATCTTCTACTCGCCTAAGCGGTACCGACGACAATATTGAGAAAGGTGAAGCGGTTCATGCCGCAGGGGGAGTAGGTATGATTCTTTGCAATGGAAACCAAACTCCCCAACACATCGATTTAGACGTTCATGTACTGCCTACAACACATTTGAATGCATCTGATGGAACCGCAGTTTTTCAATACATCATTAATGGTTTCGCTGCCATTCTAGAAGAAGAACACGTTGCCTCTCTCTCAAAACACCTGCAGGTATTCTCTTTATTTGTCAACAAAGTCGGCAATCTGCAAACAACTCACTCATGGGGATTCCTGGGCCTAGAAAAAGGAGCGGGACAGTTTGAAAATGAGGAAATCCCTGAGCAGTCACTATGAAAAAAAGGAAAGTTTGGGAAGAACGTTATCATTGCTCACCTGGATACAGGAGCATGGCCTGAATCTACAAGCTTGAGTGAAATGCGGATGTCCTCGCAGCATTTGATCAAGGGATACATGACGGTATTGATGTGTTTTCGATTTCTCTGACATTTTTCCTGCACAACGGTATTTTGAAGATGCAATTGCCATTGGAGCATTCCATGTCGTCCAAAGAGGAAAGATAGTTGTCTGCGCTGGAGGAAAATTTTGGTCCAGATTCAGGGACTGTTGCAAATATAGCACCATGGATCATAACTGTGGCAGCAAGCACGGCCGTTCCTATCCTGCCTCAACCAAAAACCCTCCATAAGCCTTCAATTCCGCTATTTCACATGTTTTGAGTTTTCTTTTGCGTTTTGTTTTGCATTTCTTTTGTGTTTGTTTTGCGTTTTTAGTTTTAATTTGTTTTGATGTGTATTTATTTTAATTATATATTGTATTTATTTTTATTTTTGTTATATATTTAGTTTTAATTTGTTTTGATTTAGTTATATATTTTTAGTTCTAATTGTTATTATAGTTAATGTTTGTTATGTTGCTATAATTATATTAATATATTAATATATTAATATAATTGTAATTTGTTGTTATTTGTTATATTTAATTGTAATTTGTTGTGTATAATTGTTGTTATGTTTGTTATGTATTTTTAATTGTAATTTGTTGGTATGTTTGTTATGTTATAATATATGATTGTATTAATATATTAATATATTGTTTTATATTGTTAGATATGATTGTTATTGTTATGTTATGTTTGTAATCATTTTTTTTTTAAATATATAATAAAAATAAAAAAATTGTTATGTCTTTTGTGACAGTTATTGTTTTGAAGGATTTAAAGGGTGAATATTGGCATAATAAATTATGTGATGGATATTGGCATAAAACAAAACTTTGGTGGTATGCAAATTAAGACAATCATGAGAATTACAAGAATTGGTTAAGACTGCAAGAGTTGGTACAGGTGCAAAATTTTAAAAAAAAAACACTTTGCACAGAATTCACATAGCGCAAATGAAATTTATTCAGTTGGATGGTAATTTGCATGGCAACTTCATATTGTTGTAACATATTAATCTGCAGGACACAACAAATCTATAATGCCGAGCTCTTTGCCATGCACATGTGTTATCTGACACAGACAGGGAGTAACTTTACTTTTCATGGTTATTTCTTTAAGAATGGGTTGATACTAATATCATGAATTGAGTCAATTTAAACACTTTGATTGTCCTTAATCTGTTTTATTTGGTACAAAAATTTTGCGTAAGAATCACGAAGGAAATGGCCATTTCATTTTTAACACACTTATGTTTTCTTTCTGCCAATTTTTTTTCGCAGATTACAGGTTAATCAAGTGATCAGTAAGGAGATTACATTGTGACGACAATTGGTCTTCCAAAGACAAATTTCATGAGAAACTCTAAAGAACCAGTCCATGATCATAACCGAAATTTTCAGAAAATTACAAGTTCTTGCAACTTCCTGTAATAGCTTAATGGTTTGACATGTTGCATGACAAATTAGCAAAATTCAAAGAGCTGGGATTTGTTCCTAAATGTACAAGGATGGTGAAATACCTATCCACACTTGAATTCGACGTCTACAGGTGGTTGGTCAACGCTGGTCAAACTCAGCTCTTTTAGCAGGCAGTCCAGAATTAAGCAGCAGATTTGCTATATTTGAGAGTTTGTATGCCATAATTCATTTTTTTCTTTTCCAGCAAGAGTCATTATCCATTTTCCATTACCACATACACTTCATTACATTTTCTTCAATCCTAACCCACCAATAAAACCAACAAAGCTCATCTACAAGTTGTTTGGTCCACTTTACATATTCATTGTCAGTTTCATTTTTCCTACACTTGCAAATAAAACCTTCCTTCCATACATCATTGAGTCCATAGTCCTTGAGTCTAAATATTTTTCTAAAAACACCTTGAAGCTTGCATGCCTTAAGGGCAAGATATCATGCCGATAAACAAAGGGAATACATCAATGTCCCTTGTTCATCGGATCTTCTAAGTATTCGACAACAACAAATTCATTCATACTTAGAAAGATGTGTTCGGGACATCTTGACTCTCATCCTCATTAAAGATGGGAGCTCTCGTGTTAACTAGTGGCATCCATCAATGGCCACTAAGTTAACAATTTCATGTTATGTTCAACACCTAAACATTTATTCACATGACAAGAATTGTGCCAATGATCGTAGAAGACTTGAAGACCAGTCATTTTGTAGCAGAGGAAGCAAAATTACTTTCATTACTTTTCAGTTTTTGATGTAAATGACTTGAGGACAACTCAATAAATAAGGCTGGGGAGAAGTGTAAATTCTGAATTTTGTATACCTTCCAAGCCTTATACATTTTTAGTCGCATTCAGTAGCAGATTCTAAACATTCAGCAGAAGATCCAGCGGCAGATTTAGCAACAGATGCAGCAACAATAAAAGATTCACTTTTTCGATTTCATCCACCATTTTCACAACCAAGTAAAGAAGACTATGAACAGAATTTTGCAGCCACACGTGCACAACTCTCATCCATTTTTGAAAGGGTAAGTGAAGGTATGATATTTTCTAACTTTTAACGATTTAATTCCTTGAAAAGTTAGAATGATAATTTTTGGAAAACTTCACTTCCTTTCGTCATTTTGTCAAATTGCCAAAACCATCAGTTGAGGGGGGAAATACATTCACATTCATATGTTGCCACATTCATATAACATTCAAAACATTCATATCACATTCAAAGCCTACATACTTTCAAAATATATTTACTATTACATCATCATGAGCATATAAATGGCTTTTCAAAAAGTACTTAAAAGATAATTGGATGCCAACACAATCATGGTTGACACACAAGAACCAACCATGATGCATTCCAACAAAAATACTTTGCAATAAAAATCACATTATCAATATGCAAAGATCATACATTAAAATTGAATGCAACAAACAAAATATGGTTGAAACACAAAAACCAACCAAGTTGCAGTTCATCAAAAACACTTTGCAAAAGTTAAGTAAATGATATCATGTAGAGTTTAAGCCAAAGCTCAAGTATCAAAAAAGTAATGTAACAGATTGCATGAGGACATGCAATACCTTCAGTTTGGGGGTATGTTAGGCCTCAAAATAGTCCCTATTCTCACTCCATTATTCACCAATACCTTCACATTACTTCCATATTACCTTCATGTCACCTTCATTCCACCTCCACATCATTACATTTACCTCATCATTGGGTTATAACTATGCTTTTCCAAAGTTTATTAATTCTTAACATTTTTAAGTGGATTTATGGTTAAACTTTAGAAAATAATATGCTTATACTTATACCTAAAAATTAGAATGAGTTTGTTGACATGTGTAGGTACAAAAGAAGCTTCCTAGGCACCCTTATGTGGCACTCTATGTTCAAATTCGAATTTGAGGAGATCATGGACCTCATGGAGGAGATCATGGAGGATAGGGTTATGTGTCACCATTGGTTGAGAAATATGTGAGTCAGAGGAGGGAATAGTGGATTTACATTTATGAGTTTGTTATCATAGCTTTTGTATAAATAGGAGTGTTATCTCCTTCATTTGTAATTTTCTTCATTTTGTAATCTTGATTTGTAATCTTAGTATCTTATAGGTTGGTAGTGAGGAGTTAAATTGGAGAATCAATGTAATGGTTGCAATTGCAATTTGCAATTGATGAATAAGACGGAGCTTCTTTGATCCTCTACATTTGACTTTTCTTTTTGTGTGCTTGTGAATCCTTGGAAGGATCCCCATTGCCTAGCAAGTACACTTTTATTTTAGTAGGCTTTTATTTTATGTTTGTTTTTGAATTTCATTAGATTAAATTATTAGGTTCATATGTTTGGAATATTAATGAATGAACTTTCGTAAGAAAGTATTAATGTTTCCTTCAATGAATCTGATTTGTTATTTAATGTTTGATTTCATTAGTTTAAGTTTCTGATTTATATGCTTGAGATATAAATGAATAGTCTCTTGTAAGAGAGCTTTAACATTTCATGCAATCAATCAGAATTCGGTTTCAGTGCTTTAATTTCATTAGTTTAAATAGTTTGTTGATTAAGATGATTAGAAATATCAATGAACAGTCTCCTGTAAAGGAGCCTTAATATTTCTTACACTTATCACAATGTCTTTAGATTTCATTTTGATTAAATAACTAAATAGGTGTTGGAGATCCTAATGAACAACCTCCTTTAAGGGAGCTTTGGCATTTCTTCACCTAGCTTAGTTTAGTTTGTCTCTAAGTCCATATATGTTGGATGATCCTCGAAGTTTACTTACCCGGATTGATAGTAAATGAAACTCTAATTTGCATCCACATTTTAGACCAAACAGCAACCTTGATCACTCGATCTACTTTGCTAGCAGAAAATTGTCCACTACAAAAAGGAACTATACCACAATTGAACACGAAGCACTTGCGATGATGTATTCGCTACAAAAAATTCGACACTATCTTCTGGGGGGCCAGTAGATGATCAATTGCCAGATGTCAACCTGTTCCGAGTTGAGGCCATACCAAACTACTTGAAGGACATTGCATTATTCTTAGCCACAGGAAAATGCACAAAGGAGTACATGGCGACACAGCAAAGTCACATGGTGGTTCGAGTTGTAGATTACCAATTGATTGTAGGTCAGTGATACAAGATGGGACTTGATCATATATTGCAAAGGTGTGTTCTTGATCATGAGAAACAAGATGTATTATGGGAATGTCATTCAAGAGTTGCGGGTGGACATATGGGCGGGAAAGCCACCGCGAGGAAAGTGTTGCAGGCAGGACTCTGGTGGCCCACACTTTTCCAAGATGCAAAGGAATACGCTCAGAAATGCGACGTTTTCCAATGCGTGGGAAAGCCATCGCACCGAGATGAACTTCCCTTACAATCGGTACGAGCACTATAAGCATTTGAGAAATGGGCAGTCAACTTTGTGGGACCCATTAATCCTCTGACGCGTCACTCCCATGCCAGGTACATTATCACTGCCGCAAATTACCTTACCAGATGGGTTGAAGTTGCACCAATTAAAGATTGCACTACAGACACTATCGCCAAGTTCATCTTTGAAAATATTATGACTCGGTTTGGGTGCCCATGAAGCCTCACAAGTGACTAGGGGACCCACTTCATTAATGAGACAGTCGCTTCATTGTTGTAGAAATTTATGATTCAGTACCATAAGAGCAGCCCATACCACCCTCAGGAAAATGGTACTGTGGAAGCTTTTAACAAAATCTTAGAGAGGGGTCTCACCAAGGTATCGACCACATTATGGGCTTATTGTACAACCGTCAAGCGCCTACACAAGTATATGACCTTCCAGCTTGTTTATGGACGAGAAGCAGTAGTACCCACCGAGTTCATCATCCCCAACCTTTTCATTGCATGGGCTACTCACATGACAAAAGATGAATCAATTACAAAGCGCTTGGACGAGCTCTAGGAGTTGGACGAAGCCAGATTCCTGGCGGATTTCCACCAAACTGTCGAGAACGAGAGGCAGAAAGCATAGCACGACTAGCATATATAGCAGAAATCCTTTGCAATTGGGGATCAAGTTCTCTTATACGATAGTAAGTTCATAAAACATCCAAGAAATTTGAGAATGCATTGGTTAGGACCATTCATTGTTGTTGAAGTGAGAAAATGGGGAGCTAGCAAACTCGCGCAACTGGATGGAGTCTTGTTGCACCTATTTTTTCAACATTTCAAGGAAGCATAATCATCATCTGCGCTCTGTCATGTCATTGTAAACCCATTCTGCAAAATTGTAATGTAAATGATGCTAGTACGACCATTAATTATGTCACAACCTGGGTAAGCCTATGATTTTGGTGATGTTTCATCCCAGGAGGTTTTTCTTCTCACTGATTATCTGTGTTTCTAAACACGGATGACCGGCATAGTTTTTCCCTCCAGCCTCACCCCAAAGCTAGGGTGGGATTTATCATTGAAGTCTTAGGTGAGTCGTAGTGTTTTAGTTGAGTCTTTTGTAAAACTGATTTGGGAATAATTTAAGCTAATTGGCTAAATTATTCTACTACAGATCACTTGGTCTACTAGATCATATTGTGTCGCAGAATTGGGTAAGTATTATGAGGGTCCATAACGAACAGGTATTCCCACTTTGAGGGTTGAATTTGTAAAATCTTATGTAAAAAATATGTTAGTGCATGATCCGTCATACTTAGACACCATGGCTAAAATATTAGAGGGTCGAAAAATAATTAATCCCCTCATGAGTCAATTAATTAATTTTTCTGGCAAAAATAAAATTAAATCCTAAGACAGAAAATTAATTAATTTAGAGTTTGTTATCACTCAAACCAGCAAGGGACCTAAGAGGGGTTCTTAACAATGTTCCACCAAGTCCCCTGGAGGTGGGAGCGAGGGGGCGAGGGAGCGCGGGAGTGGCCTATGCAAAAGCTCCCTACCAATTTTCAGGAAACGTGGGGGGACATCAGGGTCATAAAAATTATAAAATTTAATATTTATAATGTAATTGTATTTTTCCAAGGAATGTATATACAGTCATCATACTCTTACATCATGAAAGAAAAATCATAAATGATAAAATTATAAATCGATGAATCATGAATCATATAACTGAAACAAACAAAAGTTAAAGCTTAAAACATACATCATACATGTAAGTTTGTAAGTTTGTAACTGTATAATCATTAATGTAACTACTAACAATGTACAATGAATATAAAGTTTAAGATATCATATCACATATTATATCAAGATTCAAAATAAAGTTTAAACTGAAGTTTACAACTCAAGTCTAAAACATAAAACTTAAAAGAAAATAAGTTATGTCTGAAACATAAAACATAAAACATAACATATGAATATCAAATGATATCATCATAATGATAAATGAGTATAAATGCTCAAGGTAATGCCCCACTAGTCTCTGCATCCAGCTGTTGCACGAATATATTAGCATAAACCATGTCACCATCTGAATCAGAATCACTTGGATTCTCAAACATGCTAAGTGGCACACCAACTTTTAACACGAAACCATAAACTAAAAGGGGCGTGAGAGGGCGTGGAGTGGGCGTGAGGGAAACGCCCCCTAGAAGTCCCCAAGACCCCGGAGCGCAAGGGGGCGAGGAATCTAGACCCCTAGGTAGGGGGGCGAGACCCCGTGTAACATTGGTTCTTAAGAGGGCAACAGTGGAGACTTAGCCCACTGTCACCACAGCTAAGGCTCCCTACTCTTTACAAAATTTCACCAATGGGAGGAGTCCCAATGTTTTTGGGAAGCCACTTATAAAGGATATAACAATGGATAGATGAGAAGTGACCCCTTAAACCCTTTCCCAGGAGGAGGTGAAGAATGGAGTTTGCTTGCTCTTTAAGCAAGGGACTTGCCTTTCCAGGGAGAAGGGGGTGAGGACTGGAAGGTAAGGATAAAGAGTGCTTCCCAATCCCTATAATCCTACGAGAACTTGGATTCCCAAATGGTCCTTGATGAATAATTTTTAACAACAAATGGTACCACACGAGACCAAGTGGACCCAACCCAGGTTCGGGGATGGAATATAGCAACCAATGATGCTCCTATCCTGGACAAGGTGAGGGGAAAGGATCAAACAAGAATATTTTGCTTCAAAGGCCAAATTGATCCTACTAGTTTCTAGCCTTGGGGATACCTAGGCAAAACTTGGTCCTAGAGCTAGGGCTTGAGGTTCCTAGAGATTCCACCGTCGAAATTGCCTCAAATTTGGAAGAGAGTGAGGGGACCCACTAGCACAGTAGCCTCTAGGAGATCGAAGTTTCCTATGGGTAAATTCCCAGGAAATTGATGCCCTAAGTGACCTCTTAGGGCTAGACCTAGGGAAAAGAGGAAAAAAATAAGAAAGAAGGGGAAAATGACCACCATTTTGAGGGAACATTGCCTGCTTCCCTTGGGGATATGGATTCAAGGATGATAATGATAGAGAATTTGATTTCTTGATCAAGGAGACTCGGAAAGAAAAGTGACCTTCAAGCATTTATACTTCATACAAATGGTGCAATCGTATCGAGACAAAACTATCACTAGGACATTTCATTCATCTAACAATGGCCCATACATTAAACAAGCTAAATAGACACTTAATTCCATATTCCAATCTTGCAGCAATTAGCCCTAACTATAGCGAAGTTCAACAGTATGCAGAAACAAAAATATATCATTAAAATTTACTTACAATGTTAGAGAGTATATCCAAGCATCACATTTGCAAAAAAAACAAGCTCCAAGATAAAAGATGGCCCAAATCCATACATCAAAATTCATACATCATCCAAAATAATCCTCCAAGAAGAAATGTGAAGTTCTCTAAAGAGAGAGAGATCCCAAGTGAAGTGATGATACAAATGAATGTAGCTAACATCAATTTATACCCATTTTAGGAGTTCGAATTAGCCTATGAGCCTACATTAGCCCCTACTAATAAAATAATGTGCAAATAAAACCCCTATTGGTGACAAGCCCACAAAATTAGCTCATAAATGGAAAAATAAGCCTCTCGGGAAGTCAAAGAATAATATGTACATGTCGTGGGGCCCTCCAAAGGCCTAATAATATACAGAAGTGCCATAATGACGAATAAAATCCTCAAAATATGATGGACAAGCGGGTGGCCACTTGTTCTCCAAGTAGTAGACATGTGGTGCTCTCAGTTGGTGTGGGGGCACACAAATGACCCCATGGGTCTCCATATGAATCGAAGATGCCTGTAGATCCTCTCCAAGGGCTCGAGTGATGGAATGAACGTTGCCATGACATCGTACAAGTCCTGGGACACCTGCCAAGAGTGTGGGGCTCCTGTGGGGCCTATTGGGCATAATGTACCAAACACATCATCATCATCCCAAAAGTGGATTGCTTGTAGTCTCTGAACATCGATGGAGATCCGGGGAGTGTTGTAAGTTGTTGTGGAGGCCCATGGCTCTCTATGCACACCCTATATGTGCTAATGTATCCCTTTGGGGGGTTAGGACCCTATATAGGGGGACCAAACCCAAATGGAAACCACATGCAATCCTGTATAAGATTCAATGCGTCCCCTAGCCTTCCAGTACAACAAGTCATTAGAGTAATCGTGTAAAAGAGCTTACAAATCATGGATAAAAAAGTGGGCACTTCACAATGGCATGCCCTTCCGTAGTAGGCTTTCGCATGTACTAGTGTCTCCATGCTCCAAAGGGGGTTCGCCAAGTACCTTATTAAGTGGTTTCAACCCTTAAAGGGGATAGTATGTCCAAGGTACATCCCTCCAATGGGGGTGGAAAGTGATAAATAAGTGAAATGGACTGGGGAATTAGAGGGGCAGTCCTGGGCCACATATTGGGGCATAGGGGCAGCTGGATAAGGGGAAGCCCACAACATACTATATAATGAGGTGCTCGGCCTTGATTTTCTTTAATTAACTACCCGAGGCTCAAGGATAAGAGCATGATGTGTCAGATATAATAGTGATTACCCCATTAAAATAGGGTGGTTCATTGTCCTCTAGGGGTTGGGGCAATCATGGGTTCCTGAATGACAAAGGAGGCTCATCTAGGGCCTATGGAACCAGGGTGATGGCCATGGGTATCGGACAGAGCTCATGTATTGGCTTTTGCCCACGTGTTAATTTTTTTTTTGTGTCCCGGCCATCTTTTGCATTTTGTGGTACAATTTCCTGTTAAGTGTGACCAATTATGCTTTTTCTTCTTCTTTTAGCTGCTTCAACCTATGGAGCATCATTCCAGGCCAGACCCAAGGTGGGGGCAAGGGGATAGGGAAGCTGACCCTATGTGAACCCATGGAGGCTATGTGGACCCAGGTGGGAGAAATGATGAATGGGGGTATAGTGAGTGGAAAGGGAATAATATATGCGGATAAAGGAGTGGGACCACACACCCAAAGTTGGGGTTTCCCAAGTAGTACCACCCTAGAACCAAATGGTCAATAAAGGAGATCCCACAAGACTAAGATCCAAAGGTAACATCCAAAAGAGATTAAGGGGACATAGCACAAACTAAGCCCACTCTTTCCGCCAAATCTCCCCATCAATCCATGTCCAGAAGTATCCATGATAAGTAAACCCAATACTCAATTACCAAATGACAAGACATACCTTTAGATTCGGGAGGCCCACCTTCAAACATACGATCGATACAGATGGGTGAGGGACCACATGGTTGGCTCAGGTGGTAGAGAAATGGCACAAAGCGCTAGAAGAAGGTTGCAAGGGGTTGTTGGCTATCGGCTAAGGTCCATCATGGAGAAAATTTTCTCCTAGGGATATCACCCACGAAGTGGTGGGTAATAGAGTCAAAATTAAAATGTTAGAGAAATTAATTTCTCCAAATGGAAAAAATCGTGGGTCTAAAATAAGTGAATTTTTGGAGGTCCCCCACTAAGGGAATATTGGAAATTTCAAGAAAATTTGGACCCTTGAACCTTGGTGGTTAAGTCAAAGTCAAATTTTTGAGGAAATTAGTTCAAAATAATTATTTTTGAGCTAATAAAAAAAGGTTTTAATGAGAAATTCGAAAACTTCTCAAAAACAATTATTTTCGACAGCAAAGATTAAAAGTTGATCAAGGATCTATCAACAATCGAGATTATTTTGACAGGGATCAAGCCAACTAGTCGTTATTTTCCGCTTGAAGGAATTTCTCTATAAATAGAAGGTTGTTGAGATTCTATGGATCATGATGATCTTTGGTCAAATGTAATTTTATGAACGCTGGTGTGAAGCCACTGTTTTGCTGGGAACATTGGAAACTCATAATAAAAGGCATTGGGGTACAGTTCATGGTGTCTTTGTCTCATTGATCTGTGGTATGTGTTGGGTATGTGCTTTCCTATATTGTGCTTCAATATCATATGAATTGTTATTTCATTTGTAGATGATAAGAACATTCGATTGGTAAATTTTGGGCTTATCTTAGGTGATCTGATTCATTGTATGAACTAACGATTTTTCTTGAGAAATATATATAGAGTTTGCAGGTTCCCCGGCACTTAGGCTCCAAGTTCACAGACTGTGGGGATAGGCTGACCTTGTTTTGACTTCAGATATTTTATGTGATTTTCTTACTTCGCTAAGGCGGTGGTTAATATCTATCTTTCAAAATACATCAAGCCATTGTCAAATTTTATAAAAAAATTATTCTTCAAAAAATCTTTCAAGCATTGTATATTTGTATATTTTGTAAATTAACTTTGTAAAATCATTTGTGTAGAATAATTTTTTCTAACCCTTGTTTTGCAGCTGCGGTTTGGGGTTTTGGACACTTGTATTTTCATTTGTGTAGGTGATATTCAAGAAGATTTGTTGGGTTAGAGCTAGATCTAAGCCCTTGAGGGTAAGATCTAGTCTCTAAAAATTTTGCAAGGCCAGCATCAGTGAAGTTTGGGCAAATAACTGAGGATCTGAAGCAAATTTCACATTTGGCAAGGGTTTGTGAAGTTTTTTAGGGCCTTCAGGGCCAGCATGGCCCTTAACCTTAGTCGTCTAGCCCTCCTTCCCTTAGTTGCGGGCCTTAAAGCCCTAGCCGTCAAGCCCTAGGGGCTTTCTTCTTGACCGTGGACCCATTAAGGCTTTGCGGCAACCTTGCCTTGGCCTTTTAGGCCTGGCCGAAGGCCTTACGGCCTCTTCCCAGCCCCGTCGTAGCCTCTTCCCACTTGGCATGCCCTTCGTCCTCCTCCGTTAGCCTCCCTCTTCCCTCGACTGCCCATTTCTCCCCTTCAACTGCCTTGTCGTGGCCTCTCTGAGGCCTCTCACCCTTGCAGCAGCCCTTGTGGGCTCTTCTTGCCCTAACGCAGGCCCATCAAGCCTTGTGTCCTCCCTTCTAGCCCTTCTCTACCTTAATGCTAGCCCTCTAGGGCCTAGCGTTCCCCTTTCTTGACCTTCACTTGCCCTCTTTCCATCTTTGTTTGAGCATTTGATTTTGGGACTGAGTATTGGTGTGTTTTGCAGAGGTATTTGGCATCATTTTGGGTGTTTGCAGGTGTTCCAATCATTGGAAAATTTTGAGCAAGTTGGCCAAGTGAACTTCAAGGCCTAAGGCCTAAGGGTTTGATCTCCTAACCCTTCTCACCTTACTATTTTCTTCAGCAAGAATTCAAACCCATAACAGTGGTAAAAGACACTTTAAACTGGCCTACAATTAATTCATAAGTTGCTTGACACATCAAGGAATAAATTGCATAAGTTGGGCAATCATAATTTGGCATGAATCTATGAGTTTTGGTCACTGTCATCTCTGCATAAGAAGTTTGATATAACAATGGTATTTGCATCATAAAAGGGTTAATCAACTCATAATTTCATATTGGCAAACTTGGTTTAACACTTGGGTTCATATTTATCATATTTGGCAAGCATATGCATCTTGCATTTTGCATTAGGAGGCTCTAAAGTGGTTTATGTCTCTGTTGTTATAAAAATCAATTGTGGTTCATTGAATATCTAACATAAGTCATCTATTTTTCATTGTTCTAATAGCTAAGTGGCAAAAAGGTTTATTCATGGTTTATGTGCTATTGTGAAGAACATTGAGCTAACATTGTGTTTTCCTTGTGAGTTCATAAGCTATATTATTCATAATTCACATATAATAAATTCACTCACTAAAGCACTCTAATCTCAAGTTGCATTGTGTTTAATGGTTTTAAGTTTTGTAGGACTTTTTGATCTAATTGTCTCTACCAATTGGCATTCAAGTAACTTGCTCTCTTAAGTGTTTAAATCATTGGCGTTGAGAAGTCTAATTGGCATTATTCTGTTGGGATTCTAAGTAAATCATTAGATAATTGCTCTTGTTTTCCTTTGCCATTATTATGGTTATCCTTGGCATATTGGCATATCTTGAGATGCTCTTAATCAAGAATTGAACATCATTAAAAGTCTCTTAAGCAATTTGTGAATTTGGCTTGAATCTAGTTGCATATATTGTTAAAAGAGACTAATTGTTGAAGAGTATTGGCATAATATCATTAATAATCTTGTTTTGAAGTCATTATTGGTATATCGTATTGACTCATTGGCTAATTGTCTTAATTGCTCTAATTGTCATTGGATTTATTGTTCATATTGTAAGTGGATATCTAGTGTGAAATCTATATATTGGTGAATCATTATCAAGAGCATCTTTTGAACAATTATATCGTGGGAATTTTATCTCTTGTTGGCACTGTTGAACTTAAACACTTGTCTTGAGGTTGAGATTACCTTCTCTAAGCATATTGAAGTAAATCATAACTAAGTACTTAAAGAACATTTAAGTAATCTCACCTTAAGAATCACTCATAATCCTTGCACATCATTCTAAGCTAGTCTTGCACTTAATAACCTACCTTCAAGCATAAGCTTGGTTGATAGACAATAGGACCACCTTTCTCAATTTAGCTTGAGGGACCTAGCACCTCTTTAGTGGTTAACACAGTGACCTTGCAATCGTCAGAGCCATAGTCTCTGCAGCGCCGGAGGCACAGGGTAGTTGGAACACGGGGGGAGGTATCGTTAATCAAGCCTTTGCTTGCTTCCCGTTGGTTTTTGTCCCACAAGCTACTCTAAAGAGTAGTTCCAAAATAGTTAAGAGGAAGGTCACACTTAAAATAGGCATTTAATTAAAAGTAACCAAGATTCTTGCATCACACATAGGTTGTAGGATTTGCACTTCATCTAGGATAGTCAAGCATCCAAGCAGCGATTGTTCATCCAATTACTTGGCATCTAATTGATAATAAGCAAGAAGTTGACTCCATAAGGCACTGGTTTCACATTAAAATCTGATCTAATCTTTAAGTCTTGTTAAAATTAACCAAGTAGCTAGGTCATTCAATCATGTCTCTTGGACTAGTTGATTGCCAACTTGTCTCGCATCTCCTTCTTCCATAGGGACTACCCCCCATAGCCTGTTGTTGGGAGATAGCTAGAACAAAGAGGTCGGGGATCAGGGTGACAACCCCCGACCTGAGTCATTGTCGCATCGTGCATGTACAATCTGAGTGACAACAGAGTCCTATTGCCTAGCTGGGTGAATGGTGTACGCCTGAAGCCCTTCCATGGCACAACTGGCTCTACATCAAAATGATTTGATATCTGAAAGGGGATCGTAATTAGGTCTAGGTAGAGTTAGTCAGTTATCTTAGTGTGTCAGTCTCTTCAGTTGCGTCAGTTATTTTAGTTATGTCAGTTATTTTAGTCGATTCAGTTATGAATAAATTTCTGTCAGTTATTTTAGTAGCGTCAGTTGAGTGCCTCCCTAAGCAACTGTTTATGGTCGAGGAGTCACATGTGGAAATCGTCTTATCCGTAATAACTAGTAATAATTCCCGATGCCAGTTCGAACTTGGGTTAAATCTCTCCCGTAATATCCCTGACATGATATGGTCCTCAATTTCTAGGAACCTGCCATCATATCATCATAATTAACCATCATTCCCACCCTCCTTTTCAGTTTTCGCGTCATTCGGGTCAGATCCAGGTCATGGTCACTGTTATTACCACGATTTGAATCCAGTATAGAAAGTTGTCGTATTAATTAATTAAACGGACTAATAAAAAACGTAGTGTCAAGTCTTTCTATTTAGTTTGCATGGCAACGATAAGTTCTTCAATAGCAAAGCCAAGGTGGTCAAATTGCCGAGTCTGGATTCTGTGTCGAATTCCCCGATCCTCAACCCAAATTCAAACCCCCTGTGTCTATTGTGTATAATCGTCGAACTGCAACCCTGACTAAGACCATAGTCTTTGTTCCAGCACCTGAACCTGACTCCAGAGTCACTGAAATTGAGCCTCTGTGGCAAATATGACAAGGTTGAGTTTGTCAATAATGATCTCTCAGACTCCTTCGATTCCCAGCGCACAAGCACGAAGTTCTTACAAAAGTTGTCAAATCCAACAGAAGTCAGTCGTCGAGAATTAAAGAGGATTTCAGAGGCCTACAGAGGTTGACGCTACTAAATTTGCGAAGTTTACCAGTGTTTGGCACTACGGGAGTAGCAATGCAATGTACCAAATTCCTCATCAGCCAAATGCATGGGGGTTCTCTCTGGCTTGACAAGGAATACCCCATACACACCATCGACATTCAAAGACTCACAGGACTATCTGCTGCGAGAGCCACAATATCATCTGTGTTTCAGAATACTTCCAAGCGGGGAAAGAAGATGGGTGACGACAACTACTACAACAAGTATGATACTCAGCGTGGTGGTAAGGGAGCCCTGATTGAGCCAATTAACAAGCCCACGGTCAAATTTTCCTGCTATACAATTTCTGGAAAGCTAATGCACCATTTCTCAAGGGGCGAATGCACCTTGGACACCATCTTAGTAGCGAAAGCTTGTGTCCAAGGCAAACAATTGTATTGGTGCAGTTTTCTGTTGAATGAGCTCTTTGAAGCCTGTGAAGATGTCTACAAGAGGGCAACATATTTTATTTATGGATATCTTGTTGTTTCCTTAGCAATGATGAAGTGGTGCCCACCAAAAGGCAAAGAGATAGCACCGATTGTCGAGGATCAACCCCTTGCACTCAAATATTTACCATGGCGGACTTCCGGGGACCCCAGCAACAAGGAGATTAATGAGGCTTCTTTCACAGGACGGTATCAAACGATGTTGGTTGTCACCAAAGCTAGGCCTGGGATCCTACTGTTGCTCCTAGATGAATATTCGCAGGAAATATGTTTTGGTGTAAGCCATGGCAACACCTGGATTTGGCCAAAGTCCATCAACCCAGACACATTCCAGATGCGCGCTCACCCCTTCGTTCTCTCAGAGGAAGCCTTCCACATTGAAGTCTCACCCTGGCCTGGAATTGTTGGAGAAATTTGGGATGGCAAGACGACATATTCAATCAAAGGGATGTTGCCTAAGCCACTACCTAATGAAACCCCTTTCGCCTCCCACAAGTGAATGGCAGAAGAGACACTAAATCCAGTCATCAAGAAGTTTGAGACAAAGATGATATCCTTTCACAACACTCTGGAGGATCACATGGCATCAGTAAGTCCTTTCCCTTCTTTTTCTGAATTTATCAGTTCTAGTCCAATTGCTTCTTAAGACCTGCAGCCCAACCATTGCTTCAATTCCCTCAATGGGACCCATTCTCATACTGAACCCACCATTAGGAATACTCGCCCACTTGCCACCAGGCCACCATCAATTCCTAAGAAAATGATTAAATCTACCTCTACTCAAGTCATTGATCTTACTGGTGAGTAACCCCAATCTCACACCAGCACACCCATCATTGAAGAAAACCCACCATCCACATCCGTTGTATTCCCAATATCGCGCAATACATTACCCCGAACAGCCTCCACCTCAGCCACCATCTCGGACATTCCTCCATCTGAAAATCTTCTCGGTGTCGAAACAGAAACGGAGGTACTCTGTAATCCAGTCCATCATGGACACTACTAATGAGGCACTCGTAGTTCCCCCTACAAGCACAGAGTCTGTTGCTATGTCTTTGTTATCTTTACTACTAGCACCAGGCACATTAACGGAAACCGAACAACCTATCAACCTTGAGAACACGGGCACAAAAGCCATACACACCTTGCCCCTAACTTCCAACCCCGCCTCCCTGCCACCACCACAATCCAGCCCAGACCATATCAGTCCACACACTGTTGAGCCCTCACAGCGAGAGACCTCACCCCAAGGGCAGTCCAAGAAATCAATTGCCAACGGCCAACCGTTAAAAAATCAGTACCCTACACCCACTACGATGCCCCTGATGACCTCCAAAGTTGGTCGTCGTCTCAATTGTTTACTTTCATTCAACTGGATGCACGCCAAGCGGAGGCGTAACACAACAATCTGACAGCAAAACACGAGCAGCAACAACAGCAGCTTCTTTCCATTGCTGCAGAAAGATATCAACTTCTTTTGGAGAAGCAGACGCTACAGAACCACGTTGACGAAATAAGTGCAAAGTTCCTAGATCTTTAGCCCTCAGTTGCTGAAATAGTAACAGATACACCGGAAGACTTTTCGGCCTGCACTCTTTTAGAATGCTACGACCATATCAGAATTGCCTGCAATGACCTAGACTAAACAAATAAAGAGCTCAAGAGAACTATTGTCGCCACTCAAAGGGCAATACCAGATCCAACATCCCAGTATGTCAGTGAGATTGAGCAAAAAATCACAGAAGTGGCTTGTCTAAAAGCCTCTATTATCCAAGCTACGGGGGAAGCTAAATAACTATTAGCTCAAGTTCGAGATTGGTCAGGTTGCCTTGCAAAGGAAAATCAATCGGTCTACCCCCTGCACCAACAAGCTAATCAATTCTTCAACCAAGCCATGGCAACAAAAGACCACAACCAGCAAAAGGAGCTCCTAGCACAAACGGATGCCCTTGAAAGCCAAATTCAGCAAATTGAGGATGAATCGAGCAAGACGAAGAGTTTTGTCTGTGACCTCAAGCCACTAGCACAGGGTCACTTCCAAAAGCTACAGCGAATCAGCACGGACGCAGAAACACAATGGAATACCCTCTTGATGACACAACCTGCTCAACCCACAACCGAACACAATTCACAATTCATTGACCAGGTGAGCACTCTCACAGGTCCATGGCAGGCCGCACTTGATGAGTATACACAATTCAAAGTCACAGCCATCCAATCTGTAGCAGAGTCGGGTCCTTCGTTTGAAGGAACATGCCAAGAAGGAGCAGCACTGGTAGGAGCACTGCAACAGCAAGAAGCACCAGCAGCACCAACAAATGATTGACTTGGGAACTAGTCAATGGACTGTGGTTGGGGCCTGTTGGGTCCTTCATTTTGGAGACAAGGTTTTGTCATTTTTGACGATTGACCATATTTTGACCAAAGGTGACCGATGGGAAGTCGTGGAGAAGGCAATCGAGGAAGGAGAAGCAATCCATGGAAGTCTGGCAGTTGTGGAAGATCGGCCAGGGAAATCAGGGCACATGCAATCATAGTCGAGTTGGAATGTTCGTTGACAGTCGAGGAAGCAGTCGCAACCGAGCAATAGAGGCAGCCGAAAAGGAAAGGGCGGAGCATCCGAGGAGGAAAGCAGCAGTCCAAGCGAGCAGAGTGCCTAAAAGGCTAAAGGAAAAGCCAGAAAAAAAAGAGGGAAGGGTACTAAAATGCTATCGCGGAGCCGATTAAGCCCGCAAGATTCTGTATTTACCTGGTCATATATTAGCTTATGTTCCTAGTCTTTGTTTTGTCAAGGAGGCTTCTAAGCCGAATGTATTGATTTAACGCTAGCCTAAACAAATGAAGGAGGAAGTTGCGGGGATGTTTGATAGTCTTCTTGTGTCAAGTTTATGTGTACCCTTTTAAAATTTTATTGTGAATGCATGTGCGTATTATATGTCCTTTTGAATGCTTAAGTTGTTGTCTTCTGAAACAATTGCATGTCTGATGTCTTGGTTCTGAGTTTAACAAGTCTCGGTAGCTTTTGTGTGATTTTTCCTCATGTCTGGATCCAGTCCCTTAACCAAGTAAGGTCGCGGTGCGCCTCGGGTGAGACGCCTTATTCTTCTTGAGTAAGGTAAAAATGTCAGCGCTACGCTAGACTATAGCGGAGCCTTTGTTGGCCCCTGTGCCTGAACCCAAGGTCTCAACCTGATCACCATTTTTCGCCAACAGCCAGCCAGATCTATCCGATAGAATTCTACCAACTAGAGTTGATGTAGATACGACAATGATGAAATGATTACACGTGTGATTCAAAGCAAATGCTTGCAATTAAGCATAAATTTCTTGATTACCACTCCAACATTGGAATGAAGGGCAATCAAAGCTAGTGCATAGTAGATAAACTGGAAGAATAAATAAAGGCTGTCTTGTTGCCTAAGACATTATGCACTAAAATATCTTATAACAGAGTGCAACCATCTAAATTTATGTTTAAAGAGTAGGCAGCCATGTAAGCTGCACTTGTATAGGATAAGGGCTGATTGAAGCTTATGAAATGGCACTTGCATTTTAAAGAAAAACATTGCCGCTTATTTCTATTTATGTGGAGTCACTATTGCATTACATTGGACCATCTAAAGTTATTGTCTCTATCGTTTTCTTGTAGGAGATACAGATAAATATATATAAGCTTCTGATTAATGTATGCAATGTTTTATTTTACATAAAAAGAGCATTTTTAACTTTTCTGAAAAGCAGAGAAAGAGACACAATAGCCCAAAATATAACTTACTGACTAGTTTCTTTGAGTACCAAGGGGTCTGCTGATTGTACACAACACAAGTTTTAACCAGCTCAATAAGCACTCAAACCTTGAAAGGACGATTCGGTATTTTTTTGAACTCAACTACAGGATTACCTAATATAACCTTTTGGCAAAATTTGTAATTTAATGAGCTAAACCATCAGGAACTCTTGTAATTCTTCGAACCGCCCAAAGTTACAATTGAAGGGTTCCAAATTATGAATTACAGATACATTTGTTCAGGAGAACAGTTTAAACTTTACAAACCATGTCTGTATTCTTGAAAAATGTTTTTTTCAGTGATAAAATCATTGGTCCCTCTCTTTGCTAGTAGAATAAAAGGTAACGTTTGAACCTTTTGAAACTGCATACATAATTGGATTATTTTAGGGTAATAAACCTCTTCCTCCAAAATACAAAATAGCAAAACTAAGACTCAAGAGAATACATAAGACAGCCAAGTCAACTTAGGACTGGATTGGCATATACTGACTATAGGATTGGAGTGCCCTTAATTTAAATTTAAATATAATTAACTGTAGCTTCATAGATGAAGCTAGTCAGAACCAGAGCCCACTGGGCTTTGGATTGACTGTGAATTGGTGCACTGTTAAGTCACTCCTCCTTGCAATACATCATCGATTAAAAATCCCCATAGCAAAAAAAATAACATAGTCAGAAACATCAAGTGCATACATACATTGCTCTGTCTGAATTGAATCGTTATATATTGCTTCCACCTTGTTGCCACAAGTTAATGATATCCGTCGCCTGGTTAAGAAGAATTATTGTGCGCTTTTGAGATACCCAGGATATGCTCTCCAGCTTGGCTTTGAGTTCTTCCCATGCATCCTTCCTGGGCCAAAAGTAATAAGGGCTTAGGCTAATAGTCCCATGCCCAGGAACCACCTGATCTAGAGCAAGCCCTATGTTCTTCTCAAGCCAAACGAACTTCAATACAACCCGCTGCTTCCTGGGAGTCTTCACCACCACCTTAACCTTACCCTTCTCCTTCTGCATGCATACATTGCATATATATTTTTATATACCCACCCAACACAAGCTAACAGTTGACAGTTAGACAAGCAGAGAGAAATTAAAAGATAACGAAACAATAATGCATTTGTGTCCTCTTACCTCTTCCTGTGCAGGCTCTGGCTGTGACTGTGTCTCCACTTGGGCTGCTTTGAGAATCACACATTGTCGATTTCTCTTCCCCCTTTCCTTTTCCATTTGTGGGATTTGGATGAGAGACCCATATCCATACCCAATTCTAGGTGTTATGGCACCAGACGCTGCAGTAACAGAGCTTGAAATAATGGCTCGAACGGGCCTAAAATGAATTACACGTGCATAAGAAGAAGGTACAGGAGAGCAGGGAGAAGTAGCAGGAATGGTGCATGGCGATGGAAGAAGTCTGGATGAAAGACTTCCCAGTGGAAATGCAGACGTTATCGTCATTTTCAGTGTCGTTCCCTCCTTGCTTTCTCTATCCTCCTATCTCCTGTTATCTTATCGCCTTTATCTCAGATTATTGGGAGAGTATGAAGCTGGTATGTTTTAAACAAAAAAAAATTTACTCTGGAGTTACAAAAATTTACAATGTGCGTTAGGAATGGCTACTTTTACAATGAATGATAGTTTAATGGATTTGAAGTTAGATTTATGAATCTTTTTCTGACGAGAGAAAATAAGTTAATGCCTCAGCATCTCAAAGTGTTTGATCTTTTTCCGAGAAGAGAAAATAAGTTAACACCTCAGCATCTAAAAGCATTGGACCCCAATGAAAGTTTACTATTGTAAGAATTACTCACATATTAATTATTTTAAGTTGCTTGGTTTTATTTTAAATAATATTAATAAATATGTATTGTTGGGTGGAGTTCTCTATAGCTCAATTTCTATAGTCCAATGTCCAGTATATGTGAGAAATGTTGTGACATAATATTACATTAAATAAATTAAAATATATATCTCAATTAAATTATAAATATAAATAAAGAATAATATTGAATATATTAGTTAATAAAACTTTTTTTAACTAAAAACATATATACAAAATAGTATTATTGATTATAAAAATTAAAAAAAAAAAAATGATTTGATAGTTAAAAATGTTTTGTATGAGTTAAATTTTCTAAAAGTAAAAAACAATTAGTATTTCTAAAATATAAATAGGAGAAATGTGTTAAGAAAAAACTAGTAAATATTTAATATAGAGAGAGAGTGTACATGGTTTTTTATGAGGGTAAATTTTATCAAAGTAAATACTTATGGGTAGGTGTATAATTTAATTGGACTCCATCTACTCACATATTTAGGGGCTTTATACTTTAATACCTGAAGAAGAACAAGTTCACTGTGTGAGAAACATTATCCCTGAAATTATTGACAAGTCTTATCCTTGGGCTTTTTTTGATGGATCTCCCCAAGAAACTAGGTGTGGTGGAGGCACTATCCTTTATCTCTTAGAGGCACATTACTTCAAACTTAAAATGGGACTCGGTAGGGGCACAAACAATTATGCCGAACTAAATTGCCTTAGACTCCTCCTTATCTTTGCACATGAAAAGCATTGCATGCGCATTCGAATTTATGGAGACTCCAAAATTGTCATCAATTGATTTAATGTTATATCTCAATGTCATGTGCACACACTCAAAAGACTTTTGGAGGAAATTACAGCACTACAACTCCATTTTGATTATATTGTTTGTAATCATATTTACAGGGAAAGGAACCAAATTTCTAACAGTCTTTCCAAGGAAGTCGCAACTACTTTTCAGCCAATGGATGATTCATGAACAACAAGGTGAGGAGAGCTATCAGTATTATCATAGACCATTCATAGAGCACCATGTGATCACACATCCGACACCATGATTTTTGCAGCTTTCTATGTCATCACAGTTATATATTGTGTTTTACAACAGGCTATTACTGCTTCTATATATATTTTGTACTAAACTTATCTATTTTATGTTTTTGAACACATCGGATAGATGATTTGATCCATCTGGATGTCAAGCATATGCTTTATGCAACTGATACAACATGTAATTTGCACTATTTTATTAATGGAAATTGCGATTTTTTCCTTGGGGAAAAAATTTAATTGGACTCAAACTATTCAAATTTGCAAATTATAATCTATTACAGGACCCAAACCTCAAGAACAAAGCCTCTTCCTGCACTAAGTCATCCCTCCAAGAATATCTTCCAATTAGGTCAAAGTCAAACCAAGTCAACGAGAGACAAATCCTTCCAAAACTGCACCAAATTCAGAATTTTGGCCCCCAAACTTTCAAACCAACAGTAGTTTTGCAGCTTCATCCCTTGCAGCAGCACAACTACTTCACATGTGTGAGAGAAAACTAGGGCAAAACTTCGATTTTTCTTCCTTCTAGATTTTGCTTCCTCCTTCTTATCGTTTCTTGACCTTCTTCTTGAAACTCACACTTCAGATCAAGCTCCTTGATTACATATCGAATTGGTTACCAAATGAGTTCGAGTGGCTTCTATTTATACTCATTTGTGGAGGTTGAATAGCCCTCTTTGGGCTGACTTGTCTCTGGCGGGGCCGACTTGTGCTAGGAGGCTTATTTTGACTATCTTGACTCAAAATAAATTCTTTGCATAGTACATCTTGCCCAAATGGGTCTTATATACATGACATTGACTCTCTTGACTCATGACAATAAATCTTATGAAATGAAAAACCCTACAAGCATGAAGAACATGCTTTACCTAGAAGACCAATCAAAAGAATCATGAAACCCATTCTTTAAAATAACATGTTTTCTTTATTCTTTTGCTTATTACATAAGATATACATATTGACATGAGTATAAAAACAATTATGAAGACCGAAACTAGTTACATTTTCCAACACTCCCTCTTAACTAGGGAGGTATTCATAATTGTACACCCTAGTACACTGTTATTCTCAAACTAAAAAGTTCTCATAAGAAGAGTCGGATTGGTAAACCATCTCTAAGCATCAACATCATAACCAACATTGTCAGCATAGTAAGGTCTTCACTTTGACAAGCTCTTTCATATACTAGAGAATAATGTTGGGAGGCTTTATGTGAGATACCACACTACCTCTACAATGCACATACCCCATCAAGATGTTCACTAGGTATGTCCTTTTAGGACTATTCTTATCTTGGATTCCCAATCCTCGAAGAATATTGTCTTCTTCGACCACTCTTGTCTTGGATACTTGTCCAATCCTCAAAGAGTGTTGGTTCATTTCCCATCTAGGATTTTTCTATCCTCGAGGAAATCACATATGCTTATCCAATCCTCCATACTCCATTCATCCCCCATGGCCTTTACTTAGACTTACGGTTGTTAGTCCTGGCCAAGTGCGTGACACGTGAAGAAAATAATATAAATGTGATGTTGATCATCACTCCCTCTTAACCAGAGAGTAGATCCCCATTCCCTTCTAATTAGGAAATAGATCCTTGCTCCTATTTAAGGATATTTCTTTATTCCCTCTCAAATATAGAGGAGATTCTTGACTTCCTTCCAATTTGGGAAGTCATCACCGCAAGCTTTATGCATCAGCTACTAGTTCTTCATGAAGATAGTTGCATTGCTCCATCTTTCCTTGCATCTCATTATATCAAGTTGTATTCCTTCCTAAGTATCATGGAGCCGTCTTCTTTCTTCAATCTTGTGGCAGGGTTCATGCCATCAATCTTTAAATCACTTTCCTTTGGTCATCATCAATAAAGGCATTATGTCAAGCCTTGTCGAACTTCAAGCTAGTCATAGCTTCCTTATGAAAGTGATCTTTGTTGATGTAGGAACATGAACATTAGGTTATCTTCTTATATTGCTACCATTCAATCTCAAGGTGATGATGTGAACACCTTTAATGCATGTCCTTCCAAGGATTTTTGAAACCGTTTACTCAATTCATATGTTCTTTGATTCGAACTCATCACCACCAGTTGAACTTACCTCAACAGTCATCATGTATTCTTGCAGTATCCTTCTAGGTAGAAAAACAATATGTTAACCATACAAATAATTGTTAGTATGAATCTTTCGTCGTAAAAGATCACTTTAGCTACGCATAACAAATAGCCCTAACATCGATTATGGCTGCAAAATATCTTTAAGTTTGCTGCACAAATTCAGATCTAAGCATAAAAGATATTAAGCAGATAAAATATAATATGGCTCCATGCATTCAATGGACAAGAAAAGAAATAATAAAAGAATTTTTATATTATATTAAAGAATGGGGCACTTGAGAGGAAAACAAGAAAGGTGTTTTCCGGTTCTCCTCACTGGAATGGGTTCTTGAAAGTCCTCAGTGTTTCAGATCTAACATTTCTCTCTCTTATGGGTGTAAAGCAACAGACATAGAACTCAATGGGAGTTCACAAAACAAAATAGAAAATGGTGACCAAGAGTAGATCCAGAGTGATCTAATGCAATGAAGGTGACTAATGAATGGGGAAAACCCCCCTATTTATAACAAAATATTGGGGCGGTCTAGAACTCGGTGCATGAATAAAATATTATTAATCGAATTCTAGAAGCACCCTTTGGGAATATTTTATTATATTTGTTGGAGGGAAAAGGGTTCTTGACTTGGGTCAATTCCTTTATTTATAAATAATAAATAAATAAATGGTTTATTTATCTTTTTAGGGAAGTGATGGGAATATAATTAAATAAATAATGGTTTATTTAATTATTTATGGATGATTTAGTCAAATTTAACTAAGAATATTATTTAAATAATGATTTAAATAACTTATTCTTAAGGAATAATTAAATAAATAAGGATTTATTTAATTAAGTTCCTTATTTTGGGTTAAATATGACCAGGAAATATAAACAAATGAGTTATTTTATATGGTGAAAGCAATTTTACTTAGGGTAAAATTGGTCTTACATGGTGTACTTGGGTTCATCTAATAATAATAGGTTAGATGACCAAAAAATGGTGTAACAATAATATCAAAATATTAATATCAGACTTACCTTATCATGATGGCCTTCTCATCAAAGCATCAACTTACTTGAGTTCTTCGAGATCAACATCCTTTCACATGATCAACCTCATTTGAATCTTTCTCCATGCATATATTTTAATCAAAGTGCCTATGGATTGAACTTGATTACCAAGCTACAACATCTTTCTTTGAATTTTCATTGTTAACTCCAATTCTTTCTTCCAGATACTATACTTGATGTTGATTAATATTGTCCTATTTATTCCATGCAATCTTGTGAGAGAATCTTGATCTCCATCTATTTCAAATTTCTTCTTTCGAGCATCATGCATCCATATGGATGACTTACCAAGCACATCCATAACTAATTCTTCCTTCATGATTCTTGTAGATATGAACCATGCTCCAGGGAAGAATAACTTCAAATATGCATACCTTTTCTTTCATATAATCATCTAGCCATCCTTTGAATAAGCTTGCTTCTTATACCTGTCAAAGATAAGTTTCTTTTTCCAAGAAGAGAAATATTTTCATATTGTGACTTGGCCATTGGCTTTCCTTCATCCTTAGAAATATTGTTTCCAGACTAGATGGAATATATATACCACTCATAATGTTGTTTCCAAGAATATTCCATAATGATGATTCTTATAGGATCTTGAGGATCCTTCTTTGCAAAAATGACTACCTCTAACATGATGTTAGAAAATGCTTGGATGAACTATAAAATGCAATATGGTTCAAAACTTCTCATTCCTTTTAAACTATATGATCTTTCCCAAAGAAAATTAAAAAAGTAGGTTCTAGTCTTTCTACTATCATGTGCTTCTACCTCTGATGCCATGCTTTTTACGAAATCGAGACTCTTCTATAGTAATAATGCATGCTACTCTTCTTTCTACTTAATAAAATAAAGACAAAAATTCATAAAGAACCTCACAGAGATGATACTTCCTTTCAATAATAAATATCCTTGGTATCTTCTCCTTTTGGCTTCTTCTAAGGTTCTCCCCTTTCCTCAACTATATGAGCTTCACTTCTTTCCTTCCTTTTGTTGTTCACTTTGATATTTGGAGAGTCCCTTTTAAAGTGTTTGCTAGTGTCAGAATATGCATTCTGCCATCAGTGGTCAATATCATTCCTTCATTTTTCATTTTAGGTGTCTCATTCTGAAATTTTTATATCAATCCATTAGGTCATGCTAAAAATTGTTTCACTGATGGTAGCCTCCCTCAATAAAACTTCACTCTCCCTCAGAGACTCACATTTTTGGCTCACTTCCATGTCTTCTCAAGCATAATAACACCTATGAAAATCTCATTTCACCATGTCTTGTCTCAGTTAAAATTCAAACATGGAAATCAAGTTTCAAAGTCTCATTAGGTCATTAGGGTTTTGTCTTTCAAGGTAAAAAATACATTATTCCATCTCAAAAAAGTCAACAAACACAATAGAGTGACTCAATGACATTCTATTTTCATCTACAGAAGATCATCACTAGGTAAATATCATATTTTCTAAGCTTTAATTTTGATTTCACATGATTTTCATATCAAAATGTCATTTTGATATGAAATCAAAAATGTAATTTTTTTTTTTCAAATGTAATTTTATGTTTTTAATATGTAATAATTCATTCCCTAGCTCCCAACCCAAGCATTCATGCCAAACTGAAGGAAATAAAAGCCAAACTCCATAAACTGATCAACCTGCAAAACAAAAAGTCAGATGTCAAAGAGTATCAGTGTGAAAGTTTGAAAAATGAAAAGTGAACATAAGGAAAGTGGGTTTTTAAGTTATAAATCAAATCCAATAGAGTATAAAAGCCCTCGACACTTCAAGAAAAATCCCATTTGTCTCATGCAGCCTCAAGAAAACCTCATCAATTGAGAAAATTTGAATTTCAGTGTAATTGTGCAAATTGGAGCTAGTCGTTGCGCGTTCATTTGGTCACTGTGCGTTCAGTAGAGACGCTGCGCGTTTCGTCAAATTTTTCAGTGCAATTTTCAACTAGCACTGCGCGTTCAGGAGGGACGCTACGCGTTTAGCAAGTCGCTGCACGTTCACCCAGGAAATGCCAAAAAACCTCAGTTAGCCTATCAGTCCACCAAATTTATGCTAAATATCTGCATAAGGGTTCTTCAAAGATTCATCTACCAGTAAGTAATCAAGACACCCTCTCTTTGATGTTTTATTGTGATTCAAGTCAATTCAAAACATATTTATAGAGAAATAAAACCCTAGTACTTATTAAAACCTAATTCACTCCCTAAACCTAATCCCTAAACTGTTATACACTTCCCCTCACATCCCTAAAAGCATTCTAGTTTTTCCTTATTCCCATTCCCTAAACAAACTCATCCCTAATAGCCCTAAGTATTAGGGTTTCACTTACCTAGGCTCCCTTCATATTTCCATTTCCTTCATTTCCCAACACTTCCCTTCACTTCATATTCCTCCATTTCATTCCATCGTCCCTAGGTTTTTTGACACCAATTATGGCTGAAGAGGAGAACAAAAGTTCTAGTGAGGAAGAGAGACAGGAGAGAAAACCATATAAGAAGGGAGGGAAAGTCATCATACATGAACCAACAACTACCTGAGAGCTTATGGCATCTCCCCTCATTGTGTTATGCTTTAAGCATGTAGGTTGTTTCGATTTTTTGTGAAAAAGTGCAAAGAATCCAGTACCACCCTATGTTGACAACATTGTTCATTCCTAACCTTCATGACAAACAGGTCACCCTGGCCGAGATCAATTTCACTATGTCCACTCACATTATTGCAGCTACTACAGGGATCCAAAATGTAGGGGAAAGATGGTTTAAACAAGGAAATCTGAATCATTATTGTTATGAGCCATATCTTAAACCAAGGTAAAAGAATGAAAAAAAGATGATTTTTCCTTTCTCTAACCTCCTTGACAGATATGTCCCCATGATGAAAATCATCATGAAATACTTCACCTGTGAGGGAAGGTTTTCCAGACTCTATTCCTATCATATATGGCTCCTCATGCACTTCACTAGGGTTAGAATGCTTCATATACCCTATTATCTCTACCGGAGCATTGATAAGATGGCATTTATTGCCCAAAAGAGAGATTATGATCATCAAATGCAGAGTCTCTTTCACCACTCCCTCGTCAAAATGATAGTCATGCATCAACTTGATCAGTAAAACATTCCATGGGACACCTTCATATCCATTGATATTTTCATTGCCTCACCTAGTCAGCATGGCCAGAATGCACCTTCATCATCTCATCCTCCCTCATCTATCCCTCCATCTCAGCCTACTATTCATACATCATTACCAAATTAGCTCCCTTCACCTCATTCACCTCCATCTCACATTGACCCTTCTTCTTCACCCTTTTATAACCCTTCATCATCATCACATCATGATTCTAAGTCATCAAGCAGTGATGAAGACATTGAGGCAAAATGGGCTAGTTTGGTTGAGGTTGAGCCATTGCCCAAAACTTATCAGAGAGTTTATATGTAGAAATTTGATAACTGATATGTTATACACCGAGATTCTCCTGATCACACACTATTTTAACTTCATGCACAATACAAAATCTCTTCTACCATTGATCATTAATTGCGGAAATAAAAACAATCGCATGCGCACATTAAAACCATAAACAATCACACATATGAACACATTATTTTATGGGAAAGATTAAAGCTGAAAACCCCCAAATATCTGTATATTATATGTCCTAGAGATAATGTAACAATAATTATACAAAGCTCCTCACAAAGCTCTCAGTATAATCTCCAATTGTTACACACTAATCAAGCGCGGTCTAGCAAATCACATGCTCCAATCTCTGCCACCTGATACCCTGCCTCTACTGCGCAATCACTGCTGAAGAATGGCTCTGAATGAACTCGAATTGGTCCAGCCTTGCTCATGCAATCCTCATTGGCATCTCCAATCACTGGTTGTTGCAAATCATGCAACACTACGATCTGGCGAAGTAGTCTGCTTGCTCTTTCACCCTACCTCTTCTTTGGTCTTCACCCAGAGAAACTTGTCCATACCTTTAGTTAGCGAGTGTATTTTTTAGTTGATTAATGAGTTAATAATTATTGAATTAATTAATAATTAATTCACACCACTCTCGGTAGTGTATCAATCAGTTAGACTAGATACAACTAGCTCAACTATGTTTAACTCGGTTAAACTGAACACAACTCCACCAACTATCTCAATAACTCCACCAAACTCTCTCACATGAGTTCTAACTAAATTTTCCATGAAATAGCTCCACTTAACCCTCATGAATAGTGTAATTCCTTCTGTTAGCTCCTGTACCACATATGTGCACTTAACTGAAGTGCTCCAAGAGAATAAGATAATGTTTATAGTCCAAATATTATTAAGAGCTAATAATATTCGACATATCTATTTTTAGACTGGCAATCTAAAAATAGATTTCGCCCAATATGTCTAAAAATATAAGTCCATATATTTTTCCAACTTGACCAACCATCCAAAAATAGCATCCTACAACTCATAGAATATGATCGACATGTCTAAAAATAGACATAGTCTAAAAATAGACTTGCACCAAAAATAACCTGCGGGCCCACTTAGTGAAGGCGAATTCTTTCCACTAAGCTCATCATCTTGTTGCAATCTCAACACTATAGGCATGTGTTTTATTCACTTGGAGTGAAAGGGGCCATGCCTTATTCATCAACACATCAGGTAGATAAAGGTAAGGAAAAGGTGATAGAGTTAGCCATTCATGATGAGGAGGATAATCATGAAACAGAGCAAGAATTTTAATTGATTGACCTAGGTGAGGAGGATGAAGACAAAATAAAAAATGCATCAATCAAAGGTAAAGAGGTTAAGATTAGTGAGCTCCAAGCTAATGTTGAGAGGGATAAATATGTGCTTCACTTGCTTGAGCATGAAAATCAGCAGCTGAAGACCAAACAAGTCATCAATGAGGTGAAATGCATCAAAGCACAGAAAGAGGCAGAGAAGGCTAAAGCCTTGCTTGAGGAGACATTGGAAAAGTTTGGTGAACTTGATGATGATGAGGATCAGCCTCTAAGATAGAGACCTAGGACTAGAGGGCTGAAAAGAGCTCTAGCCCTAGAGAGACAAAGGGAAGCTGACCTAGTCGACCAGCTTACACTAAATGAACAGCTTGCCCTAGAAATAAGCAAGAATAGGGAACCATGGCTTGATAGAGCCAATCTACATTTGGAGAATTTTCTAGAGAAGGCCAACAAGGACAATGACTTGTTGAGGACAAGGTTCAAACTTCATGCTCGGAAAGAGAGAATTGCATTGGCCAAGCTCAAAAGAGCTAATTCTAAAACTGAAGATTTGACTAAGCAAGAAGAGAAAGAGAAGTTAGACATACTTTCCGAGGTGTCACTCCATGCCTCAAACACTTGATCAGCAAGTACCCTAACAATTTTGACAAAATTTTGGCAAACTTTTCATTTTGTACATTTTTGTGTTTTTAAAGATATTTTTCAAACATAAAATTTGCTAAATGCGTAGCGCCTTGGATGCTACGCTATTTTTTGGAGAATATAATGGAAAGATGGCCACCATCAGCAGATTTGTAATGATGAGGACATCAACCCTGTGAAGTTTCAAAGTTTTTGGACGAGAACTGGTCCATCAAAAAGTAAAAAAACCATCACAAATTCATGTTTCTGCCTCAAAATCTGCTTGGTTGTTGCGCGTTTACTAGTCTTGGGATAAATGGTTTTTGATAGGGAAAATGGGAATCATTGTAAAAACTGGATGTATTTCTGGAAAGAAGACTCAAAGGGCTTTCCAACGAGCCATCATGGAGCATATTTGGACACAGGGAAGGCACTCAAATTCAGCCTTGAAAAGAGGTCATTATTTCTGCCTGGACGCTGCACGTTTTACAAGGAAATTGTGTTTTTGCAGTCTTCAGAAATTTTATGAGTTTCACTCCAGTTTTTATTTTTACCTTGGGAAATGCTGAATTTAACTATGTAAATGATGAAGATGAATGTAATTATCATGCTATTACTATTTACTAGGGTAAATACATTAGGTAAATCAAGCATATGAGGTGTAATGAATCAATTCACTTGAGATAGGAATGAGTCAATTTCATCATCCTATACTCTAGCTATCAGTTCAAATTTTTGTGTAATATCTCCCTCACCTCATGGATTCTACCCTTAAGGATGATTGGAGGTGGTTTTTATGTCTATTTAGATTAGATTTTCACAGGAGTCAAAGGTTGGAATCAGTTTCATTTTGCTACTTGATCAAGGGAACCTCAGTTTTGGCAAAGCTAATAAAGAGGAGTTGAAACTACATTTATGGGATACCTGTGGTATTGATTGTCTTTAATTTTTTCTTCTTCAGTCACATATGTTTGAATTTATTGTTCATGTCACTTTCATTTCTATGTTATGATCTTTTATAATTTTGAAATTCAGAATACATGCTTGCACATGCTCTGTTTTGGGTAACCGATCATATTTTGTTTCATTATCTTCTGCCTAAGAGAAATACATCCCTTATGATTTTCTCAACCTTATTATAGTTTCAAAACCATTCCATAACCATTATCTTCAAGTGATTGGCATTATACCTACCTTGCCCCATTCATCCCTGCAACCCTAACTCTATTGCCCTGACCTAGCCTTTCCTTGACCTAATTCCATTATCCATTGATTCACCCAACCAAAACCAAATCAAAATAACCCCCTGCATTCATTATCTAGCTTAGAACCCTAATTTCTCCAGCCCTCCTGGCTATGACCCTTTTGGAGAGAGCCCTCTCCGGCTTCATAGGGCTAGCTATGAAGTCAAAAGCTTGGTTTGTGGTCACGTCTGTTGGGATTCCTTCCTCAACCTTGGGAATCTGGTGGAGTGATAACATATTGGCGTCGTTGTCAGGGAACGAAGAGACATACTTTTCTCTGGGTGTATGAAAAATATCTATCAGAAACCGATCTATTGGATGATAGGATCAAGTTTCATAAGGCTGATTTCATAAGTGCAGTGCCTCACAGCAGATCTGGCTTCTACAAAATACACCAGAGCGAATCCAGACCTTGATCCAGTTGTTCTCGTTGATGATCCGAAGAAATTATTTCGAAGACACCGATATCAAACTCTGCATATTCAATCAGGACCAGCTCTGTTGGTAAGATCAATATCTCTACCTGCAAAATTGCTTTCTTTAGAAGATATACCTTATGACATAAAGTTTGAATTATCTTTATTCAAGTCTAAATCTGAAACTTCCTTGTCAGATATAGATTTTGATCCTCTGAGATTATCCGAAGTAAAATATTTGTCCGAATTAGATTTAAGTTCTTTGAAAGATTGGTTTTTCGAAGAAATCAAGCCTGAATCTGACCTAGACATTAAGGAGTGGATCAAATTTTATCATCCTGAAGAATTTTTTGTTGCATCTGAACCTCAAACTCAGTCAATATTAGTATATTCATCTGTACCTTCGACTTCATCATACATACCTTCTACTTCAATACCAATAACTTCAGCCCCTTTACCCATTCAGCCCATCCCTCCGGTTGTTTACCCAGTATACCATCCAACCGAAATTATGGCTCATTTTGGACCTTTAGTTCTCCCTGGTAATATTGTTGATCTACCTCAAGGCTATGGTCAAAGGCTTCCCATTTTTTATGAAAAATCTGAAATCACTGCCCGTCAACACATAGCCAAAATCACAACCTTTATAGATTTGGAAGAGTTAGATGCAGATGATGCCAATATGCGAATCATTGCACAAAGTTTTTCAGGTGAAGTCAAAGTTTGGTCTCGTGCCCTAGCAGCAAATTCAATTAGGACTCCCACTGAATTGATTGATGATTTCTTAGCTTGGTGGGATGAAAAGAAAAACCCTTTGCAGATCCTTGCTAAATATGATTCCTTGAAACGTAATCCCAATGAATCAGTGCCTGATTACAATGCCCGATATCTCAAAATCTATAATTCCATTCCTAATGAAATGAAACCACCTTTTTGTGTTATCCCGATGCCTTTGATCTAGATATGGCCTACTCATTGAAAGAAAGCAATCATGCCCACCTTGAAGATATGATAAAAAATTTAGTGAGTGTTGAAGAAAATCTATTAATTAAAAAGGCCAAACTTAAAAATGAATGCAAAGTGACTATCAAAGAGGAACCCTCCACATCATCTGATACCAAATTTGATGCCTTGCTGAAAACCATGGAGAGAATGGTTGATAGGATGTCTATTTCCGATAGACAGACTGAGCCTCAAATCAGAAATCCAAACATCTGAGGCCAGCAACAACCTCAATTCCGAATAAAGCAGAGAGAACAAAGAGCTCCCGAAACACAGCAGCAACAACAAATTAGAACACCACTTCAACAAAACTATGCCCATAGTGATGAAGAGGAAGAACCATCGGTAGAATAGAATCTTCTTTTCACAGCCAATGGTAAACCCATTTTTCTCACCGAGGATGAAGAATATGTGGAGAATACAAGTTCACCTAATGACAAAAATTTCATAATGGCGAATGATCATGAGTTAGAAGTAGAATCTGATGACTATCAGAGAGGGTATCTAAATGCATTGAGTTCCCAACAAAGGTAGTACAACTTGAGAGGCCAGGATGTTCCAATAACTCCACTTATGAAGAAAACAATTAAGCAAAAAGAAGTACCACCGAAACAAGTTCAGAATAAGGGTAAAGAGGTTGTGACACCGAATCAGAACAAAATTAATCAACCTACTACAAGTGCATCGGTAAAAGAAAGAGACATTCAGAGAAAGGAAGTTGCACCGAGAGATCATGTTGAGAAAAGGGATGTTATCGTAAAAGCGATAGATAGAACTACACCTTTTAATTTTGAGTTTGAAATTTCTAAATTAAAAGTGTCTATTCCTCTTAAAGAATTGGTCAAAATTGATAAGTTCAAAACCCATGTATCCAAAACCTTGAAATTTGACCCTTTATTCGACATGGTTAATATAGAGGATGATTAGCCCAAGTTGATATTTGGTCCCGCCATTGATGGCCAATCCAAAGATAGTGAAGTCCCACCATTTTATCTGAGTCTTAAAGTTCATCAGTGCATTCTTCATAATACTATGTTAGACTCCAGGGCTTCTCACAACCTCATGCCCAAAGCCATCATGGAGAAGCTTGGCCTTGATATTACCCGCCCATATCATGATCTATATTCTTTCGATTCTACCCGTGTACGATGTTTAGGTCTGATAAAAGATCTAGTGCTCTCCTTAGAGAAAATCCTAGCCAAAAACGTCCTTATGGACGTGGTAGTTGCTGATATTCCACCACGTTTCAGTATGCTATTGTCTAGATCCTGGGGGGGGGGGGAATTAAGAGGTACACTGCAGTTAGACTTTTCCTATGCCACAATCCCTTTCTTCGGTCAAATGAGAAAGCTATACCGTGAGACCAAAATGAAATACATGGTCACTAATAAGGAAAGGCCTAATAATAATCCAATCAACGTTGTACATACAGACTTAAAGTCCTTTATATTCTATAATGTTTACGGATTAAATGATATAGATTGTCAAATAGTGGAAATAGAGGATGTTCCAGAAGTTTCAAATTGTATCAGAATAGTGTTAGAGGAAGAGAAAGAAAATATGCCTACTGTAACCCAACAACCATCAAAGAAGTTAGATGAAAGTTCAGAGCAACATGAAGAATCAGACCGCCAAATAGTGTCAAAACATAATCAAGAGTTTCAGCACCTTGAAGAAGAATAATATGGTCTTTGGAGCATGGAATTTGAAGGTTCTGTTGGCAAATACAGATCAGGCATTGGTTTATGGATCCACAACCCATTTGAATAGAAAAAAAAGGTCCCAAATAATGTAAGGTTGTGTTCCTACAAACTAGCATTTAATTGTACAAATAATGAGGCTGAATACGAAGCGCTCATAACTGGTTTGAAAATTCTGAAGAAATTGGGGGCTAGGAGAATTGTTGTCTACGGTGATTCAGAGCTAGTGATCAAACAAATCAAAGGTGAGTACCAAGCTAATCACCCTAGGATGAGGCAATATAGGAATGCATCACTTGACATTTTAAGAATGTTTATAGAATATACACTTAAGGTAGTGCCTAGATTGCAAAAATTGATGGCTGATTCATTAGCTACTACTGCGAGTAATTTCAGATTGACAATGTTTTCTAATAAAAATTTTGAGATCCATATAAAGCACAGGCCTATCATTCTAGATAACTTGAAATTTTGGCAAGTTTTTTTGGGATGATAAACAAGTGAACAACTTCATGCAGAGAGAAGGAGAATTTGAAAATTGTTCTATGGACAAAGTGTATGATAAAGATGACCGGGTTATTGAAGCAGATCAAATTGACATTCTTCAGCTCAAAGAAAATAACAGTCTGAAAGGTCTCATACCTTTGGAAGAGTTATTTGATCAGGATGATGTGGCAAGAAAACCAACTTTGGTTCCCACAGAAAAAGGAGTAGAAGATGTGAATATCGGAACAACCGATCAGTCAAAGTTCATCAAGCTCTCAAAGTCCTTGCCATCAGAGGTAAAGCCTAAATATATTGATTTGTTTACTGAGTTTTCTAATGTATTTGCTTGGGATTATTCAGATCTAAAGGTGTACAATCAAGTTATCATTCAGCACACAATCCCGATCAAGCCAAATCATAAGCTCTTTAGACAGAAGCTTAGGTGAATAAATCCAAAATTGTTTCCATCCATTGAGAAGGAGGTAAACAAGATTTATAAGGCAGGAATAATTGTTCCAATCCAATTTTCAGATTGGATCTCCAATTTGGTTCCAGTGCGGAAGAAGACCGATGAGATTCGACTTTGTATAGATTTCAGAAATCTGAACAAAGTGTCGTTGAAAGACAATTACCCACTGCCCAATATGGATCACATACTTCAGCGAGTTGTAGGAGCCAACAGGATGTCATGTTGGATGGCTACTCAGGCTACAACCATATCCTTGTACACGAAGATGATTAGGATAAGACAACATTCACTGCACCATGGGGTACCTTTAAATATGCCAAAATGCCGTTTGGTTTGAAGAATGTCGGGGCCACTTTCCAGCGTGCCATGGACAAAGATTTTGGTAATGAAAAAGACGTCTTCGTGGTAGTTTATTTAGATGATCTAACTGTTTATTCAAATTCAGGTGAAGAGCACTTACATCATTTGAGAGTTGTATTCCAGCGATGTAGAAAGTTTGGGATTTCTTTAAATCCTAAAAAGTGCCTATTTTCTATGGAAGAGGGTAAGTTGTTGGGACACATCATCTCAAAATATGGAATTTGAATAGATCCCGCTAGAGTTGAAGCAATACAGAAAATAAATTTCCCTAGAAACAAAAAGGAAATTCAAGCCTTCAATGGTAGGATGAATTTCCTACGCAGGTTCATTCCCAACTTAGCAGAACATCTAAGAGAATTAACCAATATGTTGAAGAAGGAAAATGATGTTAGATGGTCAGAAAATGCTCGTAAATCATTCAGCTCGGTAAAATTTGCTTTAACCACTGCTCCAGTGTTGACAAGTCCTGATTATTCTTTAGATTTCATCATATTTTCTTTTGCTTCTGAGCATACCTTGGAAGCAATGCTTATGTAGAAAAAAGATGGGACAAAGCTGCCTATAACATTCTTCAATCGTACCATAAGAGATGCAGCTCTCCGATACAACATAATTGAGAAACGGGCCTTGGCCTTAGTCAAAGAACTCAAAGACTTCTGTGTTTACATTCTGCACTCTCATATTTTAGCATATGTTCCAAATGCAGTAGTTAAATAAGTACTTATGCAAACAGATCCAGAGGGAAGAAGAGGCAGGTGGATAGCAGCACTTTTAGAGTATGACCTTGAGATCAAGCCGACCAAGATGATCAAAGGGAAAGGCTTAGCCAAGCTCATGGCTGAGTCTAATTTACATGCACTTGACATCAATCTCATATCAGCACTATCCGATGACGAGGAAAATGTAATTTTAGTTCAGGTACCATATCTCTTTTCATCGTCTCCGCATTATGTTGATATTATTTATGTTTTACAACATTTGAATCCTCCTCCGGACATGACAAAGAGTAAGGCAAGGTATTTAAAGCTTAAGGCATAGAAATACTGCATACTTGATAATGCACTCTACTGGAAGGATCCAGGAGGAGTATTGCTCAATTGTTTGGTGGAAGATGAATCCAAAGAAGTGATGAAAGATTTCCACAAGGGAGATTGTGGAGGTCATTTGTATTGGAAGACTACGACCAACAAAGTACTGAGATCAAGTTACTATTGGCCTACTTTGTTTGCAGATCTATAAGAGATGGTCATGAACTGCCATGAGTGCCAACTTTTCCAAGGTAAACATAAGCTCCTTCCTTTACCATTACAACCCATTTCAATTGAATATCCCTTCCAGCAAAGGGGCTTGGATTTTATCGGTGAGATACACCCACCTTCGAAGCGATCTCGACCAGGCAAGCTACTAACTTAGTCATTATTCAGTTTATTGAAGTTAACATTTTGTCCCAGTTTGGTTGTCCTAGAAAGATAATTACGGACAATGTTGCAGCTTTCAAATCAAAGAAGATGATATAATTCTGCGAAAAATATAACATTAAATTGAGTCATTCTATAACATATTATCCACAGGGAAATGGATTGGCGGAGTCTTCCAACAAGTCTGTAATCATCATCATCAAAAATATGTTGGAATCTAACAAAAATAATTGGCACAAGAAGCTGATAAATGCACTATGGACAGATCGTGTAAGCAACAAAAGATCCATTGGCATGTCTCCATTTCAGGTAGTTTACGGTGTGTGTTAGCCATCTATAAATTTTTCATATACTATGATGGCTAAAATAGGTCTATTAGTCTTCAAGAAAAAAATTTGGAGCAAATCTGTGACTTCTTGAAGCCTTGTTGTGTCCATTATCCTCAAGAAATCCATTCCATTGATAGTCTTCATTCAAAAATCCTCAAGAAGCCCTGTTGTATAAAGGAGACTGTTTTTCAGCCATTTTATCCATCCTTGCACCTTCATAATTTCCTCCAAAATCCCTCCACTTCCTTCAAAATCCATTTTAAAACCACATGAATCCCTTTTGTTTGGTTTTAACCCTTCCTTTATGTCTATCGGAACCTCTGAAAAACCTCAAAAAAACCCTTTTTCGACCTAAAAAACCACTTTTTCATTTAGACAGACTTAAGCCCCTACGGGCTTAAATCCTCATCCCCATTCTTCATACGACCGAGCCCTGTGACCGTCGGCTCAGTATTTAAGCCCCTTTCATTTCATCGCACTTCTTTCGCCCCTTTTTCCTTTATTTCTTCAATTTCCTTCGTGCGATGGTTTCACCGCCGAGAATATCTCAGCTGTTGATCGTAACCATCCGACGGTCCGCGCTCCATCGCAAACCGAAAAGGATCATGCCCGCACTCTTTTTCTCCTCCGATGGTCGAAGTCCCGATGTAATCTCCACCTTCGATCTCTCCTAGATCGGACGGTCCGCGCTCAGTCGGCCATCGCATTATCACATTCCGCTCGTCCAAGCCCCTTCTGCCTATCTTTCTCCGAAATGATCCGAGCTGTCGATCCTCCTGATCGAACAACCCCTGCTTCATATCATTCATCGCATTCATCACATTCATCGCATCATCGCTCCATCGCATATCACAAACTTCCCATTTCTTCCTCCCCGGACCCTCTTCTTCGCCGATTGTTGATCCTACGATGCATTCTCTGCCGTCCATCTCACGCATCCGACGACCCGCATCGGTTCACCCTTTTATTCACCCGCGGGTAATCTTTAGCACAAAGGTCAGCCATATGAGTGTCCCAGTAGTTGACTCCTCGGGATATGGAAAGTCTTCATCAGACGGTCCAGATGCACTGCGAAGGGACCCAACCCACAAACCTGTCAGTACCCCAAGTGCCCCCGCAATACATTTTTCTTTCATATTTCCTTTTTAACCCCACTAGTCCCACCCGAACACGCTGGGGACCTTCATTTTATTTCCCGTAATCTCCACCGTTGATCTGTTTCCCCTCCCCATATCCAACGGCCCACAGGCGTTTTCGCGCCCGTTCCTCCATAACGTTATAAAACCCATTTTCAATGTGAAAAGGCTATTTTTTTCTCCCGGAGCATGCATTATCCCAGCCCCACCAACTCCTCCCGCCATTCTACTCTTATCCCTTCGCGTTCATTCTCCATCGTTGATCTAGCCCCCCCAGATCCAACGACCCAAATCTCATTTCGCGTCCACTTCTCCCCATTCCCCTCCGTGCACTTTGAACGCGAAATAGGTGGTATTGCAGGGGACACGCGTGAACCATCCACCTGTGTCGTGTTCATTTGGCCCAATACTGCTTACCGCCTAGACCCTACACGAAAACCACTATGGTTTTCTGCAAAACCATCTATCCACTATTTCGCGCCAAATTCAATTTTTTGTGGATTTTTGCTTGTTTTCGCCTATGAAACCTTTCCCCACTGCATTCGCCATGCCTCTTCACTGCTCCACAACCTCCACCAAAGCCCTCTGTTGCAGTTAAACCCAAGAAATGCATGATTTCATAACCAGTTTGTCGTCGTGTGTAGGTTTAATGGTGGATTAATCCACAGGTCTCCCACAGCCGAAGAAACAATGGAAAAGGGGTCGAGGGGTCAAATTTCCAAACTTAATCAAATTTTGTATGGACATGATTACAAATAAAACCCTCTGGCGCAATAGGAGACCCCTGCAAACACAAAGACAGGGAATATTAATGAAGATCAACGAAGAAATCAAAGGATTAAAGGTTAATACAGTCAGCAAAGGACAGAAAACCCGAAAGATAATCAGAAGAAGCCTTAAAGCACAAATAAAAGGAAAATCAATGTTTAAAGTGCTAAACAAGACAAATCAATGAGAAATGACTTCAGAATGCCAGATCATCGAAGTATTTATCTCTCCAAAGGACCAAAGGACACCTATAGTCTACCTTTCCTCTCAAAGACACTGTGACAACCATCCTGATGGCAGAAGCTCTTTAAAACCGTCATAACAGTTATTGCACAGTCAAGGGGCTACAAAACCTAAAAAATGACAGTTTACTTGTCATAGAGGTCAAATAGGGTACTTCAGACCGAAATAGCTTCAAAGACCACACTTCAGAGTTATTGCTAGCCTACTCGATATGCATCAAAACAGGAAAAACTACCAAAATGGTACAAACAGTTAATGCAATGTTCATTAAGAAGAATGGGCATTCGAACACTTCTCCCACTCTGTCTTAATCCATATTTATTACCATTTCTGCAGCACTCTTACTCTTTCACCTATAAGTATCCACAGAAAATTCATTGTAAAGGGTTGGGAAATTGTTAATAGTTTGAACTGTTATTGAGTAAGAGTTTTTGAGTAGTTGTAATATAGTAGGCTGGGAAGAAAAGCAGTGGACTGTAAAAGCTATTGGACTCAAAGTTTGTAACTGGTTTTGCACATCAATAGACAAGCATATTCACTGGATCCTGATCTAAATCATTGGTGATGTTATTCTCACTGTAATTTTTATTTTCCTTATGTTTCCACTGTGTTCATATTCTCTGATAAAGAACAGCAAATATAGAGTAGGATTTACTGCAAAGTACCCTAGCTCTCACTGATAAATCTTTGTCTTTATGTTTTCTTCTAATGTGTATTTGGGAATGATTTCAATAGAGTATAACCAGTCAATGAATGTTGGTAAGCCCATGTCTGGCTGAGTAGAACTTGAGATGTTGTTCTTGAATGATATTTTCACTGCATGCTAACTAGAGTCATAATCAAGGAAGTTTATGATTATCCCCGTCCCTTGTTTAGTCTTAAACAACTGTTTTGAAGATTTCCCTTAAGAGTGTGCCAAAAGTAGGATAGGTTAAAAGTCCTTACCTGATCTTAGGTTACTTTTTATGTTTATCTTAAATGTTTTTCCCTTGAGTGCATGTTAAAAGCAGGCTAGGTTAAAAGCCCTTACATGATCTTAGGCTGCCCTTTGTTTCTTACATGTTTGCTTCTTTCACCACACTTCTTAATGTTCCATACCACAAACTCAACTTAAAAGATCTTCTGATATAGATGACTTGCCCTATGAAAACCCTTGAATAGTTGCTATGAAAGTAAACGCTTTTATGACTCCATAGCCCAATGGTTTAGCACTGTTTTTTGACCTATCTTCCCATGTTGAAACATCATTCCACTTATTTCCTTCTTCAATTCACATGACCTTCTCATTTAATGATTCCCAACCAAAACAAACAAAACAAACCCCTTGTGTTGCATAACTAGCCTAATATCATATCATAAGCCTTAAAGACATATCCTTTGAAAACTCATATAGAGAGATCCCTCTTTGAATCTAGGAGGGCTAGATCCTAGGATTCCAAAGTGGTTATGATGTTGCCTTGTCATTTAGTATGCCAATATGCTAAGTCACAGGACACCAACATAATGGCGACTCCACTGGGGAACTTCTGAGTAAATTGCATTTTATACATCCTTTAGAGCTCAGAAAAAACCCACAACCTCCTTAGATTAATATTCAATTGCTGATGGTGGACAACAACTCATCTCAAAATTTTGAAATCCCCCACCTGGTGACTCCACAACTCCCAAAAGACCAAATGACTCCACTGGTAGAAGACTCTGACTGGTTGAATAGACACAGTGATCTCTTTTCTGATTTACAATATGATTCCAAGGATACAACGAAGATATGCCCCAATGAGTAGAGATCATATCCCTAGGTTCCCACATAAGATGCCCCAGGTGTTTTGGGATGATAACCTTCCTATTTTTCAAGGTGAAAAGTTTGATGACCCATTGTTACATCTCATCAAATTTCAAAGACTGAATGGCATGAAGATTTCCTTATGAAAATGTTCATGTTAACATTAGAAGGAAAGACAAGCGATTGGTATGAATGGTTAGAACCTAGGAGCTTGTTTTCTTTAAGAGACATGCACCAAGTATTTTATGAGAAATATAGAGATAACCCTTCATCTTTATCATGGAATGCAAATTTTTGTGATCTATCTCAGAACATCATACAATACCTGTTAGATATTGATGAGGATTTGGTTAATATGCATCCTGAAGATCTATTAATAGCCATTCAAGAATTTCATTTGCATCCTAACTATCACAAGAACCTGGATGAATCAGTTGAGGAAGAAATCAATCAAGGAATAAAGGACATTCCTCAAGATATCCCTGCTAGCATAAATAATGATTCATCATCCCTTCTAGGTGAGGCTAATTTAAATGTTGATGATCTAGAGCAGCCAATGCTTTTTCCAAATCAAGAACAAACTCAACCACTACAAGACCTAGACAATGAGCAAGACATGTATGATGATCAAAATTTTATAGAAGATGATGAGGATGGCTGTCAAGAAATTCCTGATTGCCTACCTATAGCTTGTGTTTTACTGTTAAGTGATCTTTACGAACAAATGGCAAATACTAATAGTGAGCAGTGCTTTGAGGAAACAAGTAGCCACTTAGAAAACGCAGAATCCGAGGTGGAAGGAGAACCAACACATATAGGGACTTCCCCTCCGTGTTAAAACTCATTTCAGATTACACAAGAAGGATGGCATCCTGATAATGTAGAAGAAACAACTCATGAACCTTGTATTCAAATTGAGTATCATAACAATCATGAGGAGTTGTTTGAAATAGAAGTAGATCAGGAAATAGTAGAAAACCCTCAAGGTTTCCCTGCAAGCACAAGTACTGATTCACTAGAAGAGGCTCAAGAAGACATCCAGCCTCAAAACCGGTTAACATAAGAGAAAGAGAACTGTTGTACTTCTGCTCAAAGAAAAACAAAAACATCTCCTCCTTTGATAGAAGAATAAATAGATCAGATTATCAATAAACAACCAGCCTCTGAATTTTTTTATAAAACAAACACTCTTTCCCATTCACCTAATAAATTTTGTTGTAAAAATTTAGAAAGTTCCCTTGTAGATCAGAATAAAGAAAGACCTGCTGATAATCCAGTATGCTTGATTGGTGACATTAATTACTTTAATGATTTTCCTAATTTTGATCTGTCTGATGTGATGTTCTCCAAACAGAAGTTGATCTTGTAGAACCATCATTAGTAGATTTGTGGGAGGAAGATCAGTTCCACCTACTCCAAGGAAGTAGTGAGCCAAAGCAGGCTATTTATGATACTGATGAAGAAAGCTTTAAAAGTGCAGAAGAGGGCGAAGAATCTCTGAATCTTTGCTCTGCTTCATTACAACTCGTCAGTAACAGTTTTCATGTGATTGGAAATCAATAGTCTTTCAGCACAAAGATTGAGGAGGAAAACAATGAAGAATTTCTTGAGCATGATGAATATAAATAACCTTCTCGTGAAAGGGTTGAGGTAATCAAAGAGACCCTTGCTCAAGAATATAATGACCTCTTCACAAAGTTCAATCCACTAAATCAGAACATACCAGGACTGCCAGAGGACAATACTGCAGTATATGATGAGTCCTATAGTTCAGATGATAATGAAGATGAGGAAGAATTTCTTTCTCAAAATAATCTCAACCTTGACCTAGTGGAAGAAGAAATAATCCTGGTTGAAACTTACATGTCAAATACTCCCAACCAGGTATTATTTCAAGACCCCTTTGCTCATTTTGTGAATACATTTGAAGAAGGGATAGAGATTGTTAGGAGCATTGTATCACCAAATGCCACAAAAATTTTTAGCACTGCTGCTAAAGAACAAGTGAGATGGGAGTGGCCCTGTCTACCCTGCTTGCTCAAAGAGATGAGAAAAGACCAGTCATGGAACCATCTGATTGACTGGATGTATTGGAAAAGAGAATTTGTCAGCTAAATATGTAAATATTTCAGAGTTAGATTAGGGTAGGTAGGAATGCCAATAAAGCTCGGCCTGTGAGCATTTAGCTAGTTGGTTGTTTTGTTCTTTAAAAGAAAAAGAAAAAAGAGAAAAATACAAAAAAAAAAATATAGAAAAGAGAAAAAGAGGGCAGATTAGAAAAAGAAGAAAGGTACAAACCCATACCAAAAAGAAAGAAAATTTGAAAGTGTTCAAGCATAAATGCCACTACTTAAAATAAAGCACTGCTATTTAGTCATACAGCCTAATCATGACTAGATAGATTTCAATTTACTGCTGATAGGTTAGTGAAGAAGATCTACCAAACTGTTTAATCTTGGCTTATCAGTAGATTATATTAGGATAGAAAAAGAATTGGTTCTAATATGCTCAAAATCTAAACCAAAGAATCACAAGAAATATGGCTCAAAAAAGCTCAAAATCTGAGCCAAAGAAAGGAAAAACACTGGTTCTAACATGCTGAACACTTGAACCGGGTAAAGAAGAAGACAACTCAAAAAGATCAAAATCAGAGCTAAAAGAAAGAAGGAAGGACTCTCATTGCTTCAGATCTTAAGCCTTCCAAGTTTGTTTTACTTTTCTGCAAATAAGTCTATGTGCAGCTGGTTTCTTTTGCCATAGACACTACAGCAAATCAGACAGCTTAATCCTGGTTTGGCTGTGTTTTCAATTTCTGTTTTAGAATATAGAGAATGAAATCTATCAGACAGTTTAATCCTGGTAGATAGTAGATTAGGTAGAGAATTTTTGAGTCCAACTGTTTAATCTGGACTCATGGAATATATAAGGGTAGTTTTATATTAGTTTCCTACTTTCAATAAAAGAAGAAAAAGTTGATGTCTAAAGGTTTGTAAGGCCAAGTGCACCTTATGAAGAAAAAATGTTAGGAAAGTAGGTTGTGTAGGTAGAAGTTTGGGAAAAAATCATTTTGTTGTCAATCTGCAGATCATCTTCTCAAGCAGCATGATCATCAAAGAAGAAATAGGTTGTCAAAGTACAACAAAGCATCAGTACACTGGTCTACATTCTAGGGATCATGTCTGAGGTTCTTGACACCTCTAAGGAGCTGCCATCCCCAAGTTGGAGCCGATGTTAGCCATATATAAATTTTTCATATGCTATGATGGCTAAAACAAGTCTATTAGTCTTCAAGAAACAAATTTGGAGCAAATCTATGGCTTCTTGAAGCCTTGTTGTGTCCATTATCCTCAATAAATCCATTCCATTAATAGTCTTCATTCAAAAATCCTCAAGAAGCCCTGTTGTATAAAGGAGACTATTTTTCAGCCATTTTCTCCATCTTTGCCTTTCATAATTTCCTCCAAAATCCCTCCACTTCCTTCAAAATCCCCTTTAAAACCATATGAATCCCTTTTATTTGGTTTTAACCCTTCCTTTATGTCTATCGTAACCTCTGAAAAACCTCAAAAAACCCTTTTTTTGGCCAAAAAAACCACTTTTTCATTTGGACAGACTTAAGCCCCTGTGGGCTTAAATCCTCAGCCCCATTCTTCATATGATCGAGCCTCGCGACCATCGACTCAGTCTTTAAGCCCCTTTCATCGGATCGTACTTCTTATGCCCCTTTTCCTTTATTTCTTCACTTTTTCCTCCGCGCGATGGTTTCACCGCCGAGCAGATCTCAGCCGTTGATCGCAACCATCTGACGGTCTGTGATCCATCGCAAACTACAAAGGATCACGCCCACACTCTTTTTCTCCGCCGATGGCCGAAGTCCCAATGAAATCTTCGCCGTCGATCTCTCCTAGATTGGATAGTATGCGCTCAGTCGGCCATCGCATTATCGCATTCTTCTCGTCCAAGCCCCTTCTGCCTATCTTTCTTCAAAATGATCCGAGTCGTCGATCCTCCTGATCGGACAGCCCTCGCTTCATCGCATTCATCTCATTCATCACATTCATCGCATCCACCGCATCATCGCTCCATCGCATATCACAAAATTCCCATTTCTTCCTCCATGGACCCTCTTCTCCGCCAATTGCCGATCTTGCGATGCATTCTCTGCCGTCCATCTCACGCATCCGACGGCCCGCATCGATTCACCCTTTTCTTCACCCGCGGGCACTCTTCAGCACAAAGGTCAGCCATATGAGTGTCCCCGCAGTTGACTCCTCGGGATATGGAAAGTCTTCATCCGACGGTCCAGATGTACTGTAAGGGAACCCAGCCCACAAACCCGTCCGTACCCCAAGTGCCCCCGCAATACATTTTTCTTTCATATTTCCTTTTTAACCCCACTGGTCCCATCCGACCACGCTGGGGCCCTTCATTGCATTTCCCGTAATCTCCACCGTTGATCTGTTTCCCCTCCCCAGATCCAACGGCCCACAGGCGTTTTCGCGCCCGTTCCTCCATAACGTTCTAAAACCCATTTTCAAAGCGAAAAGGCTATTTTTTTTCTCCCGGAGCACACATTAGCCCAACCCCACAAACTCCTCCCACCATGCTACTATTATGCATTCACATTCATTCTCCATCGTTGATCTGGCCCCCCCAGATCCAACGGTTGAGATCTCATTTTGCGTCCACTTCTCTCCCCATTCCCCTCCGTGCGCTTTGAACGCGAAATAGGTGGTATTGCAGGGGACACGCGTCACCCATCCACCTGTGTCACGTTCATTTGGCCCAATACTGCTTACCACCTAGACCCTACGCAAAAACCACTATGGTTTTCTGTAAAACCACCTATCCACTATTTCGCGCCAAATTCAACTTTTTGTGGATTTTTTCCTATTTTCGCCTATGAAACCTTTCCCCGCTGCATTCGCCGTGCCTCCTCATTGCTCCACAACCTCCTCCAAAGCCCTCTGTTGCAGTTAAACCCAAGAAACGCAGGATTTCATAACCTGCTTGTCGTTGTGTGCAGGTTTAATGGTGGATTAATCCACAAGTCTCCCACAGTCGAAGAAACAGTGGTAAAGGGGTCAAGGGGTCGAATTTCCAAGCTTAATCAAATGTTTTATGGACATGATTACAAATAAAACCCTCCGGCGCAGCAGGAGACCCCTGTAGACACAAAGACAGAGAATATTAATGAAGATCAGCGAAGAAATCAAAGGATTAAAGGTTAATACAGTCAGCAAAGGACAGAAAACCCGAAATATAGTCAGAAGAAGCCTTAAAGCACAAATTAAAGGCAAATCAGTGTTTAAAGCGCTAAACAAGACAAATCAGCGAAAAATGACTTCAGAACGCCAGATCATTGAAGTATTTATTTCTCCAAAGGACCAAAGGACACCTATAATCAACCTTTCCTCTCAAAGACACCTTGACAACCATCCTGATGGCAGAAGCTCTTTAAAACCGTCAGAACAGTTATTGCATAGTCATGGGGCTAAAAAACCCAAAAAATGACAGTTTACTTGTCATAGAGGTCAAATAAGGTACTTCAAACCGAAATAGCTTCAAAGACCACACTTCAGAGTTATTGCTAGCCTACCCAATATGCATCAAAATAGGAAAAACTACCAAAATGGTACAAACAGTTAATGCAACGGTCATTAAGCAGAATGGGCATTCGAACACTTCTCCCACTCTGTCTTAATCCATATTTATTACCATTTATGTAGCACTCTTACTCTTTCACCTATAAGTATCCACAGAAAATTCATTGTAAAGGGTTGGGAAATTGTTAATAGTTTGAACTGTTATAGTGTAGGAGTTTTTGAGTAGTTGTAATATAGTAGGCTAGGAAGAAAAGCATTGGACTCTAAAAGCTATTGGACTCAAAGTTTGTAACTAGTTTTACACATCAATAGACAAGCAGATTCACTGGATCCTAATCTAAATCATTGGTGATGTTATTCTCACTGTAATTGTTATTTTCCTTATGTCTCCACTGTGTTCATATTCTCTGATAAAGAACAACAAATATAGAGTAGTATTTACTGCAAAGTACCCTAGATCTCACTGATAAATCTTTATCTTTATGTTTTCTTCTAATGTGTATTTGGGAATGATTTCAATAGAGTATAACCAATCAATGAATGTTGGTAAGCCCATGTCTTGCTGAGTAGAACTTGAGATGTTGTTCTTGAATGATATTTTCACTGCATGCTAACTAGAGTCATAATCAAGGAAGTTTATGGTTAGCCCTGTCCCTTGTTTAGTCTTAAACAACTGTTTTGAAGATTTCCCTTAAGAGTGTGCCAAAAGTAGGATAGGTTAAAAGTCCTTATCTGATCTTAGGTTACTTTTTATGTTTATCTTAAATGTTTTTCCCTTGAGTGCATGTTAAAAGCAGGCTAGGTTAAAAGCCCTTACATGATCTTACGTTGCCCTTTGTTTCTTACATGTTTGCTTCTTTCACCACACTTCTTAATGTTCCATACCACAAACTCAACTTAAAATATCTTCTGATATAGATGACTTGCCATATGAAAACCCTTGAATAGTTGTTGTGCAAGTAAACCCTTTTATGACTCCATAGCCCAATGGTTTAGCACTGTTTTTTGACCTATCTTCCCATGCTGAAACATCCTTCCACTTATTTCATTCTTCACTTCACATGACCTTCTCATTTAATGATTCCCAACCAAAACAAACAAAACAAACCGTTTGTGCTACATAACTAGCCTAATATCATATCATAAGCCTTAAAGACATATCCTTTGAAAACTCATATAGAGAGATCCCTCTTTGAATCCAGGAGGGCTAGATCCTAGGATTCCGAAGTGGTTCTGATGTTGCCTTGTCATTTAGTATGCCAATCTGCTAAATCACAGGACCCCAACAATGTGGATACAATTTTCCCTACTTCATTGGCTGTACCAGTCATGAAACTTCTACAAGAGGCTGGAAGCGAGGAAAATAATATTCAACAAATAATAAACCAAATGATCCACATACAACAAGCAAGGGAAGAAGTGTTCCAGAACACTTCCAAGCTTCATGATAAAATGAAGCAGATTTATGACAGGAAAACTAAACAAGATGATTTCAAGATTGATGATGTGGTACTCTGCTGGGATGCCAGGAATGAAGACAAAGGTAAGCACGGGAAGTTTGATAATCTATGGGAAGTTCCATTTAGGGTTGTAGCTTCTCATGGACAAAATGCATATCTTTTAGAAGAAATGGACGGGAAAAGTTGCTTAGGAGGGCGAGTAAATGGTAGGCTCCTGAAGCACTATCTCTTTTGATCTGAAACTCATGAGAATTTTCCGTCCTCATTGTGTATATCAGTTTAATATTTTTGCAAGTGTGAAGTGGAAAAAGCATTGGAGTTTAGAGCCTGAAGTGAAGGCCATGGAGCTTCATTGAGTTTCTACTTCTTCAGGTTAAGTTTGCATTAGGGTAATTTCAGTTTTTGAGTCTTTGTATCAGACAAGTCAAGTCAAAAGGAGTCACTTTCATTTAGTTTGTGTCATTGAATTGTCACAATGTCATTCCTACCCTTCAGTTTTAGTTATTTTTTACCGTATTTGGCCCAATGGAAGAAAGAACTGATCTACTCAACTTAGAGATCTGCGGTTCTTGATACCTCTGTTAGAGCTTCCATCCCCAATAAGGCCAATGTTAGTGTCAAAATATTCATTCTTCCATCAGTGATCAATATCATTCCTTCATTTTTCATTTTAGGTGTCTCATTCTAAAATTTTTATATCATTCCATTAGGTCATGCTAAAAATTATTTCACTGATGGTAGCCTCCCTCAATAAAACTTCACTCTCCCTCAGAGATTCACATTTCCGACTCACTTCCATGTATTCTTGAGCATAATAACACCTATGAAAATCTCATTTCACCATGTCTTGTCTCAATTAAAAGTCAAACATGGAAATCATGTTTCAAAGTCTCATTAGGTCATTAGGGTTTTGTCTTTCAAGGTCCAAAATACATTATTCCATCTCAATAAAGTCAGCAAACACAAGAGAGTGACTCAATTAAATTCTATTTTCATCTACAAAATATCATCACTATGTAAATATCATATTTTCTAAGTTGTAATTTTGATTTCACATGATTTTCATATCAAAATGTCATTTTGATATGAAATCAAAAATGTAATTTTTTTTTTTTAATTTCAAATGTAATTTTATGTTTTTCATTTGTAATAATTCATTCCCTCACTGCCAACTCAAGCATTCATGCCAAAATGAAGGAAATAAATCCAAACTCCATCAACTGATCAACATGGAAAACAAAAAGTCAGATGTGAAAGAGTATTAGTGTGAAAGTTTGAAAAATGAAAAGTGAACATAAGGAAAGTGGGTTTTTAAGTTATAAATAAAATCCAGTAGAGTATAAAAGCCCTCAACACTTCAAGAAAAATCCCATTTATCTCATGTAGCCTCAAGCAAATCTCAAAAAAGGAGAAAATTTTAATTTCAGAGTGTAACTGTGCAAACTGGAGCTGGTCGTTGCGCGTTCAGCTAGTCGCTGTGCGTTTAGCAGAGATGTTGCACGTTCAGCAGGTTGTTGCGCGATTGGTCAAAGTTTTTAGTGCAATTTTAAACTGGCTTTGTGCATTCATAGAGGTGCTACGCAATCAGGAGGGACGCTACACGTTCAGCAGGTCGCTGCGCGTTCACCCATAAAATGCCAAAAAACCTCTATTAGCTTGTCAATCCACCAAATTTATGCTAAATCTCTGCATAAGGGTTCTTCAAAGCTTCATTTACTAGTAAGTAACCAAGCGACCCCGTCTTTGATGTTTTATTGTGCTTCAAGTCAATTCAAAACCTATTTCTAATGAAATAAAACCCTAGTACTTATTAAAACCTAATTCACCCCCTAAACTTAATCCCTAAACTGTTGTACACTTCCCCTCACATCCCTAAAAGCATTCTCCTTTTTCCTTATCCACATTCCCTAAACAAACTCATCCCTAATAGCCCTAAGTCTTAGGGTTTCAATTACCCAGGCTCCCTTCATATTTCCATTTCCTTCATTTCCCAACACTTCCCTTCACTTCATATTCCTCCATTTCATTCCATCACCCCTAGGGTTTTTTACACCAATTATGGCTGAAGAGGAGAACAAAATTTCTAGTGAGGAAGAAAGACAAGAGAGAAAACCATATAAGAATGGAGGGAAAGTCATCAGACATGAACCAACAACTACCTGAGACCTTATGGCATCTCCCCTCACTGTGTCATGCTTTAAGCATGTAGGTTGTTTTGAGTTTTGTGAAAAAGTGCAAAGAATCCAGTACCATCCTATGTCGACAAGATTGTTCATTTCTAATCTTTATGACAAACATGTCACCCTTGTCGGGATCAATTTCACTATGTCCATTGAAATTATTGCAGCTGCTACGGGGATCCAAAATGTAGGGGAAAGATGGTTTAAACAAGGAAATATGAATCATTATTATTATGAGCCATATCTTAAACCAAGGTAAAAGAATGACAAAAAGATGAATTTTCCTTTCTCCAACCTCCTTGATAGATATGTCCCCATGATGAAAATCATCATGAAATACTTCACCTGTGAGGGAAGGTTTTCCAGACTCTATTCCTATCATATCCGTCTCCCCATGCACTTCACTAGGGTTAGAATGCTTCATATGCCCTATTATCTCTATCGGAGCATTGATTAGATGACATTTATTGCCCAAAAGAGAGATTATGATCATAAAATGAAGAGTCTCTTTCACCACTCCCTCGTCAAAATTATAGTCATGCATCAACTTGATCAGTTAAAAATTCCATGGGACACCTTCATATCCAATGATATTTTCATTGCCCCACCTAGTCAGCATGACCATAATGCACCTTCATCATCTCATCCTCCCTCATCTATTCCTCCATATCGGCCTACTATTCATACATCATTACCAAATTAGCTCCCTTCACCTCATTCACCTCCATCTCACATTGACCCTTATTATTCACATTTTTATAACCCTTCATCATCATCACATCATGATTCTGAGTCATCAAGCAGTGATGAAGACATTGAGGAAAAATGGGCTAGTTTGGATGAGGTTGAGCCATTGCACAAAACTTAATAGAGAGGCTATAGGCATGTGTTTGCTTCACTTGGAGTGAAAGGGGCCATGCCTTCTTCATCAACACAGTAGGTAGATAAAGGTAAGGAAAAGGTGATAGAGTCAGCCATTCATGATGAGGAGGATAATCATGAAACATAGAAAGAATTTCAATTGATTGACCTAGGTGAGGAGGATGAAGAAAAAATCACAAATGCAGCAATCAAAGGTAAAGAGGTTGAGATTAGTGAGCTCCAAGATAATCTTGAGAGGGCTAAATATGTGATTCACTTGCTTGAGCATGAAAATCAATAGCTGAAGACCAAACAGGTCATCAATGAGGTGATATGCATCAAAGCACATAAAGAGGCAGAGAAGGCTAAAGCCTTACTTGAGGAGACATTGGAAAAGTTTGGTGAACTTTATGATGACAAGTATCAGCCTCTAAGACAGAGACCTAGGATTAGAGGGCTGAAAAGGGCTTTAGCTCTAGAGAGACAAGAGGAAGCTGACCTAGTTGACCAACTTACACTAAATGAACAACTTGCCCTAGAAATAAGCAAGAACAGGGAACCATGGCTTGATAGAGCCAATCTACATTTAGAGAAGTTTCTAGAGGAGGCCAAGAAGGACAGTGACTTGTTGAGGACAAGGGTCAAACTTCATGCCCAGAAAAAAAGAATTGCAATTTCCAAGCTCAAAAGAGCCAATTCTAAAATTGAAGATTTGACCAAGTAAGAAGAGAAAGAGAAGTTAGACATACTTGCTAAGGTGTCACTCCATGCCTCAAACACTTGATCAGCAATTACCCTAACAATTTTGACAAAATTTTGGCAAACTTAGCATTTTGTACATTTTTGTGTTTTTAAAGATATTTTTCACACTAAAAATTTGCTAAACATGTAGCACCTTGGATGCTACGCTCTTTTTTGGAGCATCTAATGGAAAAATGGTGGCCACCAACATATTTTTAATGATTAGGACTTCAACCCTGTGAAGTTTTAAAGTTTTTGGAGGAGAACGGGTCCATCAAAAAGGCAATAAACCATCAAAAATTCATGTTTCTGCCTCAAAATCTGCCTGGTTGCTACGCGTTTACTAGTATTGGGAGAAGTTGTTTTTGACCGGGAAAATGGGCATCATTGTGAAAACTTGAGGTAGTTCTGGAAATTAGACTCAAAGGGATTTCCAACGAGCCATCATGGAGAAAATTTGGACACAGGGAAGGCACTCAAATTCAACCTTGAACATAGGTCATTATTTCCACCTCGACGCTGCACGTTTTACAAGGAAATTATGTTTTTGCAGTCTTCAAAAATTTTCTGAGTTTCACTCCAGTTTTGATTTTTACCTTGGGAAATGTTGAATTTACCTATGTAAATGATTAATATGAATGTAATTATCATGTTATTACTATTTACTAGGGTAAATACATTAGGTAAATCAAGCATATGAGGTGCAATGAATCAATTCACTTGAGATAGGAATGAGTCACTTTCATCATCCTATACTCTAGCTATCAATTCAGATTTTTGTGTAATATCTCCCTCACCTCATGCATTCGACACCTGAGGATGAGTGGAGGTGGTTTTCACGTATATTTAGCTTAGATTTTCACGGGAGTCAAAGGTTGGAATCAATTTCATTTTGATACTTGATCAAGGGAACTTGTACTCAGTTTTGGCCAAGCTAATAAAAAGGAGTTGCAGCTACATTTATGGGATACCTGTGGCATTGAATGTATTTCATTGTTTATTATTCAGTCACATATGTTTGAATGTATTGTTCATGTCACTTTCATGTCTATGCTATGATATTTTATAACTTTGAAATTCATAATACATGCTTGAACATGCTCTATTTTGGGTAACTGGTCATATTTTGTTTCATTATGTTATGTCTGAGAGAAATAAATCCCTTATGATTTTCTCATCCCTCTTACAGTTTCAAATCCATTCCATAACCATTATCTTCAAGTGATTGGCATTATACCTACCTTGCTCCATTCATCCCTGCAACCCTAACTCTATTGCCCTAAGCTAGATTTTCCTTGACCTAATTCCATTATCCACTGATTCACCCAACCAAAACCAAATCAAAACAACCCCTTACACTCATTATCTAGCCTAAAACCCTAATTGATCCAGTCCTCCTGGTTGTGACCCTTTTCGAGAGAGCCCTCTCCGACTTGATAGGACTAGCTATCAAGTCAAAAGCTTGGTTTGTGGTTACCTCTATTGGGACTCCTTCCTCAACCTTGGGAATTTGGTGGAGTGATAACATACTGGCACCATTGCTGGGGAACGAAGAGACAAAATTTTCCCTAGGTGTACAACAAATATCTATTAGAAACTGATCCATTGGATGATAGGATCGAGTTTCGTAAGGCTTAATTCATAAGTGCAGTGCCTCACAGCGAAACTGGCTTCTACAAGATACACCAGAGCAAATCCAGACCTTGATCCAATTGATCTCGTTGATGATCTGGAGCAATTATTTCAAAGACACCGATATCAAACTCCGCATATTCAATCAGGACCAATTCCGTTGGTAAGATCAATATCACTACCTACAAAACTACTTTCTTTAAAAGATATACCCTATGACATAAAGTTTGAATTATCTTTATTCAAGTCAAAATCCAAAACTTCCTTGTCAGATATAGTTTTTGATCCTCTGAGATAATCTGAAGTAAAATATTTGTTCGAATTAGATTTAATTTCTTTGAAACATTGGTTTTTCGAAGAAATCAAGCCTGAATCTGACTTAGAAATTATGGAGTGGATCAAATTTTATCATCCCGAAGAAGTTTTTGTTACATCTAAACCTCAAACTCAGTTAATCTCAGTATATTCATATGTACCTTCGACTTCATCATACATAACTGCTACTTCAATACCAATAACTTTATCCCCTTTACCCATTTAGCCCATCCCTCTAGTTGTTGACCCAGTATACCATCCAGCCGAAATTATGGCTTGTTTTGGACCTTTAGTTCTCCCTCGTAATCTTGTTGATCTACCTCAAGGCTATGGTCAAAGGCTTCCCCTTTTTGATGAAAAATTTTAAATCACTGCCCGTCAACACATAGCCAAAATCACAACCTTTATATATTTGGAAGAGTTAGATGCAGATGATGCCAAGTTACGAATAATTGCGCAACTTTTTTCAGGTGAATTCAAAGTTTGGTTTCGTGCCCTAGCAGAAAATTTAATTAGGACTCCCGCTGAATTTACTAACGCTTTCTTAGTCAAGTGGGATGAAAATAAAAACCCTTTGTATATCCCTTTTGAATATGATTCCTTGGAATGTAATCCCAATGAATCATTGCGTGATTACAATGCTCGATATTTCAGAATCTATAATTCCATTTCTAATGAAATGAAACCACCTCCTTGTATAGCCCTTCTATGTAATCCCGATGCCTTTGATCCAGATATGGCCTACTCATTAAGAGAAATAAATCTCGACACCCTTGAAGATATGATAAAAAATTCAGTGAGTGTTGAAGCAAATCTATTAATTAAAAAAACCAAACTTAAAAATGAACGCAAAGTGACTATTGAAGAGGAACCCTCCACTTCATCTGATAACAAATTTGATGCCTTGCTGAAAACCATGGAGAGAATGGTTGATAGGATTTCTATTTCAGATAGACAGACTGAGCCTCAAATCAGAAATCCAAACTTTCGAGGCCAACAGCAACCTCAGTTCCAAATAAAGCAGAGAGAATAAAGAGCTCCCGAAACACAACAGTAGCGGCAAATCAGAACACCACTTCAACAGAACTATGCCCAGAGTGTTGAAGATGAAGAACAATGGTAGTGTTATTTCCTAAATCTACCTCAGGCTGAAGGAAGGCAGAATTCAGGGTAACATCATACCACGCTCAGTCTGGTAGCTAGCCCTACCAGAACAGGAGAGGGCTCTCCCTGGGTCAATCTCAGCGAAAAGTAATCAATAGGGCTTGAGATGACTGAAATGAATGCTAATTTTAGGCTAGGTATATGAATAAAGGAGTTTGATTTTTATTTTTAGGGTTTTTGCTGGAAAAAGGGAAAGGCAATTTTTGGGCTTGGGGATGAGGCCAAATTCTTGCAGAGTTCAAGTTGGGGCAGGGAAGGCAATGGCTTTGATGTCTTAGATTCAATGAATGGATGGAAAAGACTGCTGAGGAGCTGAAGAGGGAAAGAGGGTGCAAGGATCCTCTTCAAACTGACGAAAACATATAAAACTAAACAAAAGTTTAAGGCAGAGCACCAACAAACTAATGAATTCTACCTTAGTTACTCATTTGTTTAATTCAGAAGCAAAGAGAAGGGAAATGGCATACATAAAAATTAATGAAACTTACAGATACAAGGAGAAAAACATCATCAAAACTCAGAGCCACAAGGATCCCAACAAGTGCTGCAAAACTCTGGTCTTTCCTTTGCCAAAAATCTGAAATGAATATACAATGAGGTGCCAAACTATTCCCAAGAGTCCAACCCTAAAAATGTCTCAGAAAATACATGATATAGACCATCCTAACCCCTTCCCATGCCTCTAGGGGTCGAGCTCATGCTTCTAGGAGTTGTTTCAACCAATTCTAAACAAGGAACTGAAATCTAGGCAGTCAAACAACTTGCCTCTATATGGAAGGAAACTGATTCATTCATTTAATTTTCACTTTTTAGTGAATGAATCCTCTATAACAAGTAGATGTGAGCCAAAATTACATCATAGTCATCAAGTTACATCAAGATAGATCAATAATTACATCAAAAAGTGAAACTAGTCAAACTGGGCAAATTTCTGAGCTGAAAAGTAAAAATGAAGCCAAATTCCTCTGTGCGCCGCGCCATAAAACTCAATGTGCCGCGCCACTTTGAGCCTATTTTTGAGGCACTTCCTGAAGTCCAAATAGAGCTCATGATAGCTCATTAGAAAGCCCTGCCTGTTTTCTATCCAACCCAAGTGGAAATTTTGGACTTGGATGTCATTTGCCCCTCCAAAACTGCAATCTCCCAAGACTGGTTCCTGCTGGTGCAAAAAGTGGCAGAAAGGCCATTTTTGGAGTGTTTTTTACCTTTAAGACCACCCAAAACTTGATGAAATTTCTCAACCATTCCTGAGCATTCATAATTTATCATAACGAACTCAAAAATATCAAGTTTTCCTCCAGAAGATGTCCCAATCATAAGCGCGCGCCAAGTGGCGCGACGCGTCGGGCAGAAAAACCTGTTTTGCAACCAAAATTTCAAAAATGACAAAATTTACTCCAAATTTGTTGAAATTTGGAGTGAATTCCCCCCATCATGTGCCATGCTCATCCAAAGAAGCTTCGGCCAAGATTTGGAGTGGATCAGGCCTTTTTCGCCGTTTCAGTGCTCTCCTCAACCTCGCCTTTAGGATCTTCATCCTAGCTCTGCAAACGTGTGTGTGGGCCCAATAGTGGTTCTTCATGTGCCTGAGCAAGTATTTGTCCCTATTGGCCTTTTCCAAGAGCTTCTCAAGATGAATTTTTACTCTCTCAAGCCAAATCTGCCGCTCAAAAGTGTCATGTCACCTGGTCTCTTTCGGGCCAATTCCCGATCTTCACGGATTCTCTGCAACTCCGTGAGTGTCTGCTGATCCTCCAGTTGTTTATTCCGCTGCTCCAAGTAATTTATAATCCACTGATCTCTCTGCAACTTCACAGTCAATGTGTCGATCTCAGCTTTCTGTTCCTGGATGGTCTCTCTCAACTTTGAGCTAGGAGAGCTCAAATCAACATCAATGAGTGTAAAATCAGTGTCTTGGCCTCCTGAAGGGCCCTCATCGTGCATAGGCCTCTTGCCTCTGTCCTGTACCTGTGCTGATGTCGAAGGTGAGACGCCTTCCACGCCAAGTGGAGATAGTACTCGCGCTGCTGGTGAAGGTAACGAGACCCCTTCCACCCCTGGTGGAGATAGTACTCATCGTGCTGCTGCAAATAAGGCTTTGTAGCCTGTCTTATATGTAACACACACTGGAGCACTGATAAGATCTGTCTCGGGAACCTCAAACTAATGTGAAGGCTCTCCCTCATCATGAACAATCTCTGGAGGAGGCTGAGGGGCTGTGAAAAGGTCACGGGAAATGAAATCATCCCATGCGATGCCCTGCAATCCAAGCTGATGTACTACAATGATCTTGATGAGCGCATAATGATAAATGCTATTATGTTGCTGCTCTGGAGTCTTCTTCTGCACAAGGGTAGTCATCCGCTCTATGTTTCGACACATGAAATATTGAATACTCATCAGTCTCACTCTCGTGAAATGCATCAAAAGTCTGATGTGGTATGAATAAAGATGTGAGAACCGGCCCTCACAGCTGAAGTATCTGATGATGAGTTTCATCAATGGTGCATAGGACTCCTTCAGAAACTGGAATGGGAATACCCTGCTAAGCTGCCTCAAATATCCAGGCCTTATGTAAGGTTCATAATATGCTCTATCCAGCTGTTGTCTCTTATTCCACTCTTCACCTATGTTCGGTATCCCGGTTCCCTGAGAAATGGTCTCTGGTGTCAAGGTGAAGTTCACTCCAACAAGGTTTACATGACGATCACGCAAATGTAGGACAAATAAGCGAACCAACTCCTAATGATGCTGAATCTGAGAAATCATCTCACAATACTGAAAACATGACTGTTGCTGAAAGCATGCCATTGCAAGCGGGCAGGCCTGCAATTGAGTCAAGGAAGTGGGCTCTTCTCTGACGTGCTTGCCACTTTTATGAGACCTCCTCGGTACATTTATCTCTGTGGTTGAGTCACTATCTTGCTCATATCCTTGCTCATATGATGAATTTGTCTCTGACATAGTGTTTTTCAATGTATATAACAAGTGTATGTTTGATTGGTTTGAAAATGAGAAATAGGTGTTTTTGCTTCAATGCCAAAGGGAAATGAAGGGCCGTGGTAAGTATGAACAGTGGGAAAAGTGGGGGTTTGTCAAGTGAGATTAATGCAAAAACAATCACTTGACTGTGTTTAGGGATATGGGGGTTTTGGGAATTTACTACAAATGATATGGGAGAGGGAACATGATAGGGAATGGTAGGATTTAGGATAGGGAAAATGTAAAGAAATGATATGAGTAGTTTGGGAGTTTAGGGTATAAGGGATAAACAATAATGATAGAATTATGAAAAGGAAAGGATCACAAATGGGAAAGGGGACTTGGCAGCAAAATTACAATTTCAAAACCCAAAGGAGCAGATTTTGGTATGGACATAGGGTTTATATTTCACCAATAAAAACTCTCATATCTTTGCCTCCAAACACACCAAACACGACTAAAATCAATGGGCAAGAGTTTTCAAACTTGGAGCAGAAAAGATGGAATTGTTTTGATTTTTTATGAAGCCGTGATGAATTTTTGTCTTGGAGGCTCTGTGCGCCGTGCACAAGCCCAGTGCGCCGCGCCAGTTGAGAAATGCACTGTGGCAGGAGGCCCAGTGCGTCACGCAGCCTATGTGCGCCGCACACTTACCCAATGCGCCGCGCAGACAATTACCCACACAGTCTTGGCTTTCAAACCCTGTTTCGCCCTCTCACCTGCTTAAGTCGACTTCAATTGATCTCTTGGATGCAAATGGATGTTTCAAAACAATGAAACTATCTTATAGTGATGGATTTAATTTTTGTTTCTCACAAACCCATTTTGTAATGTTTGGCATCGGCACTTTTTCACATTTTAATACAAACTCTGCTTTTCAAGTTTCCTCTTTGATTTTTTGGTTTGAAATGATGGCTTCTTGGTTGATTTTTTGCAGGGATGGTGGCATTGGATTTCAGAAAAGGATGACCAGGGCTACATTTGAAATACTTCATGACGGAAAACTTTAAAAAATTACATATTCATTACAAACAATAAATTTGACGATTTCTTCCTCAAAACAGAGTTTTGAAGAAGAATCATCCTTGAGCATTATTGATGATGAAAATCTTGAAATGAAAACTTATTAAGAACCTCCCCATGGTCTGCTGGTATTATTTGACATTCTGAAGACCAAACCCTAGACCTAGAAACTGAAATGACTCTTGTTCGACCAAAATACCATCTATGACTGTAAATGACTGAAATCAACTTTAATGAATTTTGATAAATTTTGACCAACCCATCAGGTACAAACATGAGGGAAATGAGTGAAGAGACCCTTCCGTCAGATAATGGCATGCCCCTAACGGAATGCAAATGAATGATCTGAATGAGACACCTAAAAATGAAATGCAATAAGAGAAATGATCTCTGATGGAGGGATGAACAGACCGACTCTAACATTGGCTCCAATGGGGATGGTAGCTCCTTGGAGGTGCCAAGGACCGCAGATCTTTGGGAGAGCAGACAGTGCCTTCGTCCATTGGGAAATGGAGTCAAAACACGAAAACCGACATTATGCAGACTGCCTCAAGGCTAAAACTGAAAACCATAAATAAAACCAAACATGACTAAAACCTAACTATCCAACTGGAGAGATGCTCATAATTGAGCTTATTCATCAAACCTATTCTAATTGTTCTTTTCACCACCCGATCAAGTGAAATGGAACAGCCAATGAAACCATGTAAGCATCCTGACTGCTATTTGATTTCTTCACAAATGCTTTCTGATGCGCAGGAAAAGGGAAGAATCGAAAGGCAACTCCCATGGAAACTTGGAATCAAGTTGACTGTTGATAAACTTGCAAAGCATGAATTTACTGGATGACTTCAAGAATACTGTGAAAGGATCTTCATAAACATAGCTATTGATTCCCATTAACACATTACTATTCTAGTCCAAGTGATCTTCATAGCTAGAAATTAAGATTTTCCTCACATCTGTACTGTCTTTCTTTGATGACAACTGCAAACTGTCAAAAGAATCCTGCAATTCGTGGATAACCAAACTCTGTAGCTGATTCCAAACAGAACAAAAGTCTCCTTTATCAATCTCCTCATATGACTGCAAATCTTGACATGGGCTTTGTAATGAAAACTCTATTAAACAAGACAATGAAGGCGACTTTTGAATAAGATTATTATCAACATTCTTTTCTGGCACATGGTTAACTAATGGAGAAGAAATTTTATAGCAAACATCATCCAACACACAAGCAATAGGATCATCAAAAACTTGAGAAGACTGCTGTGATGTATCCATTGAAACTGTCTGACATGCTACTGGCTGTTCATCTTTTTCTTGAGAGATATTACGAAGATTCTGCCTTATAAACTGAAATGCTTCGAAACAAAAGGGTACAGAATCCTCTTGCATCATTAAATCATGTATTTCAGCTTCCACACCTTCATCTATAATCTGACCTTCAATTTCATTTGGTGGCTGCAAATCTGGTGCTAGGGAGGGTTTTGTATCCAAAATGATTTCATCAATCATTTCAGGAGAATATTTCTCATTAACAACTTTCTCAAGAATTTCGCTATCTGTCTCATCCTCAACATTAACACTGAGAGATTGTTGACTTCCTACAGGCTGCTCATTTTAAGATTTACTATGCAATTTACCCTTCAACAACTGAAATGATTCAAAACAAAATGGTACGGAGTCACCTTGTATCATTTGATCATGTGTACCCGTTTCCATGTCTTCATCTGCAACTTGACAATCAATGGCTTTCGGGGACTGCAAATCTGAATATGAGAAGTCTTGAACAAGGTTTTCATTGCCCTCAAGATGGTCCAAATCAAGACTTTTCGACAGTTGATTTCTGATTGCATGAAAGTTGTCTCTGATAAACTGAAATGAATCAAAACAAAAAGGCAAATATCCTTCACTTACTTCAAAATTTGCTGCACTTTCCTCATCATTTTCATAGCCGATATGCATCAGTTGATCACTGTACTCGAGCTGCTGAAAGTGAACTTCCTCCTCGCACAAACTAGCTGCTGATTTGTCTGCAAGATTAGCTTTTGTTTGGAGAACATAATCATCATCATACTGATCAAACTGAGGCAAATCATCATTATAAAACACATCATCAAGCATACATGTCATATCAACAACTCTCTCTTCTTCAAGATGATCTATAAAACAATCACTATGACAACTGGAATAAGAAACAAAATGTTTTGGATCAGCAACTTGTTCTTCTTCAATCAACAAGTCATGGGCTTGAACATTATTCTCATTCCTTGTGGTGTTCTTTTGCATCATCTCTTCTATTGCACTTATCAAAACGTCAAGCTTTACCTCTAGAGATGTCGATTTCTCTGGATCTATGTTTTTCATCTCTTCTTCCTTCAACCTTGCCCTTCGGATCAGCAAATGAGCCTCTACATTTACTGCATTGTTATGTATCTCTTGAAGTGTTGCAATATTCCTTTCTCTCAACTGAAACTCCATCTTCGGATCAAAGGTACCCGGGTAGTGCAAGAGAGAAGATCTAGGAGAAGGTCTTATATCAGCTGGCATCGAAAAATATACTTGGTTAAATCTGGCAGAAAACTATTGTACTGTCTCCCCTGGCAGTATTTTCAGCTGGTTATACTCTTCTATAATGAAGAAAAGGTTCTGTCCGATCACCCACCTGTCGAGGAAAACTTTAACGAACTGCTGGAAATCTGAGATGGTTGCATCATGCAGGGCTTTGAACCAACTCTTGACTTTGCCTTGCAAAGAAAGAGCAAAAAGTCTGATACTAACATCTTCATCATCAAATTCAAAAAGGTCTAGAAAAGTCTCAACATTCTGCACATGTTGCTCAACATTGACATTGTTACATTCACCGTCAAATCTTGGTAGATATAGGTCATAATTTTTAGGGAAAGCATGAAGAACAGAAGGTAAAGCAAGAGGTTTGTACCTATCTAGGACTATACAAGGTGTAGGAGTATATACAAGAGCTACGGGATCAGTTTGGTTTTCTTCAGGCTCATCACTCTGAAGAGAGTCATCATCAGATGTGGGAAAAGTAAGGAGGCCAGGATCAAAGGGAAACTCAGTATTTACATTTTTTGAATAGGTCGAATGAAGATTTTGATCACCTTTATCATACAACAAATTCTGAAAAATTTTCAGGACAGCTTCAAGAACAACAAAGAAGTAATTGACAAGAAAGCAGACTAGATCCTGAATACCATTCCACTTTGGATACCTGAACTTTGTGTAAGATCCTTCCATTTTATCAGAGAAAGAGTTAGTCCTCCAGTGGAGTCTCTACATTGAGTTGGAGTCACCAAGTGAATGATTTCAGCCTTCTTATGTCTGATCGTTGTCCACCATCAACCATCAGATCTGAACTTGATACATGTACTGGGGCAATTTACAAGTTAGATGTTACGTTTACAAGCTAGACCGGAGATTGACTGAAGCAACGTTTATCTACTTTCGCCAATGCAAAGAAAAAGCGTTTCGAAGGCTACCTGGCATAACTTCAGGCTCCGTCTGTAACTTATAAAACAAGTAACACCAACAAGAAAACCATTTTCTTCCCCAGTATGGTCGCCACTATTTTATTGCCTAAATCTACCTCAGGCTGAAGGAAGGCAGAATTCAGGGTAACATCATACCACGCTCAGTCTGGTAGCTAGCCCTACCAGAACAGGAGAGGGCTCTCTCAGGGTCAATCTCAGCGAAAAGTAATCAATAGGGCTTGAGATGACTGAAATGAATGCTAATTTTAGGCTAGGTATATGAATAAAGGAGTTTGATTTTGATTTTTAGGGTTTTTGCTGGAAAAAGGGAAAGGCAATTTTTGGGCTTGGGGATGAGGCCAAATTCTTGCAGAGTTCAAGTTGGGGCAGGGAAGGCAATGGCTTTGATGTCTTAAATTAAATGAATGGATGGAAAATACTGCTGAGGAGCTGAATAGGGAAAGAGGGTTCAAGGATCCTCTTCAAATTGACGAAAACATATAAAACTAAACAAAATTTTAAGGCAGAGCACCAGCAAACTAATGAATTCTACCTTAGGTACTCATTTGTTTAATTTCGGAAGCAAAGAGAAGGGAAATGGAATAAATAAACATTAATGAAACTTACAGATACATGGATAAAAACATCATCAAAACTCAGAGCCACAAGGATCCCAACAAGTGCTGCAAAACTCTGGTCTTTCCTTTGCCAAAAATCTGAAATGAATGTACAATGAGGTGCCAAACTATTCCCATGAGTCCAACCCTGAAAATGTCTCAGAAAATACATGATATAGACCATCCTAACCCCTTCCCATGCATCTAGGGGTCGAGCTCATGCTTCTAGGAGCTGTTTCAACCAATTCTAAACAAGGAACTGAAATCTAGGCAGTCAAACAACTTGCCTCTATATGGAAGGAAACTGATTCATTCATTTAATTTTCACTTTTTAGTGAATGAATCCTCTAGAACAAGTATATGTGAGCCAAAATTACATCATAGTCATCAAGTTGCATCAAGATAGATCAATAATTACATCAAAAAGTGAAACTAGTCAAACTGGGCGAATTTCTGAGCTAAAAAGTAAAAATGAAGCCAAATTCCTCTATGCGCCGCGCCAGAAAACTCAATGTGCCGCGCCACTTTGAGCCTATTTTTGAGGCACTTCCTGAAGTCCAAATTGAGCTCATGATAGCTCGTTAGAAAGCCCTGCCTGTCTGCTATCCAACCCAAGTGGAATTTTTGGACTTGGATGTCATTTTCCCCTCCAAAACTGCAATCTCCCAAAACTGGTTCCTGCTGGTGCAAAAAGTGGCAGAAAGGCCATTTTTGGAGTGTTTTTGACCTTTAAGACCACCCATAACTTGATGAAATATCTTATCCATTCCTGAGCATGCATAATTTATCATAACAAACTCAAAAATATCAAGTTTTCCTCCAGAAGATGTCCCAATCATAAGCGCGCGCCAAGTGGCGCGACGCGTCGGGCAGAAAAACTTGTTTTGCAACCAAAATTTCAAAAATGACAAAATTTACTCCAAATTTGCTGAAATTTGGAGTGAATGCCCCCAACATGTGCCATGCTCAGCCAAATAAGCTTCGGCCAAGATTTGTTGTGGATCAGGCCTTTTTCGCCGTTTCAGTGCTCTCCTCAACCTCGCCTTCAGGATCTTCATCTTAGCTCTGCAAACGTGTGTGCGGGCCCAATAGTGGTTCTTCATGTGCCTGAGAAAGTCTTTGTCCCTATTGGAATTCTCCAACATCTTCTCAAGATGAATGTTGACTCTCTCAAGCCAAATCTTCCGCTCAAAAGGTGTCATGTCACATGGTCTCTTTCGGGCCAATTCCCGATCTTCACGGATTCTCTGCAACTCCATGAGTGTCTTCTGATCCTCTAGTTGTTTATTCCATTGCTCCAAGTAATTTATAATCCACTGAGCTCTCTGCAACTTCACGGTCAATGTTTCGATCTCAGCTTTCTGTTCCTGGATGGTCTCTCTCAACTTTGAGCTAGGAGAGCTCAAATCAACATCAATGAGTGTAAAATCAGTGTCTTGGCCTCCTGAAGGGCCCTCATCATGCATAGGCCTCTTGCCTCTGTCCTGTACCTGTGCTGATGTCGAAGGCGAGACCCCTTCCATTCCAAGTGGAGATAGTACTCGCGTTGCTGGTGAAGGTAACGAGACTCCTTCCACCCCTGGTGGAGATAGTACTCGTCGTGCTGCTGCAAATAAGGCTTTGTGGCCTCTCTGATATGTAACACACATTGGAGCACTGATAGGCTCTGTCTCGGGAACCTCAAACTGATGTGAAGGCTCTCCCTCATCATGAACAATCTCTGGAGGAGGCTGAGGGGCTGTGAAAAGGTCAAGGGAAATGAAATCATCCCATGCGATGCCCTGCAATCCAAGCTGATGTACTACAACGATCTTGATGAGCGCATAATAATAAATGCTGTTATGCTGCTTTGGAGTCTTCTTCTACACAAGGGTAGTCATCCGCTCTATGTTTCGACACATGAAATATGGAATACTCATCAGTCTCACTCTCGTGAAATGCATCAAAAGTCTGATGTGGTATGCATAAAGACATGAGAACCGACCCTCACAACTGAAGTATCTGATGATGAGTTTCATCAATGGCGCATAGGACTCCTTCAGAAACCAGAATGGGAATACCCTGCTAAGCTGCCTTAAATATCCAGGTCTGATGTAAGGTTCATAATATGCTCTATCCAGCTGCTGTCTCTTAGTCCACTCTTCACCTATGTTCGGTATCCCGGTTGCCTGAGAAATGGTCTCTGGTGTCAAGGTGAAGTTCACTCCAGCAAGGTTTACATGACCATCACGCAAATGTAGGACAAATAAGCGAACCAACTCCTGATGATGCTGAATCTGAGAAATCATCTCACAATATTGAAAACATGACTATTGCTGAAAGCATGCCATTGCAAGCGGGCAGGCCTGCAATTGAGTCAAGGAAGTGGGCTCTTCTCTGACGTGCTTGCCACTTTTATGAGACCTCCTCGGTACATTTAGCTCTGTGGTTGAGTCACTGTCTTTCTCATATCCTTGCTCATATGATGAATTTGTCTCTGACATAGTGTTTTTCAATGTATATAACAAGTGTATGTTTGATTGGTTTGAAAATGAGAAATAGGTGTTTTTGCTTCAATGCCAAATATGCCAAAGGGAAATGAAGGGCTGTGTTAAGTATGAACAGTGGGAAAAGTGGGGGTTTGTCAAGTGAGATTAATGCAAAAAAAGTCACTTGACTGTGTTTAGGGATATGGGGGTTTTGGGAATTTACTACAAATGATATGGGAGAGGGAACATGATAGGGAATGGTAGGATTTAGGATAGGGAAAATGTAAAGAAATGATATGAGTAGTTTGGGAGTTTAGGGTACAAGGGATAAACAATAATGATAGAATTATGAAAGGGAAAGGATAAAAAATGGGAAAGGGGACTTGGCAGCAAAATTACAATTTCAAAACACCAATTTCAAAACCCAAAGGAGCAGATTTTGGTATGGAAATAGGGTTTATATTTCACCAATAAAAACTCTCATATCTTTTCCTCCAAACACACCAAACACGACTAAAATCAATGGGAAAGAGTTTTCAAACTTACTTGGAGCAGAAAAGATGGAATTGTTTTGATTTTTTATGAAGCCGTGATGAATTTTTGTCTTGGAGGCTCTGTGCGCCGCGCCAGTTGAGAAATGCACTGTGGAAGGAGGCCCAGTGTGTCGCGCAGCCTATGTGCGCCGCGCACTTACCCAATGCGCCGTGCAGACAATTACCCACACAGTCTTGGCTTTCAAACCCTGTTTCGCCCTCTCACCTGCTTAAGTCGACTTCAATTGATCTCTTGGATGCAAATGGATGTTTCAAAACAATGAAACTATCTTATAGTGATGGATTTAATTTTTGTTTCTCACAAACCCATTTTGTAATGTTTGGCATCGACACTTTTTCACATTTTAATACAAACTCTGCTTTTCAAGTTTCCTCTTTGATTTTTTGCAGGGATGGTGGCATTGGATTTCAGCAAAGGATGACCAGGGCTGCATTTGAAATACTTCATGACGGAAAATTTTTAAAAATTACATATTCATTACAAACAATAAATTTGACGATTTCTTCCTCAAAACAGAGTTTTGAAGAAGAATCATCCTTGAGCATTATTGATGATGAAAATCTTGAAATGAAAACTTATTAAGAACCTCGCCATGGTCTGCTGGTATTATTTGACATTCTGAAGACCAAACCCTAGAACTAGAAACTGAAATGACTCTTGTTCGACCAAAATACCATCTATGACTGTAAATGACTGAAATCAGCTTTAATGAATTTTGATAAATTTTGACCAACCCAGCACGTACAAACATGAGGGAAACGAGTGAAGAGACCCTTCCGTCAGATAATGGCATGCCCCTAACGAAATGCAAATGAATGAGCTGAATGAGACACCTAAAAATGAAATGCAATAAGAGAAATGATCTCTGACGGAGGGATGAACAGACCGACTCTAACAGGTAGAAGATAATATTATTTTGACAACTGCTGGTCAGCCCATTTTTCTCACCAAGGATGAAGAATATGTGAAGAATACATGTTCACCTAATGAAAAAAATTTCACAATGGCGAATGATCATGAGTTAGAAGTAGAATTTGATGACTATCAGTGAGGGTATCTAAATGCATTGAGTTCCCAGCAAAGGCAGTATACCTTGAGAGGCCGAGATGTTCTAATAACTCCACTTTCGAAGAAAACAGTTCAATAGAAAGAAGTACCACCGAAACAAGTTTAGAATGAGGGTAAATAAATTATGACACTGAATTAGAACAAAAATAATCAGCCTACTACAAGTGCATCGGTCAAAGAAAGAGACATTCAGAGAAAGGAAGCTGCACCGAGAGATCATGTTGAGAAAATGGATGTTATGATAAAAGAGGTAGACAAAACTACACCTTTTAATTTTGAGTCTGAAATTTCTAAATTAAAAGTGTCTATTCCTCTTACCAAATTGGTCAAAATTGATAAGTTCAAAACCCATGTAGCCAAAACCTTAAAAGTTGACGCTTTATCCGACATGGTTAATGTAGAGGATGATTAGCCCGAATTGATATTTGGTCCTACCATTGATGGCCAATCCGAAGATAGTGAAGTCCCACCATTTTATTTGAGTCTTAAAGTTCATCAGTGCATTCTTCATAATACTATGTTAGACTCTGATGCTTCTCACAACCTCATGCCCAAAGCCATCGTATTGAAGCTTGGCCTTGATATTACTTGCCCATATCATGATCTATATTCTTTTGATTCTGGTTGTGTTCGCTGTTTAGGTCTGATCAAAGATCTAGTGGTCTCCTTAGAGCAAATCCCAGCCAAAAATGTCCTTATGGACGTGGTAGTTGTTGATATTCCACCACGTTTCGGTATGTTGTTGTCGAGATCTTGGGGGGCCAAATTAAGAGGTACACTGCAGTTAGACTTTTCTTATGCCACTATCCCTGTCTTTGGTCAAATGAGAAAGCTATACCATGAGACCAAAATGAAGTACATGATCACTAATAAGGAAAGGCCTAATAATCATCCAATCAACGTTGTACATATAGATTTAGAGTCTTTCATATTGTACAATGATTCCGGATTAAATGATATAGATTGTCAAATAGTAGAAATAGAGGGTGTTCCCGAAGTTTCAAATTGTATTAGAACAGTGCTAGAGGAAGAGAAAGAAAATCTGCCTACTGTAACCCAACAGCCATCAGAGAAGACAGATAAAAATTCGGAGAAACATGAAGAATCAGACTGCCAAATAGTGTCAAATTAGAATCATGAGTTTCAACACCTTGAAGAAGAAGAAGATGGTCTTTGGAGCATGGAATTTGATGGTTCCGTTGGAAAAGACGGAGTTGGCATTGGTTTATGGATCTGCAGCCCATTTGAATAGAAAACAAGGTCCCAAATAATGTAAGGTTGTGTTCCTATAAACTAGTGTTTGATTGTACAAATAATGAGGCTGAATATGAAGCGCTCATTACTGGTTTGAAAATTTTGAAGAAATTGGGAGCTAGGAGAATAACAGTCTACGGTGATTCAGAGCTAGTGATCAAACAAATTAAAGGTGAGTACCAAGATAATCACCCAAGGATGAGGCAATATAGGAATGTAGCACTTGACATTTTAAGAATGTTTCCAGAATATACACTTAAGGTAGTGCCTAGATTGCAAAACTTGATGGCTGATTCATTAGCTACTATTGTGAGTAATTTCAGATCTACAATGTTTTCTAATAAAAATTTTGAGATCCATATAAAGCACAGGCCTGCCTTTCCGGATAACTTGAAATTTTGGCAAGTTTTCTGGGATGATAAACAAGTGAACAACTTCCTGCAGAGTGAAGGAGAATTTGAAAATTGTTTTATGGACGAAGTGTATGATAAATATGACCAGGTTAATGAATCTGATCAGATTGAAATTCTTTAGCTCAAATAAAATAACATTTCGAAAGGTCTCATACCTTTGGAAGAGTTATCTGATTAGGATGATGTGGCAAGAAAACCAACTTTGGTTTCCCACAGAAAAAGGAGTAGAAGATGAGAATATCAGAACAGCCTATCAGCCGAAGTTCATCAAGCTCTCAAAGTCCTTTCCATCAGAGGTAAGGCCTAAATATATTGATTTGTTTACTGATATATCTGATGTATTTTCTTGGGATTATTCAGTTCTAAAGGTGTACAATCAAGATATCATTCAACACACAATCCCAATCAAGCCAAATCAGAAGCCCTTTAGACAGAAACTTAAGAGAATAAATCCAAAATTGTTGCCATCCATTGAGAAGGAGGTAAACAAGATTTATAAGGCAGGCATCATTGTTCCTGTTAGATTTTCAGATTGGATCTCCTATTTGGTTCCAGTACGGAAGAAGATAGGTGAGATTCGACTTTGTATAAATTTCAGAAATCTGAACAAAGTGTCGTTGAAAGACAATTACCCGCTACCCAAGATGGATCACATACTTCAACGAGTTGTAGGAGCTAGTAGGATGTCATTGTTGGATGGCTACTTAGGCTACAATCAGATCCTTGTACACGAAGATGATCAGGATAAGACAACATTCACTACACCATGGGGTACCTTTAAATATGCCAAAATGCTGTTAGGTTTGAAGAATACCGGGGCCACTTTCCAGCGTGCCATGGACATAAATTTTGGTAATGAAAAATATGTCTTCCTCGTAGTTTATGTAGACGATCTGACTACTTATTCAAATTCATATGAAGAGAAATTACATCATTTGAGAGTTGTATTCCAGCGATTTAGAAAGTTTGGGATTTCTTTAAATTCTAAAAAGTGCCTATTTTCTATGGAAGAGGGTAAGTTGTTGGGACACATCATCTCAAAATATGGAATCCGAATAGATCCTGCTAGAGTTGAAGCAATATAGAAAATATATTTCCCTAGAAACAAAAAGGAAATTCAAGACTTCAATGGTGGGATCAATTTCCTATGCAGGTTCATTCCCAACCTAGCAGAACATCTCAGAGAATTAATCAATATGCTGAAGAAGTAAAATGATGTTATATGGTTAGAAAATGCTCGTAAATATTTTAGCTGGGTAAATTTTACTTTAACCACTACTCCAGTGTTGACAAGTCCTGATTATTCTTTAGATTTCATCATATTTCTTTTTGCTTCTGAGCATACCTTTGGAGCAGTGCTTATCTAGAAAAAAGTTGGGACAGAGTTTCCTATAGCATTCTTTAGTCGTACCATAAGAGATGCAGCTCTCTGATACAACATAATTAAGAAACAGGCCTTGGCCTTAGTCAAAACACTCAAAGACTTCCATGTTTACATTCTGCACTCTCATATTTGAGCATATGTTCCAAATGCAGCAGTTAAAGAAGTACTTATGCAAATAGATCCAGAGGGAAGAAGAGGTAGGTGGATAGCAACACTTTTAGAGTATGACATTGAGATCAAGCCGACCAAGCAGATCAAAGGGCAAGGATTAGCCAAGCTCATGGCCGATTCTAATTTACATGCACTTGTCATCAATCTCATATCAACACTATACGATGACGAGGAAAATGTAAGTTTAGTTCAGGTATTAGATCTCTTTTCATCATCTCCGTGGTATTCTGATATTATTTATGTTTTAAAACATTTCAATCCTCCTCTGTACATGACAAAGAGTAAGGAAAGTTATTTAAAGCTTAAGGCATCGAAATACTGCATACTTGATAGTGCACTCTACTGGGAGGATTCAGGGGGAGTATTTCTCAATTGTTTGGTGGAAGATGAATCCAAAGAAGTCATGAAATATTTCCACAAGGGAGATTGTGGAGGTCATTTGTACTGGAAGACTATGACCAACAAAGTATTGAGAGCGGGTTACTATTGGCCTACTTTGTTTGCAGATCTGTATAATACGGTCATGAGCTGCCATGAGTGCCAACTTTTCCAAGGTAAACGTAAGCTCCTTCCTTTACCATTACAACCCATTTCAGTTGAAGCTCCCTTCCTGCAGTGGGGCTTAGATTTTATCAGTGAGATACACCCACCTTCATCTGCTCAACATAAATGGATACTTACCACTACAGATTATTTCACAAAGTGGATCAAAGTGATCCCGACCAGGCAAGCTACTGACTCAGTCATTATTCAGTTTCTTAAAGCTAACATTTGTCCCAGTTTGGTTGTCCTAGAAAGATAATTACGGACAATGCTACAACTTTCAAATCAAAGAAGATGATAGAATTTTGCGATAAATATAACATTAAATTGTGTAATTCTACAACATATTATCCACAGGGAAACAGATTGGCAGAGTCTTCCAACAAGTCTCTAATCAGCATCATTAAAAAGATGTTGGAAGCTAACAAACAGAATTGGTGTTGAGATTGCAACAAGATGATGAGCTTAGTGAAAAGAGTTGCCTTCACTAAGTGGGCCCGCAGGCTATTTTTGGTGCAAGTTTATTTTTAGACTATGTCTATTTTTAGACATGTCGATCATATTCTATGAGTTGCAGGATGCTATTTGTGGTTGGTTGGTCAAGTTGGAAAAATAGATGGAATTCTATTTTTAGACATATTGGGCGGAATCTATTTTTAGATTGCCAGTCTAAAAATAGATATGTCGAATATTATTAGTTCTTAATAATATTTGGACTCTAAACATTATCTTATTCTCTTGGAGCACTTCAGTTAAGTGCACAGATGTGGCACAGGAGCTGACAGAAGGAATTACGCTATTCCTGAGGGTTAAGTGGAGCTATGGCATGGATACTTCAGTTAGAACTCATGTGATAGAGTTTGGTGGAGTTATTGAGGCAGTTGATGGAGTTGTGTTCAGTTTAACTGAGTTAAACATAGTTGAGCTAGTTGTATCTAGTCTAACTGATTGATACACTAGTGAGAGTGGTGTGAATTAATTATTAATTAATTCACTAATTATTAACTCATTAATCAACTAAAGAATACATCAGTTAACTACAGTGCATGGACCATTTCAGTGGAGACCAGTGAAGACGTAGGTGAAAGAGCAGTGTGACTATCAGTTGTGACTATAGTGTTGCATGATTTGCAACAGCCAGTGATTGGAGATGCCAAAGAGGATTGCGTGAGCAAGTTTGGACCAATTCGAGTTCATTCAGAGCCATTCTTCAGCAGTGATTGCGCAGTAGAGGCAGGCTATCAGGTGGGAGAGATTGGAGCATGTGATTTGCTAGTCCGGACTTGATTAGTGTGTAGCAATTGGAGATTGTACTGAGAGCTTTGTGAGGAGCTTTGTATAATGATTGTTACATGATATATATGACATATAATATACAGATAGTTGGGGGTTTTCAGCTTTAATCTTTCCCATAAAATATTGTGTTCATATGTGTGATTGTTTATGGTTTTAATGTGCCCATGCGATTATTTTTATTTCCGCAATTAATGATCAATGGTAGAAGAGATTCTGTATTGTGCATGAAGTTAAAATAGTGTGTGATCAAGAGAATCTCGGTGTATAACATATCAGTTATCACATTTCTACAATTGGCACAAGAAGTTGATAAGTGCACTATGGGCATATCGAGTAAGCAACAAAAGATCCATTGGCATGTCTCCATTTCAGGTAGTTTACTGTGTGGATACAGTTTTCCCTACTTCATTGGTTGTCCCAGTCATGAAACTTCTACAAGAGGCTGGAAGTGAGGAAAATTATATTCAACTAAGAATAAACCAAATGATCCACTTACAACAAACAAGGGAAGAAGTGTTCCAAAACATTTCCAAGCTTCATGATAAAATCAAGCAGATTTATGACAGGATAACTAAATAAGATGATTTGAAGATTGATGATGTGGTACTCCACTAGGATGCTAGCAATGAAGACGAAGGTAAGCACATGAAGTTTGATAATATATGGAAAGGTCCCTTTAGAGTTGTAGCTTCTCGTGGACAAAATGCATATCTTTTAGAAGAAATGGATAGGAAAAGTTGCTTAGGAGGGCCAGTAAATGGTAGGCTCCTGAAGCAATATCCTTTTTATATGAAACTCACAAGATTTTTTCATCCTCATTGTATATATATGTTTAATATTTCTGCAAGTGTGAAGTGGAAAAAGTATTAGAGTTCGGAGCCCCAAGTGAAGGCCATGGAGCTTCATTGAGTTTCTACTTTTTTCAGGTTAAGTTTGCATTAGGGTAAGTTCATTTTTTGAGTATTTGTATCAGTGAGGTCAAGTCAAATTGAGTCAGTTTCATTCAGTTTGTGTCATTGAATTTTCAGAAAGTCAATCCTACCTTTCAGTTTCAGTTATTTTTTACCATATTTGGCCCAATCGAAGAAAGCACTGATCTAATCAACTCAGAGATCTGCGGTTCTTGACACCTCTGTCAGAGCTTCCATCCCCAGTAAGGCCAATTTTAATGTCATAATATGCATTCTGCCATCAGTGATTAATATCATTCCTTCATTTTCCATTTTAGGTGTCTCATTCTGAAATTTTTATATCATTCCATTAGGTCATGCTAATTTTTTTTCACTGATGGTAGTCTCCCTCAATAAAAATTTACTCTCCCTCAGAGATTCACATTGCTGACTCACTTCCATGCCTTCTAGAGCATAATAACACCTGTGAAAATCTCATTTCACCATGTCTTGTCTGAAGCAAAATTCAAGCATGGAAATCAGGTTTCAAAGTCTCATTAGGTCATTAGGGTTTTGTCTTTCAAGGTCCAAAATACATTATTCCATCTCAATAAAGTCAAAAAACACAAGAGAGTGACTCAATGACATTCTATTTTCATCTACAGAAGATCATCACTATGTAAATATCATATTTTCTAAGTTGTAATTTTTATTTCATATGATTTTCATATCAAAATGTCATTTTGATATGAAATAAAAAATGTAATTTCTTTTTTTATTTCAAATGTAATTTTATGTTTTTCATATGTAATAATTCATTCCCTAGCTGCCAACTCAAGAATTCATGCCAATCTGAAGTAAATAAAAGCCAAAATCCATCAATTGACCAACCTACAAAACAAAAAGTCAGATGTCAAAGAGTATGAGTGTGAAAGTTTGAAAAATGAAAAGTGAACATAAGGAAAGTGGGTTTTTAAGTTATAAATCAAATCCAATAGAGTATAAAGCCATCAACACTTCAAGACAAAGCCCATTTGTCTCATGCAACCTCAAGCAAACCTCAGCAAAGGAGAAAATTTGAATTTTAGAGTGTAACTGCGCAAAATGGAGTTGGACGTTGCGCGTTCAGCTGGTCGTTGTGCGTTCAGTAGGTCGTTGTGCATTTGGTCGAAGTTCTTAGTGAAATTTTCAACCGGCGCTACGCGTTCAGAGAGGTGCTACACGTTCAGCAGGTCGCTGCGCGTTCACCAAGGAAATGCCAAAAAACCTCTGTTAGCCTATTAGTCCACCAAATTTATGCAAAATCTCTACATAAGGGTTCTTGAAATCTTCATTTACCAGTAAGTAACCAAGCCACCCTCTCTTTGATGTTTTATTGTGATTAAAGTTAATTCAAAACCTATTTCTAAGGAAAGAAAACCCTAGTACTTATTAAAACCTAATTCACTCCCTAAACCTAATCCCTAAATTGTTATACACTTCCCCTCACATCCCTTAAAGCATTCTCCTTTTTCCTTATCCCCATTCCCTAAACAAAATTTTCCCTAATAGCCCTAAGTCCTTGGGTTTCACTTACCTAGGCTCCCTTCATATTTCCATTTCTTCATTTCCCAACACTTCCCTCACTTCATATTCCTCCATTTCATTCCATCATCCCTAAGGTTTTTGACACCAATTATGGCTGAAGAGGAGAACAAAAGTTCTAGTGAGGAAGAGAGACAGGAGAGAAAACCATATAAGAAGGGAGGGAAAGTCATCAGACATGAACCAACAACTACCAGAGAGCTTATGTCATCTCCTCTCACTGTGTCATGCTTTAAGCATGTAGGCTATTTCGAGTTTTGTGAAAAATTGCAAAGAATCCAGTACCACCCTATGTTGACAAAATTCTTTATTTCTAACCTTCACGACAAACAGGTTACCCTTTCCGGGATCAATTTAACTATGTCCATTGAAATTATTGCAACTGCTACAGGGATCCAAAATGTAGGGGAAATATGGTTTAAAAAGGAAATCTGAATCATTATTATTATGAGCCATATCTTAAACCAAAGTACAAGAATGAAAAAAAGATGATTTTTCCTTTCTCCAACCTCATTGACAGATATGTCCCCATGATGAAAATCGTCATGAAATAATTCACCTACGAGGGAATGTTTTCCAGACCCTATTTCTATCATATTCGGCTCCTCATGCACTTCACTAGGGTTAGAATGCTTTATATACCCTATTATATCTACCGGAGCATTGATAAGATGGCATTTATTGCCCAAAAGAGAGATTATGATCATCAAATGCAGAGTCTCTTTTAACACTCCCTCATCAAAATGAAAGTCATCCATCAACTTGATTAGTTAAACATTCCATGGGACACCTTCATATGCAATGAGATTTTCACTGCCCCACATAGTCAGCATGGCCAGAATGCACCTTCATCATCTCATCCTCCCTCATCTATCCCTCCATCTCAGCCTACTATTAATACATCATACCAGATCAGCTCCCTTCACCTCATTCAACTCCATCTCACATTGAACCTTCTTCTTCACCTTTTGATAACCCTTCATCCTCATCACATCATGATTCTGAGTCATCAAGCAGTGATGAAGACATTGAGGCAAAATGGGCTAGTTTGGCTGAGGTTGAGACATTGCCCAAAACTTATCAGAGAGGCTATAGGCATGTGTTTTCCTCACTTGGAGTGAAAGGGGCCATGCATTCTTCATCAACACAACAGGTAGATAAAGGTAAGGAAAAGGTGATAGAGTCAACCATTCATGATGAGGGGGATAATCATGAAACTGAGCAAGAATTTCAATTGATTGACCTAGGTGAGGAGGATGAAGACAAAATCACAAATGCAAAAATCAAAGGTAAAGAGGCAAAGAATAGTGAGCTCCAAGCTAATATTGAGAGGGCTAAATATGTGATTCAATTCCTTAAGCATGAAAATTAGCAGGTGAAGACCAAACAAGTCATCAATGAGGTGAAATGCATCAAATCACAAAAAGAGGCTGAGAAGGCTAAAGCCTTGCTTGAGGAGACATTGGAAAAGTTTGGTGAACTTGATGATGATCAGGATCAACCTCTAAGAGAAAGACCTAGGACTAGAGGGCTGAAAAGAGCTCTAGCCCTAGAGAGACAAAGGGAAGCCGACCTAGTTGACCAACTTACACTAAATGAACAACTTTCCCTAGAAATTAGCAATAACAGGGAAGCATGGCTTGATAGGTCCAATATACATTTGGAGAAGTTGCTAGAGAATTCCAACAAGGAAAATGAATTTTTGAGGACAAGGGTCAAACTTCATGCCCGAAAAGAGAGAATTGCATTAGCCAAGCTCAAAAGAGATAATGCTAAAATTGAATATTTGACCAAGCAAGAAGAGAAAGAGAAGTTAGACATACTTGCTGAGGTGTCACTCCATGCCTCAAACACTTGATCAGCAAGTACCCTAACAATTCTGACAAAATTTTGGCAAACTTAACATTTTGTACATTTCTGTGATTTTAAAGATATTTTCACACAGAAAATTTACTAAACGTGTAGCGCCTTGGAAGCTACGCTCTTTTTTGGAGCATCTATTGGAAAAATGGTAACTACCAGAAAATTTGTAATGATGAGGACATCAACCTTGTGAATTTTCAAAGTTTTTGGAGGAGAACTGGTCCTTCAAAAAGTAAAAAAACCATCAAAAATTCATGTTTTTGCCTCAAAATCTGCTTGGTCGCTGCGCGTTTACTAGTCTTGGGAGAAGTGGTTTTTGACAGGGCAAATGGGAATCATTTTGAAAACTGGAGGTAGTTCTGGAAAGTAGACTCAAAGGGATTTCTAATGAGACATCATGGAGTAGATTTAGACACTAGGAAGGCACTCAAATTCAGCCTTGAACAGAGGTCATTATTTCTGCCTGGACGCTGCGCGTTTTACAAGGAAATTATGTTTTTGCAGTCTTAAAAAATTTTCTAAGTTTCACTCCAGTTTTGATTTTTACCTTGGGAAATATTGAATTTACCTATGTAAATGATGAAGATGAATGTAATTATCATTTTATTACTATTTAATAGGGTAAATACATTAGGTAAATCAAGCATATGAGGTGTAATGAATCAATTCACTTGAGATAGGAATGAGTCACTTTCATCATCCTATACTCTAGTTATCAGTTCAAAATTTTGTGTAATATATCCTTCACCTCATGGATTCGACCCTTGAAGATGAGTGGAAGTGGTTTTCATGTCTATTTAGCTCAGATTTTCACAGGAGTCAAAGGTTGGAATCGGTTTCATTTTTCTACTTGATCAAGGGAACTTGTACTGAGCTTTGGCCAAGCTAATAAAGAGGAGTTGCAGCTACATTTATGGGATACATATGGTATTGAATTTATTTCATTGTTTCTTCTTTAGTCACATATGTTTGAATGTATTTTTCATGTCACTTTCATTTCTATGTTATGATCTTTTATAAGTTTGAAATTCAGAATACATGCTTGCACATGCTCTGTCTTGGGTAACTGATCATATTTTGTTTCATTATCTTCTTTCTAAGAGAAATACATCCCATATGATTTTCTCAGCCTTCTTATAGTTTCAAAATGATTCCATTACCATTATATTCAAGTGATTGGAATTATACCTACCTTGTCACATTCATCCCTGCAATCCTAACTCTATAGCCCTGACCTAGCTTTTCCTTAACCTAATTCCATTATCCACTGATTCAGCCAACCAAAACCAAATCAAAACAACCCCCTGCAGTCATTATCTAGCCTAAAAACCTAATTTCTCTAGCCCTCCTGGATGTGACCCTTTTTGAGAGAGCCCTCTCTAGCTTGATAGGCTAGCTATCAAGTCAAAAGCTTGGTTTGTGGTTACCTTTGTTGGGATTCCTTCCTTAGCCTTGGGAATCTGGTGGAGTGATAACAATGTCCATACTTGTTGAATGCAAAGCATTGAATCTTGGACATGTTTGTCTTCTTCTCATACTTTCCAAATTTCTCGTTCCTCGACTTCTTAGTTCTTGCAATAAAGTCTTGAGATATTTCATTTGATTAAGTATCATCCTTTGCCTTGATCCTAAATTCTTCCAAGATACATTGAGCCTATAATTCATCCAAGGGTGTAGTATCTTTCTTTGAGTAGATTTTTGTTCCAAAACTACTCTAATCAGGTGGAAAAACATTTAATACAAAAATGGTCATCTTAGATTTGGAAACAAATTCCCCAAGCCCTTGCAACTGATCTTTGATTTGTGAGATATTCATTAGATAGGTGGCCATGTCTTCATCCTTTGATTTCCTTATTCTGTATAGTTGATTCCTCAAGGAAATCTTTTGACCTTGTTTACTTATGAAGTAAAACTTTACCAATTGATCATACATAGCCTTTGATGTTTTCAAATAAAAAACAAAGGTAACAAGATGGTTTGTAATGGATTCAACAATGATCCTTTGTGCCTTGTTGCACAACAATTTGTCAGATTTCCAAGGAAGTGGAAATGCCATTTTTTTTAACAGGATTGGGTCATCTATCAACATTATACATTTCATTGTAAACACATTATACAAGTTGTAATGTAAATGATTCTAGTACGACCGTTTAATTATATAACAACCTAGGTAATCCTGTGATTTTGGCAACGAATTTCATCGTGGGAGGTTTTTTAACCTCACTGATTACTTGTGTTTCTAAACATGGCTAATCAGAAAAGTTTTTTCTTTCCAGCTTAAACCCCAAATCTAGGGTGAAATTTATTGTCAAAGTCTTAGGTGAGTCCTAGTGTTTTTAGTCGCGTGTGTGAATTAAAAGTGATTTGGGAATAATTTAAGCTAGTTAGCGAAATCATTTTATTACAAATCACTTGGTCTACTAGATCATATTGTGTCGCAGATGGGTTATGTGTCGTGAGGGTCTAAGCCAAATGTGTATTCCCCCTTTCAGGGTTGAAATTGTAAAAATATTACGTATTAAAGGGTGGAAAAATATTAAATCCCCTCGTGTGTAAATTAATTAATTTTTCTGGCTAAATGAAATTAAATCCTAAGCTAGAAAATTAATTCAATAGAGTCAAAACTAAATGGTCTTAGGAAAAATAATTCTCCAAGAAGAAAAATTCGTGGGTCCTAAAGGAATTAATTTTTAAAGGCCCTCCACCAAGGGAATATTATATATTTCGAGAAAATTTGGACCCTTGGACCTTGGTGGTTAAGTCAAAGTTAAATTTTTAAGGAAATTAGCTCAAAATAATTAATTTTGAGCTAATAAAAATGGAATTAAATGATAAATTTGAAAATTCCTCAAAATAAAAATAAAAATCAAGGGCCAAGATTAAAATATCTTGTAGTGTTTATCAACGACTTATATTATTTTGACAATGATCAAAGAAACTAGCTGTTATTTTTCCACTTTGAGGATTTATCTATAAATTAAAGAGTCATTTGAGTCTCTAGCATCTTGATCTCTGGCTAGAAAATTGTTGTTGAAACATCTTTGTAACATTATTGTCCTGCTGGGAACTATATTTTCTATCATAATAAGGACTTTGGAGTGCGATTGAAAGTGTTCATGCTTATCGATTTGTGGTATGTACTGACTATAAGAATTCCTATGTTGTGCTGAGTATTGGTAAGATCAAATTTTTTTCATTAGATGGAGATAAAAACATGCTATTGATAGTTTTGAGCTAATATTAGATGGTTTGATTCCCCATGGGATTAATATATTATTTTTTGAGATAAATACATAGTGTTTGTAGGTACTTCAGTGCTTGGTCTCCAAGTTCACAAACTTGGGCAAGAATCATTGTTGCTTGGATCCCAAATATTCGTGTGGTGAATTAAATCTTCGCTAAGGCTATAGTGTACATTAGGGTTTCTAATGTGTTTTTAGCCACTCATCAAAGAAAAAAGCCATAAAAATATGTTTCTCAAAATTTAAATTTTTTCAAAACCCTTGTATATTTGTAGATCTTGTAAATAATTTTGTAAACCTAATTTGTAAATTGTTTTTGCTAATTGGGTTTTTTTTTTTTGGTTTTGAAATTAAATGTATTTTTTTATATTGGGTATTTTGGTTTCTATTCTAAATTTATTTCAATATTGAGGAAGAAATTGACATTGGAGTCCTGGTAAACCCTAGACATCTAGGGTTTTCAAGTTTTTTTTGCAAGTTTCTTATTTTCAAATGGGGGAAGAAACCCATTTTCTGAAGGCCCTAGCCCTTACCCAACCTAAAAGGCTAGTGTTTGGGACTTATTTTTCAAGAATTAAGAAGGCCATAAGCCCTACAAAGGCTAGATATCATTGCAAACAAATTTTCTTCAAGGGATTGGCATTTTATCTCTAACAATTTGTTTTGTAGCAATTTTGGGGTTAACATTGTGTTTTCAGGTGGTCATCTTCATTAGAAGTCTTCCTAGCCATATACAAGGCCCCAAGGCCTCTTGGTTTTCTATCTAAACCCTAGATTCTCACTATTTTATCACTGTTGTAATTTTTAGTTTACAACAGTGATATATAAGTCCTAAAATCACATTTAAATCGGTCAAAATAACTCAAATTTGCAAAATTTGAATTTTCCTAAATTTTGGCCATTTTGGCGTTGGTTATATAGCCTATATATGATATTTTGTTTGCTATATTTTTACTACATAACTGAATATATCAGATTTGGACTTTTCTGAATAATTCACCTAAAAGGCTCAAAATTTCAAATTTTCAATTTTTGCAATTTTTTTCCAGCTTTTGAGAATTTTTTGGCGTTTGTTCAAGAATTAGTAGCTCACTGGTTTTCTAATTTCCTCATTGTTGTAACAAGTTTTTCAGATCTGATATTTTATGAATATCACTCTCTAAAATCCCCAGAAACTTGATTTTTTCAATTTTGGTAAAATTTTCCTAGTTTTGGGCATATTGGGCACTTGTTGTAGCATCATTAGCTTGTTGATATGATGATTTGTTTATTCTTGTAATAAGTTACTTCAGATCTGATATATCACTGAATACTTCATCTTAAAGTGGGCTAAATTCATAAATTTACATCTACTAATCATTGTAAAAAAATTTGTTGCATATGTTCGGTAAATTCCATGATCTAAAGTGATTTTCTTGTTGTTGTCATAAGTCTAAATGTTGGAATTTTCAGAAGTATTACTGTTGATTTGGATATTTGAGATCTAAAAATTGCTTGTGTTGCTCTAAGTTAGAAGATTTTTTTAATTTTACATTTAAAGTAGCCATACACTTAAGCTCTAATTTTTTGTTCTTCTGGTTGATATAAGTGGTTTTGACACTTAGAATCTAATTGACATTTTGATACTTGGCATGAGAATATTTTGAGTAATTGTGATTTTCATCTTATAAATTTATGGTTAATGGATAAGTGGATCTAATCGGTTAAACATCTTGTGGAATATTGTTGAAGCTTGCACTTGTATCTTTAGACATTCGTCTTGTTTAAGATTGTTATCTCATTATTATTAAGTACTCTTATTTAAAGATAATTCACATTGGGTACTTAAATAACACTAACAATCTTAATTCAGGAAGTATTCACTCATCATCATTGCATAAGCATCCTAGATCTAGATTGCATTAAGAAATTTACCTCTTAGCATAAGCTAGTTGATAGACTTCTAGGGAAACACTTTTCCAATTAGCTTAATGGATTCAACTTTTCTTAGTGGTTAACACAGTGACCTTGCAGTCTTCAGAGCCACAGTCTCTGTAGCGTCAGAGGCACTAGGTGGTTGGCACACATGGGGAGTTATCATTAATCAAGCCTTTGCCTACTTCTCGTTGGCTTCCATCCCACAACCTACTCTAAATATTGTTTCTCAAAACAGTTAAGGGAGAGGTTTTACTTAAACTAGGCATATAACTAAAAATAACCAAGATCAATGCATCACACATAGATCTTATGACTTGCACATCATATATGTTAGTCAATCAGTTAAGAAATGAGTGTCCATATGATTACTTGGCAATAATTTATATCAAGCAAGAATTGTGACTCCATAAGACACTGGTCTCATATTTAAAATCTAATCTAATCATAAATCTTGCTAAATTTAACGAAGTAGCTAGGCCACTCATCTGTGTCTCCCAAACAAGTTGGTCCCCAATTTTTTTTTTTCACCTCATTCCATAGGGACTACCCCCCATAGCCTATTGTTGGGAGGCAACTAGAACAGAGTGGGCGGGGATCAGAGTGACATCCCCCACCCTGATCAGTTATTGTGGTGCCTGTACAATCCAGGCGACAACAATGCCTTTACTTCTCATTTCTTGTACTTTGATAACTCTTGAGTCTTATCTTTGTATGGTACAACTACTTCTCCAAAGACATAATCTATGACTTCATTATTTGTGAGTGCCAAGTCAATCCTCTTATTCCATGCTAGGAATTTTGTTGATTCAACGAGTTTGTTTCTTTCCTTGTAAAATGTAGCCATGTTATTAATAGATTGGGACATAGAAAACCATATATTACTTACTTTCCAACCAAGAGGCCTCCTTCTTGATTACGTCTTTAACTATCTTGATGCTTTCAAGACCTACAAGGAGACTTCAAAATTTTCCCTAGAATGATATCTTCTAAGATGCCTCCAATAATGATGTCTTCAAATAGCTTTAAAGAATGAATTATGATCCTAAGATTCCTTGATGCTTCATCTTATTCAAGATGATGCACTAGAGAATCTTCGACAAGAACTTGTCCTTCCTTCCTTCAATGAGATCTTAATGATATGGTCATCTTCAATGTAGTGACCCTCCTTCTAGGTTAATGGGTCTTCTTCTTCTTTCCTTGTGTGCTTCTGCAAATGATTCCCCTTAACAAGCAACCTCTTCTTTGTATCCTTTCAGTTGCCTTTTCTTGTTCACCTTAGCTTTGATACCATGTTGGAGAATGCAATAGGGCAGTCATTAATTCAATTTATCCTTAACCTTAATAATTTCTTATGAGATTTATTTATCTTCTTGTGTTTATTTATTATATCTTCTTCATCAAACAATTATCAAGTTCAAAAACAATAAATACAATGGACACATAAATTAGGATCCAAGAGAGGGAAAAACCCCTCCAAGAGGAAAACCCATAAAATCTCTTCTCTTCTTATAGAATCTGATTCAAATGAGAAAACCAAGACCAAAGCTTCCTCCTGCACCAATTCATCCCTCCAAGAAGACCTTCCAATTATATCAAATTCAAACCAAGTCAACGAGAGAGAAATCCTTCCAAAACTGCACCAAATTCATAATTTTGGTCCCCAACTTCAAGATTTCAGACCTGCAGTAGTTATGCAACGTCTACCTCTATAGCAACACAAATACTTTGCACGTGTGAGATAAAATTAGGGGAAAACTTCGATTTTTATTCCTTCTAGATTTTGCTTCCTCCTTCCTAGCCTTTTTTGACCTTCTTCTTGAAACTCGCACTTCAGATTGAGCTCCTTGATTGCAGATCGAATTGGTTACCAAATGAGGTCGAGCAACTTCTATTTATACTCATCTATGGATGTCGAATAACCCCCTTTGGGCCAACTTGTCTCTGGCAGGGCCTACTTATTCTAGGAGGCTTATTTTGACTGTATTGACTCAAAATAAATTCTTTTACATGGTACATCTTGCCCAAATGGTTCTTTTGTTAGTGTTTTTGTGGCAATGGAGTACCAAATAACACCTTCTTAACAATTGGTTTTTCCCTGCAAAGGATCACAAAGATAGTTGGTGATGTTGGTAGACAGACTTAAATAAAACAAAGCATTGCAAATAGTGAAAATAATGCATCTACAAACATGAACTTAAATAAAAGAGACAAATGCAAGCAGTTCTCAATGGAGAAACAAGTTGACACAATAATGGAAAAATACTCCCTTTATTGACTGTTGATGGTAGAAGAATACAATAAAATACTAAAAACACTTGCAGAGAACCCTTTGAGTTATGGTGCTCGAATATCCTCAGCAAGGAGGTCCCTTTCCTCAATCTATTTGCAAGCTTCTCCTCTCTCTCAAAAGAAGTGTGAAGATTATGGTGAACTCTTTTTATCTCACTAAGATGTTGGATTGCTAAGAAGCAATATGGCCAACATGCTAGTGCTCTCACTTCCTTTGCTTCAACAATGAAATGTGGTTATGCTCTAATAGCAATTTGGCTAGCGTAACAACGTCTCATGTTTTTTTCTTCCCATGGCTCGTTTATCTAGAAAATTTTGAACCCATCTTTCCTCTATTGGTTTAAGAGTGATAGGGACCCAAGATTAGGACAAGATGATTCCATTAAGGGTTGCATATCTTTAGGGCGACCTCAAGTCGACTGTCCTTGACTGGCCATGTCAGGTAATCCCCTCCCCAAGTGTGGGAAGTGGTCCTGGAATTTTGAGTTCTCCCTTCCTTTGACTGCGCATCTTTCGAAGAAAAAGAAGCACAATTGTGTATTTTCACCTTTCTTATGGTGCCAGGTTAAAAATTTCCTCTTATGACCTTAGGAAAAGTTTAATTTTTACTATTTCCATGATGTCTTTGGCTGGAAAATCCTAATTTGTACCTTTTGCTGGATAACCTTTAATGTCTTTAGCAATATACAATTTTCTAGTGTTAACAGTTGCCCCCTGATGTATGAGGTCTAGGAGCAAGCGTATAGCCGAAATACATCACATTTTTTTGTTCTAACTGAGAGTTTGTGCAACATATTTGAGAGAGAGAGAGAGAAAGAGTAACTTGCTATGAAGATGAGTAGAGGGACCCCTTGATTGAGGAGAAAGGGTAACCATGCTTTGTAGGAAACCTGAGTGATAAAATAAGAAATGTTTCTACGAGGCAGGAATATCCAATGCTCGTTATGACGACTAGTTAATACAATTTAACAAATATTGGTTTTGTCAAGTCACACTATGGTAAGTGACACGATGTTCGTTGGTGATGATAATTAATGATGCCCTCAAGGGCGTTTTACTTTGAACAAATAGACTGAATTAGGTGCCCCCATGCATCGTCTAGGTGAAGCACTTTTTGAGTGAGGTTCTAATCTATGCATGGGTCTTCAAATTTGGGAACCTCCTATGCATTTTGGCTTAAGAATTGCTGAAAGATATGCTTAGTAATGTAAAAATATTCAACTAAATAGTAGAGCTGCAACAGTTATGAAGTATGATACCACCTTGACATGAAAGCTGGTGATGATGTCAAATGTAAGGGGGATCGATGACATCAATGGGAAATGTTGATTCCCATTGTGCCACCCCATTATGTTCCTTAAAGGGGTAACCTATCTAAGGTACTACCTCAATCCTAGAATATGATTGGTGAAGTCGACAGGAAAGAAGCATCAACTGTCCAAAAGGTGTTGATACAAGGAATCAAGGTTTCTAGTGAAGCAGATTGTAACATGGTGGGTTAACAAGGCACGATAACAAGAGCTAGCTATAGTAATGGTTATGAAAAACTGGCTTGAGGTCGGAACTATAATGCAAGTGGTGACAGTCAAAATAATTTCTGATAGAGGTAGCCCTGGAGTAGGTAGGTCATCTAGGGTGTGTGTAAGTATGCTCTGACTAACGTGATAGGGATTGGTGAATAATGTGCAAGCCCCGACCAAGGGTGACTAGAAACTGCCGCTAGGTATGAAACATAAAAATATGAGTGGGAGTCTTTTTCTTAAACAATATTTGTACACTTTCCAAAAGAATGTAAAAGTGGTTTGGATGTACAAACACAGAGATGGGTGTTGCAAGAACATGTGCGGGTCCTACATAATGATGCGAGGATGGCATTTGATTTGCTGAGGTTGGGGGCCCCATTGGTTGGTCTCGGTGTGGGGGTGATGAGGAAAATGAAGTGACACACATGGGCTATGTAAGTGGGGGTGTGATAGGCCAAATGTGGAACGCGGTAATGCGTCCTTCTTGATCCATCGTAAAATGTTAATGGTGGCCCGGGAGTGGGTTTTAATAGGCGATGAGTGAAGCAGAATGAGTTTGATCATCAAGGTGTATAAATGAGGCGGTTCCTGGACCAGAGCGAGTGGTCATGGATCCCGATAATGGATGGGGGTCTATGAATATGAAGGGAGGCATGAGTGGGAAGGCTCTATCGACCAACGTGGATGTTTATCATATGCAAGATGAGGTGGTGATAAACATGGTCGAGATGATGGAACCTAGGGTGAACTTTGGAGAAATGATGTTAGGATATGTAAAGATTAAAAGGAATCCTATCATGCTGAGTGGTTAATGATACCTGCTCTTGTATTTTTTTTTTTGGGGTGTTGGTCGAAGCATGGTGTTTTTGATGTACCTGCAATATCTACGGCCAATACCCCAAGTGAAAATATATTTTTAAAACATATGAATAATATTTTATGGTATGAGTTAAAAAACAAGAGAATGCATACGTGAAACGACAGTTGGGGCATGCGACGGGTAAAAAATGAGTTTTGGTAATAATTAAAATGGAGAGTTCCACGATGAAGATGATGTGGTACTGATCCTCGTGTCTGTCACGGTTTTGAGAAAGGAGGTCCTGATCTTCGGTTATGGGCTCCAGAAAATGGAAAAAAGGGCCTAATTTCAATTCATTTTCACTGTTGAGCTTGAGAGGTCAAAGTCTATTTTCGGGGCATTACTTGACGTTGTGGTCAGCCATAGTACCAGGGATGTGCGTGGTGAGATATAGGTAAGAGATGGTACCCTAGCCTTTTCATTTTTGCTAGTTGTAGGGTAGGTAGGTCATACAGGGGTCCCCTGTACAACCTTTTAGGTTTATTTTTGAGGGACTGCACAGGCGAATCAACATGAGTCGCGTGGTCTCCATGCACAAGCGTCCCTCATACATGTCGACGATGCGTCTGTGTGAAGCACAGTCGTGTCAACCATCCATGTCAGTCGATGCAGCCTATGGTCTAATAGATGCACGTAATGCATGTCTGTTCATCACACAAAAGCATGATTTGCGCACCTATGTAGGTGAAAGGCGTGCAATGCGCACGCCCATGTTGGCTAAAGGCACGTGCTTGGTAAAACGACAATTTTTTTCATTTTTCCAGCCTAGGAGGCCAAATATTGATTTTTTGATGTGTTTGATGGCAGAATGATTTGGAGAGAGAGGGTTTGGATAACCCTACGGGCCGCTATGGATGAGGATCTGATAGTGGTCCAGAAACTGTCTTGGTGGGAGTTGTTGAAGTTCCTTCATAACGCTATCCCGTGGTCACAAGATCTGTTCTTGTGATTTTTGATTCACTGCTAGGATAATGATCGAAAAGTGATGGTCATGAGGCGAGGTGATTTACTCATATAAGCTCATATAGAAATATATTTTGTTACTGGATTGTTGTCTCATGGGGAGGTGCTACCGTATCCACTGCCACCTAAGAATGTGGACATCTGTCGTTAGGTGGAGCATGAGGGCCCTTATGGGCCCATTACTATTGAGGAGGGATGCGTCAAAGTAGCATCGTTTCTTGATTTTAGAGAGCATGTTTCTCTATCCATGATTGCACGGTTGGTGGGGTCTTCTTTTCCGTACAAAGTATTAGGGCTTCATATAGCGGTCCTTCAACAGTTGTAGGCAGGCCACTTCTTTGATTAGGTTCGTTTCGTCTACAAGGGCATCATGTCCCAGCTCATGCAGGTGAGGCGGGGGGAGATTCAAGATTTTTTCTATGTGAGTATTTTGTGTAGCATCATGTATGAGAGGGTGGTCATGCTCCGACCCTTTCTAGTTATACCAGCTGGGCCTCCCAGGGACTCGAAGATACGACAGTGGGAGCCTATTATGGCACGAGCCGGTGGTGGAGCTACGGGGAAGTACTGGAACAAATCCGTGGACGATTGGTTTAACTCCAACCCTCAGTTGATTTTGGAGTATCTATACCATGGTGTGGACTTCCAGGGGGATCTAGACATGGGTCTCCATCTTGGTTATGCATGGGGACCAACAGGTATGATATTTATGTTTTCCGCATTTTAGTATTTTCTACATGCATATATGTCTGTGTTTTTTATGACTACCATGATACCATGTTTGTTTACTTGTAGATGTGGGGCCTGGGGGGCGACCGTTGGCTTACTTGGTAGGAAATGACCCTAGATGCATGGATGTCACAGGAACATCACCCTTTCCCCAGAGATAGAGATATGTGAGGCCTCACCCTAGGCCTACGCGACCGGTGCCAGAGCGCCGGTTAGAGATTGCTGGACCCTCTGGGGAGGGTGGCAGTGTAGCACTAGTTGGGGATGCTAATCGATGTCGAGAGAGTGCTGAGGCAGCAGAGGCCCATTGATGCGACTACCGTGACACCATGGATAGGGTGGATGCCCTGACTAGACGTATGCCCACAGGGAGCTATGAATACTTGGAGAAGCTTGTCATGGAGATAGTGATGGATCACAAGTGGACACATCATCTAGCGTTGCACCGCATATCTTTTACAGTGGCCACAACTGGCCCTATTTTGGCTCATGGTGTTGATATCAGTTCACGATACCAAGATGGAGGGGCTCAACCCTAGACTTTGTTTATGTATGTACCAGGGAAAGAACCCATTATGAGGATATTCCCTTGTCTTTTTTTGACATATTTTTACTTGGCGATGAGCCAGTGGACTCACCTTTTGTATATTGGGACATACACAAATTTTTTTATATATAGATGTGAGATGTAGTTTAACGGATATCATGATGTGTACATGTATATTTTTATGGTGTTTTTCATGTTTTGTTTTTATGTATATGATGGATTTGATGTTTTTGTGGTTGATGGTATACATGTGATGCATTCCAGTCTTATATGATTTGGTTAGCTATGCGATCAACTACATGATTTTGATCTCTATGCAGGTATTTCCTAAAGAGGCATGGATCGCACACTTGAAAGGTTTGGTTTAACTGTGATACAACCAACTGGGAATCAAGGAAGACATGTTGATGGCGAATTCCTTGGATGGAGGCATTGGTTAAAATTCCTATGACAACGTCATATTCAACTTGATTGTTGGCGGTTGACCTGATACAAATTCCATTACCGAGGTACGGTGACTAGCCAAGAGAGTATATGGCTCAGCCGACAGCAGTGAGGTTTTTCAACCATCAAGAGGCGCCATCAGCAAATCCGTAATGATATATTGGTAGACAATCCATTTGAGACACATGGTGAGAGATTTATTTTTAGAATAATTCCATGGTGAGGTGATCATCATAAAAATTTATTGTGCATACATATTTATTCTAGGGTAAATATGGCTGAATTTTTTTGAGGTAGACTCCATTGACGGGATTTTTTAGGCATGTCCCGTCGGGCTCTGATAAAATGTATGCTCCCTTAAGGAGGCAATGTTTGTCAATGTATGGACCCTTTCATAACGTCTTGAACTTCCTAGGTCCTAAAGCTTCTTGAGCAACATCATAGAATAGGACTAATTATCCCTCGATAAATGATTGAGGAGTGATGTTGCAGTAAAACAATGTTTTGACCCTTTTCTTGTGGGCTTTGTTGTGGTGGAGAGACTCTCGTCGAATTTTGTCGACCAATTATTACTGTACCAACCTATTCTTTAGGGGTTTAATATCGGTGAGAAGTTCGATAATTGAGTGAAGGGTGGGGATTTCGCGTTCAATGGGAAGCATGAACTCCACCCCGTAGACTAATTGGAAGGGTGTGAACCATGTTGACGCTTTGACTGTTGTGCGGTATGCCCATTGGGCTCAGAACACCATGTGGTGCCAATTGGTTTTATGGTTGTTCACCATGCACTACAACATTGTTTTAAGGACTTTGTTGATGACTTCTACAAACCCATTAGACTGGGGGTAGTATGGTGATTCAAAATTGTAAGAAAAGCCAAGGTGTTGGGACAATTTTTGGAATATTTTATTTTCGAAATGTTTCCCATGATCTGACACCAATTCCTTGGGGAAACCGATCTGTGTGATGACATGGTTGAAGAAAAACCGTGCGACGGTTTCCACGGTGCTATTGTATGTAGGCATGGATTCCGCCCATTTGGTGAAATAATCGGCAACCACAACTATGTATTTGTGGTTGTTGAATGATGGGGGGTTGCATGTCATGAAGTGATCTATGCCCCATTTGCAAAAGGGCTCTGCTATAATGATGAGGCGTAGGGGAGCTAGAGGGTCTCATGCCTTGTGAGCGTAGCGTTGGCATCGCTTGCTTCTCTTGAGTGCTTGGATTCAGTTGTGAAAGATGGTGTGTTGGATCAAGGGGCCTAGATCCAAGTTCAAAGATGACTGCATCAACCAAAAAAACCCTCTATTACCGGCCCTTTTGGCAATGATTTGCTGCACAGATCAAAGTATCACTCGAGGCAATATTATGGGATGCTAGAACTAGGCTTCTGCATTTGGAGGGACTATGGAGTGTGGACATAGGGCTTATATTCACTTAAGACTTATTCAGAGCTTCACAGAACTAGTATACTTAATATACAGATGATGGTCAACGCTTCTACTCAGCTAGCTCACGCACTACACGATTCTACTTTATTATGCATTAATCATCATATTAAACCATATTCATGACTTTGCGATTCAAATACAGATAAAAAACCTGATCTAGCACAAATAAGCTCAGAACATATATTAAGAAAAAATATAAGTAAAGAACACATATCTGTCTTCAAATTCATCTATTAGTAGTTCAGATCTTCTCAATACAATACTTTCTGCCCTGCGCACACAACTGTAGGGGTTTGCGCACTCAGTTGCATACTTTCGAAGGTTTCCATGCACTCAGCTGCAAGATCCTTCTCTTTCACACAAAACAACAGAATACAACGTCTAATTCAGATCTATCATTACATCCATATGCATTCTATATCCTTAGACTCACTACGATGGCTCCTTATATATTTAATTCTTTTACAATACCATGGTATGAAAACCATGGGCGGAGCTCAAAGTACTCAAAATATTCCCTTCCCTTTACAAAATAAGGGGCTTTGACCTGCCCCAATGCCCCTAAGACTCTAAAACATCTGCGCGTAGCGTGATCCACTCCTCAAAATGCGGAGTCTTTACCAAAAAATTGAACTAGGGGTACCTTGTCCAACACGCCCCCAACACAAAGATGTGACTCATCCCGAGTCACTCAGCCAGTGTGCCATGAGTCTTCGCTTTGATGCTGCTCAATGCATCCTTTAGTGGATGGATTGTCTCGATGCACTGCTTCTCTGTTTCACGCACTTCAGTCAGTAGCTTCTCTGTGGTTGGCCCCGTTATCTTCTGAGCAAATTCCATCTGCATCTGGCGTTACACGTTCAACTAGGTATCCATAGTTTGTGACAATTGACTAGATTCAACTTCCCATGGTTGCATTCTGGTGGTGCTAATATGTTCCTTTCTTTGCATCTCATCAATCTATCATTGCAGAAACTTTCCCTCTTAGAGACGTGCATACTGCTGTGTTGATGCTAAGGTATGTGTTGTAACCTTGATGTGATCAAATTGTTTTGACTTTTCCCAGAATTATGCTTCGATCTTCTGCACCTGAAGGTCCTCCTGCATTAAGACCCAAACTTCCATAACATCTTCCAATATTTTGCTGCAATCTTGAACTGTGTTTTCCATATTAGCAATGACAACCTTAATATTTTCATCGCGTTGCTCCCGAACCTTTGGTGGAGTAACGGGATGCAATGTGATCTGCTGCTCAACGATCTGCATTTGAAGTTCAAGCTTGACCTTTTCAACTTCAGTCTTGGAGTCCTTGACTGCCATCATGAGATTTTGAAGCTTTTCTTCCGGTGCTGTTGCGGCTTGAATTTGTAGATCAGGCAAGTCACTGCAAACGTTGGTGATGGCTTCCTCCAACTTCTGCCTATGCGCAAATTCCTCATCTCGTTCTTGCACGACTTGCTACTTTTCCTCTTCCATTCACTTCCTCTCCTGCTTGAAATCATAGATAACCAACAGGGCGCGTTGCTCGCTGTTGGGCCATAAAATTGGTAAGTTTCTTCCCTTTGTTTCTTTAGTTAAACATCTATTTTATAAGCCTTTTTAGTTTAGTTTATAATAATTTGAGAAGTAGAAGCTCTATAAAAGTAATTAATAACACATTAGTATTTCATTTGTTAATGAGTTAATTTGAGTGTTTTAGTTATCATAAAGTTATAATTTGGGTAACTTTGTGAACATAAGATATCTGATGAACAATTGTTGTTCCCTTGGAGCGTTGGAGAAGAAAATCAATTCTAGAAGACCGTTGGACTGATCCTGGCATGCTGATTGAGGATTCATATCTATTTGCATGGAACGATCAAAGAAATATATGATTTTTTATTTAAAAATATTATGTTATTTAAATAAGAAATCCTGAGAATCTTCCAATTCTCAGAATAAATTTATCATTCCAATGTTAGATATACGCTATAATATAAATTCAAAAGTTCAGTAAGAACAAGGATGACGATGATTTGAGATTAACTCCAGTGATTGTAAAAAGTGAACAACATAGCTGTTTTAAGTTTACGGACCAATATTGTAACTTATTTCTGATGTCAATGAATTTTTTATGGTTCGGCTTTAATCTATTGTGTTGAATATTTTTTAAAGGCAGTTACTTCCGGAGATCGTGGGCCCAGTCACTAGAAATATTGTTGTCTTTCTTGTATTACTATATTTTATTCCCTTTCATACGAATGATTGTTGTTTTTGTGTTAATTCTTAGCTATAATTCTATTGAGTGAATTCATAGATTCATAATCTATGCTGTGTGAATTCTTGGATTTGTTGCTTAGCTGTGTGAATCTCTAGAATTACATTTCAGTATTATGAATGGTTAAATTTTCCAATTGAATTGAATAAGTTCTCAATTACAATTATCTAGCTGTGTGGATTTTCAGACTTATCTTATAACAGAGTGAATTTCTATTCTATACTTTACTGTTAGCAGTTATAAAGGGTTGAAGTAATTAATAATTAAAAGTATATTCCCATTGTTAGATATCTTGAACTTTCACATCATAATAGGAACAATTGGTTTGGTAGGATTTAATACTTGTTTCTAAATTAGTAAAGGAGTTCCATAATTTCCGCTGAATGATTCATTTCTGTTTGAATATTGAATTTAGTCTATTTGAAAGTATTTTTCATAGCCTTTCCTTCATATTAGTCTTATGTAATTCAAAGCACTATCCCTGCATAGATTGTGACGACAACCTTCTAAAAAAAAGAAGAACTCTAGGTTGACATATTAATGAATAGAGGATTGAGATGATTCCTTAGGAATATCTTAGCACCCAACACTTGCGGATCTGCAATTCTTTTGTAACTCCCTTCTGGAAGTCATGTAATGCTTTTAAAGGGAGCACAATGAGGTTCAATCTAGTATTCTGCTAGTTCCATGCATGCTCTTGATCCTCGACAATGTCGAAATGCTGCAGGGATCTGCAGAGTTCGAATGTCAGTAGTTATTGCCAGCTTTGGGCTTGCTATACTCACACTTGATGATGCCCCGCTCGCTTGAATCACACTTTCTTGAAACACGCTCGTCTGGGCTACGCTCGATTGAATTGCGCTCATATGTACCTACAATTATGTGGGGCCCTTGTGGAACTCTGCCAATACACCCTTGTATTGGTCCTCAATATTTCCCCAAAGATGCTTAGTGACGTGCCAGATAGTATCACCAATCTCATCGAAGTCACCCTCAGTGAGGACCATTGACTCACTGCCAAAGGACTTATCTGATTTCATATTTTCGATGCACCTCCTATACCAATTTTCTATCACCTCTTGAGGATGTAAGGGGAGGTGGGGCCTGTTGGATCTACAGACATGTCAATGCCACCCTGATCATTGCCTCCTCCTATCTCCTGATCATACTTCTCTGTATCTGGTTCTACCTCTTTCTAAGCTTCCTTATTGGTCTCAAAGGTGACCTTCTTGGGCTACTTCTTGGTGTCTTTATTTCCAGTCTATGTACCTGAGGTACCTTCCTTCCTGCCACTGGTGCCTTCCTGTTCTGTCTCTGCCCCTTTTGTGGAGGGAACTAACCAATCACTTGGGCACTGATTGAAAATGTGGGCGATGTCATCCTCAGTCACTAAGTACAAAATCTCATACCATACATCCTGCAAGGTCCTTCTTTGCACATATATGTACATGGTGAAAATCTGCCTTAAAATCAACAATCTGGTGATATTCTTCGAACAAACTTGGTGATAGACTTGGTTTCTGAATGATCACCATGCACATAATCATCTCAAAACCCACCCAAAAGAACTTATTCTCCATTGCACGTGTGGGTTCCTTTTAATGCCAAAGCGAGGTGTACTGCGCATCCTTGCAGATTTCCGGGTCCACAGTGGGGAACTGTGACTCATCGAGCTCTTTCCACACCATTAGTGCAATCAGGAGAAATAGCCACGCATAGTGGAATTGATTTCCTTCCTCTTGAGCTTCTGTGTAATCATCTAGAAATTATTTGCATAAATACCCAGCTTAGTCAAACTGGACTCCTTTACTGCATTTCGCAACCAAAGACACTATAGGCATCGATACTTCCTTTGCGTGACACTTCCGCATGATATTCCATACCAAAATATGTACGAAAAAGTGCACTAAATTATCCTTAATGGAGTTAATAACATGTCCTTGGGATCCCTTTTTTAGGCCAAAGTCTTGCGTCATCTTGTCGGCCGGCTTCTTGTATTGATATTTTCAAAAAAAAAGCGTCGGCGGGGTCCATTACCTCACATGGAAGCGCAATGATCCTTCAGATTAATTCTCATCAATGGGGACTTATTCTCATCATGCACGAGGGCCAACAACTGATGCGCACAAATTGTGTTGACGTTGCTACGCTCAAAGTGCGAAACATAGAGCATGTTTAACAACCCTGCGTGTTGAAGTCCTATCGCCCACCTAAGTGGCTCTACCCTTGTCACTCTAGCATCTTCATAATAAATCGAGTGTATGTACTTGCTTGGCTCAAACTAAGGATATTTGCTGCGATCATTGAAATCCCAGTATTCCATACACAACTATGGCACTTTTTCCAAAAAATCTCCTTTGAATGACACTTCTTTAGGGAACAAGGGCATAAATATCTTAAATTTGACTGTGTCTAGGTCCTTTGTGGGCTTCGCAGCAGTCAGCTTCCGTGGCAGTATAGACAGTGGAAACTGGAGATAGGTTCCACATCCTCTACATCGATGTCTTAGAAGCCTTTGGGAAGAACTTCTTCTTCTTCAGATTCCTCAACCTCCACTGGTTGCTTATGCCAATCCCACGTCACCTTAGTCCACTGGTCTTTGGGAATTTTCTTCCTGGGAAACTGTCGAAGTGTGGGCTTCTTTAGCTTATAAGGTTACTCTTCTCCTGCATCAGTTTGTTTCCTGGGTGACCTCGACCCTGTTACATTTTCTAGCAGCATAGCAGTCATTATGAATCCTATCCCACATCTAAGAAATTTCTGCTCAATCTCCTCGAAACTCTTTCTAGACATGCAGTGGGATGCTCGGTTATTGCTTAGGCATAAAATCACAAGTCTAATTCTTAGAGTGAAAAGTGTCTGAATGTGGGGCGGTATTCCAGATTTATAACAAATTTGAAATTCAAACTCCATGATCCCCTACAGATTCACCTCATAATTGTGTATTTGGCAGTGGATTCGCCCAGATATGCGCATTAAATGCATCCCTCCCGCTCCTTTTAATGGAAAGGTTCCTATAAAATCAATTGTTCCTGCTCCAACGATCAGATTCTGGATGAAATTTTTCATACCCCCTGTATATCGCAGTCTGTCCACCTATGATGCAGATCCCTCCAACTGCACCATCTTCCTACATAGAGCGCATCACTGCATTTTTAACAAAGCCTTTCCTCGACAGATTAGTTTATAGTCCCGTGCTCTCTTTCAATTGCGTGTAGCACTAATAGTGTTCTCCATCCATATAGTCAATGTGAAGCTCCAGGGACGGAGGCTTCCATGTATAAATTTAACCTACTGCCATTGACACGTCTAGGAAACAACTCGCCATTCAGCTTCGCGAGTTGAATTGCGCCACAATTTGTGATATTCCTCACAATGTATGGGCCTAACCAATGCATCTTTAACTTACCAGGGAACTTCATGAACTTACTGTCTTACAAAAGTAATAACTATCCATTCTTGAAAGTATTATGCTTAATATGTCGGTCGTGTGAGGCCTTTTCCCTCTCCTTCTGCACCTATTGGTGAAATACATCGATGAACTGATCTTCGTCTAGTGCGAGCAATTGTTTTGATCTATTGATGTTTTCTATATCTCTAACTGCTGTGATTATGAGGATAGGCACAATATACTCCATTGGAATCACTTCTCCCTTTCCATACACCAATCTAAACATAGTTTGACCCGTTAACTTATTATAGGTAGTCCTGTATACCAATAATACTGTAGGAATTCACAAATCCCAGTAATCCCTATTGACGTTGCACACGTTAGTCAAAGCGTTCTCCAAAATTTTCTTGAAAGCTTTGATTGCTTTGTTTTCCTATGGGTGATACAACATACTCTTCTGGTGATGCATTCCGAACTCCTTCGTCAATGCTTCAATAGTGTTGTTCAAGGAATGCGATCCTCTATCGCTCATCAAGATCTTCGGGCAACCAAAACTTGACAAAATATATTTAAAATTAAACTTCGTAGTTGTGTCTGCGCTACAATTCTTCACAAGCTTTGCCTCAACCCATCTTATTAGATAATCTTTCATGGTGCTAATGTAAAGTGCACATGTTTTCTTTCTTGGCGGATCAATCGGTCCCACAAAGTCAATCACCCATTTATCGAATGCCTGCAAGGTGACTTAAGGATGCAGTTCCATTTCATCCCTCCACGATGGGCTTCTGGTCCTGTAACAGTCAATGAAAGTGATCTGTAATGGGCGGATAACTTGTTATGCTATGCAAACACCTCCCACTCAGTTAAACAAATTAAATATCTTACTTATACTTGATAATGCAGAATTGAATACTTGAAACAGGTGTATGTGTATGTGTTTTAAAATGTTTTAATGCTTTAAGTGTAAGGAATTAAACATTTTTTTTTTTTTTTTTTCCTGATAATAAGTATGTATAACAACCATAAAGTGCAGCAAATAATCATCAACACATAACAACAAATTTAATAAAGGAGTTCACCCAAATGTCGTGGGCTACGTCTCCTTGAGCCTTTGTCAATTGACTTGGCTCTTTGGGATTATGATGGAAAATTTATTTTACAAGTTACTAACTCAACTCCAATGGTTTTTTATGCTGTACCAATGGGTTTAGAATACCATCATACCCCTGGAATGGCTGCTATCTCTCTTAATATGGACCTAGGCTCCCTTTGACTTGACCTCTTCTGTCAGTGCCCTTAAGCTTCCCTGAGCTTCTCTGTGGAAAAAAATTCCTAAGAATTCCTTTTCTATCGTTGAAACCTTTTATACTATCTCCAAAATATATTAGATATCCAAAATAGACTGTTCATTTTCTCCAAATGAGCTCTGGATCCCCAATCTAAGCCTCCAACCCCTAGTGGCCCTGGGCTGCCCGAAAATTCCCTGTGGCTTCTTTGGCTCTAGAAGTCTCCAAATGGCTCTGAAAATCCCTTTAATGGATTCAGAATGTCCAAAATAGTCATAATAGACTATTCAATTGCTGAAAAAGGCCTTTGGTTGCTCTGGTTACACCCCCAACACCTGGTGGCACCCTATGGCTCTAGGCTCACTGAAAACTTCCCTGAAGCATCTCGGCCTTCATAAGTCTCCAAAATCTTCTTAAAATCCTTCCATTGGATTCAAAATGTTCAAAATAGTCAGAATAGACTATTGGTTTGCTGAGAATGGTCACTGGTTGCTCTGGATAGGCCTCATTCTCCTGGTGGCCCTTGGAACTTCTCTGAAGGGAAATCATGCTCATAAGTCCTCTACTAGATCTGAAAAACTCACCAATGGCTTTGTAATGTCTGAAACATCCAAAAATGACTATTTTTTTCCTGATTAAGGCCTTTAGTTTCCCTGGCTAGGCCTCATTCTGCTGCTGGCTCCTGCTGGCCTTGGTGGCCCTTGGAACTTCTCTGAAGCAAAATAACGCTCAAAAGTTCTCTGATGTCTCTACAACCCTCACGAATAGCTCCATAATTTCCAAGAAAGTTTAAATTTACTATTCAAACTCTCATAATGGTTGAAAAATGAGTCTCCAACTCATTTTTCTAGTTTCACCTAAAACAACTCCACTAAATGTGGGGGACTTCAATGTAACTAGTGTCAAAAATGGAAAATTTGCACAAATTTAGGGTACGCTCTAAATTTTTCGCGATTCTAACCAAAAATTTAATCTTAGGTGGTTGGGCACATGACCCACACCACATTGTTACATAATCGTTGGCAGAACCAAGGCCCAAACCACGTTTTATAAGGCGAAAACTCGAGTTTAAATTGAATGGTTAGCGCAAAACATTGCACAAACCACAAAGAGATAACCTTTACATATGCCATGGGACAGCTATTAAATAGTTGGCAGAGACTGCAGTTTGTAGTGGTGTTAACCTTATCCATGCGGAGAAACTGTAAACGTTGCACATGATAGCCATAACTACCAGAGGTTACTGTTGGAGGTTAATAGTTGTGGTTGGAGGTAACACCATTTGTGACAGTTAACGTAGCACTTCCATGTGAACAACCCATGGGACCATTGGCGGGTTGGGACCGTCGGTGGTTCCCAACCCCCAAACACCATCGCACTACACTTCAAATAGAACCTGACTCCTCCATAGGTTAAGTAATAACTCGTAGCCCGGTTGGTGGAGACCTATGCGTTCATGTACGAGGTCGAACCTGACGAGACCTCTCCAAAAATTTTGGTGCACCACTAAGGGGACAAGTGGTGGCCTCATGGCTGGCCACGTGTCACCCTTTGATTAGCCCGAAAACCACAATGTACACCCAATTGTCCAGTAATATCGTGCCACTTATCAGCTTGTGACTGGCCCGAAAGGAATATTCCAGGGGAATATTTTGAGGAATATTCCAATAATATTATTTTTTCTGATTGTACCTTTGACCAGTCAACCTCGGTCAAATGCCAAAATTTGCAGTTTACTAGAATTTTCAAATCACGATAACTTCTTCATACGGTGTCGGTTTTTCGAACCGTTCATGGCGCCAGAATTAGGAAGACGAGATCTATTTGGTCGCTTAGGTTTGACACACTTTCGAAGACTTTGAAATTTGAGCTATCACTTAGGTCTTGATCCAAATATGATCACTCCTCCCCATTGGGAATATTTTCGACCCCAAGAAAATTGATTATCTATTCGGTAGATGAGAGTACAACACCCTCACATTTCCAGCCTCCATTCACTTTTCCTTGCTTGGCTTAGTGCCTTTGAGCCCCAACTCGAAGGTAGTCAACACTTTCCTTCTTTGATACTCTTGTCCTCCTATCAAGAATTGTATCCTCTTTGAGCTCATCCAGAAATTTCTGGCGAGAGATCTTCAATTGAAGGTAGCTGAACATCATGTCCTTGATCATCAATCAAAGGTGGCTCAAACAAACGTAAGTTTCCAACATAAATACATGCATGCATGCCTGAAATTTGCATATGTAAAAATGAATGTAAGTCTTATTGGGTCAAGAAGTCAAACCACTTCTTACCAAGCCACTTCCATGGCGATTTTTCTTGCTGAAAATAATCTTCTTGTGAATCATCTGGACTCACATCAATGATGGAATCTTTGGTTCCATTTTCACCAGTCTTTTTATCCTCTTGCCTCAAATGCTTGGGATGATTAGTTGGATGCAGTGTCCAACATTGGGCAATGAAATGTCCCTTATTATGGAAATGTGTGCAAGTCTTTTGCATATTCTGTGCAAGTTGCCTTCGCTTCAGCTGTTTCCTATATGCCTTCAATCTCTTCCAGCATCTTGAAACTTCATGGTTACACAAACCACAATAGGAACAACAACTCTTTCTTCCATTCATGCATGCAGATTTTTCATGCTTAACATAAACATAATCAACTTGACTATGGGAAGAATTATACCTCAAATGTTGCTCTGCATGTCCATATTTTTTACCTTCTTGAGGAGATGTACTTGAAGAGGTTCCAACTCTCTTTTGAAGACCAACATCAGTGTTCATGTCTTGATAGCTGTCAGAACTAGTCTTTCTCGCCATAAGTTGCATGTATACAAACATCCTGCTGCAACATAGGCTTCAAACAATGGCATTCAACTTGAAAATAAACTTGACATGTTTGTGGGTTTGAACTTGTAGAAAAATTTCTTCTTGGAGTTGTCTCTAATGCCTTCATGACTGTAGATTTTTCGCCATAAGATTGATCATAGCCTAGACCAAACTTCTTAGGACTTTCCTCAACCAAAATAGGATCAATCATGCCTTGTGCATGTTTTCCTAGACCCTTGCCTTCATAGCCCATTTTTAACATCAACTTGGACCCTATACCTCTAGTGTGTGTTTCAAATGAACCTACAAATCTATTTGAAGAGGAATTTGAAGACAAATTTGAGTGATTTACCTCTGCTTCAAGCATGTGTTTGGTTAAGGCCTCTTGGGCATGATGGAGTTGCATCTCCATCTCATGCATTCTTTGAAGAAGTCCTTCTTTCTCTTTCTTCAGAGCAACCAATTTCTCATGAAGTCTAGTGCTTTCCTTTCCATCTTGATACAGAATTTGCACCATATCCTTCAAGATGTAGAAGTCCCGCTTCATCTATTTATCAAAGAGTTTTTTAAATGAGGAGGATTTTGAAACCTCACTTGATGAAGTTGTCATCTCTATGTAAATGAACTAGATAAATTCAACAAAAATTCACAAAGCGTAAAAAAAAATCGATAAAGCTTCTTAAGAATATGGTTGTAGATTCAAGTTCTTCTCTGCAACTTGTATCTCTTCTTCAAGCAGCCTTTTTTTGCAAACAATCCCTCCTACGCTTCAAGGGTTGCCTTGAGGTCCTTTGGGTAAGGAGAATGCTTTCAGCCTTCTTCATTCTTGTCCTCTTCTAGACTTATCTAGTAGTATCTTCCCTTCACCTCTAGCAAATTCAAACTTGTAGCATCAATCAATTTGCAAACAGTTAAATTCTATGCACTGTTAAACACCTTTCAAGTCAAACAAGCAAGCAACCTTGTGCTCTATCAAGCAAGAAACCTAGTGCTCTATTAAGAAAGCAACCTTGTGCTCTGATTCTTCCTAATCTAAAATGGGTGGCTGAATTTTTATGCTATACAAGCACCTCCCACTCAGTTAAACAAATTAAAAATCTTGCTTATACACTATAATGCGGAATTGAATACTTGAAACATGTGTATGTTTTTTAAACTGTTTTAATGCTTTAAGTGCGAGGAATTAAACATTTGTTTTTCCTGATAATAATCATGTAAAAAAACCATAAAGTGCAGCAAATAATCATCAACACATAACAACAAATTTAATAAAGGAGTTCACCCAAATGTCGTGGGCTACGTCTCCTTGAGCATTTGTCAATTGACTTGGATCTTTGGGATTATGATGGAAAATTTCTTTTACAAGTTACTAACTCAACTCCAATGGTTTTTGATGTTGTACCAATGGGTTTAGAATACCATCACACCCCTGGAATGGCTACTATCTCTCTGAAGATGGTCCTACGATCCCTTTGAATTGACCTCTTCTATCGGTGCCCTTGAGATTCCCTGAGCTTATATGTGGAAAAAAATACCTAAGAAGTCCTTTTATATCCTTGAAACCCTTTTATAATATCTCAAGTATATATCAAACATCCAAAATAGAATGTTCATTTGCTCCAAATGAGCTCTGGCTCCCTAATCTAAGCCTCCATCCCCTGGTGGCCCTGAGCTGCCCGAAACTTACCTATGGCTTATTCGGCTCTATAAGTTTCCAAATCTCTCTAAAAATCACTTCAATGGATTTAGAATGTCCAAAATAGTCAGAATATACTATTCACTTGTTGAGAAAGGCCTCTAGATGCTCTGGTTACACCCCCAACACCTGGTGGCACCTTGTGGCTCTAAGCTCACTGAAAAATTCCCTGAAGCATCTTAGCCTTTAGAAGTCTCCAAAATCTTCTAAAAATAATTCCCTTTGATTTATAAGGTTCAAAATAGTCGAAATAGACTATTGGTTTGCTGAGAATGGTCATTGGCTGCTCTGGATAGGCCTAATTCTCTTGGTGGCCCTTGGAAATTCTCTGAAGAAAAATCATGCTCAAAAGTCCTTTGCTGGTTTTTTAAACCTCACCAATGGATTTGGAATGTATGAAACATCCAAAAATGACTATTGGTTTCCTGAGTAAGGCCTTTAGCTGCCCTGGCTAGGCCTCATTCTGCTGCTGGCTCCTAGTGGCCCTGGTGGCCCTTGGAACTTCTCTGAAGAAAAATCACACTCAGAATTTCTCCGATGGCTCTGCAACCCTCACCAACAGCTCCAGAATGTCTAAGAAAGTCAAAATTTACTATTTAAACTCTCAGAATGGTCGAAAAATGAGTCTCCAACTTATTTGTCCAGTTTCACCTAAAACAACTCCACTAAATGTGGAGGACTTCAGTTTAATTGTAGTAAAAAATGGAAAATTTGCAAAAAATTAGGGCGCACTCTAAATTTTCCGCTAGTCTAACTACAAATTTAATGTTAGGTGGTTGGGCACATGATGCACACCACACGGTTATATAACTGTTGGCGGAACCAAGGCCCAAACCACGATTTATAAGGTGGAAACTCTAGTTTAAATTGAATGGTTAACACAAACCATTGCACAAACCACGCGAAGATAACCTTTACATATGCCATGTGACAAATATTAAATAGTTGGCGGAGACTACGGTTTTTAGTGGTGTTAACCTTTTCCGCGCGGAGAAACCGTAAACTTTGCATGTGATAGCCAGAACTGTCGGCGGTTACGGTTGGAGGCTAACATTTGCGGTTGGAGGTAAAACCATTTGCGATGGTTAACATAGCACTGCCATGTGAACAACCTATGGGACCGCTGGCGGGTTGGAATTTTCGGCGGTCCCCAACCCCCAAACGTCAATGCACTACACTTAAAATAGAAACTGATTCCTCCATAGGTTAAGTAACAACTTGTAGCTCGGTTGGTGGAGACCTATGCTTGCATGCACGAGGTTGTGGGGTCGAACCTGGCGGGAGCTCTCCCAAAATTTTTGTGCACCACTAAGGGGACACGTGGCGGCCTTAGGGCTGGCCACGTGTCACCCTCTGATTGGCCCAAAAACCACAACGTACACCCAACTGTCCAGTAATATCGTGCTACTTGTCAGCCTGTGACTAGCCCGAAAGGAATATTTCGGGGGAAAATTCTGAGTAATATTTCAGGAATATTATTTTTTCTTACTGTACCTTTGACCAGTCAACCCTGGTCAAATGTCAAAATTTGCAGTTTACTAGACTTTTCAAATCATGATAACTTCTTCATACTGTATCAGTTTTTTGAACTGTTCACGGCTCCGGAATCAGGAAGACGAGATCTATCCAGTCGCTCAGGTTCGACACAATTTTGAACACTTTGAAATTTGAGCTATCACTTAGGTCCTGATCCAAATCTGATCAACAAGCACTACAATAATAGCTTGAATCTTTATGCACCATGGGCCACCATAGTCTAGCCCTCAAAATATTTTGCACATTGGCCTTTCCCACATAGTGTCCTCCATCAACTCTACCATGTGCTTCAACCAAAATATTATGTCTTTCATGCTTAGGAACATACCTACACAATATCTCATTGGGCCCCATCTTATATAAATGCCTCACAATCAAGGAAAATCTACTGCATTAACTACAAGCTCTTTACTCTACTGCGTAGTATACTCCGTAGGGGCTACTCCAGTAGATAAAAAGGATATAATGTCTATGAAGTGATCATCTGAAACCCTTAACGCTAAAATTTGTGCATTGGGCAACCCCTCTTCAATGCTTGTCGGTTCTTCCCCAGTCTTAATCCTCGACAGATGATCTAGTCCTTCTTTCAAACATCCTTGCTTGACTATTACTTCAAAATCATACTCCTAAAACAACAATAGCCATCTGCATATCTTCCCCCCCAACACAGGCTTGTTCACCAAGTATTTCAGTGCATAATGATTTGTGAATGATCTTGAATTGACCTACTAACAAGTAATGCCTAAATTTCTACAGTGCATATACCATATCCAATCCTTCGGGTTTTGTTGTGGAATAATTCCTTCCTACCTTAAACAATTTTATACTCGCAAAATCTATGGGGTGATCAATATCCCCCTCTCCTGGATGTGCTAATACTAAACCCAAAGAGATGCATGAAGCATCAGCATGTACATGTAACTCTTTATTCCAGTTTGGAAAAATTAGAATTGGTGTAATTACCATCTTCTCCTTTAGCACATTGAAGCTCTTTTGGCATTCATCATCCCGACAATACGTAGCATCCTTCTTTAACAATTTCTCCATCAACGTAGTTATATGCGCATAGGCCTTTATAAACTTCCTATAATAGCCTGTATGTCCCAATGTTGTGTGCAATTCCGTTACAGACTTAGGAACTTCCAAGTTCATAATCACGATAATCTTTGCAGGGTCTACCATCAATCCCTGTTTACAAGAAACATGCCCCAACAGTAGACCAAAGGGTACACAAAAGTTACATTTCTTCAAGTTCAGCAATATTTGATACTGTATGCATGTGTCCAATATGAGCATTAAGTTCACAATATGTTTCTTCAACATCCTAAAGTCCGTTCAATCATTAAAATATACCTCCAAGAACTTGTGTATATACTCCTTAAAAGAAGCGACTACTACTTTGGAGAATATTGTCAGAGCATTCTTCAAGGAAAAAGGAGATCCCAATTATATGCGAAAAGTAGTCTTACTCTTGTCTTCGGGTGCAATTATAATATGATGATACCATGAAAACCCATCTGTAAAAGAGTAGGCTTCGTGCCCTCCAATATTCTCCAAAACCTCATCTGTAAATAGTGTAGGGAATAGGTCATGCACATATCCATCATTCAACTTCCTTAAATCAACACAGATCTTGATTTCACCTTTTTGTTTCTTCTCTTGGACATCCATGGGACTTACCCATTCTGATTCTTCCACAGGTTCAATTATGCCAGCCTTAACATATTGCATCTAGCTTTAGGTTTATCCTCAATACTTCGAGGTCTCCTACTATTCCCTTCAGTTTAAAGAAATTTGTGGGAAACAGCTCCTGATATTCATGTAACAGTTCTGCAACCTTGATAACTGTATCTGCATCCCAATAATCTCTAATAAGAACGAACTTTGGTTCTGCTTCGGTCCCTATATTTACCTTTTGCGTTCTTACCAGCTGCACTGTATCAAGAATGGTAGGTTTTGGCCCAACAACCTCGATTTGTCCTTCTGATTATGGAATATTAACATTGCCCAGATCTTCCTCATCCTCTTCTATGGTCATATTATAACATTCTACTACCTGATCCAATTGTGTGTCCCAACCATGCGGTGTCCAGGTCATTGTAGTTGTGGTCCTAAAAACCTTTGATCTAACTACTTGAATATATGCATCTATGTAATGATAGTCATCTTCGAAACTAAAAGTTAGTAAAAATCCTTCAACTATGTCCGCCCAGTTTGTTGTTCCATGGCGTAGTTCAGTTTCAAGATACCACTTTATAGGTACCACATATAATGTGTGAACGAAGGTATGTACCCATTATGGTGTTGGATCTTCACCCCACATGGTAGTCCATTTGTAGATATGTCCTTTAGGGTCATCCTTGCCATCATATTTCCCTTCAAGTCTAGTATTTACTTGACCAAATATGAGATGCATAAATCTGCTGTATTCTCCCCAACTTATAATGTTTCCCTTATGTGTACCCCACCATCTAGTGGGTGTAGATCTAAACACTACATATAGAGATTGAAACCTTTGTTCCTTAGGTACTGCATCTTCAAATTTAGCAAGAAACAAATTAACATCTCTAGTCCCATCATAATAGGGCAAGCCACATACCTCGAATGTAATGCAACGGAGTGATCGAGTAATTATGTGACATCACTTTGTATATAATTCATGCAATCGATTATGCCAATTCTCTATTTCTTCATAAGAGTCTGAAACACATGAGCTATCCCTGTCCTAGCTTATCCTCCCATCTGTAGTAGGGTTGATTCAATATTTGTTCTGTGCAGTTAACTTATATATATTGTCAATATCTGCATCACCATATTCATTATGGACTGGTTCTGTATATCGCGCTCCTTCATAGGGGTCCAAAGAAACAACGACCCTTGTTCCATTCTTCTCAAATATCATCTTTCTACTCTTCATATAGATTATGGCGTTCGTATCATAAGCCCAATCGAATCCAAGTAACGTAGGATACAAATTTTTGTCGTCCATAATCTCAATGAATTCAAAGTCTGACAACACACTTACTCCATCAATTTCGATGACAATACCCTGTAATCGACCCATAGGAATAATTTTCTACCGATTGGCCATTCTCAGCTGAATTGGTGACCATTACAGCTTTGGTCACCCCATTCATTCCCATGTTTTCTTTGGAAACACATTTGCATCTGATCCTAAATCAAGAATTACTTGATCCATCTTGTAATCTCCTATTTGTGAAGTTAACTGCATTTCCCTACCGGTTCTCTTCTTATTTCTGTATACTTTGTTTACTACGCACTGTTAAAGTTGTGGTTCCTCCTTTCCAGCGTAGTTTTCAATCAAATTTTGCAATCCCTATACAACGTTTTGATCCCTTAGCAGCTTCATACAAGTCTGCTGAAATTATTTCAGAATGGTCAGGTCAAATTCCTTCGTCGCAGTAACCTCCTTGGGTTTATTATTTTGCAGGATTAGCTGCATCTACGCTGTCGATGTCGAAGCCCCATGGCTCATAAAATTCTTCTTTTCTTTCATTAAGGTTTCCATTTTTCGCTGCACATTGAGCCCAATATTCTTTTATTTAGCGTTCCCAACCCATGTATCCTCCTTATGATTTTTCCCTTCGACTTTGTCTTCTTATGTAGCCGCGTCACTCCTTGTTACTATGTTAACACGTCTATCTTCTTTGTGCAGCTCAACCCTCATCATCTGCAGGTTTTGAGCAGGTTGTTGATTTCGCTTTTCCTGCATTTTAGCCAACAGCACAAGACGATATTCTATCTCATGATCGAATGCTCTACAATACTTACATGAGATGGAAGCTAGATTCTGGTAATCTCTGGAAAAATGTCCAAGCTTACCGCAATTATAAGATATAATATGACCTCGACCTCGCCCCGCGCCACCTCCTTGTCCTCGACCTTTTCCTTGGAATCCATCGCGTGCTGTTGGTGAACCATGATCTTTGTGACCTTAATCTTGCATTATGTACGCCCTAGGAGTCTGTTGCATCATCAAATCATAGTTACGACAATTCCTGTCATCATGTTCCACCAAGTTATAGAAATTACAAAACAATTTATCTGGTGTCTACACATTCTTCTGCACCATATGATAGTGTTTTGTGGGGTGCTAGCCTGATACTTTACATAAGTCACACCATACACTTGTGGCCGGGCTCAATGGGTTAGGTCCACCACTAATGATGTTGTTATGCAGGAAAATAATCTCTGCGGACAGAGACGATCCCTATAGCCCTAGGACGGGTCTAGTAACAAAGGGAACAATATAACACCTGCTTTCCTAGATTGTAAATGAAAACAGATCGTATGGAGATGGCCTACCTCGATCTGATGCTGCTCCTCGCTCAAGTCCTTTGATACTTGGCTCTTCTTAGTTAAATCCTCATTGTCAACAATGCTTAGTTACCTAAACAAGAGATCAAACAAAACAAAACGTGAAAGGACAACATGTATTTTACATAAACAATTTATCTAGCTAATCAAGGAATACTAGAAATCTAATCATGCATCATGGACAAGAGTGGAAAGTAAGAATGAGTTGTATCATATTAATATAAGAGGGGGAGTTACAACCTGCACCTTGATGTCGAAGCTCTCCTTCAATGGGTCGGATCTAGGCACATCTCCAAAGCATTCGTTTCAACTTGGTATGAAAAGGCCAAAGGTCTCAACTCTCCTTTAATGCCTATAGCAACAATTCTCTCTCTGCTTTTCTTCTACATTTGTTCTAAATAGTAGAGGTATGGGAGTATGTACATTTTATAGTGAAGGGAGAGGGAACATGGATCCACTTAAGGTGGGGAAATGGTTTAGCTCCTTGGGTGGTTCCTCTTTTGTAGGAACAAGAAGCCCAAATGGAGAAGCTCTGCCTTATCCCCATGAACAAACAACCATCTCTCCACCTAGTTTCCATTTTTAAAAACCTTCCATAAGTGGATTGACGCGGGTATGATCTCCATTCCAGTGTTGATCGGTGCTTCCCTAGGCTTAAAATGAGGCATTAGCACGAGTGAGACAAATAAGGGTCGTGCCACTCCAAATAAACATGTTTTTAAGGAGCTACTCTGGGAATGATTAACATAGAGTATGTTTTGCATAATGTAAGGGATTTAATGGCATATTTTGATGATGGAAAAGAGACACATGGATCACTGTTAAGGTTCTCTAGGATTCGGGAACAGGGAGTACAGGGACAATGACAAAATTCTATGTAATAGATGCCCCCCTAAAGCATGAAGGTCTAATTAGAGTGAGGGGTGAAATGCTTTACAAGTATGTGTGGACCAAGACGTCGTCGTAAAAAAACCTGTGAAATCAAGCACATATATACATAACTGAAATCTCTGAGATGAACACATGACATAAGTTATGGACGTAGCCATCCGTAAAAGAGATCATATAACATGATCCATGGTATGGACACAACCATCCAACAGTAAAGAGAATCACAAATATAGACTCAGGTATGGTCGCAACCATCCAGATAGAAAAGTAATGTATACAATCATGAGCAATACATATCACCTCACAACCTAAACTTTAGTAGACAATATCTAGGGTTTTGCGCTCTGTCACGACCTAATCAAGTACAAATTCAGGCATGCAAATGAGTGAGTTGAAGTCGAACATGCAATAAAATCTCTTGATTACCAACCAATGATGTAAACTGTTAACATGCGCGAGAGAGACCACCAATAATGATGATGGCCCTCAAGGTACTAACGGTACAATCCAAGATATGTGAATAATGAGCTGAAGTCAAACACTCGTGAAATCATCCGATTGAAGGCCAATGGTGTGAACCTATCATCAAATGTGAACAACCTTCCATTAGGGCATGTGAGATCCAAGGTACTAAAATGGGATCTCTAGATCAACTTCCAGGATAATGAGTTGAAGTCGATAGGAAGCAATCCAGCAAAGGAGGGCCATAATGCATCCCACATCATCGACATGAGACAGAGGAAAGTATATAATTAGGAATCAAGATTGAATAGAGAACCAGGTAATGAATAATATGCAGAAGGAACTTCTCTTGAAAATATCAGCGACATGACTCCAGAGTTTGGAAGTATTTGAATCAAATGGAATTAGAGGTCGTGTTGAAAAAATTGATAATTGAATAAGAGTCAAATAGATCTCCCAAACCCATGGAGGCAAAGTGACAAATGTAGGATATCCCCAACCCGACACGGAACAGAGGATGTGTCATTTTCAAGAGAGACATACTTCCGACACAACTGATAAATAATTTCATTTTCCCCCACCATTTATGTTGAGCACTCGAATTATTTTTTGAATACAAGCTTGAAGGGGATAGCATATGCTTGTCCTATAAGTTTTTCCTTAAGACAAATCCATCCTAGTACATTTTAAGAGCCCTAGGAAGGAGGAACTCAGTGTCGTCAAGGTGACAGGTCCACTGCCGTTGAATTTTAACGAGTCCGACAAAGGTGAAACTCGACGCCTTTTCATGTTTAGAGAGTTTGAAAGGAGGCGAAAAGAAAACTCCAGATGACCCTTTTTGTAAATAGTCCCTTGAACCTAAAAAGGTAGAAAACAAAGTTTTAGAGATCCTCTTAGTCACGATGGACTAAGGTATTCCTTTTTTGTAGATAATTTATCCCAGCCTGAAAAAGGGGTAAACATATATTGGGCAAATGATGTTTCATTTACTTTAACAACTTCAAAACGACAAGTACTTGGAAATCTTATCATGTTTAGAGAGTCAAAAAAGAGGTGAAAGATGACTCCAAGGGGTGAATGTTTCATTTATTTTTTTGAGTCTGAAAAGTAATAAATTGGAACTCGTGTACATGTCATCCTTAAAAAAATTAAACCTGTTGCTGCACAATAATAAACCCATTATCTGTTTTCAAGGTACAATTCATTAAAATATATTAAAATATGAAAAAAAACCTAAAAGTGACTTGAACATTTATAAAAATGAGAAAAGTAAAAACTTTTTTACTTTTTTACCTTCACAAGTCTTGGTAGAGGTTTTATACCCTTGTTTACCTTGATCCTTCAAGAGAAGATTATGGGCGATCCAGGAAGTTGATCAATGATCCATTAGCACCAGTTAAGAGCCACACTCATCTTCTTCATTTTCATACATGTTTCAAAATTTCTTATAAAGCATGGTGATTTTTGGAGAAGAGTTTTTAAACTCGGTGTCGATGCAGATCGGCATAGGGATGTCATTTTGGGATCACGCCGCTCTGCCGTTTTAAACACTGGCCGCACACCGATCAACAAAATTGTTTCTAAAATGGTCGTGCCGATCATAGAGCATGAAAAAACATCAAATTATCTCCAAAAACCTCTATTCAAAACCAATTTTTAAGCATGGATATTGACAAGAGGTCGTTTAAATGTCCTGACAAGAAGGAAAAAACAAGCAATCATGGTTATTGAGTGGAGAGATAGGGAGAATGAAGATGTGGATAGGGAATCTATGGAAGACCAAAATTTTCTTAATTCTTTAAAAAATTTCGGGCTTCTCAAATTATTTTTAACTCTCGGCTTGAGATTTTAGCCAGATTTGCTACAATATCTGATAAGCATTTGGGACACGGGAAGGGAGATATTTATAATCGGCGATCAAGAGTTGGAGATTGAGGTTTTAGATATTTATTTCATCACTGGGCTATCACGGAGGGGAGAACGAGCTCAGTTGGTAGGAACACAGATCATGGGAGAGAGCATGGACATGATGATAGGGAGGCAATGTCTAGAGGTAGCAAAATCTTCAAGTGGGAAGATAGATATAAGAAACATGAACAATTGTCCTTTCAAAGTAGTCCTATATACCATAACACGTGCCGGTGGGACACAAGCAGCACATGAGGTGACTAAGGCCCAACTCCAAACAACCATCGACTGCATGCCACCCACTGTTTTTAACTAGGCAGAAGAAGTTTTGAAAAATATGAAGAAACAAATGTCCAAATTCAAAAACGAATACCTTAAACAATTTGGGTATGACTCAATCTTAACAACATTCTTTTTGGAGTGAGTGCCGCTGTTTCAATTCCAGTGGGTGGAAGTGGTCGTGCCCACATGACGGGATCCACACATGACCAGGTGAAGCGAGTTTATGCCTCGCACAGGAGGTGGAAAACACATGTCGTACAAGATTGCTTTCTTTGTGTGGCTGAGGCATCAGCTCATTGTCATGGAGGACTGGCCATACTGTGGGACCAATTTCCGAGGTGACCTAGATCTTCCGCTACCAGAGGGTGAGCATTGGGATGAAAGAGGTAACAATGTTTTTGTTAAATTTTGCATGTTTATATTTTTTTTGATAAATATGTTCTGATGTTCAACTTATGTGTTGCAGATGTCGGACCGTAGAGACCAGCTGGGATGTCCCCTATCGCCAGAAGAGTGGCAAGGGAGTTCAAGGCTGCTCCGGACGAAGAGGGAGTAGATGTTGAAGAAGATATTGCCCAGAATCTGGATGCTTTGACTACAGGGATTCCAGAATACGCTCGTGTTCAGGATATTACCTGCCATTACTAGAGACATACTGTAGGGGTGTCCGATTGCATTCATCGACGACTGACTTGAGTCATTTGAGTAGTGGCTTGCTACCATGACCACCATGCTGATTAGTCTAGTTTTGATTTCTGCAGTTGTAGTCTTTTTGGGACCTGTGAGTCTTATTATGTACCAAAAGAGATATTTTTTGGGGTTATGATGTACTTGAAAACTTTTGCAAACAAAATCGACACACACACACACAAATATATATATATATATATATATATATATATATATTTGTGCTATATTTTCCTATTTTATACATGATGTAATCATAGTTTCACAAATTTCGTAAATGTCTATCTAAAACATAATTAGCCAATGCATCTGTTAATGTATTCATGTGTCTTGGAATGCGCTAATATGTAATGTAATCAAAATTCCTTTCTAAAATATGAACACGCAGATACAATCTCAAAATTTGAGGGTGTCTGATGGAATATTGCCCATTGAGTTGTAGGACAACAAACTGCGAATATAGGTTTACAACCAATTCTCTAATGCGAAGAGTGATTGCTTCTGACATAAGTTCAATGACGACATTGTATTAAAAAATACTATTGATTGTATGACCTAAACTGATACCTTGCAAATCTACTAACTCACCATTAGGGTCATATATAACCCATGCTGCAGAGGATAAGTTTCGAGTACTACGGCAGGCACCATCAACAAAACCAACATAAGGAGTTAAAGACATCTGCAAATCAAGTAAAACAAGATGAGCGGGAAAACCACTTGCAAACGCATACCAAATCAAGACTGTACAAAAATTAAAAGCACACTAATGTACAAAAGTAATTACACGAAAACATTACGCATAATAATTTTTCAGATAAAGCCCGTTTCGGGGCTTATCCAAAGGGTTACCTTCATAATCAATTAGCTCATAGGCCCCTTTTTGAAAATCACATTTTACGATATATGGACCATGCCACATTGGTTCAAATTTTCTTGCCCCTGTTATTCATCAGTAATTTTTGCTTGTTTAGATGACTAGAATGCTTTGTCCTGGATTTATAGAAACAAAATTCAAGAATCATGTGAGTTCTAGAAATCTCCTCAAAAAGAAAATTTTCACTATTCTACTTCCCTGTCGAAGCATGGCCAATCTATCACCCAGACAAGACCAAATCCTGGACTAATGTCCCTCACTCTCACTATGTTTTCCACCTCTGCCTATAACACTCTGTCTCTGTTTGCCTAAGCCCTCTACTTTCACACCTTGGTTCGCTAAGTAAACCAAACTTTTTCCCCTACTCACCAAGTTCCTCAAGCAATGGTGATTTCAAAACTCCCTTTCTAAAAACCCTCTAAAGTAAACAAGGTTTTCTAGTTGTCTAGGATGATAGTGCATAATAGAGTGTCAAAACCCTGTCCCCTCATCCAAACCATGATTCAAGATTTTTCAGTCAAAAACCTATTCCAAGGACATTACAATGAGTCAAATAGGGTCACCTAGGTTATGCACTATCATGGTTATAAATTCACTATTTCCACATATATTCAAAGGTGAAGTCAAGAGAACACAAGGATGAAGCTTATCATTGTCCAAAGAACATCAAAGACCTCCAAAGATATCATATTGATCAAGCAGTAAGCCTGGAAAGGAGCAATTTACCATGTCCAAGCATTTCTGCACGAATGTTTTGTAAATGGTTAACAACAGAACATAGTCAAAGAAGGACACCTATAAAATTTTTATAAAGGCATCCACAGCAGGTAGTGAGATACAACAGGCTTAAGTTCACAGATGAGATCATTCAAAAGGTATTTGGCCTGAAGAACAAGTTTTGTAGGGGGAAAACTGTCCCTTACTTTTCTGCAAAAGAGTAAAAAATATATCAACCTAGCAAGAGGTAAGGTAATGAGAGGCACCATCACAAGAAAACTACTCACAACCAAGAAGAAAGAAGCAAGGTATGGGTTTTATGGAAATCAGGATTTATGACTGTTTTGACCAAACAATAAAGCAATACTAGCGTTACAAAGGCAAAGGACACCTCAACCCCTTCAAATGATCATTGAAGGATTTTTAGACATAAGTAATGAGTTTGATAAGTGTTTCTTTGAGAACTTAGAGGGTAACATTGTTTGTTTTTCTAAGTGCACCTAAAAAACTCAGAATTTTGGGAAGATGGACAAAGATGGTCCAAATAGTGACAAAGGAACCTCCTTCATCACAACAGATGGTTTCAAGGGTTTTCAAACTACTTTCTAAGGTTTGGCAGACATGAACATCAAAACTCCACTACACCAAAGGCATAAATATGATGAAGAGTATCAGTAGGAAGAGGCAAGAAATGTTAGTTCAAAGGCCTCTTTTCTCTAAAGAACAACTAGAGACATATTCCAGTGGCCAAAAGGGACAAACATGGGTAGAAGTTGCCAAAGAAAGCAACTATGACAAACATGGGTCATCATTGATAAGGGGAGCTGTCCAAACTTCAAAAGAAACAGTGATCGAAAGATAAATACTATGTAGGCACCTGCAAGATCAGAAGTGGCCAACAAAACAAAAAAAATATTTCAAGATATCACCTCCCTCACTTGACATATATCATTGTCTAAATGGCCTAAGAAACAGATATACCCCTGGTTTACTTTCCCATAAAGGTGGCACATCTAAAAAAACCAAGCTACTGTTTATAATTACTGCTGGGTTATTTCTCCCACCAACAGGTCTTTTCCTCATTTCTTAAAGATAAAAACATGGCAGAATATCAGTCAAAGGGAGAAATGGAAAAAATAATGAGTTTGCTGTGTATAGGTGTTAAAATAAAAACCAGTTCTTTTTCCAAAAAATAGGTTGAGAGGCATAGGCTTGGTGTCTTCAGGAAGGTTTCCAAATTAAAAAGAACCTTAAGAGGCCTCCAACAGTGAAAAAAGAACAATGTTTCAATCAAATTGCCCACCTAGAGGACCAAAAGCAGTCAAAGGCACAGTGAGAAAAAGTGAAAAGAAATGAACATTATAAAAGTGGGTGTTGGGGTTCCCATGTTTTGGCAGATTTGGCAATACCAAAAGATGAGACAACATCAAACCACTTTGGGGCCCTAGGATCTAGCCCTCCTGGACCCGGAGAGGGATCTCTCCAAATAGATCAAAGGATATATGTCTTTGGAGTTCTCAATTGTGATTTTAGGCTAGTTATAGGCTCAATGTTGTTTGTTTGATTGTTTGAGTTTGGTTGTTGAGAATCAGGAAGGAAGGTTTCACCATGAGACAAGGATGGGTAAAGAAGGAAGCTAGGCAAGGATAGATAACTCAGGGAACATCAAGGCCATTGGGCAATGGAGTCAAGAAAGGATTTACTTATGTTCAATGCGTAAGCTTCAGTTGGGCTAGTCATCTAGAGCATTTGGATCTCAAAGACTGATTGGTGGGATGGAACACTAAGGGATGAGAATGAAGGGTGGAAAACCATCTAATTTCGTCTATAGATCAGGCCAGAGGTCATTTAACTCCAGGCCTGCTTGGAAAAAACCATAGGCAACACAAGGGCTCTTGAAAAGGTTTGTATTGGAAGGGTAGGTTATGAAGAGGCAGTGACAGGCTTTACACCTCCCAATGTTCCTAACCTCTTTCAATTAAATCTTAACAAAGACATCTGAACACTGATTCTATCAACTTGCACATCAGAGAGCAGGCAATAATCATCCACTACACTAGTTTAGTCAATTAAAAAGAATATTCAGATACACATATGAGCAGAAAACATTAAAGACTGAGAGAGCTGGGACATAAGGTATCTAACAAGGGTAAATCTTATGTCATGCGTTCAGATGTCAGTCAGAAGAACATGAAATGAAATGGAAATAAACACAGAGATAAGAAAAACATCACCAACTACTGCAGATTAGGATCCAATGAAAATTTCTTATCATGTTAAACACAACACCAATCAGGTACATCACTGCCCAAAGCTTTTACATTCAGCCTGAATACATCATATTTCTCAGCCTGTCATACAACTATTACACAGGAAACTTGGCTCGGGACAAAAATGCTTCCAATTCACTGATAATGCAACAACAACCATTAGAATGATATCCCTCTGTGCTTTATAGCAGAAGAGACACAGAGGACCGACTGAGGAGGTAGGTGAATCTTAAATGTTACATTTAAACAAAACAATGAATGCAGGGCCGAGGCCCATTCTGCTTGATGCACTGTATATCTAATCTTTGTCACCTTCCTCGTGAAAGAAAGATCTGCTCCGGATATGATTTGACCTTTTGGCTGCAGTACCCCAGGTGATTTGAACAAAATGAAAGAACTTGCTGAGAGGTCTGCCTCATGGATGTTAGATTGTTTTGAACTATAGCTGGGAAGAGAAATTCCTTCAAGGACACGGCGCATAATAAAGCATGTATGGGAGACCTGTCCTTTATGGAAAAACATTCTACAGATAAGAAAACCTTGATATTACCTCTTATTGATGTTCACGATCTCCATAATCGATCCTCGGGGTCTTCAAAATGATGCTTTGCCTCTTTAAACCTCTGTTTCAGAGCTCAATATCTTCGTTGATGTGCACTAATCCCTCTGCTCTGTACTGAAACTCCTTGCTGCTTCATTACTACCTCTGCCGAGTTAGCTCGAGCTTTTAATGGCTCCGAAAGGATTTTCGGCGTTTGAACTCTGCTCTCCATTAATGTGAGTCCTGACGGCCCCATTCCTTGACCTTCTTGAGGGTACTGGCTCATTAGATTTAATCCTGACTGTGCCGCTCGCCATTGAGGTAGTACATTGAAAAACGGCGGTCCCATCCTCTAGAAACTCTGCAACACAGCACACTTGTGAAGAAAACAGTGGACGGAGCAATGGACGCAGGGTGAACGAAATGGTGGTGCGGCGGTGGCGGAAACAACGGTATTATGTAAACGAACGATGAAAATGCAGTGAAGTGGGGGAGTGCACGGACAATAGGGTTTGGTAGAATATGCAGCGCAGGCCGTTAGATCCTGGCCTAGAGACAAAGACCAACGGTGGAGATTGATCCGGCGTAACAATATACGAAACTAACAAAACAAGCAAAATGCAAGAAATGCGACGGTGATGAATGAAATTGTGGGACCTAGCGGAGGCGGAGGGCGATTAGACTTGAGCCGTCAGATCCGGGAGGAGACGGACGGCGAAGATGCAATCGGAGGATCGCAATCGCAAGGGCACAAAAATGAGACACTCACAAACTTCCGATTGCGATCGACAGGGGAGAGCGATAGCCGTTGGATTGCGAAACAAACGAATGGCCAGGATTTAATCGGGAGATAGAGGGAAGGCTTGCGATCAGCGATCGGAAGGGGAAGCGATTGAGCGCTGGCCGTTGGATCTGTGGGACGGATCGATGGTCAAGAATGGATCGGAGGGCTGTAATCGGGGCGGCACTGCTGAGGCTTGCGATTGCGATCGGAGAAGGGCTGCGATTAGAGGCCCGCCGTTGGATCATCAGGGTAGATCAACGGTGCGGAACGCACCGCGGGACTTAAAACGTTAAAATGATCGCATTGGGACTTTTAAGTTTACATAGGAAATGCGCCCGTTGACAGCTCCGATTGCGATTGGCCCCCAAGGCTTAAGCGCTTGGTCTTGGGTGACGGGCATATGTGGGGAAATGGTTAAAGGGGCTTAACGGGAAAGGGGCTAGGGCCTGTTATAAAGTCGGGAAAGTGGGTTTTTGGTCCGTTTTAATGGATTTTAGGGCTGGGGAAGGGGAACGATAGAGGAATAAAAGGGGAAAAAGGGAAAACAAAGGGTAGGGGAGCAATTAAAGGGGATTTTGGGGGGATTTGAGGGGTAAATGGGGAGTAGAAGGGGAAGACAAGGGGGATGAAATAAAAGGGAAAAAAGGGGCCTTTGGGCATTTCTTCACATAGCAGAGAGGCTTTAAAAAGGGGAATCAACAGAGGGGATACTGTCAAAGGATAAAAGACACGAAGAGGCTTCAAGGAGACTGTGTTTTCAGAGGAAATGCATTCCTTGAAGACTCAAAAATAATTTAGCCCCCTATTTGCTTGTCAAAAATTTCATAGGGGGGCTAACAGTGGCTCCACATGGGGATGGCTTCTTCTTGAAGGAGCCAAGAAACCAGAAGATGATCTCTTGGTGTAGGCCAGGTGCCTGCTGCTTGAACCATCCTTTTCTTCTCTGATTTTAGCTGCCACAACTCATGAAGACAACATGTCAGCAGAAACATTCTCACACACAACTACCTACCCACACTATAGTCCTAACATTTTTCTTCTTGGGTGCATTTGGACTTGCAGACCCTTTTACATCATTAATCTTTACAAACAGGAAAAGATAAACCTATTCTACTTCTACCCTTATTACTCCATGAGACCAGATTAGACTATTGGTCTCATAGTTTCTCTACCTACACTACTACCTGCTAGGATTAGACTGTCTAGCAGGTTTCTTCTCTACATTCTAAGACATAAATTTAAACAACTAACTAATTGCTCATAGGCTGAGCTTTATTGAGATTTCCTACCTACCCTACTCTCACTGGAAATCTCTGATGTTCTAGGTGATATGATAAAGCCGATACAGCTAGTCAAGTAGTAGTGAAAAAGGATATGAGCACTGGCTGCCTGTCAGAGATAACCACAGGGTGCTCTGCTTGTGGTTCTTCAAAACTGTGGTCACCATCAGTAGTGACCATTCCTGATGAATCTGGCCCGTGCTGAGGATCAATGCTGGAGCGTTCAAGCATATCAGGGCCTCCATGTACTCTGCCACAGGATCCATGAACATTTGAAGTATGCTTTCTTCTTTCTGGCCTGCCATGATTGGTAGGCTGTCTACATCCTGGGCAGCTTCAATTGTTTCTCCTTCTTCCACTGCGTCTTCAAGGTGGCTCTGGGGAACCGGATCTTCTTCTTCTTGCACTTCGAACAGCAGCGGAATCTTTTGGCTTTTAGGGGGCGGGAGACTTTCCAAGAATGCTCTTGGGTCTCTGAACTCGTATGATTTTTCTTGTGAGTTCAAGAGTTCAATCTCAGCCTCATATCTCACCGCCAGTACTTCTAGGACAACCTTCTTCAGCTCAGGCTGGTCATTGAATCTTGAGCTGAAATGCAGAACTCCTGGAAGGTCTTCACTTCTGAGTTGAGCCAGTATTTCTGATATTCCACAACGAAACTCTTCAAGGGGGCTCAACTCAGAGTCTTCCATTTGGTAGGGATGATGTTGCACTGCGACTGATCTCCCAGTGGAGTCTTATGTGAAACCACAGATAATCAGTGGCCTGCTGATCACCAGTGGAGTCTTTTATCATTCAAGAATTGTGGAGTCGCCAGGTGGATGATTTACAACTTACTGTCCAACACAATGGTTTACCAAATCAAAGCTTGACTGATCTTCCCCAGCGGAGTCGCCATTATGTTGGGGTTCCCATGTTTTGGCAGATTTGGCAATACCAAAAGATGAGACAACATCAAACCACTTTGGGGCCCTAGGATCTAGCCCTCCTGGACCCGGAGAGGGATCTCTCCAAATAGATCAAAGGATATATGTCTTTGGAGTTCTCAATTTTGATTTTAGGCTAGTTATAGGCTCAAGGTTGTTTGTTTGATTGTTTGAGTTTGGTTGTTGAGAATCAGGAAGGAAGGTTTCACCATGATACAAGGATGGGTAAAGAAGGAAGCTAGGCAAGGATAGATAACTCAGGGAACATCAAGGCCATTGGGCAATGGAGTCAAGAAAGGATTTACTTATGTTCAATGTGTAAGCTTCAGTTGGGCTAGTCATCTAGAGCATTTGGATCTCAAGGACTGATTGGTGGGATGGAACACTAAGGAATGAGAATGAAGGATGGAAAACCATCTGATTCCATCTATAGATCAGGCCAGAGGTCATTTAACTCCAGGCCTGATTGGACAAAACCATAGGCAACACAAGGGGTCTTGAAAAGGTTTGTATGGAAGGGCAGGTTATGAAGAGGCAACAACAAGCTTTACACCTCCCAATGTTCCTAACCTCTTTCAATTAAATCTTAACAAAGACATCTGAACACTGATTCTATCAACTTGCACATCAGAGAGCACGCAATAATCATCCACTACACTGGTTTAGTAAATTAAAAAAAATATTCAGATACACATATGAGCAGAAAACATTAAAGACTGAGAGAGCTGGAACATAAGGTACCTAACAAGGGTAAATCTTATGTCATGCGTTCAAATTTCAGTCAGAAGAACATGAAATGAAATGGAAATAAACACAGAGATAAGAAAAACATCACCAACTGTTGTAGATCAGGATCCAATGAAAACTGCTTATCATGTTAAACACAACACCAATCAGGTACATCACTGCCCAAAGCTTTTACATTCAGCTTGAATACATCATATTTCTCAGCCTGTCATACAACTATTACACAGGAAACTTGGCTCGGGACAAAAATGCTTGCAATTCACTGATAATGCAACAACAACCATTACAATGATATCCCTCTGTGCTTTATAGCAGAAGAGACACAGAGGACCGACTGAGGAGGTAGGTGAATCTTAAATGTTACATTTAAACACAACAATGAATGCAGGGCCGAGGCCCATTCTGCTTGATGCACTGTATATCTAATCTTTGTCACCTTCCTCGTGAAAGAAAGATCTGCTCCGGATATGATTTGACCTTTTGGCTGCAGTACCCCAGGGGATTTGAACAAAATGAAAGAACTTGCTGAGAGGTCTGCCTCATGGATGTTAGATTGTTTTGAACTATAGCTGGGACGAGAAATTCCTTCAAGGACACGACGCATAATAAAGCATGTATGGGAGACCTATCCTTTATGGAAAAACATTCTGATGATAAGAAAACCTTGATATTACCTCTTATTGATGTTCAGGATCTCCAGAATCGATCCTCGGGGTCTTCAAAATGATGCTTTGCCTCTTTAAACCTCTGTTTCAGAGCTCAAGATCTTCGTTGACGCGCACTAATCCCTCTGCTCTGTACTGAAACTCCTTGCTGCTTCATTACTGCCTCTGCCGAGTTAGCTCGAGCTTTTAATGGCGCCGGAAGGATTTTCGGCGTTTGAACTCTGCTCTCCATTAATGTGAGTCCTGACGGCCCCATTCCTTGACCTTCCTGAGGGTACTGGCTCATTAGATTTAATCCTGACTGCGCCGCTCGCCATTGAGGTAGTACATTGAACAGCGGCAGTCCCATCCTCTAGAAACTCTGCAACACAACACACTTGTGAAGAAAACAGTGGACGGAGCAATGGACGCAGGGTGAAAAAAATGGTGGTGCGGCGGTGGCGGAAACAACGGTATTATGTAAACGAACGATGAAAATGCAGTGAAGTGGGGGAGTGCACGGACAATAGGGTTTGGTAGAATATGCAGCGCAGGCCGTTAGATCCTGGCCTGGAGACGAAGACCAACGGTGGAGATTGATCCGGCGTAACAATATACGAAACTAACAAAACAAGCAAAATGCAAGAAATGCGACGGTGATGAATGAAATAGTGGGACCCAGCTGAGGCGGAGGGTGATTAGACCTGAGCCGTCAGATCCGGGAGGAGACGGACGGCGGAGATGCAATCGGAGGATCGCAATCGCAAGGGCACAAAAATGAGACACTCACAAACTTCCGATTGCGATCGACAGGGGAGAGCGATAGCCGTTGGATCGCGAAACAAACGAACGGCCAGGATTTAATCGGGAGACAGAGGGAAGGCTTGCGATCAGCGATCGGAAGGGGAAGCGATTGAGCGTTGGCCGTTGGATCTGTGGGATGGATCAACGGTCAAGAATGGATCGGAGGGCTGTAATCGGGGCGGCACTGCTGAGGCTTGCGATTGCGATCGGAGAAGGGCTGCGATTAGAGGCCCGCCGTTGGATCATCAGGGTAGATCAACGGTGCGGAACGCACCGCGGGACTTAAAACGTTAAAATGATCGCATCGGGACTTTGAAGTTTACAAAGGAAATGCGCCCGCTGACAGCTCCGATTGCGATTGGCCCCCAAGGCTTAAGCGCTTGGTCTTGGGTGACGGGCATATGTGGGGAAGTGGTTGAAGGGGCTTAACGGGAAAGGGGCTAGGGCCTGTTATAAAGTCGGGAAAGTGGGTTTTTGGCCCGTTTTAATGGATTTTAGGGCTGGGGAATGGGAACGATAGAAAAATAAAAGGAAAAAAAGGGAAAACAAAGGGTAGGGGAGCAATTAAAGGGGATTTTGGGGGGATTTGAGGGGTAAATGGGGAGTAGAAGGGGAAGACAAGGGGGATGAAATAAAAGGGAAAAAAGGGGCCTTTGGGCATTTCTTCACATAGCAGAGAGGCTTTAAAAAGGGGAATCAGTAGAGGGGATACTGTCAAAGGATAAAAGACACGAAGAGGCTTCAAGGAGACCGTGTTTTCAGAGGAAATGCATTCCTTGAAGACTCAAAAATAATTTAGCCCCCTATTTGCTTGTCAAAAATTTCATAGGGGGGCTAACAGTGGGTTTGGCCTCAAATTTATTTTTCAAAAGGTTATAAAGACCTTTTTGGGTATGCCCCCACATCATTTGTCATCTTCAAGCAAGAGAAAGCTGTTGGGAGAGAGTTTGAGGGTTTCTGTGCAAAATTGGTAAATTTTCGCAGGTGCTATGCACCGAGGCCGGCGCTACGCACTTGGCCTTCAGCGCTACGCACAGGAGAGGGGGCCGCAATGTTATTTAAAAATGCGCTGCGCACATAGGGCCCGGCGCTACGCACCTGGACATGTGCTATGCATAGGCACAGGAAAGCGCCTGAGTTGTCCGAGCTGCCTATCAGACACCTGGCACTACACTTCGACGGGCCCGACTGGCCCGACTGGCCCATCTCCGGATCAAGTCGACCCAAGTGTTACACACAAGCGCTACGCACAAGTGCTACACACAGGCAGTGTGTGTCTCGATTTGCTGAAAGGGTCCAGAATATTTGACTTTTCACCTCCAAACATCCTGCAATCAAAGAAAAAGGTTGGTGGTTCATTTTCTTGCCTTCCAAACTTTCATTTTCCTAAGCAAAGGAGACATTTAAAGGCCTATTTAGACCAAACCCTAGGCTGCATAAAAAGTGAGTTTTAAATCTCTTGGGTTAGGGTTTGCAAAGAAAAAAAATGTTATATATGCAAGAGGAGACTAAGTGACAACAAACAAACCTATAAACACTCAGTACACTCCTTGAAAGCTTCATCTTGGCCCCCATTTACAAAATTTTTCCTCACCTCACTAATTGTCATCCTTTGACCTAAAGGTTCCCAAATAAAATCTAAAAATCTTTGTGAAAAAAATCTTTCGGTAAAAATCACATCCAAATGAATTTGGTTGACGCGTTTCGAACCAGCCAGTGTGGTTCATCATCAGGACTTGATGAAAAATCTGATCAGGAAACCCAATTAAATAGATACGAGAAGCTCCAACTAGCCGTTGAAAGATAACGGCTAGTTTGACTAAATCAAAGTCATACCAATTTTTATTTATTTATTTATTTATTTATTTATTTATTTATTTTTAAATAATAATAATAATAATAATATAAAAATGATTAAAGATTATAATATGAAATAATATGAATATTATTTAATTTTAATTTTTCTAGAAGATTAAATAAATATAGGATTATTTCTATTAATAGAATAATAGTTAAAATATTTATTTTGTCTAATATTATTTAAAAAAAAAAGGATTAAATGTTACTATAATCTTAAAAAAATAAATAATAATAATAATAATAAAAATATAAAAAATAATAAAAATAAAATAAATAAATAATAATAATAATAATAATAATTTAATTTCTAACCATTTTTATTTTATTTTATTTTATTAATTGAAATAGAATTATTCTTTTTATTAATATTTATTATTATTATTATTATTATATATATATATATATATATATATATATATATATATATATATATATATATACATATTTTTTTTTTTTTCTTAAAAAAAAAATAAAAAAAAATAAAAAAAAATAAACTAAAATAAAAATTTAAGAATGAAGAGCAGGAATCCAACACCTGCTAACCATCCACCTATCGTCCCTGTTAAGGTTAAGAGGCGTCTTTTCGATTTCCAAGGCTTCTCGCAACTTGCGTTGGTGGAAATGGTTAATCTTCGCAATCACCTTAGCATCTTCAATGCAAATGTGATGATTAGTCTTCTGAACATGCTCTGCTAAGGCCGAGGAGCGCGATCTATTATGCTTAAGGTCAGCGACATGCTCCTGAATTCTTTGATTAATAAACCGACCCGTATCTATTTAATTGGGTTTCCTGATCAGATTTTTCATCAAGTCCTGATGATGAACCACACTGGCTGGTTCGAAACGCGTCGACCAAATTCATTTGGATGTGATTTTTACCGAAAGATTTTTTTCACAATTTATGGATCACAGAAGCAATATTCCTAAAATCTAAAAATCTTGCTGTGCTAGAACCGATCACCATGTCTGAAGGAGAAATTCATACCAACAATAATGAGAGCCAAAGGCCTACCAAGCCTAAACACAAGGGGGGAAGGGCCAATAGGTATGAGCCCCGAGACACCATTCAAATTAACTCCTCTCCCATGATCCTTTCATGTTTTCAGGATGTTGGGTGTTATCAGTTTTGTGAAAAGGTCAAGCAAGTCAAAAGCCACTCAGACTTGACTAGATTGTTCATCCTTGGCTTACAAAATCACCAAGTTAACCTAGCAGGAGTGGAATTTGAACTCTCATCTGAATCCATTTCAAAAGCAACAGGTATACCAGACATCGGTGAGATATGGTTTAAACAAAAGAAGTTGGATTCGAGCTATTATGAGCCCTACCTAAAACCTAGCTGTAAACAAGGCTGTAAGGTGTTGGAAATATTGTCATTGATGGCAAAGGAGGCAGCACTCAGGCAAAAGAGGCAGCGCTGTAGCAAAGGAAGGCAAAAGAGGCACAGCGAAAGCAATAGAGGCAGCAAAAAGAAAGTCAAAATGTAACAGTCATAGAAGCACAGTGAAGAACCGTTATCGGAAGATAGAGACAGAGGCAGAGGGACAGAAGCAGAGATAGAGGCAGAGAGTAGTTACAAAATTCCGGGAATTGCATTCTCCAACCGGCGGAGCAGAGGCAGAGACCAGTTACAAAATTCCGGGAATCGCTTCACTCCAGCGGCATATAATAGAGAACCATATTCCGGGAATCGCACTCTCCAACCGGCGGAGCACATATAACATATACAAACATTATTCCGGGAATCGCACACTCCAACCGGCGTTATACAACACAAATATTATTCCGGGAATCGTCTACTCCGATGGAGGATACATATAAATGCCGCACATTACGTATGTTGCAGAGGTCCAAGGCATACATATTATGTTATATAAGCGGAGTGCATAAAACAAAGTTTTATAAGGTGGGACCCCTCCCCAATCGCAATCGGAGAAAAGGTTCAATCGGCGGAGTTTTGGTATGTGCTCCGATCAAATGGCGAACCCGATCCTGTTATAAGCAGGAGTTAATAGATGCTAATCGCATCCGAGTTCCCAATCACATGTCTTTTGTAAAATGCTGCGATTGAAATGGCGGACCCGATCCGGTTATAAGCAGGAGTTAATAGATGCAAATCGCATCCGTGTTCTGATCGCAATCGGAACTTTTCTATTATGCGCCCCGATTGCATTTGTTTGATGTTCCGGACCCGATGGGTGTATAAACGGTGGTTAATACATATTTGAGTTACGGTCAAATCACATCGGCACTGGTCAATCGGAACAAATGTTAAAGACTTGCGATTGCGATTGAAGCCTGGACCCGATGGGCTTATAAATTATGATTAACAAAGATTTCAGCTCCAGGTTCTAATCGCATCGGCAATGGTCAATCGCATCGGAGAATATAAGAGTTGCGATTGCGATTGGAAATCCGGACCCGATTGGTATATAAACTACGACTCATATACAACTTGAGTTCCAGGTCTAATCGTATTGGCAACCAATCCTTATGGACGTCGGGTTATTTGCAAATAAATTGTATATATTATATATGTTGAATAACGTTTGAATATGATCCGGGGGCATAACACATATGATATATAATGGTTATTGAGTTATATATATAACACGATTGCGATAAGCCGCGTGGTCTCTAGACCCACGGACCTTAGCTTTACGGGAGGGCGATTATTAACGCTTGTGATATATGTATGTTCCGGCCTGCGGAACCTGCCACATCAACAAGACACTAATGGCATAAAAGGGATTGGAATTCCTCCAGATTTACAGTCAGCAGATATAAAAGGCACATTTACACATATGCAGCAGTTACACCACAACAGAGGACAGAAGAGAAAATAGATCCGAAAGAAGATAAAACACAGTCACAGAAAAGACAAAGACAACCAAAGAAAAGACAAATGCGTACCAATTCAAAAGACCAAATGAGTTGAGCTGGAGTTCTCATTTAAATTTGAATGTAAATGTTTTATTTAAATTTTTTATTGTTTGTGATGCATTGGCAAGTCTCCGAGAGAAAACAAACTCCCACTGTAATGTTAAAATTGACACCTACAGTTATAATTTCTGAGTAAGCTGATAAAAGGAGTGAGAAGGCGGAAGGCAAAGAGACATGACTTTCCATTTCGAATTCCAAGCAGAATACAAACAGTCATGTGAGGAAATCTATAAATAATATCATCTTGATATGCAGAGAGAGTTTTTTTTTTAAATGAAGAGAGAGTAAATCGAGAGAAGGCAGAATATAGAAGAGTAAGACAGAGAAGATTAAGAAAAGCAGAACAGAAGGAGAAGCTACAGAACAGGGTTGATATCTGAGGTAAATCAGCAAACTTTCAGTTTGATAAATTGAGGAAGTTGGAGCTTCCCTATCAAGTTGCGGCTTGATGATGGGAAGTCGATTCTTTCTTCATGTTGAGGTTGAGCCTCTGTGTGTTGGTGCACAACGAGCGAACCCGAGTTTAAGGTGAAACAACTTATAGCTTGCGGGTGAGGTAGGAGCCTCACACAACAGGTTGGTGCACTGCCCGAGAAGAAACGGTGGTGAGAGGTTAGACTTGCCGCTGCCACAACAATAATAAGATGTGGTTTTCTCCCTTTATGGGTTTCCACTTATATCTGGTGTCTCTGTGCATGATATTTATGTATTGATTTGATATGTATCATTTGCTTAATACCTATTGCTCTCAAATTAATTCTACTGCTCTATTAAGCTAATACTTTCAGATTACATTCTAATATTACTCTCACATTAAATAGAGTTTGAAATGAAGGTGTAAATAAGTTTATTGAAAAGTTTAAAAGATCAGGAATGTATTAAACTGATTCACCCCCCCCCCTCTCAGTTTAATTAGAGATTCAACATAAGGCTGTTTTCACTTTCTCCCACCTGCTAGAGAGGTATGCCCTACTGATGAGGTAGATTATCAGGTATTTCACCTGTGAGGGGAGATACTCCAGGATTTACTCATATCATATAAGGTCACTAATGCACTTCACCAAATTCAAAATGATGAACCTACCACACTACCTTTTCCGAAGCATTGACAAGATGGTCTCAGTTGTCAAGAAAAGAAGCTATGACCGCCAAATGCCGAGCCTTTTCCACCACTACTTGATCAAAATGATTGCCTTACACTAGCTGGAGCAGCAAGGAATCCCTTGGGAAGTCTTCATCTCACATGATGTGTTTACAAATCCCCAAGCCTTCATTCAGCAGAATCTACCTTCCACTTCACAACCACTTACCTCCACTCCTCCATAATCTCTGCATATGCCTTCTCCACAAAGAAATTCACCTCCTATCTCTTCTCCTAATGTACCAAGTGAGGAAGCTGACAGTAGCTCCAGTAAGGAGCAAACATATGACAATGATGAGGAAGAAGACAATGAGGTAGATGAAGAAAACAACGAAGAAGGACAATAGTGTGATGATGACCAAGAAGAGGCAACTTCCCAAGAAGGAAATAGTGAGCAAGAAAACAGAGTTGAAATCAGTAAGCCCCATGATGAGAAAAAGGGCCAAAACAGTGGGTCTTATGATGAAGAAGATGACACTGAGAATACATATGAAGACAATGGGGAGGAGGCATATGAAAGAAATGAAGAAAACAAAAATGGCAGTGACCAGAAAGGCAAAAGTAGTCAAGAAAAAAAGTTTGAAGTTGTTTTTAGTAGGCAAGAAAATGATAAAAATGGGTCAAGTAATGAAGATAATGAGCAAGGCAGTGAAGAAGAGATCAACCAAAATAACTCACCTAGTGAAGAAGGAAATGACCCTCACAGTGATAGGAAGACTAATAAAGGTACCCAAGACAATGACCCTACAAAGAATGCAAACAATGATACAAAGAATCAATTTGATAATGAATATAGTGGGTCAAAAGATGAGGAAGAGGACAATCATGGAAATGAAGATGTGCCAAACAAAGATCAAGGCACCTCTAACATTGCAAAAATAGAGGAGGGTAGTCCTAAGGATCTTGACAGTGATAATGGCATAAAAGATAGTGAGGATGCTTATCAAAAGGGCAACCAAGAGCAAGATAAGGAAGATACATACATTGAGATCATCCATGAGGAGGAAAATAGTCCAAAGGTCACTAGTGATCAAAGTTTGCAAATGAAACTTGTTTCACCTTTCACCATTACCTATCAACGAGGAGAGAGGCATGTGTTTTCTGCCTCCAAAGAGAAAGGGGCCATGCACTCCTCCTCAACTCAAATGAAAGATAAAGGTAAACAAAAAGTGAAAGAGGAAGAAGACAATCATGAGGAAGAAAGAGAATTTGAGCTCATTCAAATAAATAGTGATGAGGAAAATGAGACAATAATAGTAAACTCTCTTCTACAAGACTGGAATGCACAGATCAAAGACTTGGAAGTTGAATTAGAAAGGTCAAAGGATCTCATTCACTTCTTACAGATGCAAAACAAACAAATGAGTGGTCAGCTGGCCATCTATGAAGCAAGAGCGCTCAAATATCGGAAAGAGGCTCAAAGATCACAAGTGCAGTTGAAGGAATACATGGGTGCTTATGAGGAGAATGGTGATGAAGAGGGTCAAACTAGAAGAAGGCCAAGGACTATGGGTCTTAGGAAAGCATTAGAAAAGCAAAGAGAGGAAGAATCATCCCAAGCACAAAAATTTCCTCTCACCGAACTCCTTGCCATGGAAATTGAGCATGATAGGGAATCATGGCTTGAAAGGGCCAACATACATCTAGAGGCCAAACTGGAGAAGGCCAACAAATACTTGAGCTTGCAAAGGAGAATGAATGAGCACTATAAATGAAGAAATAACTTTGCAAGGAAGAAGCTAAAAACTGCCAAAAGTGAGGGCTCGACACCAAATGAGGGAAAGGACCAAGATAGGCTTGGTATTTTGGCCCAGGATTCTCAACAGGTGTCCAAAACTCTTGAGGGGTCTCTCCACAAATTTTGAGGCAAATTGGACAACTTTTTGTTTTTTCGAAATTTTGACCCCTAGGAGCGCAACACCCTAGGCACTACGCACAAAATTGGTGCATCCTCAGCTCTAAAAGTTTACATTTTTGGATTTTTCACATCACCAAAAGTTTACTCATCATTTTTTTAGATCATTTAGAGCATTTTTACCCCCTCAAAAAGTCAAAACACATGAAAGTTCGACCGTTCTGCCTCCTTTTCAGACCAGGTGCTATGCACAAAGCAGTGTTGGGAGATTTGATTTTTGAGTTGTTAAATGGCATCCACTTAGCACAAATCAAATTTTTTTGGAAAGTAGACTCATCAGGCTTTCCAACGAGCCATCACAGAGCCAAATCCGGTGTCGGGAAGACCTCGAAAAGACTGTTTCAAAAAGGCCTATTTCTGCGCCACGCACCTGACATTTTTTCACTGTTTGACACAGTGCGCTACGCTCCTATAGATGACTGGGTAGAATGTGAGTTTTAAAAAATTTCTCATGCTTTTCAGGGACTAAAAGTCAATATAATTTCTATTTTTGGCCGGAAAATATATTTTGTTAGATATTTTTGTGCCTTGGTCCTTGCAAGGCCTCAAGGACAACTTAGGATATTTCTGATTGGAAAATAGGCTTCTAGATGCTCTAGTGGGCTCTCCTCTTCCTTGTTTGTTATATAAGGCATGAGGATTCATTGTAAACATGGGAACTTGATGTGTTTAAGAGCAATACATGGTTTTTGAAAGTTGAAGAACAATTTAGTGTTGTGGAGCTTGTGGATGGATTGCCTTGATTGATGGTGATGAAGGCTTGCTTGCAGGATCCCTGAGTTTAGTTAATGGTGATGTATCTCTCATATGTTCATGTTTTTCTTGTTTTCCATATGTCCATATTTCTATTTTGTAGTAGCTCAAAAGAGTATAGGATGAGAAATGTTGTTTAAGGCACCTCAATCGTCCTGTTAGCTATTGTTTTCATGTTTTCTTCTGCTGGGTTAGCTTAAAGAATTATTCATTGCTCCTTAGGCCCACCTAAGCTTGTATATTTCATTATTGGATTAGTATGCTAGTTTATGAACATGATTCATGGTAAGCTCTGCTTGTTTAAGTCTATTTAAAATCTGTCTTGAAATCTCTCTTTGATGTATTGATTGTTAGGTTAAATCAAAGAGGTCTTGTTTCGTTCTTGCCCTTTGAATAAGCTTATCAGTTTGCCTCGAAGTTCTTTATAGTTTAATGAATGATGTTTAGGTGTTCCCTCTTTATTTATTGATGCTATTTTTTTCTTATATGTTTTCAAATCTTGAAAGTTGAATCTTTGAAGTTAGATAAGTTGTCTTGCTTCCGTGTTCTACTGGATTGTTCATCTTCAATGTTTATTTGTTTAAAAGTATTGTCATTGAGTAAATGGTGCACCCTATCTCATGTTTATTATATTTTGCTTATCAATATTAAATATCTCCCTATTCATAGGTATTTGACAAAGGATTCTTAACTGTCCTTTGCCCTACCTTGGTTCCCAAACTTATTGTCCATTTCACCTCACACATAAACTTAAGAGATCCATTAACTACACTAGATTTGCCCTGTGATGTACCCCGATTCGCTACCAAGATGTCAATAAATTCATAGAATCCATTGCCCAATTTATTTGATAAACCTCTCACTCCACCATCCTACTTGATCATCTTACCCCAACCCAAAACAAACAAACAAACCTTCACTTAACAACTAGCCTAAAATCAATCATCCAAAGCGAACAAGCTCACATCCTTTGCATAATAGAGATAGCCCTCTCTGAGTCCAGGAAGGCTAGGTCCTAGGGCTCCAAAGACTGGTCTGATTTTAACCTGTCATTTGGTTTACCAATCTTCCAAATCACAGGACACTAACATAATGGCGATCACGGTGGGACCTTCTGAGTATATAATTTCCTAAACACCTCCTAAGACTCTTTAGACCCTCAAGTTTGACTGATAGTGTCTGGTGGTTCATCTGCCACCTCATCTCCACACCAACATAACAGAGATCACGGTGGGACCTTCTAGGTTCATAACAATCTAAATACCCCTTAGGACTCTAGAATCCCTTCATCAAATAGTATCCTATGATTTATAGCTACTTCATCACTATCACTAACACAATGGTGATCATGATGCAACCTCTGATGTGAGTGACAAACTAAGTATCCCTTAGGACTTCAGAAACCTTCGTTAAATCATAAAAAACTTAATTGATAGCCTGAGAGTAGAAATCTAGCTTTTCCACCATCCTAGCAAAATTATGACCCAGCTATAGAACACTCTTACACACCTTAAGGTCTGCATATAGTATCTCTGAAAACCCAAAAATATTTCTAGATTGGCTTTTGTCAATATTGGTGGTGGACCATAGACACACATCTTCAAAACAACTAAAAATATCCACCTGGAAACTCCACTAGCCTCCAGTAGGCCTTCTAACTTTACTAGTGTCCCTAAACCCCTATAGGATTGTGCCGAATAAACCCTGGGAAGTCTAGAATCCTAGTCTCACACTGTGTGAGTTTAGCAAACATAAAAGAGGCAAACTTGTTGAAAAAGTTTTAAAAACTTTTAGCCTCTCAAAATTTTGAGTTTGAAACCTAGCTTCGCGAAGAATCAATACCAGATCTCATCCAGACCTAAACCCTCCTACTATAGTTGATGACCCAGAAAGGATTTTGTGGCAAACTTCTAAAACTAGAAACTTAGCTACTAATAGGACCATTCATAAAGCAAGCTCTGTACCTGAACATCTTATAGCCTTGCAAGATCCCTAGTTTGACTTGCACCATACTAGAAATATTTTCAGAACCAAGTCACAAAGTAGAATCGACCATACCGATCTTAAGCCCATAGACTTACAGCAGAGTCCCAGCTGAGAAGCTTATCCTTCCACACCACCTGATTTTCAACTTCTCCATCACTTTGGCTCCTTTCACCCCACGTATGCTCAAAATCAGTTTACTGGTCCGAGTACTTCCGCTACACCCATTCACACCTCCACTGTGCAAACCACAGCATCTCATATCACAAATCCTCCGCTTGTAAATCCACCCTTAGCTCCTATCATGGCAGCATGGTATGCACCCCTTGTGTTACCACAGCCATTGGTACCTTTGCCAAATGAATACCAATCCAGAATCCCACACTTCACCGGGGCTGAATCCACCACTGCCCAACAGCATGTAGATAGAATGAATGATGCTTTTGACTACATGGAATTAGAAGAGGAAACCATGAAAATGAGGATGTTTGCCCAAAGCCTAGGAGGAGAAGCTAAGAAATGGTTCAAAACCCTAACTCCCAACAACATACATGATCTCCCTTCCCTTTACCAAAATTTCATAAACAAATGGGAAATCAAGAAAAACCCTCTTCATATCCTCTCGGAATATAGCAATATTAAAAGAAACACAGGGGAGAGTGTCCAAGACTATTGTACTAGGTTCAATAGTGTTTAAAACGCACTACCGCCAAACATGAAAACCCCCATTAGGCCTAGCCTTAGCTAAATTCCCGGAGGGTTTTGACCCTGACATGGCCCATGAACTAAGAGAAAGAGAGCCCCTAACTCTATAAGACATGCAAAAGGGAGCTATAAGTGTAGAGTCCAACTTAATTTAAAAAAGAGCTAGGCTATGATCATAAAAGAGGGTAACTTACAAAGATGACACCATGCCCTCCACCTCCTCATTTGATTCCAAGATGGAGAACCTTCTTAGGACCATGGAAAGAATGATGGAGAGAATAAGCTTAAACGAAAGAACACCCCCTAGGGACAACCAACCAAATCCCCAAAATAGAAACCGGAATCAAAATTTTAGAAGAGACCCGCCCCAAAATAGACCAAGGGAAAATGATCAATAAATCAGGCCACCCTTCCAAGATAACTATGTTGACGAAGGGGAAAGAGATATTGAACAACCGGATGAAAATCATCTAAACTTAATAGGCTCTGATAGTGAGGGTGATGTTTTTATCATAGAAGAAGAACAAGGTTTTTTCTCCTCAAACCGAGATGAAACAAGTTATGAAGATTATTAAGACCACGAATTAGGATTAGAAAATGCCATAATGGAAGTCCATAGACAATATGATCTTAGGAGTAAGAAAAACCAAGACAACTCCAGGAAAAAAAACTCAGACACTGCTGTTAAGAAAACTCCCGAAAACATTCTTAAAAGAACAACAGAAAATAATAGCGCCATGGCTAAGAAAACTGATCCTAACAAGGATAAAACTAGCCAACCAGGTGTTGACACAAGCTGTCCTAGCACCTCTGCTAGTGGCCCTGAGAAAAATCTACTGACCAAATCCCCGAATCAAAATCAGCAAATTAAAAATTTGGAAAAATTATGGCTAATAAAACTGATGTAAATATGTCTAAAATAAATTACCTTTCAGTTTTGAAGGAGAGATTGCTAAAATCAAAATAACCATCCCTCTCATTGAACTGGTAGCTCAGGATATGTACCGCTCCCAAGTTTTGAAAGTTTTGAACATAGGGAATGATACAGATACGCTAAATTTAACAGATGACAAACCAGAACTGTTGTTTGGTCCCGAGGTTGAAGAAAAACGCCAAGAAGGAGCTGTTCCTCCTTTCTATGTTAGCCTAAACATACATGACAAAATATTACACAACGCCATGTTAGATTCCGGTGCCTCGCATAACCTCATGCCTAAAGTGGTCATGGAGAGATTAGGCCTAGAAATAACCAAACCATATAAAGACTTATACTCTTTTGATTCGAGTAGAGTAAAGTTTTTGGGCCTAATCAAGGATCTATGTATCACTTTGGTGTAAATACCCGCCAAAAGTCTAGTCATGGATATAGTAGTTGCTGACATTCCCCCAAAGTATGGCATGCTTTTGTCCAGATCATGGGGATCCAAACTTCAGGGTAGCCTCCAAATGGATATGACATATGCTACTATCCCTGTTTTCAATCAAACCAGAATATTGTACCGAGAATCCCACATGAAATATATGGTGAGTAGCCTAGATAGGCCTAACAACACCCCGGTTTATTACATTCATTAAAAATTGGATTATTTTATCTTGTATAATGAGAATGAGATTAGTGGACAAGTAAAAGGAAGTGAGAAAGAGCTAGGCCCACCGGAACACTCATACTCACCCTCAAATGAGGAAAATGATAACCAAAACTCTAGCAACCCTGAACAACAACTTAATGATAAACACGAAATAGAAACACTTTGGAACATGAGCTTTGACAGTTCATGTGGCAAAGCCGGTTCAGGGGCTGGTGTTTGGATATATAACACAAATGAAGGCCATTCTTACAGATTGGAATTTCAATGTACTAATAGCATTGCAGAATATGAGGCTCTCCTCCTCAGTTTACACTTGATTGAAGACTTAGGAGCTAAGAAAATATCAGCCCAGGGAGATTCAGAGCTGGTCATTAAACAAATCAAGGGTGAATACTCAGCCAAGAACCAAAGATTAAGAGAGTACAAAAATGCAGCCCTAGACCTCCTCAAAACTTTCGAGAAATATGAGCTCACCTACATTCCTAGAGCCCAAAATAGCCTTGCCAACGAGCTCGCCTTTGCTGCCAGCAATTGCCAAATACCACTTGCAAATGAACAAAACTCTATGAAAGTAAAACATCGTCCTACGCTACCTGAAAACATTAATCATTGGCAGGTATTTGAGGGTGACGAACAAATTGATGATTTCCTGCAATCTAGGAATGGATTTACATTGAATAAACCTAGCTTAGAACATGAGGAAGATGGTCCTGCTGAAGATAGAGATCATGAATCAAAGTTTTCCTCTTTTTCTGATATAAATATGATCACACATCCTTATGAAGCTGAGATGTGTGAGTACCTAGACCAAATAGACCTTGAAGTCTTACACTGTAATAATGACACATTACCAAGAGGCCTTGCACCTTTGGAAGATCTGTTCGATTTTAATGATGTAGCTAAAAAACCAAAGATAGAATCTACTGAGGCCGATGCAGAGGAATACAACATAGGAAGCACAAGGGAACCTAAAATGATCAAACTTTCCAAGACCCTTCCTCCTCACATAAAACAAAAATATATTGAGCTCTTTAAGGAGTTTAAAGATGTGTTTGCATGGGGGTATCAAGATTTAAAATCTTATGACACAAGCATTATTCAACACAAAATCCATCTCAAGGAAAACCAGAAACCTTTCAGACAAAAGTTAAGAAGAATAAACCCTGTCTTATTACCTCTAGTTGAACAAGGGATCAAAAAGATGTATGATGCTGGGATAATAGTTCCCCTCAGATACTCCGAATGGGTTTCCAACCTTGTGTCAGTTAGGAAGAAAACCGGAGAGATCAGACTTTGCATTGACTTTAGAAATATGAATAGGTCCTCCTTGAAAGACAACTATCCCTTGCCTAAAATGGAGCACATACTTCAAAAGGTAGTTGGCTCTAAGAGAATCTCACTACTCGATGGTTTTTCCGGTTAAAACCAAGTGCTAGTATTCCCAAGTGATCAACACAAAACTGCCTTCACCACTCCTTGGGGCACATTCATGTATGTTAAAATGACGTTTGGGTTGATGAATGCAGGGGTCACTTTTCAAAGAGTCATGGACATATCCTTTTCATAAGACATAGTCTACTTCATAGTCATTTACCTCGATGACATCACTGTTTACTCTAAGACCGATGAAGAGCACTTAGTCCACTTAAGAAAAGTTTTCGAAAAATGTAGGAAATATGGCCTGTCTTTGAATCCCAAGAAAAAATTGTTTGGTCTCAAGGAAGGAAAACTCCTCGACCACATCATCTCTGAAGAAGGAATCAAAGTAGACCCCAAAATAATTGAAGGCATATTGCAAATCAGCCATCCCAGAAACATTAACGAATTGAAATCCTTTATTGGGAAAATCAACTTCTTAAGAAGATTCATCCCCAACCTTGTGGAACTCTTGAGAAATATTAAAAACATGCTAAAAACAGAGGTAGGAGTTAAGTGGAATTTGGAGGCCAAACAATATTTCGAACTGGTTAAACAAGAACTCACCCAAAACACAAGTTCTAATAAGTCCCGATTTCACCAAAGACTTCTATATTTTCTCATTTGCATCTGAACATATTGTGGCTGCAGTGTTGTTGCAAAAGAACGCGATGGGACATGAACAACCCATAGCCTTCTTCAGCAAAGCCCTTAGAGATGCTCCCCTGAAGTAGAAAATCATGGAAAAACAAGCCTTTGCATTGGTTAAAGCATTGAAATATTTTAGAGTTTATATTTTACATTCTCATATCATAGCTTTTGTTCCTCATACTGTTGTCAAAGACATTTTAAATCAGGACCCCGATGGTAAAAGGGGAAAGTGGATTGCTATCATTTTGGAATATGACTTAGAAATCAGACCCACTAAATTGGTCAAAGGACAAGGGCTTGCAAAACTTATGGCTGAAACAAATCTCCAAGCATTGGATATGAATTTTGTTGATACTTTAGAAGAACAAGGAGAATGAACCACCCCTCATGTTGAAGAAACATTTTGAATTAACCTTGGTATGCTGATATTCTTTATGTACTATTTTATCTTAATGCTTCTCCTACCTTATCAAAGACAAAAGTAAGATTCTTGAAACGAAAAGATTTAAATTTCTGCATTTTAGATGGAGTTTTATATTGGAAAAATCCTGTTGGTATATTTCTTAAGTGACTACTTCAGGATGATGCAGGAAAAATCATGCATGAACTTCATGAGGGTGAATGTGGGAGGCCATATTTACTGGAAAACCACAGCTAGAAAAATTCTTAGAGCTGGCTACTATTGGCCCACCCTTTTCCCTGACACCCACAGACTGGTCATGACTTGCCATAAATGCCAAATTTTCGATGGCAAGAGAAAACTCTTACCTTTACCTTTGCATCCTATTATTGTTGAAGCCCCTTTTCAACAATGGGGTTTAGACTTCATCGGAGAGATCCACGCTACTTCATCTGCCCAGCACAAGTGGATCCTCATTTCCACTGATTACTTCACCAAGTGGATAGAAGCCATCCCGTCTAGGAACGCCACTGATTCGGTCATTATCAAATTTCTTGAGACCAATATCTTGTCTAGATTTGGTTGCCCCAAAAATATCATCACAGATAATGCTTCTGCCTTTACATCCAAAAGAATGGTTGAATTTTTTTATAAATATCACATCTCCTTGGGACATGTAATATTCCCAATTAGCCACTGCTACTTGGAATATTATAACTGCTCCATTTTTGAAATAAGATGTAGGGAAGGCAATAAAACATATCCCAGTGTGAAAAGGGATTGAAGTAGGAGGATAAAATAAAGCCACTTTGGTGTTAAAGAGGGGCAAAGAAATGAGCTAGCTTCAGTTGACCAAGTCAACAACGCTGTCACAAGAGGAGGGAAAGCTACTAGGGCAGCGCAGTTTTGAAGGAGGAAGCTTCTCAAGGAAGTCACATCACCAATGAGTGGGGCCTGGGATGGGAAAGCTCACCAAGGATAAGAAGGAGGAGATAGCAGCAAAGGATTCATTCATTCATCTTGTTTGGTCTTATGACTGATTGCAAGCTTCAGCTGTTTAGCCGGAGTTGCAGCATTGTTTAGTGCAAAGAATTCTCATGCGGGAATTCCATCATTACCTTTGGTCTAGCTGATTGGGAGATCTAAGGAGGAGGTCCTGAGCTCACTTTTCATCATTTTCCTCGATTTTATCTATTCTTCATCACATACAGCGCATTCACCTTCAGTAATTGTGTCATTTCTGCAGTAGCAGCAACAGCTGGGTGAAATCCCCTTGTTTTATGCTTGTTTATGAGGGGGAGGTGTTTATTCCTCTCCGGGAGGTCTATTGAGGGAGGAGGCTTTGATCCAATCTCTATATTATTTGTGTATTTCATATTACATATCGTATTTTCTAATACAGATTTGCTGGGTACAACGTTATTTTCTGCAGTGCTGTATCTTGTGTTGCTATTTTGTTGGAAACCCTTGCCGAGCTGCTCCGATGTGCTTGTAAAAGAGGTCAAACCTCTCATTTCTGATTCTATGATGAATGAAAGCTCTAGATCTATGTTTAATTATATTTTCTGCAGTTTTCATGATAAAAATAATGCTGTTGCGGTCTCCGACATTTCTATTTTATGAAGTAGTGGGATTGGGGTGATTTTAAGCATATTTGAGCTGGGGAGATCTGTTTAGTGTAGCTAGGATTATTTATTTCTGATGCCCTTTTATATTTAAGCTACATACAGCATATAAAAGAGGATCCAAGTCCTGTAAAACTTTTTTATTGCATGGTTTCCCTTATACAACGTCCTCATTTGAGAAATTGCAGAAATTCCTGAAAAGGAATATTACAGTGGTATCAAAGCTCTACTCTCGGCTCAGCTTATGGGGGTGATTTATCTTCAGCATGGATAGGAAATAAATTTCGAATCTCCTACTTCAAACCCTGTAGAAAATTACCGGGGACCTCAAGGAGATGAGACATGAAGGGGATTCTATGGAGTTTTTCCAGATCAAGGTTGGGAGGAGGATTAATCCTCATAAAAAGGAGAAGAACTTGATGTAGGGATCAGCCCTACAACATATAATGGTAGGGTTCTTCTTGCCTACATTTTATGGGACACCTAAGTGCACAGCCAAGGCTTGGGTGGAGAAGCTGGACACATACTTCTAGCTCAACAAGGTTTCTGAGATAGAAGCCATCAAGATAGCTGCGCTACACCTAGAAGGGGAAAATAAAGAATGGTGGTTTCATGGACTAACCACACTTGGGCATCATCATATCACTTCATACTCAGCCTTCACCAAGAATCTAGTGGAGAGGTTTGATCCAAGAGATCCGGAAGCCCACTTTGCCAAGTTAACCAAGCTTAAGCAGGAAGGAGATCTCGAGGATTATGTTGCTGAGTATCTGTAGCTTTCAGTGATGGTATCCAACCTCATTATGAGCAGGAAGGTATGCATGTTTATTAATGGGATGGTTGAACCATTGCAAGGGTTGGTTAAATCCACTAAACCAACCACACTCTTTGAAGCTGTGGAGAGAGCTAGGGATCTACAACACATCTTACCTAGGGTAAGAACATTTTTGCAGCAGGAGACCTACTCAAAAGCAAGGAAGACAATCCATTTGGAGGGAGAATGTGTTGCAGGAAGGACACATCATGTCAAGACCTTCTCCAAGAAGGATGCCAGCGCTGTACAATCCATGGAAGACTTTTCTCCAAGAGGGGGAGCTATTGCAGCGTTAAGAGGGGTCCCAAAGTAACTAACCTTGAGGGTGAAAGGTACTATCATGGGGCAAAGAGTTTCTATGTTGATAGATAGTGGAGCCACTCATAATTTTATTGATGCACAGCTGGTACAAAAGAGAGGAATCCACATGGAGGAGTTTGAGGGATTCTCAGTTTTGGTCCCAGGAGCTATGACCCTGCAATGTGCCAAGTATGTTCCGGCACTAACTATTACCATGGGGACCTACACATTGGTAGAGCACTTCTTTGTGGTAGACATTCCAGACACCAACGTCATATTTGGTGTCCAGTGGTTGATCACTCTTGGGAGAGTTACCACCGACTGGAGAACCTTGGAGATGGAATGGATAGGAAGGAAGGATGGCCAGCAACAAAAAATCAAGGGTATAAACACATACCCCCCTCAGATTGTTTCAACAGACAAGATGGAGGCAGATCTGCATAGAGGGGATGTTGAGTGGGTAGTGGAGCTGCATATATTAGAGGTTAAGGGCAAGGATTCACCAGTGCATCCAGATGTTCAGTCTCTCTTGGACCAGTATTCTACAGTAGTTGGAGATATCCCACCAGGGAGACCTCCTGACCGAGGGTTTGAACACACCATTGAGTTGGAACAAGGGATCCAAGAAGTAATCACCACTCCTTATAGGCATCCCAAGGCTTATAGGGATGAGATTGAGAGAGCTATCCAAGAGCTGCTAGATCTAGGACACATCCAACCTAGTACTAGTCCTTTTGCTTTCTCGGTGGTTTTGGTGAAGAAGAAAGATGGCACATTGATGATGTGAATTGATTATAGGGCCTTGAACAAGAAGACTATGAAGAACAGGTACCCTATACCCAGGATTGATGAACTCATGGATGAGTTGAGGGGATATAAATACTTCTCCGAGATTGATTTGAGATACGGGTATCATCAAATCAAGGCGAGGGAGCAAGATATCCCCAAGACATCGTTTAGATGTCACTATGGGCATTTTGAGTTTCTGGTAATGCCCTTTGGATTGACCAATGCTCCAGCAACTTTCCAATCCTGCATGAACCACATCTTCCATGGTCATTTGAGGAAGTTTGTATTGGTATTCTTTGATGATATTATTATCTACAACCGCACTTGGGAGGAGCACTTGCAGCATATTGAGACATTTTTACATATCCTCAAGGAGCAGCAATTCTATGCCAAGCTCTCCAAATATGAATTTGGCCTCACATAGATGTTGTATTTGGGGCACATCATAGGAGTGGATGGAGTGAGGGTACATGAGGAGAAGATCCAGGCTATTAGAGATTGGCTTGAACCCAGGAATGTTACAGAACTCAGAGGGTTTGTGGGCATATGCACTTATTACCAGAAGCTTGTAAAAGGATTTTCACAACTAGCAACACCACTCACAGACTTGACAAAGAAGGGAGCTTTACATTGGACACCTACAGCACAGAGGGCTTTTGAAAAGCTCAAAGAGGTAATGAGTAGTTGTCCTGTTTTGGTTTTGCCTGACTTTTCTCAACCTTTTGTGCTAGAATGTGATGCATCAGGTGAAGGTATTGGGGCAGTATTGATGCAAGGTGTTGAGAGCAGTTAGGGAGAAGAGGGTGCGGGTTAGTACAGGTAGTGGGAAGAGGAATATAGTTGTAGGGGCCGTGGGTTGTAGGTTGGGGCAGGCCGAGAGCTTGAAATTTTTATTTATCTATTTTTTATTTTATTTTAAACAGCAGAGAGGAGGGCCAAAAGGCTTGAAACAACCCAGAAATTTTTTTCTTCTTAAACCAATAGACAATAGTAAATTGAATTTGAGATAGCAGTAGAGGGCGAGATAAATGCAGAAATTTTCCAGAAAATGCAATAAACTATGAATTTGAAGATAATTGCAGAATTTTTTCTTCCAGTAAATGCACTAAATTTCAGCAGAAAAACCCAGAGTTTGCAGAATTTTTTCAATGAAAAACTCAGAAATTTTCCTTTCAGAAACCCACTTTGAAACACTATTCCAGCAGCTCTTCAAAAATGAAAAATTTAATAGGCAAAAATTGCAGGAAGAAATCAGAATGAAAACCTTCAGATGCGCAGTGCTGCTCTTCTTCAAAACCACTGCTGCTCTTCTTTAAAACCACTTTCTAGATGCGGCAAAACGTCTGCTGCAGAAACTCTCTAAATGCTGCAAAAATGCCAAGAATTTTTGCAGATATGCATAGGCCATAAACACAAATGGCTCACTCAAAGTTGAGTTGGTTATGAACTTCTCAGCTCTAATACCATGTTAAACACCATGTTAAACACACACATGGTGTATGAGAAAGATAAACACACACACAACAAGGAACTCAACACACAATGAAGGATAAGCGTGCAACTCTCTTATTTTTCAATTATACATGATGTACATTTATAGTACAATGGTGTTACTCTTGGTTTCAGATTCCAAGGTCACTTGGACTCCATTGTGACTTTTCGCATTCCACACCTACCCATGGAGGATTAGGTGTTCCAACACATCCTATGGCCTTTGAGAGCAGGAAGCTGCTCCCTCATGAGAGGTTGTACCCCATCTATGATAAAGAAATGTTGGCTATCATGCATGCATTATCCAAATTATGGAAATAATTGGTAGGGAATAAGTTCAAGGTGAAGACTGATCATAACAGTCTTAGATTCTTCCTTGAACAGAGACAACAGAAGTGGGTGAGAAAAATCCAAGCTTATGATTTTGACATAGAATATGTCAAGGGAAAAAGAAATGTAGTAGCTAATGCGCTATCCAGGAGCCCTACAATGCTATCCTTGAGGGGCATGGACGTAGATTGGAAGGCTCAACTCTTAGTTAAGTATTCCAAAGATGACTTAGCAAGTGAGATACTTGATGGGGTGGTATCACATGAGAGGTTTAGAGTGATGGATGAGGTCATCTATTACCAGGACTGAATCTTCTTGGCTAAGAATTCCAAGCTCAAGGAGAAGATATTATTGGCATCACATGATTCCGCACTTGTAGGGCATCAAGGTTTCACAAATACCTACAGAGCTATCAAAGAGAGATTCTCATGGAAGGGCCTCAAGGAGGATGTGCTCTGACATGTCAAAGAGTGCACCATTTTTCAATAGAACAAGGGAGAACACACTCACCCTACTGGATTATTTTAGCCACTACCTATTCCGGATGGGAAGTGGGAAAGTATCTCTATGGACTTCATCACTGGCTTACCGACAGTGCAGGGTAAGGACTGTATCTTTGTTGTTGTTGATAGACTGAAAAAGTACTCTCATTTCTTTGCCATTTATGCACATTATAATGCTTAACAGGTAGCTGAGCTCTTCTTCAGAGATGTATTTAGACTCCATGGTCTCCCAAGGAACATAGTGAGTGATCGAGACAACCGCTTCATGGGTGGCTTTTGGCAGGAACTTTTCTGGTTAGTGGGGACTGATTTGACTCCAAGCACTAGATATTATCCCCAAATTGATGGACAGACCGAGATAGTGAATAAGTGGCTAGAAGGCTACTTGAGGAACTATGTGGCAGGGCAGTAGAGAGCTTGGCTGTGTTGGCTCCACTTGGGAGAGTATTTTTACAACACTACTCACCATACTTCTATTGGCATGAATCCATTCCGAGCCTTATATGGGTATGAGGCACTCTCATTTGCTGATGTTATGTTTGGGGCAAGTAAAGCTCCCAAGGAAAAGGAATGGATTTAGGAGAACCAAGACATACTCAGGGCACTCAAAGACAACATTGCCATTGCCCAGAACTAGCATAAGATGTATGTAGACCGTGGTCAGGTAGAAAGACAATTTGAGGTGGGAGATCTTGTCTACCTGCGTCTTTAGCCTTACAGACAATCCACACTCAAGGAGAAGGGAGCTGAGAAGCTCAAACCACGTTTTATGGGCCATATAGGGTGGTCAAGTGTATCGGTAAGGTAGCATATGAGTTGGATCTTCCTAAGGGGAGCAAGATCCACAATATCTTCCATGTCTCTTGCCTCGAGAAGGCCATTGGGAGGAATGTAGTTGCCAACGTGTATCTCCCCCCTATTGATGATGAGGGCCACTTGATCTTGCAGCTGGAAGAAATCTTAGACACAAGGGAGAGGCAGCTGAGAAACATAGTCGTCAAGGAATATATGATTCGATGGAGGAATCTACCAGATGAGGATGCCACTTGGGAGGGAGAGAAGGTCTTGCAGCATCCTTCTTTACTGTTGCTTGTGGGAAAGAAACTTTTGAGCGGGGAAGACTGTAATATTCCCAATTAGCCACTGCTACTTGGAATATTATAACTGCTCCATTTTTTAAATAAGAAGTAGGGAAGGCAATAAAACATATCCCAGTGTGAAAAGGGATTGAAGTAGGAGGAAAAAATAAAGCCACTTTGGTGTGAAAGAGGGGCAAAGCAATGAGCTAGCTTCAGTTGACCAAGTCAACAACGCTGTCACAAGAGGAGGGAAAGCTACTAGGGCAACGCAATTTTGAAGGAGGAAACTTCTCAAGGAAGTCACATCACCAATGAGTGGGGCCCGGGATGGGAAAGCTCACCAAGGATAAGAAGGAGGAGATAGCAGAAAAGGATTCATTCATTCATCTTGTTTGGTCTTATTACTGATTGCAAGCTTCAGCTGTTTATCCGGATTTGCAACACTGTTTAGTGCAAAGAATTCTCATGCGGGAATTCCATCATTAACTTTGGTCTAGCTGATTGGGAGATCTAAGGAGGAGGTCCCGAGCTCAGTTTTCATCATTTTCCTTGAGGTTATATATTTTGCATCACATACAGTGCAGTCACCTTCAGTAAATGTGTCATTTTTGCAGTAGCAGTAGCAGCTGGGTGAAATCCCCTTATTTTATGCTTGTTTCTGAGGAGGAGGTGTCTATTCCTCTCCGGGAGGTCTATTGAGGGAGGATTTGAGCCAATCTCTATATTATTTGTATATTTCAGATTACATATATTATTTTCTAATACAGAGTTGCTGGGTACAACGTTATTTTCTGCAGTGCTGTATCTTGTGTTGCTATTTTGCCGGAAACCCTTGCTGGGGTGCTTCGATGTGCTTGTAAAAGAGGTCAAACCTCTCATTTCTGATTCTATGATGAATGAAATCTCCAGATATATGTTTCATTATATTTTTCTGTAGTTTTCATAATAAAAATAACGCTATTGCAGTCTCCGACATTTCTATTTTATGAAGTAGTGGGATTGGGGTGCTTTTAAGCATATTTGAGCTAGGGAGATATGTTTAGTGTAGCTAGGATGATTTATTTCTGATGAAATTTTATATTTAAGCTACATACAACATATACAAGAGGATCCAAGTCCTGTACAACATTTTTATTGCATGGTTTCCCTTATAAAGCGTCCTCATTGGAGAAATTACAAAAATTCCCGAAAAGGAATATTACAGGACATTCCACAGCTTATTACCCTCAAGGTAATGGGCTAGCTGAGTCCTCTAATAAAATCTTGGTCAATATCCTTAAGAAGCTCTTGGAACATAATAAAAAAGAATGACATGGCAAACTAGTACATGCACTATGGGCTAATAGACTAAGCACCGAGAAATCGATTGGTATATCTCCCTATCAACTAGTGTATGGCATGGATGCCATCTTCCCAACATAATTGGGAGTTCCGGTAATGAAACTGCTACAAGAAGTGAAATCACAAGATAATGATATGCAAAGAAGGCTGAGCCAAACTATCCATTTGTAACAAACGAGAGAGGAGGTTTACAAAAGGACTTAGGTAATACAAGAAAGAATGAAGAAAATATTTGGCAGAAGAACCACGGAGGATGATTTTTAGGTTGGAGATAAAGTGCTAAAGTGGTACTCAAGGAGAGAATACAAAGGTAAACATGTTAAGTTTGAAAACTTGTGGAAAAGGCCATTCATTATAAGTTCAATTAGAGGAAATACTGCCTTCTTTTTACAAGAGCCGGATGGAACTGAAGCATTTGGAGGTCCTGTCAATGGAAGGACACTAAAACACTAATTTTATCAAGATCCTTAGCTTTAAATTTTTCACTCATTGTACATACCATTGTGTGAAGAAAGAGTCACACAGAGAAAAACACAAAAACATAGGAAAAAATGGAAAAGAGGGCAGATTCAAAAGACAAGGTACAACCCCATACCCAAAAAATAGTAATACTGAAAGTGTGCAAGCCTAAATGCCACTACTGGTGCAAATAGAATGTCTTGTTCAGCTATCTAGCCTAATCATGGCTGAACATGTTTTAAATTTATTGTTGATAAGTTAGTGAAAAGAATGTTGGTCAAATCATTGAAGCTTGACTTGTCGAAGAAAATAGATTAGGAAAGAAAGATACTAGTTCCACATGCTCAAAACAGAACCAAGGAGAAAAATAGGGATGAATAGCAAACTACTAGCCCTGATTTTTCTAAGTCTTATTTTGTACAAAAATAACATTTGTGTGCAGCTTGTTTTTATGCCACAAACCCATGATAAATCAGATTGTCTAATCCTGATTTAGTCATGTTTTCAATTTCATGTTTTTAGCTTAGAGAATGAAGTCTGTCATACTGCTTAATCTTGACAGTCAAATAGACTAGGTAGAGAATAATAAGAGTTCACTAGCATAATTTGAACTCTTGGAAGAAATAAGTGTAGAAGTAGATAGTTTGTTTTTTCTTTCAAAAGAAAAAATGTCAATGGGTTTGCTAGTTCAAGTGCACCCAAGGAAGAGAAAATGTTAGCAAAGTGTTGGCAATATGATGCAATGTGTTGTCCTTGATGGCAACCCACTTGATAAAGATGATGGCAACCTACTTGATGGAGTCGTCTTTGATGCTTGATGAGTTTATTAATGATGTAAATCTGATGTTCTACAAGCAGCTTAGAAGTACTAGAGAAAGAAATATCAGTAAGGGACAGAACAATGATGTAAAGTGTGTATCACAAAGCATACGCGGGTTTGTTTAGGAGAAGTAGCGTATGCACGCGGAAAAGTACGTGCCAAGTCGCGTATGCCTAATTGCGCTCTAAATTTGTAAAACTAGGGGACTTTACCATGGTATTGACCCATTGTATTGAGCGCTGGATTGTCTATTTGATCCTGTCCAGGAATACCATCGAAAGTGATATGTGCAAGTGTCTAGGCTCTAATGAATACTTCACTCTGAAGTATATCTGTATGAAATGGGTAACAGTTGAATGATTGATCTGAATTAATGCACCCATGAAGAAAATAATGAAGAGGGATCTCCAGATTTGAAATGTCTATGTATATTCTAAATCTGATGAAGAAATGTTTAGATCTGTGATCTGGCGAATCTTTGCTGAAGTGAAGGATGAATTCTGAGTTGTCTATCTGATCTGAAGAACTGCACAGTTATGAAAAGTTACAAATCTATACGCAGGTTCGCTTCATAAAGGTGCGTATATACGTGGGTTAGATGAATGAAAAGTGCGTATGAGCAGCTAGGGTTTTCTGAAGAATGCACACGCGGGTTGGTCTGCATGAGAGTGCGTATACACACGACTTCAATGAATAAAAGTAGCGTATGATATTTGAATTAGTGAAGTTCTGGGTGGTGCTGAGGGTCAAAGCCTTCAGTCAGGGGGTTGTAGATCCCTTCCAGGAGAGGCTGGTAAACGAGAGCAGGGGTTCGTAGCTCCCTTCCAGGAGAGGCTGGTAAACGAGTACAGGGGGTTGTAGCTCCCTTCCAGGAGAGACTGGTAAACGAGAGAAGGTTGTAGCCTTCTGCAGGTGGGTGCCTGCGTGCTGGTATGAGTCTGCGCCAGTACATGGTTGTAAGAAGTTTTCTTTATAATAAATATTGAAGACTGAGACGACGACAGCGGTGGTTTTCTCCCGAATTGGGTTTCCACCTAAAATCCTAGTGTTCATGTGTGTTTCTTATGTGTGATGATTATTCTGTTCTTTCTGCACCTGTTTACTGTTTCTAAAACATCCTATGAATGAATAATGCAATGATCTAAGTTAAGAATTAAATGCATAATTAGATCTCTGGACATACGCGAGTTCTGCAAAGGATATCCGCGTATATACATGAGTTGGCTTCGAGAAAGTAGCGTATGGGTTTTTACAAAGGAAAAAGTAAAATTTTTTATTGTCTGCACTAAATACTGATTCACCCCCCCCCTCTCAGTATTTTTCCCAACAATTGGTATCAGAGCAGGTCCTTCTGAAAAAGCGTAGCCGCTAGAAGGAAGATCAAGTAAGATGAGCAATCAAGATGGAATAGCATCTATCAAGCCTCCGGTATTTAATGGAAGCAATTTAATCTTCTGGAAAACAAGGATGAGGTCCTATCTTCAGTCTATAGGAACAAATTTATGGGCCATTGTTGTACAAGGATATCAATATCCAGCTACAATACCAACAGATCCGAATGAAAAGAAGAATTATGAATCAAATGCAAAGGTGGTCAATGCTATAACAGGAAGTTTGAATGAATCTGAATTTGTCAAAGTCATGCAGCTAAATACAACAAAGGAAATGTGGGACAAAATCATTCTAAGTTATGAAGGTGATGCAAAGGTAAAAAGTGCAAAACTCCAAACTCTCAGAATTGAATATGAAAATTTGAAGATGCATAGTGATGAGAGTATTGCCAGTTTATTTTTACATGTTGATGATGTTGTAAATCGTATGAAAAATCTGGGAGAAACAATAACCAAATCTACTTTGGTTGAGAAAATTTTAAGATCACTAACAACAAAATTTGAGTCAAAAGTTTCTGCTCTTGAAGAAAAACAGGATCTTCAAAATCTTACTATGGTACAACTTCATGGCATACTAACCGCATATGAAATGAGAAGAGGAGGACCATATGAAGTCAAATAGGTTGTCTTTAGAGCTTCTACAAAAGGGAAAGAAGTACGAGAACCAGAAGGATCAGGATATATCTCAGAAGAAGATGAGGCGAATTTTGTAAAGAAACTCCAACTTGGCACAGGAAAATTCAGAGGTAAGCTTCCTTTCAAATTTTTTGAGTGTGGAAGAATTGGTCATTATGCTGCAAAGTGTCCTCATAAAGAAACACCTGCAAAAGGGAAGGAAGTAGCAAGAAGGAATAAGAATCGGTTTAACACTAGAAAAAGTTATTATATTCATGAAGACAGTGATGGGCTATCTGATAGTGAAGAAGAATGTGAACAAGATCTTAGACTTCTCATGGAATTTGAATCTAGAGAAGAAAAGGATATTTTTGTGGATGCTCTAGAGGACAATGACTTTCTTGAAGAAAACAATCAACTCAAAATACACTTAAAAGAAAGTAAAATACTCTTAGAAGAAAGGAAAATAACCATAGAAACTCTGGAAAAGCAAGTTGAAGAAGCAAAGAAACACATTGAGAAATTAGAATGTGAAGTGGTAAGTCTAAGAAAAGATTCTGAGAAAGTAAAAACTATGAATCTTAGATTTGCTAAAGGATCTGAAACCTTAGATGAGATTATCAAGGTACAACATTGTCCTCTTATAAAAACAGGTCTTGGATATACCGGAGAATCCTCTCAAGCTTCAGCACCAAATTATCTAAAAGCAGTTACAGCTGGTTTACAAAATTCTGCCACTCATCAAGGGAATAAAGAATCATTGCAGGTAAAGCATGATCATCTCAATTCAAAGAATACTAACAAGAATATCTCTCAAAGAAACACCAATCAACAGGTAAATCCAAGTAGAAGATTTCATGATCGCAAAAATTTCTTCTTCAATGGACAATGTTTCTCATGTCATAATTTTGGTCATAAAGCTGTTCAATGTGTTGCATATAAAACTATCATGAATAGAGAAGCAAGAAAGAAAAGGATTGAATTTGAGAAGAATACCTATTACAAATTTTCTCCTCTTCTAAATGAAGTTGAATGTGCTTATTGCAATAACTTTGGGCATGAAGAATCTGAATTCAGGAGCAAAGTTCAGCCAAAAGAGTATTTTCCTTCAAGATCCAAAGTATGGAAAAAGAAGGAATTACAGTTTGAAAATTGTGGCATAGAATTATTCGCAGAAGGTGAAGAAAATCAATGGTACATTGATAGTGGATGCTCAAGACACATGACAGGTGACAAACACAAACTTCTTGCATATAGTGCTCTAGAAAAGGAAAAGAAAGTTACATTTGGAAATGATAATCCTACTGTAATTAAAGGAAAAGGGTCTGTGTTTCTAAAGGAAAAGGTGAAGGCTAATGATGTCATGTATGTGGATGGCTTAAGGCATAACCTGCTAAGTTTAAGTCAAATGTGTGATCAAGGAACTGAAGTTGTCTTTAGTTCAAAAGAATGTTTGGTTCGTGATCTTGATACAGGCAAAACAATTATAAAAGGGAAAAGAACTCCAAGCAACCTGTATGTATTGAAGAACTGCAAAGAACAATGTTACTTGAGTCAATCTTCAGAAAATTGGCTATGGCATAGAAGGTTGGGGCATCTAAGCTTCTCTCAAATCAACAAATCAAGCAGATTTAATGCTGTTCGTGGTCTTCCCAATATTACTCTACCTGAAAATATCATATGCAAATCTTGCCAATTCGGCAAGCAGACCAGAGTGCAATTTAATGCCAAGGAAGGATCATCAAGTAGGCCTCTTGAACTCATTCATACTGACATATGTGGACCTATGAGGAAAAAGTCACCACGTGGTGAACAATACTATATCTTATTTATTGATGATTTCTCTAGAATGTGTTGGATTGGGTTGATTAAACACAGAGATGAAGCATTTGAGAAATTTCAGATCTTCAAAGCACTGGTTGAAAATGAATTAGATCTAAAAATCAAGTGTCTTAGATCTGATCGAGGAGGAGAATATACATCAAATGAATTTCTTGAATTTTGTGAACAACATGGCATAAAAAGACAGTTCTTTGTAGCTGGCACTCCACAAAAAAATGGCGTAGCAGAAAGAATGAATAGAACAATTCAACAAATGGCTAGAGCTATGCTTGATGATTTTGGAACACCTGACACATTCTGGGGAGAAGCAACACATACAACAGTAAACATTCTCAACAAGGCACATGTTCGGGTAAATAGTGACAAAACTCCATATGAACTATGGTATGGTAATTCTCCCTCTGTGAAGCATTTTAGAGTTTTTGGAAGTAAATTCTTTATCAAAAATAATGATGAAAAACTTGGCAAGTTTGAACCTAGAGCAGATGAAGGAATACTTCTTCGTTACTCCTCTACGAGTAGAGCATATAAATGTTACAATAAAAGACTTCGGAAGATTGTTGAATGTATTGATGTTGTTATTGATGAGTCTCCTGCAGCCCCAAAAGAAGAAAAACAAACAACAAATGAAGACGATGGTGACATATGTCCTTCTACATCAAATAGCAATGATATGGACAGTGAACCCAATGAAGAACCTGAAGATGATTTATCTGAAAAGGCTCCATCCAGATATGTTCAAAAAAATCATCCAGAATCTCAAATTTTGGGAGATAAGGGATCAGGTGTACAAACAAGAAGGACTCTTGTGGGATCTTCTAGCTATCTGGCATTTCTATCCACTATTGAACCACACAATGTCAATCAAGCTAGCAAAGATGAATTTTGGGTTCAAGCCATGAATGAAGAGCTTGATCAAATTGAAAAGAATCACACTTGGGAATTAGTACCAAGACCTCATAACAAAAATGTCATTAGAACTAAATGGATATTTAAAAACAAGTTAAATGAGAATGGGGATGTTGTAAGAAAAAAAGCTAGACTTGTTTGCAAGGGGTATACTCAACAAGAAGGTATAGACTTTGAAGAAACTTTTGCTCCTGTAGCTAGACTTGAAGCCATAAGAATGTTTCTTGCCTTTTCAAGTTTTCAACAAATCAAAGTTTATCAAATGGATGTTAAATCTGCATTTCTCAATGGTGATCTAGAAGAAGAAGTTTATATAGAACAACCAGAAGGATTTATTTTGGGAAATGATGAAAATCTTGTTTGTAGACTTAAAAAGGCTCTATATGGTCTCAAACAAGCTCCAAGGGCATGGTATTATCGTCTTGACAAATATCTTCATCAACAAGTATTTTCAAAGGGGTCTGCTGATAGCAACTTATACACAAAAATTGAAAATGATAAACTATTTATTGTGGTTGTATATGTTGATGATATCATTTTTGGGAGTAACGAAGAATCTATGAGTCAAAAATTTGCTTCTGTCATGCAGCAAGAATTTGAAATGTCCTTACTTGGGGAACTAACATTCTTTCTTGGCTTGCAAGTGCATCAAACTACAGATGGTATATTCTTATCACAAGCAAAATACCTTAAGCAAATTCTGAAGAAGTATGGCATGGAAGAGTGAAAACCTATAAGTACACCAATGATAACCGGATGTAATCTCAGTTCTCATGATGATTCTCCCACGGTGAATCAACCAGAATACAGATCTATGATAGGAAGTCTACTTTATCTCACTGGGACTAGACCAGACATTATGCATGCAGTTAGGATTGTTGGACGATTCCAAGCTAATCCAAAAGAGTCTCACCTTTAGGTTGTCAAAAGAATATTCAAATATCTACAAGGAACTCAAGACTTTGGACTATGGTATCCAAAGAATGCTGATCTTACTCTTCATGCTTACACTGATGCAGATTGGGCTAGAAATGTTGATGATCGGAAAAGCACTAGTGGTGGTGCATTCTATATGGGGCCCCGGTTGGTATCTTGGTTCAGCAAGAAGCAAAACTCTATTGCTTTATCTACAACAGAAGCAGAATATGTAGCTGCCGCATCATGTTGCACTCAACTTCTTTGGATGATGCAAACTTTACAAGACTTTCAAATCAAATGTTCACCTCCTATCTCCATTATGTGTGATAATACAAGTGCCATCAATATCTCAAAGAATCTTGTTATGCATTCCAAGACCAAGCACATTCCCATCAAGTATCACTTCTTACGTGAACAAGTGCTTGAACAAAAGGTGAAGTTGGAGTATGTTCCCTCCAAAGAACAAGTTGCTGATATATTTACCAAACCTCTGCCCAGGGAAGTGTTCGAATATCTCAGACAGAAGCTGGGAGTAGTCTTTGCCATGTAGAGGATCAGATCTGATTAAAATTCAGAAGATTAAATTGGATACGCGGGTTTCATGAAAGACAGTCGCGTATATACGCGATTTCATACACAGAAAACCGCGTATGGTTGGTAGCTGACAAATTTTGTTTGGGTCAGCATTCTTCAGCACAAACTGTGGTGATGTTTGGTATCTCTGATGATGTTTGGTGTCTCTGGTGGTGTTCCAGTTCTTATATTTCTGTTTTATTCTCTGATATTGGGTAAAGATGGCTTGATGATTTGCTGTTGAAAGTGTTCAGGATGCACAAGCTAAGGGGGAGCATTAGTCTTGCTGAGCGTAATGCATTGTTGGCATTATGATGATTCTGGAATATGATCTCTTTCTTGAGGTCTTTTTGGTATTGGTTATAAAAGGTCATATTTATAATGATGTAAAAATTGTAATATTTAGTCATGTAAGGACTTGTTCAAATTTTTAAACCCACTTGATTGGGTAATTGAGTCAAAATGTGTAAACCCACTTGGTTTGGTACTTGAATCGCATATGTAAATCCACTTGGTTGGATCTTTGATGTAAGTATGAGTCCTTGGTGATAGGAAAGGTCATAGAGTCATGTACTTCATTGAAAAATATGTTTGAAGATTCAGCATGAACTCAGGGGGAGCATGGTAACTTCAGTGCACATCAGATCTACAGAGCTCTTCTTTCTATAAGAGAAGAAAAACCTTGCTTTAGTTTTGATCCGCCCTTTGCCCTTGATGTCAAAGGGGGAGAGTAACATGGTGTTTGAATAGGGGGAGAGCATCATTGTGTTTGTATAATGGTTATAATCAATGTATCTATCTGTTGTGGTGATCAAACACCATCATGGTTGCCATCAAGTCCAAAGGGGGAGATTGTTGGCAATATGATGCAATGTGTTGTCCTTGATGGCAACCCACTTGATGAAGATGATGGCAACCTACTTGATGAAGTCGTCTTTGATGCTTGATGAGTTTATTAATGATGTAAATCTGATGTTCCACAAGCAGCTCAGAAGTACCAAAGAAAGAAATATCAGGAAGGGTCAGAACAATGATGTAAAGTGTGTATCACAAAGCATACGCGGGTTTGTTTAGGAGAAGTAGCGTATGCACGCGGAAAAGTACGTGCCAAGTCGCGTATGCCTAATTGCGCTCTAAATTTGTAAAACCAGGGGACTTTACCATGGTATTGACCCATTGTATTGAGCGTTGGATTGTCTATTTGATCCCGTCCAGGAATACCATCGGAAGTGATGTGGTTTTGGCTCATGGTATTGTCAAAGGCTAAATCTATATAAGGAGAAGAAAATCATTGTGAAAAGTGTGTGCAAGTGTTTGGGCTCTAATGAATACTTCACTCTGAAGTATATCTGTATGAAATGGGTAACAGTTGAATGATTGATCTGAATTAATGCACCCATGAAGAAAATAATGAAGAGGGATCTCCAGATCTAAAATGTCTATGTATATTCTAAATCTAATGAAGAAATGTTTAGATCTGTGATCTGGCGAATCTTTGCTGGAGTGAAGGATGAATTCTGAGTTGTCTATCTGGTCTGAAGAACTGCACAGTTCTGAGAAGTTACAAATCTATACGCGGGTTCGCTTCATAAAAGGCATGTATATACACGGGTTAGATGAATGAAAAGCGCGTATGAGCAGCTAGGGTTTTCTGAAGAATGCACACGCGGGTTGGTCTGCATGAGAGCGCGTATACATGCGACTTCAATGAATAAAAGTAGCGTATGATATTTGAATTAGTGAAGTTTTGGGTGGTGCTGAGGGTCGAAGCCTTCAGTCAGGGGGTTGTAGCTCCCTTCCGGGCGGTAACGAGAGCGAGGGTTCGTGGCTCCCCTTCCGGGGAGAGCTGATAGCGAGTACGGGGGTTGTGGCTCCCCCTTCCGGAAATTTGGTAAACAAGAAGGTTGTAGCCTTAGGGTGGAGTACTGTGTGCTTGTGTGAGTATGTGTACTGGTACACATGGTTGTGAGAAGTTTTCTTTATAATAAATATTGAGCGAGACGAACACGAACATTGGTTTTCTCGGGGTGGGTTTCCACCTAAAATCCTGGTGTTCATGTGTGTTGCTTATGTGTGATGATTATTCTGTTCTTTCTGCACCTGTTTACTGTTTTCTAAAACATTTGATGAATGAATAATGCAATGATCTAAGTTAAGAATTAAATGCATAATTAGATCTCTGGACATACGCGAGTTCTGCAAAGGATATCCGCGTATATACGCGAGTTGGCTTCAGGAAAGTAGCGTATGGGTTTTTAGAAAGGAAAAAGTAAAAAGTTTTATTGTCTGCACAAAATACTGATTCACCCCCCCCTCTTAGTATTTTTTCCCAACACAAAGTAGGTTGGGTAGGTAAAGGTGAAGTTGAGCTAATCATGCTTTCAGATTTTCAAAATCACTACTTCAGGGAAAGCAGCAGCAAAAGAAAGAAGAAAATCCACCCAATGAATGAGGCATTGGTCTTCATAAACCAAGAGATCTGAAATTATGGACATCTCCTGAAAAGGAGCTACCCTCCCCAAGTGGAGCCACTGTTAGTCATCAGTAATTTTTGCTTGTTTAGATGACTAGAATGCTTTGTCCTAGATTTCTAGAAACAAAATTCAAGAATCATGTGAGTTCTAGAAATCTCCTCAAAAAGAAAATTTTCACTATCCGACTTCCCTGTCGAAGCATGGCCAATCTATCACTCAGATAAGACCAAATCCTGGACTAATGTCCCTCACTCTCACTATGTTTTCCACCTCTGCCTATAACACTCTGCCTTTGTTTGCCTAAGCCCTCTACTTTCACACCTTGTTTCGCCAAGTAAACCAAACTTTTTCCCCTACTCACCAAGTGCCTCAAGCAATGGTGATTTCAAAACTCCCTTTCTAAAAACCATCTAAAGTAAACAAGGTTTTCTATTTGTCTAGGATGATAGTGCATAATAGAGTGTCAAAACCCTGTCCCCTCATCCAAACCATGATTCAATATTTTTCAGTGAAAAACCTATTCCAAGGATATTACAATGAGTCAAATAGGGTCACCTAGGTTATGCACTATCATGGTTCTAAATTCACTATTTCAACAGATATTCAAAGGTGAAGTCAAGAGAACACAAGGATGAAGCTTATCATTGTCCAAAGAACATCAAATACCTCCAAAGATATCATCTTGATCAAGCAGTAAGCCTACAAAGGAGCAATTTACCATGTCCAAGCATTTTTGCAGGAATGTTTTGTAAATGGTCAACAACAGAACATAATCAAAGAAGGAGGCCTAAAAAAATTTAATAAAGGCATCCACAGCAGGTAGTGAGATACAACAGGCTTAAGTTCACAGATGAGATCATTCAAAAGGTATTTGGCCTAAAGCACAAGTTTTGTAGGGGGAAAACTGTCCCTTACTTACTTTTCTGCAAAAGAGTCAAAAAGCTATTAACCTAGCAAGAGGTAAGGTAATGAGAGGCACCATCACAAGAAAACTACTCACAACCAAGAAGAAAGCATGCAAGGTATGGGTTTGATGGAAATCGGGATTTATGACTGTTTTGACCAAACAATAAAGCAATACTAGGGTTACAAAGGCAAAGGACACCTCAACCCCTTCAAATGATCATTGAAGGATTTTTAGACATAAGTAATGAGTTTGATAAGTGTTTCTTTGAGAACTTAGAAGATGACACTGTTTGTTTTTCTAAGTGCCCCTAAAAAAATCAGAAGTTTGGGAAGATGGACAAAGATGGTCCAAATAGTGACAAAGGAACGTCCTTCATCACAACAGATGGTTTCAACGGTTTTCAAACTACCTTCTAAGGTTTGGCAGACACGAAGATCAATACTCCACTACACCAAAGGCATAAATATGATGAAGAGTATCAGTAAGAAGAGGCAAGAAATGTCAGTTCAAAGGCCTCTTTTCTCTAAAGAACAACTAGAGACATATTCCAGTGGCCAAAAGGGACAAACATGGGTAGAAGTTGCCAAAGGAAGAAACTATGACAAACATGGGTCATCATTGATAAGGGGAGCTGTCCAAACTTCAAAATAAATAGTGCTCGAAAGACAAAGACTGTGTAGGCACTTGCAAGATCAGAAGTGGCCAAAAAAACACAAAAATATTTCAAGATCTCACCTCCCTCACTAGACATATATCATTGTCTAAATGGCCTTAGAAACAGATATACCCCTGGTTTACTTTCCCATAAAGGTGGCACATCTAAAAAAACCAAGCTGCTGTTTATACTTACTGCTGGGGTATTTCTCCCACCAACAGGTCTTTTCCTCATTTCTTAAAGATAAAAACATGGCAGAATATCAATCATAGGGAGAAATGGCAAAAATAATGAGTTTGCTGTGTATAGGTGTTAAAATAAAAAAAAAACAGTTCTTTTTCCAAAAAATAGGCTGAGAGGCATAGGCTTGGTGTCTTCAGGAAGGTTTTCAAATTAAAAAGAACCTTAAGAGGCCTTCAATAATGAAAAAAGACAATGTTTCAATCAAATTTCCCACCTACAGGACCAAAAGCAGTCAAAGGCACAGTGAGAAAAAGTGAAATGAAATGAACATTATAAAAGTGGGTTTGGCTTCAAATTTATTTTTCAAAAGGTTATAAAGACCTTTTTGGGTACTCCCCCGCATCATTTGTCACCTTCAAGCAAGAGAAAGCCGATAGGAGAGAGTTTGAGAGTTTCTGTGCAAGATTCGTAAATTTTCGCAGGCGCTACACACTGAGGCCAGCGCTATGCACCCGGCCTTTAGTGCTACACATAGGAGAGGTGGCCATAGTGTTATTTACCATTGCGCTGCGCACCTAGGGCCTAATACTACAGACCTGGGCAGGCGCTACGCACATGCATAGGAAAGAGCCCGAGCTGCCCAAGCTGCCTATCAGCCACTCGACGCTACATTCCGATGGGCCCAACTGGCCCATCTTTGGCCCGAGTCGACCCAGGCATTACGCACAGACACTACACACAGGCACTACGCACATGCAAAGTGTGTCTCGATTTGCTGAAAGGTTCCAAAAAATTCGACTTTTCACCTCCAAACCTCCTGCAATCAAAGAAAAAGGTTGGTGGTTCACTTTCTTGCCTTCCAAACTTTCAATTTCCTAAGAAAAGGAGACATTTAAAGGCGTATTTAGAACAAACCCTAGGCTGCATAATAATTTAGTTTTAAATCTCTTGGGTTAGGGTCTGCAAAGAAAAAAAACTGTTATATATGCAAGAGGAGACCGAGTGACAATAAATAAACCTCTAAAAATTGAGTACACTCCTTGAAAGCTTCATCTTGGCCCCCATTTGCAAAATTTTCCCTCACCTCACTAATTGTCATCCTTTGACCTAAAGGTTCCCAAACAAAATCTAAAAATATTGCTGTGCTAGAACCGGTCACCATGTCTGAAGGAGATATTCATACCAGCAGTGATGAGAGCCAAAGGCTTACCAAGCCTAAACACAAGGGGGGAAGGGCCAATAGGTTTGAGCCCTTAGACACCATTCAAATTACCTCCTCTCCCATGATCCTTTCATGTTTTCAGGATGTTGGGTGTTATCAGTTTTGTGAAAAGGTAAAGCAAGTCAAAAGCCACTCAGACTTGACTAGATTGTTCATCCTTGGCTTACAAAATCACCAATTTAACCTAGCAGGAGTGGAATTTGAACTCTCATATGAATCCATTTCAAAAGCGATAGGTATACCAGACATCGGTGAGATATGGTTTAAACAAAATAAGTTGGATTTGAGCTATTATGAGCCCTACCTAAAACCTAGCTATAAATAAGACTGCAAGGCTATTTTCCCTTTCTCCCACCTGCTAGAGAGGTATGCCCTACTGATGAGGCAAATTATCAGGTATTTCACCTGTGAGGGGAGATACTCCAGGATTTACTCATATCGTATAAGGTTACTAATGCACTTCACCAAAGTCAAAATGATGAACCTACCATACTACGTTTTCTGGAGCATTGACAAGATGGCCTCAGTTGTCAAGAAAAGAAGCTATGACCACCAAATGCCAAGCCTTTTGCACCACTCCTTGATCAAAATGATTGTCCTACACTAGCTGGAGCAGCAAGGAATCCCTTGGGAAGTCTTCATCTCACATGATGTGTTTACAAACCCCCAAGCCTTCATTCAGCAGAATCTACCTTCCACTTCACAACCACCTACCTCCACTCCTCCATCATCTCTGCATATGCCTTCTCCACAAATAAATTCACCTCCTATCTCTTCTCCTAATGTACCAAGTTAAGAAGCTGACAGTAGCTCCAGTAAGGAGAAAACATATGACAATGATGAGGAAGAGGACAGTGAGGTAGAAACTGAGGTAGATTAAGACAACAACGAAGAAGAACAACATAGTGATGATGATCGAGAAGAGGCAACTTCCCAAGAAGGAAATAGTGAGAAATAAAACAGAGTTGAAATCAGTGAGCCCCATGATGAGAAAAACGGCCAAAACAATGGGTCTTATGATGAAGAAGATGACACTGAGAATACATATGAAGACAGTGGGGAGGAGGCATATGAAATAAATGAAGAAAACAAAAATGATAGTGACAAGAATGGAAAAAGCAGTCAAGAAACAAAGTTTGAAGTTGTTTTCAGTAGGCAGTAAAACGATAACAATGGGTCAAGTAATGAAGATAATGAGCAGGTCAGTGAAGAAGAGATCAGCCAAAAGAACTCACATAGTGAAGAAGGAAATGACCCTGACAGTGATGGGAAGAATAATTAAGGTACCCAAGATAATGACCCTACGAAGAATGCAAACAGTGATACAAAGAATCAATTTGATAATGAATACAGTGGGTCAAAAGATGAGGAAGAGGACAATCATGGAAATGAAGATGTGCCAAACAAAGATCAAGGCACCTCTATCATTGCAAAAATAGAGGAGGGAAGTCCTAAGGATCTTGAAAGTGATAATGGCATAAAATATAGTGAGGATGCTTATCAAAAGGGCAGCCAAGAGAAAGATAAGGAAGATGCACACACCGAGATCATCCATGAGGAGGAAAATAGTCCAAAGGTCACTAGTGATCAAATTTTGCAAATGAAAGTTGTTGCACCTTTCACCATTACCTATCAAAGAGGAGAGAGGCATGTGTTTTCTGCCTCCAAAGAGCAAGGGGCCATGCACTCCTCCACAACTCAAATGAAAGATAAAGGTAAACAACAAGTGAAAGAGGAAGAAGACAATCATGAGGAAGAAAGAGAATTTGAGCTCATTAAAATAAACAGTGATGAGGAAACTGAGACAATAATAGTAAACTCACATCACCAACAGTATACTCACCAATTTTCAGATCATTTGGAGCATTTTTACCCCCTCAAAAGGTAAAAAAACATCAAAAAATTGACCTTTCTACCTCCTTTTCAAACTAGGTGCTATGCACAGAGCAGTGTTGGGAGATTTGATTTTTGAGCAGGTAAATTGAATCCACTCAGAAAAAACCAAACATTTTTTGAAAGTAGACTCATCAGGCTTTCCAACAAGCCATTACAGATCCAAATCTGGTGTCGGGAAGACCTCCAAAAGACTATTGCAAAAAGGCCTATTTCTGCTCTGCGCACCTGGCATTTTTTCACTGTTTGACACAGTGTGCTACGCTCCTGTAGATCACTGGGCAGAATGTGCGTTTGGAAAGTTTTCCCATGCTTTTCAGGGCCTAAAATTCAATATAATTTCTATTTTGGGCCGGAAAATATATTTTGTTAGATATTTTTGTGCTGTGGGCCTTGCAAGGCCTCAAGGACAACTTAGGATATTTTTGATTGGCCAATAGGCTTCTGGATGCTCTAGTGGGCTCTCCTCTTCCTTGTTTATTATATAAGGCATGAGGATTCATTGTAAACATGGGAAATGGATGTGTTTAAGAGAAATACATGGTTTTTGAAAGTTGAAGAACAATTTAGTGTTGTGGAGCTTGTGGATGGATTGCCTTGATTGATGGTGATGAAGGCTTTCTTGCAGGACCCCTGAGTTTAGTTAATGGTGATGTATCTCTCATATGTTCATGTTTTTCTTGTTTTCCATATGTCCATATTTCTATTTTTGCAGTAGCTCAGAAGAGTATAGGATGAGAAATGTTGTTTAAGGCACCTCAGTCCTCTTGTTAGCTATTGTTTTCATGTTTTCTTCTACTGGGTTAGCTTAAAAGAATTCTTCATTGCTCCTTAGGCCCACCTAAGCTTGTCTATTTCATTATTGTATTAGTATGATAGTTTATAAACATGATTCATGGTAAGCCTTGCTTGTTTAAGGCTATCTAAACTCTGTCTTGAAATCTCTCTTTGATGTATTGATTGTTAGGTTAAGTCAAAGAGGTCTTGTTTCGATCTTGCCCTTTGAATATGCTTATCAGTTCACCTCGAAGTTATTTATAGTTTAATAAATGATGTTTATGCATTCCCTCTTCATTTATTGATGCTATTTGTTTCTTATATGTTTTCAAATCTTGAAAGTTGAATCATTGAAGTTAGATAAGTTGTCTTGCTTCTGTGTTCTATTGGATTTTTTATCTTCAATGTTTATTTGTTTAAAAGTATTGTCATTGACTAAATGGTGTGCCCTATCTCATGATTAGTATATTTTGCTTATCAATATTAAAGACCTCCCTGTTCATAGGTATTTGAAAAAGGATTCTTAACTGCCCTTTGCCCTACCTTGGATCCCAAACTTATTGTCCATTTCACCTCACACATAAACTTAAAAGATCCATTAACTACACTAGATTTTCCCTGTGATGTACCTTGATTCGCTACCAAGATGTCAATAAATTCATAGAATCCATTGCCTAATTGATTTGATAAACCTCTCACTTCACCTATCCTACTTGATCATCTTACCCCAACCCAAAACAAACAAAAAAACCTTCACTTAACAACTAGCCTAAAATCAATTATCCAGAGCGAACAAGCTCACATCCTTCATGTAATAGAGAGAGTCCTCTCTAAGTCCAGGAAGGCTAGGTCCTAGGGCTCCAAAGACTAGTCTTATGTTACCCTGTCATTTGGTTTACCAATCTTCCAAATCACAGGACACTAACAACCCCCAGCTTATCATGTGCTTGGTCATAGAGAAGTACCAAGTATCCTTAAGAGAAGGCACGTGGAGAAACAATGTGATTGAAATGGGCTTTGACCCATTTCTTCTGAGCTTTAGTAACTAAAGCAACGAAGCGACGAGTTTCATCAAGCCTTTCCAGATATAGGAGACGTTCCTCTTCTGGTGAGGTATTTGGAATAAATTCAACAACTAATTTGAGTGAAGGAATTTCACATTCAATTGTCAATGTTGCTTCAAGGCCATATACTAACTAAAAAGGAGTGAATCCAGTAGCATTTTTAGCCGAGGTTCTGTAAGCCCAAAGAGATGTGAAAATCATGAGATGCCATTTTGACTTGTGTAACCCAATAGTGCGCTAAAGCATAGTAACTAAGACTTTGTTGACTACTTCAACTTGGCCATTGGCCTGAGGGTAATATGGATTTGAGCTGTCATGACGTAGGCCCAAATGAGAGGTTAGCTCAGCCATCATGTAATGGCGAAAATGAGGGACATTTTTAGTGACGATGGCTTGAGGTACTCAAAACCGAGCGATAACATGATTGAAGAGAAATTGAGTCGCAGTTTTACCGTCAGCAACATATGTAGGCATCACCTTTGCCCATTTGGTAAAATAGTCGACATCGATGATAATATAAGCATGCCCCTCGGCTGAGCAAGGGTTACATGTCATGAAATCAATGCCCCATTTAGCAAAAGGGATGACGGTAATAACTGGGTGTAAGGGTGCGGGTGGGGCATGCATCTTCCGCTGGTAAATTTGGAAAGCGTGACATTTATAGACGACAAGAATGAAATCCTTGAAAATAAAAGGCTAGAAATAACTAGCATGAAGGATTTTATGAGCGGTGGCGTATCCAGACATATGACCGCCACATGCCCCAGAGTGGTAGTCATTGAGCACTCTCTCAACCTCTTTGAAATTTAAACATCGACAAAGAATCAAATCTACGCCTACGAGATATAAAGTATCCCCAATAATACGATATGGTTGAGAGTGATGTCGAATGTGTGAACAATCAACTTTGGTCAACTTAGATCAGAAGGTTTGGGTTTGGAGATACACGATGATATCACTATACCATGGATCGATAGTGCTGATAAGGAAGAGAGTGTCATCAGGAATGTGCTCATCAAGATTGGATGGGGCAGAAGCAGAGGGAAGGGAGCATATCAATTCGGTGAAAACCAATGATTTTTTGGATTTGGCAGCAGTGAATTCCAAATCAAACTCCCGCAAAATGACAATCCATTTAGAATATTTGCCCCCGAGTGACTGACGGGTCAAAATATAGGTCATGGGATTGCAATCAGAGATCACGGTAGTCGTGCAAAAAAGAATGTAAGGCTAGAAGCATTGAACAACATGTACCGGAGCCAGTTTATCGACATGGGCATATCGAGTCTCTGTATCCATAAGGTTGCGACTGAGGTAATAAATGACAGGTTCAGTACCATCGTCGTCGTCCTTGTCCAACACCATACCAATAGTACCAGAAGAAAATGTTAAGTAAAGGAAATAGTCACGATGGTAATTCAGGGGATGCAGTAAAGGAGAGTTAATAAGAACATTATTTAAAGCATCGAAGGAGTTTTGAGCAACTTCATCCTAGATAAATGGGATCTCTTTTTTAAGCAATCATGTAAAGCCTTTAGCGAGCTCCACATAATTGGGAATGAAATGATGAAGGTAATTAGCTTTCCCTTGTAAGCTCTGTAACTAAAATAAAGAGGAGGGAGGAGGTAAGTTAACGATAGCCTCGAATTTCAGAGGATAGAGATAAATTCCTTCCTTGGAGACAACAAACCCAAGGAGTCTGCTAGATTCAACGCAAAAGACACATTTATGTGGATTCAGGGGAATATTATAGTGTCGACAACGTAGAAAAATCTCTCGAAGGTGCGCAGGATGGTCTCGACGCTTAGCTGAATGAGCGGGAAGGTCATGCAGATAAGGCTGAATGATGTGTTTGATATCATGGAAAGCATACGACATCACACGTGGAAAAGTAGCATCGACATTTTTCAGATTGAAAGGGAGCTTCTTGTAGGAAAAATTTCCCCATGGAGAGATGAAGGTCGTCTTGTGTTGATTAGCCAACAGGATGTTAATCTGGTTATACCTAGAAAAACCATCCATAAAAGAAAATATCTCACTCCGAGCGCATTCATCAATGATTTGGTCAATGAAAGGAGTGGGATAGTTATCTTTTGGGCAGGCACGATTGATGTCTCGATAATAAAAAAAGACACAAATAATACCCTACTTTTTATTGATAGGGACGATATTGGACACCCAATCTGTCAAAAAAATCAGAAAGATGAATCCAGCCTTAAGAATTTTCTCAACTTCTCCCTTCATAGCGGCTGCATTTCTAGGATGCACAAGACAAAGTCACTGATGAACAAGCTTCGCATTAGGATAAGTCGGTATCTCATGCACCACTATAATCGGATCAATGCCAGGAATTTCCTCATAAGACCATGCAAAGACATCTTGAAACTCTTGAAAAATACTGGTGTAAAGCTTGATCTCATCTAGATAGCAAGTTACCCTGATGTGGATGTTCTCGACAATCCCCGGTTTCATAGAAATGTCAAAAGGCATCGTTGCAGTGATGCTTCCCATGTTTCCTTGAGAAAATACCTCATGTGTCAACATGGGTATCAGAAGTGGACAATTCGGAGCATGGGGAGTGAAATTTTCGATACATGACTAAATTACTGCAGGGCTTGGAAGAAATGAAGAATGATGATGGGTATCATCCCAGGGTGTTTCCTTAAGAGACATGGTTTCCACGATACTTTCGTTGGAGGGAAACGTCTCGTTCAAGGGATCTAAAGAATCCGAAGAACCAAGCCAAGGGGATTGAGAGTACACGTCAAAATGCATACTAGAAGTAGTATGAGAAGAATAAGGAGTCCAAGACGAAATTATTTCACAATAATTGACTTCCACAGGGCTTAACGACATGATATCATTGAAAGAATCAATTTGATCAGGGGAAGGGATGATCCAAAGATGATATGAAGTGGAGATCATATTGAACCGAGCAATGTTCCGTGGTGGAAGAGAAAAGAGACCCATTAAGGAAAAATATTTAAAAAGTCCTGTCCCCACACTCTCATATGGTGTGGTGGTATGCTCCACATATGGAACATTGCCTTCTGAAGAAGAGGAAGAAAAAAAGGAAAACTGGTTGACAACTATAATTTTCCCTTGATGTGGGAACCAAATAACATAAAAAAAGAGTGGACGACAAATAAAGCATAGCGTGAGTCCAAATGCGACTGAGTAGAATATTGTAATTGAGCTTGGCGTCGAAAAATTATACTTCGACATTGAAATTTTTTCCCCCCAAAGTGATAGGCAAGTTTGGGAGAATACCAAAAGGGCAAGAATCCATTCCATCGAAATCCCCCAAAGTTTTCAGAGGCTGGCTAAGAGTCGGACAACCAATGGATTTCCAATAAGACACATACATGATGCAAGTGGATGCACCCTCATCCACGACTGACCGATGGATGTTATTTCCATTAATAACGACTTGAATAAGGAAAGCAAGCTGATGGGGGAGACGTGGAACATAATTTTGCAGATCGAAAGTAATGAGAATTGAATAAGTCGGATCAATTCCTCTAATAGCGGATAGTAACGATTTCCTTTGTGAAGGATAGCCCTGAAGAACCTCTAATGCAGACATAGCGGAAGGTGCCTGAGCCAAATCCTCAACGATATTGTAATGTTGAGCAGCAAGGGTATTTGGATTATAAGATGATTTTCGAAGCACACCTTTAGAAGGTGGTTAGATAACGGGATCAAGACTAGGCTTTTCAATATGAAGAGGAATGAAAGTGGGCAGGGTAAAAGGAATAGGAGCATCAGAAATTTATTTCCCCACCGACTGACGTGAATTCAAATAATATTTAGATCTGGTAGTTGCAGAGATGGGCACAACACCATTCATCATAAACACTTGGGAACCAAACGAGGTAGAAGATTGGGGTTGTTCTACCATTTGAGTGTGTTGAGATGGAAATGGTTCTTTGAGTATATCTGGAGTTCCTTGAGTACCTTTCAGTAAACGACTAACTTTAGCCCATCGTGTACAGTCTTTAGTGTAGTGCTCATCGTCACAGACTAGGCAAGGGTACTTAGGATTGTGCTTGGTTCCATCATTAGTACGAGGTTTAGGATAATCATGTTTCAGGGTATCATATTTGGATTTTCCTTTGCCCTTATTTTTGCCTTTGGAGGATTTTTCTGTCGTGGTAGACTGAACGACATTAACCTCCACAATTTTACCAGGATTCGAAGGATTCTGCGGAACATAGTTCAATGATGAATAATATTTCTTCTTAGAAGAAAAGGAATACTTCCGAGAAGTTTGGGAAACAGAATTGATGATGTCGTTGACAGATGGCATTGATGGAGCTTTCGAAATTTCAGGCTTGGAGTCCCAACGCGGAGCATTAGGCAAGAGATCATATAATGTGCCAGATTGGGAATAAACCAAATCAAGATATTGAGTATGACTAATGGACTGTTCTTTTGTGAAAACTACCAAATAGAAATGTCCTTGGCGATCTAATTGACGAATGATTTGGTGAACCATTTGGTCAAAAGTTGATCAGGAATTTCAAACTTGATCAAACGACGACACCGTCTCCATTCATGGATATGATCAGAGATATGCATAGCATTATCTTGTTTCAAGGAGGTAAGGAGGTGAGTTACTATTTCATAGCAAAAAGGTAACTGAAAGTGTGTAAGAAAATCCATAGCTAAAGAATTGAAGTCTTGGAAAATTCGGTGAGGAAGCTCAATATACCACTTTGTAGTGACACCATTCAATGTTCTTTGAAAAAGATGCAGCCAGACAGAATCATCAACCCAGAAATTCGAAGAACACCAAAGATGGTACGTCATAATATGTGCCTGGGGGTCTTCTCCAGAGTTTCCTTCACATTTGGGGCAATCGCTTGGAATTTTTGTAGGAACTAGAAGCTAATATGGATTATGGAGAATTGGGTCATTGGTTAATCTCGACACATCATGAAGTTCCAACGTTGCAAGAAAAGACACGATGTTTGGTCTTTGATACATGCCCATTTATGGATTCCAAACAGGTTGGGAGAACTTCCCCCCCATGGGTTTTGTCTAGAAGGATTTTTCCCATAAGGACTAAAAATTTGTTGATTTTGACCATAGCCCAGTTGTTGACCAAAAAATTTATTTTTACCTGCAGCAGACCATTGAGGTCTAGATTGAGCATATTTCGCAGCATATGGATTTTTTTGCTGCTGAAATTTTTGGAATGCAATGCCCTCCCTGTGAACCCAAAAGGTAACCTTGGTGTTAACACTGGAAAATCGTACAACAGAAGACAACATTAATTAATTTCAGGCAAAAGGATTTACAGGGCTGTAAGACATTACAAAATCTGGAAAGTTTTAAAAATATCTAAGGTTTGAGGAAAAACAAATTTGAACTAGTCCTAAATGCTATTTGCGCACATAAGCCTTCATGAAGAGTGCCTTTCACGCGCCTTTTTTCCCGATATGCGCGTAATCCTGTGAGTGTCGAAATGTCACTATCTGGGACCACACAAAGCAAAAGGCAAGTGACCCCTTACTTGGAGCCGCCTAAGGATAGCCACCAATGCCTCCTTAGACACTATGTGAGCACACAATGGAATATTTGGAGCACACAAAGGAATCATACCCCTCTCTTGGGTCACCATCCTCCATGTACCAAGTGAGAGAAGGGAGGATTTGAAATCTCCTATATAAGGTCACCATGATCTGAAGAATGGGTGAACACATTGATATGCTGGCCAGAATTTCCCAAGAAATACCAACAGTGTGAGCCGGAGCTAAATATAGAGGGGACTCAATTGTTGGCAACCCAAAAAGTTTAGTCCAAGACAGTAAAAAGAGAGGGAGACTGCACCGAGGCAAGCTTGGGATAAAAAAATCATTGCATAAGGACCTAGAACCATTGTCTAGGGGCCCTTTGGCAAGAGGGTAAATTTTCACTCTTCTTACTACTAGCGCTCAATAAGAGGGGCCTAGAGCCACCGTTCATATTATTGTTGTTGTTTGAATCTTTTCAAAGCTCTTGTTTATTTTTTTTAGTTTTTAGTTTATATATGCATGCTATTTCTCTATCTTGTATGATTATTGATTCTAGCTTGTTCCACTAACTTGCTTGAATCCACTTCTTTTTCTGCCTGTTACCAATAACTTAAGTGGGTATACCACACCCCTTAAGTTGGTGTGATTTTGTACATACGTGCACCAAACACACCCCAACAGGATTGGTGACTCCACTAACATTTATTACCAAGTTTATGTGGTTGTGCCTTTTTTGCAGAGACCTCTGTCTGTGCTGTGGAGTGGAGCTGAATTTCCCCTGATTTATCTTGCAGTCCCTAGTTCATCCCAAGTGACAGACCGAAGTAGAACAAATCCAAAAAATTTTCTTGCAGGAATTTGCACGTGTTTTCTCCTTACAGAAGCGCAGGGCACGCGTTTAGAGCTAACCTGCGCGCAGAGAGCGCACCTGTCTCAACCTTTTGTGCGCAAAATACAGAATGATAATTTCTCCCTTATTTCTGTCTTTTCCTACTTGTAAAGTGCTTGGAAACCCCTAATACACCTGCCAACACTGGTTGTGGTACCCCGCAGCTTGTTAAAGCTCTCTCTTAGCTGCTTTTTGTAGGCTTAGTGTCAGTTTTACTTCAAGTTGATTTTTGCAAAGTTCACACATAGTTTAAGTAGGGGGGAAAAATAACTTGCATTCCGAATTTTTTTTATGTTTTGCAAATTTTGGTACCTACACACCTAGATAACAAGTCCAAGTAAGTGGCCCAAGGCCACACATGTATAGCTAGTTTTTTTTTTTCTAGTGTAAAAGTTTTAGTTTAGTTCAATTTTTGCACTAGGAATTTCGGGACTAGGATTGATTTTTTTATAGAAGAGCAAGTAATATCTGCTACCTTTGCACCCCCCGGTGATCCTAGGTAAGCATATGAATGCTCCCTATTCAAAATTCTCCATCTCCCTATAGTTGGTCACATAGATTAACTAGGAAAAATAGAAAGCGGCCCATTATCCACACATGTTTTTCATTTGAGCCAGGAACAATACAACATAGTTTAAATAGGGGATTTTGTAAAGGATCATTGATATCCACACGTTCAAACAATGTGCTTGTCCACTTTTTTCTCACACACACTCACCCACTAAGCGAAGCAAAGACACCTAAAACTAACTTAACCAAACTCACTAAATTATCCCCACAGGGGCCACAAAAAAATTTATAGCTTAAGTTAGGATCAAGGGGGTAGGCATCTAGTAAGCCACCTTGATCATACTTCATATTGAAACATAGAATTTGTCTATCTAGGGAGCTTCAAATCCACCTATCAGCCCACGACAAAGAAAACCCGAGCGCGGCAGAGACCCGTTTCAAAGGGGGTTAGGTTTAGGCACAGTGCGTGCGGTATCAGTTGGGGCTACCTGAACCGGTTGATACTCGGTACTGTTAGATGAATACCAAGAAGCCCAAGCATGGGAAAGTGGTTCTTAATGGCCAAAAACTAGGGCAACCTTTTCCCTATAGGTGACGGTGCATGCAAGCACCAGACCCTTTACCCTTACCTTGGTGGATTCTCTTCGGCTGACTGGGGGCATCGCCAGCTCTTATGGGACATTGTGCCAGCACTCGCAAGAAATATTCTCAAGGCCCAGTTAATTTTGAGTGTGTGAGGACGCATAGGTCTTCTAGGATTTTGAGTATCATATGCAAACAAACAAAAACCACTTTTTTATTGCTTGATCACATAGATTAATTTAAAGGGAAATTTATTTTATCTTTCGCTTTGTTTTATATATGTGACAAGAAGTTTGCTTTGATCATAGACTCTATCCTCTCAAATTTTTCCAAAACTAAACCTAGTTGACACCCGAATGGTCGTAACGAAACCTCGTCGATCCAGGTGTCTTTTGGACCTCCCTCCATTATCGGGAGGGGTTCCAGGTCTTTCGCCATTCAGGCGTCAAAGAAGGAATGCTGCCACCATTATTGGTTCGTCCTTTATTGGGGTAGCTGTATTTGGGAACCCTAGTCTGTCTCCCAACACCACACCACACACCACTCCTCCCACAACCCCTAAGGGGCAGAGGAGTGCGTCCCATTTGGGAAGCCAGCTGAATACACAGCAGGGTACGTCACAGACTAATCCTCATTCTAACTAGAACTTTGTGTCTTCGCACATTGTAATGGCGTTAACCTCTCAATTACCTTTCTTAGTTTCATTGAATCTATCCGAGTTAACCAAGCTGATGAATGAACCCATCACACACGGTCCTACATGGCCTCCCATGCCCACAAAGCTCCTTTTGGATATACCAAAATTCGGAGGCAAGAAATCAGAAGACCCAGGTAATCATGTCATGACCTTTCACCTATGGTTCTCATCGAACGGTATCATTGATGACACTATTCGGTTAAGATTATTTCAACACACTCTTATAGGAGTAGCCGCAAAGTGGTATGTGGAGCAACCATCAGCTTCACATGGAACCTTTAGCGCCCTCGCTACCGCGTTCCTAACATACTTTCAGATACCCATTCACCATGATTCTGGAATGGAATTACTAACGCATTTTAGATAGACCCCTGCCGTCCATATCTCGGACCATCTCCATGAATGGAGGTGGTGTCGCAGTTTATGTAAAGCTAAACTCGACGATCAGGTTCTCTTAGATTTGTTCTTTAAAACTCTTACGGCAGAGATTTCAAAGGATGTGGGGCAGCAGAATCCCACATCCGAAGAGAATGCAATTAGTAAAGCCCAGAAGCTTGAGCTGATTTATACACAATCATGATACATTTATAACATCCTGCCTAATGCCCCATGCCTGCAAACTTATCAAGAATTTCCAGGCATGTTGAACTCTGAAAACGGACTAATTGGGTCATTGACCCAAGGTTACCTAGGCAACAACAGTCAAAATCCTAGTTACACATACAGTTCTACCCAGAACGTACCTCAACCCAGTTTTCAAAGTCATCATATGCCTCATCAAACTTTTACCAATAGGGTGCCAGCATATCACTAGGGAGGACCCTCTCCTTCAGCTCAGGGGAATCAGTATGCAAAAAGAAACACTGACGAAAGAAATCCCCTCCAACAGTTAGGGGCAAACCAGGGACCGCGTTATGCTTAGTCCCCAGCACACGACCCACCTATACAAAACAATGCACAGGTGAACTTTGTGTAGTCGTCCCAAAACCAACCACACCAATATAATAAGGAGAACTACCCTCCTAATGTGGTGAAGAAAAAAATCCAAAAACAAGCCAAAAGGGAACCCTGGATAGGGGGGCAACAACCAGCAGCACCCACCGAGATCCCAGGCTGGAGGCAACTCCAACCGGAATCAGAGCCAGGAGTCGAGCAATGCCTAATGACAAAGCAAAAGGTCACCTCCTTGAACAAACCATTCTTGTTCGATATGTGGTGAATACGGCCACTATACTCACCACTGTCCCGATCTCCCTAAGCTGAAGAAGCTACAGAGTAATCGAGGACAAGGAGGATCTTCCCAACAACTAGCTGTGATGCAAGAACCTTTCCCCCATCAAGGGACGATAAGCACTTAACAGAAAAATAAAAATGATTCCGGGAAAAGCAGCCATGAAATCTACATTGTTGGAGAAGAGATGTTTTTCCAAACACGGAATCGCAATTACGACACCCCACTAGACACCAAAACGTCAGGGGCAAATACTAGTGCACTGACTGCACCTTTGACCATTTCAAAGATGCCTATAGAACCATTGCTGAAAATGGTGAAGGGACCTAATAGGCGTGTAGGAAAATACTCCAAAGCGGCCCATAATTATAGTATCATGGATGATTTAGCACAATATCCTACTGCTATGTCAGCTTTGGAAGTATTGCAGTCATGCCCAAAACAATGGAAAGCCCTTCTTTCCATGTTAGGCGCTATCGACCCTGCCGATACGTGCCTAATGACTTTTGAATTAGATGTAATATTCCCAATTTGTCCTAAGCTAATGGGAATATTCATTTTTGTTTTACTTTTCTGTTTCATGAATAAAAATGTAAAGGAGGTTCATAAAAATCCTAATAAAGAATAAATCAGAACCAAATGTGAAAAAGGCTAAATCTTCGCTGCAAAATCAAGCACCCTTAGGTGTAAAAGGGGCTGGATGTTTTGACTAAGTCAACCATGAAAAAATATACAATGTTGTCTTGGAAGAGTGTCCATCAACGAGGCACATCACAGTTTTAGATGGAGATGGCTTGTGTGAAAAAAGCTATGTAATATTCCCACTTAGCCCAAGCTAATGGGAATATTCAATTTTGTTTCATTTTTCTGTTGCATGAATAAATGTGTGAAGGAGGACAATAAAAACTCCTAGAACAACAAATAAATCAATGCCACATGTGAACAAAGATAAATCTGGGCTATTTACATAAACACCCTTATGTGTGAAAGGGAACTAAATCTTTTGACTAGGTCAACCATGACCAAATCAATAGCACTGTCTAGAAGGAGTGATCTTCATTGAGGCACAACGCAGTTTTAGTTGGATGTGGATCATGTGAAAAGAACTATTTCATTGATATGGTTTAGGGTTTTGCAAGTTCTCAATCTTATAAAAGGAAGAGAAGGAAAGCATCAGGAGGTTTTTGATGATTATCAGATTTCTGAAGATTTTTTCTGTTTAGACATTTCTTATTCTCCTTACTGTTTAGCAGAGAATAGTGCTGTTTAGCACTGGTGTTCCTGATCAGTAATCCCACCTCTTTCCTTGAGTAGCTCTTGGAGGAGTTTTTCTTTCCTTGTCCACTATCAGGCATTTGGCCAAGCTCTTCTTCCAACTACAACGCAGATCCTGTTGAGGGTTTGGTTGTCTTTGTAAGTTGCAGCAAGTGGAGGCTAGATCTACTCAGATCTAGGCAAATCTAGTGCCTCTTTTCAGCGGGAAAGGTTTTTATCCCATTGGAAAGAGAGTATTGGATGATTGGAGCTGCATTCTCAGATCATGGCTTGAGGCCAAACATGTTCTAGAGCCTACAGTGCAGTTTTCCTTCCAAGTCTGCGTTATTTGCAAGGGTACAGTTGCAGGGTGTTTTGGCACACTTTTTGGAGTATTGGTTTCCATGTGATTGGGGATCTTCCCTTCACATTTGAGATCCATTGGCTGGGATCCTCATATTGTATTGATTAGATCAGATCTGAAGTTGCATATTTTCTGAATATTTATGTATATCTGAAGAATTAGATCTCAGATCTACTCCATGTACTTCACTTTTTGCTGAAAACCCGAAGGGGCATTTGAAGAGGAGCCTATCTAGTGTACAAATCTAATATAGATCTAAATTTTTGTACACAGATCTGCTCTAGATCTAAACTGTAATCTAAAACTATTTTCAGCCAATAAAATAATGCTGTCAAGCTCATTCAGTCATAATATATGGCTGCAACACCTCATTTTTGAGGATTTCTTCATGAAAAAGGCTTCTATTTCTGTTCTACATCTTATGGGCCACAATATAAATCTAATTTTCTGATTTATATGTAAATATTGAGCCTCCATATTGGCCTCCTGCTCTTACTTAGCTGAACTGGGTTATTTCTCTGCAGTATTGTTTAATATTGCTGCTATTCCCATTTGGGGATACTACACTGGTATCAGAGCAATCATCTTGGCACAACTTGTAAGAAGCCAATATGTCTTCAGAAGAAGAAGAGCCTCTTACTGACAGAGAGAAGAGGTATCTAAAAAGAAGACAGAATCAAATTTGATTACACCAATGATGATAAAGACAAGGGTAAAGCCCCTGAATCTGGAAGTGATGCAGAAGAAAATGATTTTCCTAAGATCCTTTTGAGAGCCATGCAAGATCTTGCTAGAGAGATCAAAGAGATGAGATTGGACAGAATCAAAGAGTCTCTTAAGAGATTTCATCTTGGAGAAAGCTCTGGCATGTCTCACCACTGGAATGATCAACCAATGCGTCAGCCACAGATTTCCCAATGCTCTACCATGCCTACATTTTTGGTTGTGGGAAATGAAGGGTTTTAAGAGAAAGCATCCATTGAAGAATATTTTGAAGAGTATGAGTCTCAAAATCAGGGATTCAAATATCACTTGAGTTTTAAAGAGTTCTGTCACCTGAAGGACAAGAGAAGACCAAGGCATCAGCATAGAGATGGTGGATTCACTCAGAATCATGATTGACATCACTCTATGGGCATATTATTTTTACCCAATTTTGATGGGTCATCCAAGTGTTCTGCCAAAGCATGGGTAGAAAAACTTGACATCTAATTTTAGTTGAACAAGGTCCCAGAGATGGAAGCTATCAAGATTGCAGTGCTTCACTTTGAAGGTGAAGCACATGACTGGTGGTTCCATGGCTTTTCTACATTGGGTCATTCCAATGTGACTTCTTATTCAGAGTTCACTAGAAGGTTGGTGGAAATATTTGACAAAAGAGATCCAGAGGCACCATTCATGAGCCTTGCAAAATTAAAACAATTAGGTAATACAAAGTCTTACATTTTTGAATTTTTAAGATTATTTGTTATGGTTCCTGATTTGTCTGCAACAAGAAGGATGTACATGTTAATAGATGGTTTAAATGAGCCTCTTCATGGGTTGGTAAAGTCTACCAAGCCCACTACTCTGCATGATGCCATTGAGAGGGCTATATACCTTCAAGATGCCTTGCTAAAAGAAAAGGCAAGTTTTCAAAATAAGCGCTCTTTTCCTTCCAAGGGAAAGGAAGAGAAAGCTGCTCCCTCGAAGGAGAGCACATTCAATAAGCCTCTTGATATTGATCTCTAGAAATAATTGAGGAAGAATAAGCTTTACTTCACTTTCCAAGAGCCATGGGCACCTGGACATAGCTGTGCTTCTAGAAAAGAACATTAAATAGAGGTATTCTCGGATCTTGAAGAAGAAGAAGATGATGAACCAAGAAGAGGTCACAACGCTGACACTGAGGGAGGAGATCCAAAACCATCAGGAGATGGGAATGGAGCATTTTCTCCTATTGGAGGGAATCTTTCATATTTTAGGGGAGTACCTAAGTACTTGACCTCAAGAGTTCAAGGTTCAATATTGAATTAGAGGGTTTCTGTATTGATTGATAGTGGGGTAACTCACAATTTCATTGATGTTCATCTTGTGCAAAGGAGGGAAATACCCACTGATACTTTTGAGGGATTCTCTGTTTTGGTCCCAGGAGATAGAACAATGCAATGCATGCATTATGTCCCATCACTTTTAGTCACCATGGGTACCTACACTTTGGTTGATCACTTCTTTGTGGTTGACATACCAGACACCAATGTGATTTTGGGTGTTCAATGGTTGATTACACTGGGGAAAGTCACCACTGATTGGGAGGCTTTGCAAATGGAATGGGTGGACAAGAAGAGTGGTGAAACACAAATGATCAAAGGAATGCATACATACCCCTCCCATACTACTTCCACACATAAATCAGAGATGGATTTTCACAGTGGAAGCAAGGACTTTATAGTCCCATCTATCATGTTCATGAGATTTCTGCATGGGGCCCTCTTATCTAGTGGAAAACCACCTGGGAGGCCACCTGATTTAGTTTTTTTGGGTGATTACTCACCACATGATGCTCCAAATTCAGATCCAAAAGGGATTGGAGCACTTGAAGACAAAACTATAGCGCTGGGAGACTTGGGTAAACTTAAGAAGGAGAGAGATCTTCTTCCCTTATCATCATCACCCACTCTCATTTTTGGATCTGCACTGTGGGAGGAGAAGAATGGAAGGAATGGCCTTCCAACACACATCTTTGGCATGGGATATTTCAAGGAGGAGATCAGCAACATGTCAAAAATTTCTGTTGATACATCATCAACGCTGTCATTATTGAGCAGTTTAGATCTGTATTGGAAATCCCAACTGTTGGTGGATTATTCAAAAGATCTTCACACTTGTATGATACTTGATGACCAGCTGCATGAAGAGGGATATTTAGTCCAAGGAGGATTCATCTATCATCATGGTAGGATCTTCTTGTCTAGAGCTTCTAAGCTCAAGAAGAAGTTGCTACAAAGAGCTTACAAAGAGTCCTGTTTCAGCCATATGTATTCCATGAAGATCTACAACATCACCATGAGAAGCTTTGATTGGGAAGGCTTGAAAGAAGAACTACATCAGAATTTTCAAGAATGTATGAACTATGTGGAGTAGGGGCAGCAACATGACTCGATGAAGGGGTTATTTCAGCCATCTCTTCCTTCTTTTGAAAGAGGAGAAAGATCCATGCACAACTCCATGTGTGTAAGGAGCATTATCGGTGAAGAATCTGATCATGTAAAGCATGTTTTATTTTCTGATTGTACATATTATTTCACCATGTTTATGTAGGCCATGACTCCATGGAGGAGTAATGTATCATTTAAATCTCATGGCAAACATTGGGCCACTAAAATTTCTGAATTTGGCCACTCCCTTGATGAACAAAGGGAGATTTTCCATCATGATGGGTGCTTTCTAAAGGCACCAAACATATCTCACACCTTCAGCCATAGTGAGATAACATGGGAAGCAAGTAAGTGGTGGGAAAACCACTTACCACACCTTGATCTGATGCAGGCAGGAGATGCATTTCACTGGTACCATATGTCGCACTATGACCCACCTCCACATGCTCAAATTTCTATTTGTTTGTATGTAGTTTTGATTCCATACCTTGATGATATAGTTGTAATTTTTATGGGGATGTATGGAGGGAGGATGGCAAGCATGTATGTACCACATGGGATGGACACTCTCTATGTATCATATGCTACATGTTTCAGGGAGAGTATGTAATATCCAAAAATGGGAACAACAACAATATTAAACAATACTGCTTCAAAAATAACGCAGTTCAGCAAAGTAAGAGCAGGAGGCAAATATGGAGGCTTAAAAATAACATTTATATCAGAAAATCAGATTTAAAATGAGGCCCATACAATGTATAACAGGAAATAAAATACTGAATAGAAGAAATACCTCAAAAAAAGGTGCTGCAATCACATATAGTCACTCTAAAAGGCTTGAAAGCGTTATTTTCATTAGGCTACAACAACTGTTGATTACAACTTAGATATAGAGAAAAATAATGCATGAACAGTCAAATCTATGACAGATCCATACACTATAGAGTCTCTACTTTACATACCCCTTGGGGTTTTCAGCAATACATGAAGCACAGGGAGTAGATCTGAGATCTAAACTTGCAGATCTGTAGAAATCTTCAGAAAATATTGTTACACCATTTTTTCGTCATCTAACCTATTATCATTAGATGTACCCAAGTACACCATGTAAGACCAATTTTACCCTAAGTAAAATTGCTTTCAGTATGTGAAATAACTTAGTAAAACACCTTTATTAAGTTGTTTATGGTCTAAACAGGAAACCCCAAAAGGAAATAATAAACAAATCTATGTTGTTTTATGTTCAGGGAGAATAAGTAGTTAAGCCATCAATTTAATTATTATTCCTGGTCATATTTAATCCAAAACAAGGAAATCAATTAAATAAATCCTTATTTATTTGATTATTTCAAGGAATAAGTTATTTAATCCTTATTTAAATAATATTCCTAGTTAAATTGGACTAAATCATTTATAAATAATTAAATAAATAATTATTTATTTAATTATATTTGCACCATTTCCTTAAAATAATAAATAAATCATTTTATTTAATTTATTTTATTAAATAAAGACTGACCCAAGTCAAAAATCCTTTCCCCTCCAACAAATATAATAAAATATTCCTAAAAGGTGGTTCTAGAATTTGATTAATAATATTTTATTCATGCACCAAGTTCTAGACCACCCTAATATTTTGCTATAAATAGAAGAGTTTTCCCATTCATTGGTCACCTTTCATTTGCATTAGATCACTCTAGATCTATACTCCTGGTCTGACTTTGAACCATTATCATTGTCACATTCTCCATTATTTGTTTTGTGAGCCCCCTTTGAGTTCTATGTTTGTCTAGGTTTTCTACATCAACAAGAGAGAGAAATATTAGATCTGAAATGCTGAGGACTTTCAAGAACCCATCCCATTGAGGAGAATTGGAAACACCTCTCTTGTTTTCCTCTCAGGTGACCTTTTAATATAAAAATTCTTTCAAGCATATTGTTCTTGTTTTATCTATTGGATGCATGGAGAAACATTTCATTTTTACTGCTTAATGTCTTTTTATGCATAGATATGGATTTGTGCAGCTTTATTTGGATCAAATAACTGCATATTTGAAGATATTGGCAACCATAATTGATGTTAGGGCTATTTGTTATGCGTAGCTAAAGTGGTCTTTTTTCTGACAAAAGATTCATACTAACAAATATGTAGTAAATACAGGAGAATCCATATCAGATCTGAATATAACATGGATTAGATCTGAAATCCATGGATCACCACAGTGAAGGGAAAATTCCCAACACTAGATATCACTCCTCCAAAGTTATGCCAAAAGCCCTCTCAACAGCACCTACAGAAAAACACAGATATGGAAGATGGACTGCGCTGTAGGGTTTAAGATCAGTTTGGCCCGATGCCAAGATGTGGATCTGAAGCTCCAATGATCCAATACACTCTTGCCAATGGGATAGAAGACTTTCCCACTGAAAAGAGGCACTAGAATGACCTAGATCTGAGTAGATCTAGCCTCCACTTACTGTAGCTTACAAGGATAACCAAACCCTCAACAGGATCTGCGTTGTAGTTGGAAGATGAAGCTTGGCCAAATGTCTGATAGTGGACAAGATCAACAAGAATCTTCCAAGAGGCCTCTCAAGGAAAGAGGTGGGATTCCCGATCAGGAACACCCAGTGCTAAACAACACTATTCTCAGCTAAACAGAAAGAGAATGATATATGTCTAAACAGGAAATATATTCAGAAATATAACATATTCAACAACCTTCTCCTACTGTCCTCCTTTTCCTTTTATAAGATAGAAATATTGCAAAACACAAACCATCTCAAAGATTTAGCTTCTTTCACATGTGCCACCTCCGACTAAGACTGCACTGTGCATCAATGAGGTTCATCCCCTCTAGACAATGCTGTTGATCTACTCATGGTTGACCCAGTCAAATGTCTCAATCCATTTCACACATAAGGGTGTTTTATTAAGATGGCCCAGATTTATCTTTGTTCACATGGGGCATTGATTTATTTAAGATTTTTTATTGTCCTCCTTTACACATTTATTCATGCAACAGGAAGATGAAACAAAATTGTATATTCCTTAGCTTGGGCTAATTGGGAATATTACAGTCCTCCCCTCCAAAATGTTGCTTGTCTTCAAGCAACTGATAAGGTGAGTGCTGCAACACTTCTCCTTCTCCATTGGTGGCACCATCATGAGTTAAGCTTTCTGCATAAGCCAAGTGTTCACCAATCCAACCCTCCATGAATTGTTCCTCCAAAGTCATTATGAGATGTACATAGTCCATCCCACAAGGAGTCAAGAATTCAAATGAAACAAACATGGATGAACCAATACTCTCCCTGAAACATGTAGCATAATGCACATAGAGAGTCTCCATCCCATGTGGTACATACAAGCTTCCCATCCTCCCTCTTTACAATCCCATAAAAAGTACAACTATATCATCAAGGTATGGAAGAAAAACTACATATAAACAAATAGAAATTTGAGCATGAGGAGGTGGGTCATAGTCCCACATATGGTACCAGCGCAGTGCATCTCCTGCTTGCATCAGATCAAGGTGTGGTAAGTGGTTTCCCCACCACTTACTTGTTGCACATGTCATCTCATTATGGCTGAAAGTGTGAGATATGTTTGGTGCCTTTGGGAGGCACCCATCATGAAATAAAATCTCCCTTTGCACAACAAGGGAGTGGCCAAATTTAGAAATTTTAGTGGCCCAATGTTTGCCATGAGATTTACGTGATACATCACTCCTTCTTGGAGTCATGGCCTGCATAAACAAGGTGAAAGAATATGAAAAATCAGAAAATGAAACTTGCTTTACATGATCAGATTCTTCACCAACAATGCCTCTCCTACACATGGAGTTGTGCATGGATCTTTCTCCTCTTTTCAAAGAAGGAAGAGATGGCTAAAATAACTCTTGCATAGAGTCACATGGCTGCCCCAACTCCACATAGTTCATGCATTCTTGAAAATGCTGATGTAGTTCTTCTTTCAAGCCTTCCCAATCAAATCTCCTCATGATGATCTTGTAGATCCTCATGGAATATATATGGTTGAAACAAAACTCTTTGTATGCTTCTTGTAGTAACTTCTGCTTGAGCTTAGAAGCTCTAGACAAGAAGATTCTACCATGATGATATATGACCCCTCTTTGGACTAAGTAGCCCTCTTCATTCAGTTGGTCATAAAGTATCATACAAGTGTGAAGATCTTTGGAATAATCCACCAACGGCTAGGATTTCCAATATAGATCTACACTACTCAACAATGACAGCGCTGATGATGTATCAATAGGAATGTCTGTCATGTTGCTGCTCTCCTCCTTGACATCTCCTATGTCAAAAGTCTATGTTAGAAGGCTATTCCTTCCATTCTTCTCCTCCCACAACGCAGATCCAGAAATGAGAGTGGGTGATGATGATAAGGGAGGAAGATTTCCCTCCTTCTTGAGCTTACCCAAGTCTCCCAGCCCTGTAGCTTTATCTTCAAGTGCTGCAATCCCTCCTGGATCTAAGTTTGGAGTATCAAGTTGTGAGGTCTTCCCCAAAAAATCCGAATCAGGTGGCCTCCTAGGTGGTTTGCCACAAGATAGTGAGGTCTCAGGGACCATCCTCATATGCATAATAGATGGGATCCTCATGTACCTACTTCCATTGTGCAAATTTAGCTCTATCTCATGTGTGGAAATATCATGAAATTTGGGGACCACTTTTAGTGATGCAAGAGTGCTTCTGATTGGAGCATTTGATTCATTTTCTCCTCCTAGCAATAGTGGATCATCTTCGGATATGTCAGCACTGTGATCCCTCCTTTGTTTTGTCTCATTGTTATCATCATAGACACATGCTGCTCATGTTCTCCATATGTAAGATTCCTTGGAAATTTTTGCAAAGATGCAAGAGCCCCTCTAGTGGAAGCAATTGCTTCATCTCCATCTTCCAATAAAAATAGATATCCTCCTACTGTCACAGCGCTGGAGGATCTTCTCTGCTCTCTCTCTCATTTCTCCTCATCAATGAAGAATGCCTCAACATTAAGAGACCATTTTACTTGATCTCTTTCTGAAGAAGGAACCCTCATGTCTTCCCCTTGAGAAGAGAGTTCTTACTGAAGTGGGGTTTTTTCCTTTGGCAAATCATGCAACAGATCTTCAACCCCTTCAACAATGTTTAGAAATGGAGTTGGCTTTATGGATTCTTCCAACTCATGCAAAGATTCATATTTCTTGTACTTGATTTTCTCTCTCAAAGAAGTTTGAGAATGTCTCAAATCAAATCTTTTCATTAACATCCTAGTGAACTTTGCATAAGAAGATATATTTACATTTTTCAAGGAAGAAGACTCAAATAGCCACCAGGCATAAGCCTTACCTTGAAGATGTAGCGTTGCTACCCTCATGGCTTCTTCTTATGACACTTGATGCAACTAGAAATATGTGTCAAGCTTCCTTACCCAAGACTTGGCTGAGTTCTCAGGTGATCCATCAAAAGTAGGTAGAGAGAATCTACCCAAAGTGTGTTGCAGGCACCCTCTTCTTCTACTGTAGCTGCTGGATCTTCTTTCTTCTTTAAGTTGATAGAACTCTGGAAAAATGAGATGCTCCTTGAATCTCTCTGATTGAGACTCATATTCTTGGAGATAATCACCAAGAGCTTCCTCCTTTGGCGTTCCTTCTTTCCCTTCTTCCTTTTTCAAGAAAGTGCGCATGCTCCAACGTTGTAGATCAAGTTGTGTGGTTGAATGCTCACACACATAGTAAGAACTACTGGGGCTTCCTTGATGTAAAAATATCCTTGAAGGATCTGCATGTCTTTCCCTCCTCATTCCATGAATTTCTCCTTCTAGCTCATAAATAGCTTGAGAAAGAGTTTTAGAGAACTCTTCTCCTTTCAATATTCCAGATAAAGGGGTTTCACCCTTGTTTTCTTTATCTTCTGTGTAATCAATTTTCTTCTATCTTCTTTTTAGATACCTCCTCTCTTTGTTAGTAAAAGCCTCTTCTTCTATGGAAGGCATATTGTCTCTTAATAAAGCATAGGATGAGCCAAATTTCTTGCTCTGATACCACTGTAATATTCCAAAATGGGAACAACAACAATATTAAACAATACTACTTAAAAAATAACGTAGTTCAGCAAAGTAAGAGTAGGAGGTCAATATGGAGGCTCAAAAATAACATTTATATTAGAAAATCAGATTTAAAATGAGGCCCATACAATGTATAATAGGAAATAGAAGACTGAATAGAATAAATCCCTCAAAAAGAGGTGCTGCAATCACATATATTCACTGCAAAAGGCTTGACAACATTATTTTCATTAGGCTGCAACAGCTGTTGTTTAAAACTTAGATCTAGAGCAAAATAATGCATGAACAGTTAGATCTATGACAGATCCATACACTATAGAGTCTCTAATTTACATACCCCTTCGGGTTTTTAGCAATACATGAAGCACAGGTAGTAGATATGAGATCTAAACCTGCAGATTTGCAGAAATATTCAGAAAATATGCAGTAAATACAGGAGAATCCAGATCAGATCTGAATATAACATGGATTAGATCTGAAATCCATGGATAACCACAGTTAAGGGAAAATTCCCAACACTATAGATCACTCCTCCAAAGTTATGCCAAAATCCCTCTCAACAACACCTACAGAAAAATGCAGATCTGGAAGATGGACTGCGCTGTAGGGTTTAAGATCAGTTTGTCCTGATGCCAAGATGTGGATATGAAGCTCCAATGATCCAAGACACTCTTTAAAATGGGATAGAAGACTTTCCCACCGAAAAGAGGCACTATAATGGCCTAGATCTGAGTAGATCTAGCCTCCACTTGCTGCAGCTTACAAGGTTAACCAAACCCTCAACATGATCTGCATTGTAGTTGGAAGATGAAGCTTGGACAAATGCCTGACAGTGGACAAGATCAGCAAGAATCTTCCAAGAGGCCTCTCAAGGAAAGAGGTGGCATTCCCGATCAGGAACACCCAGTGCTAAACAACACTATTCTCAGCTAAACAACAAGAGAATGATATATGTCTAAATAGACAATATATTCAAAAATATAACATATTCAACAACCTTCTCCTGCTATCCTCCTCTTCCTTTTATAAGATATAAATCTTACAAAACCCTAAACCATCTCAATGATTTAGCTTCTTCACATGTGCCACCTCCAACTAAGACTGCGCTGTGCATCAATGAGGTTCATCCCCTCTAGACAACGCTGTTGATCTAATCATGGTTGACCCAGTCAAATGTATCAATCCCTTTCATGCATAAGGGTGTTTTATTAAGATGGCCCAGATTTATATTTGTTCACATGGGGAATTGATTTATTCACTGTTTTAGGAGTTTTTATTATCCTCCTTTACACATTTATTCATGCAACAGGAAAATGAAACAAAATTGTATATTCCCATTAGCTTGGGCTAATTGGGAATATTACAGAGTATTGGTTTAGCCATGTTTGTTTCATTTGAGTTATTGAATCCTTGTGGGATGGACTATGTACATCTCATAATGACTTTGGAGGAACCATTCATGGAGGGATGGACTGGTGAACACTTAGCTTATGGAAGAAGCTTAGCACATGATGATGGTGTCACCAATGGAGGAGGAGAAGTGTTGCAGCACTCACCTTATTAGTTTCTTGAGGACAAGCAATATTTTGCAGGGGAGGACTGTAATATTCCCACTTAGCCCAATCTAATGGGAATATTCAATTTTGTTTCATTTTTCTATTGCATGAATAAATGTGTGAAGGAGGACAATAAAAAATCCTAGAACAACAAATAAATCAATGCCACATGTGAACAAAGATAAATCTGGGCTATTTACATAAACACCCTTATGTGTTAAAGGGGACTGAATCTTTTGAATAGGTCAACCATGACCAAATCAACAGCACTGTCTATAAGGAGTGATCTTCATTGAGGCACAACACAATTTTATTTTAGTTGGAGGTGGCTCATGCGAAAAGAGCTATTTCATTGAGATGGTTTAGGGTTTTGCAATCTCTCAATATTATAAAAGGAAGAGGAGGACAACATGAGAAGGTTGTTGATGATTATTAGATTTATGAATATTTTGTCTGTTTAGACATTTCCTATTCTCCTTTCTGTTTAGCAGAGAATAGTGCTGTTTAGCACTAGGTGTTCCTGATTGGGAATCCCACCTCTTTCCTTGAGTAGATATTGGAGGAGTTTTTCATTTCTTGTCCACTATCAGGCATTTGGACAAGATATTATTCCAACTAAAATGCAGATCCTGATGAGGGTTTGGTTGTCTTTGTAAGTTGCAGCAAGTGGAGGTTAGATCTACTCAGATCTAGGAAAATCTAGTGCCTCTTTTCAGTGGGAAAGGTTTCTATCCCATTGGCAACAGAGTATTGGATGATTGGAGCCGCATTCTCAGATCATGGCTTGAGGCCAAACATTTTCTAGAGCCTACAACACAGTTTTCCTTCCAGGACTGCGTTATTTGCAAGGGTACAGTTGCAGGGTGTTTTGGCACACTTTTTGGAATATTGGTTTTCATGTGATTGGGGATCTGCCCTTCACATTTGAGATCCATTAGCTGGGATCCTCATATTGTATTGATTATATTAGATCCGAAGCTACATATTTTCTGAATATTTGTGCAGATCTGAAGCATTAGATCTCAGATCTACTCCATGTACTTCACTTTTTGCTGAAAACCCCAAGGGGCATTTGAATAGGAGCCAATATAGTGTAAAAATATGATATAGATCTAAATTTTTGTACACAGATCTGCTATAGATGTGAAGTGTAATCTATATATGTTTTCAGCCAATAAAATAATGCTTTCAAGCTCATTTAGTCATAATATATGGTTGCAGCACCTCATTATTGAGGATTTCTTCATGAAAAAGGCTTCTATTTATGTTCTACATCTTATGGGCCACAATATAAATCTGATTTGCTGATGTATATGTAACTATTGAGCCTCCATATTGGCATCCTGCTCTTACTTAGCTGAATTGCGGTATTTCTCTGAAGTATTGTTTAATATTGCTGCCTATTCCCATTTGGGGATACTACAAGCTATTTCATTGAAGGTGGTTTAGGGTTTAAAAGATCTTAATCTATATAAGGAAGGGGATGGAAGCATGAAAAGGTTGTTGAATGATATTATATTTCTGAAGTATTGTTTTTTTAGACATACAAGCTTTCTTTGGCTGTTTAGCCTAGATTGCAAATGTTGTTTAGCATTGGGTGTTCCTGATCGGGAATCCCACCTCTTTCCATTGAGTAGCTCTTGGGAGAGTTTGTATTGCATAGTCCAATATCTGACTTGAGGTGAAGCTTATTCTTACAACTACAACGCAAATCCTGTTGAGGGTTTGGTTGTCTTTGAAAGCTGCAGCAAGTGGAGGCTAGATCTACTCAAATCTAGACCATTTCAGTACTCATTTTCAGCGGAGAAGTCTTCTATTCCATTGGCAAGAGAGTATTGAACATCTTGAGCACCATTTTCAGATCTTGGCATGTGGCCAAACATATCTTAAACCCTACAACCCAGTGTTTCTTCCAACACCTCCTTTTGAGGATTTTCTTCTATAGGAGACTTCTATTTTCTGTTGTACATCTTATGGGCCTCATTGTACACCTGATTTTCTGTTGTAAAGGTCAAAGAAAGGTCTTTATATTGGCCTCCTATTCTTGTCTTACATGATCTACGTTATTTTCCTGCATAACTTTTACATATTTCTGCTATTCCCATTTTGGGGCATTACAGTGGTATTAGAGCATCATCTTGGCACAACCTGTGCTTTCTAAGAAGCCAATATGTCTTTTCAAGAAAAGAAAAGACAGAAGAAGAAGATTGATTACACTAAAGACAAATAAGACAAGGGTAAAACCGCTTTCTCTGGAAGAATGAAAGGGAAAGAGTTCTCAAAAAATTTGTTTCAAACTATGCATAAGCTCAAAAGTGAAATCAGGGGAATGAGGAGGGAAAGACATGCAGCTCCCTCAAGAATATCTTCACATGAAGAAAGCCCCAGTTCTTCATATTATGTGTGTGAGCATTCAGCCACACAATCAGATCTACAACACTATAGCATGCCTACATTCACGGAAAGAGAAGAAGAAGAAGGGGAAACACCAAAGGAGGAGACCCTTGGTGACTATCTCCAAGAATATGAATCTCAGTCTAGAATATTCAGGGAGCATCTAAGCTTCCAAGAGTTTTGTCAACTTAGAGAAGAGAGAATATCCAACAAATACAATAGAAGAAGAGGGTGCATGCAGCACACATTGGGTAGGTTCTTTCTGCCTACTTTTGATGCATCACCTTAGAGCTCAGCCAAGTCTTGGGTAAGGAAGCTAGTTACATATTTCCAGCTGCATCAAGTTTAAGAAGAAGAAGCAATAAGAGTAGCAATGCTGCATCTTCAAGGTAAGGCTTATGCCTGGTGGTTATTTGAATCTTCTTAATTGAAAAATGCAAATATCTCTACTTATGCAAAGTTCACTAGGAGGTTAGTGACAAGATTTGACTTTAAGCAATCTGAAACTTCCTTGGGTAAGCAAACCAAGCCCAAGAGTTCAGAACCTTTGCATGAGTTGGAAGGATCCATGAAGCCAACTCCATTTCAGAACATTGTTGAGGGGGTTAAAGATCTGCTACATTATTTTCCAAGGGAAAAGGCCCCACTTCAGCAAGAGCTTTCTTCTCAAGAAAAAGACATGAGGATTCCTTTTCCAAGAGGAGATCAAGAAAAATGATCTCATAATGATGAGGCATTCTCCATTGATGAAGATAATAAAGAGGAAGAGCTGGAAAGATCCTCCAGTGCTGTGACAGGAGGAGGAGATCTACCTCTATTTGGAGATGGAGGTGAATCAATTGCTTCCACTAAAAGGGCTCTTGTATCTTTGCCAGAAGCTCCAAAGGATCAACATCTAAGGGATGTTACACATGAAGAGAATGAGAAGCATGTGTCTATGATGATAGGCAATGAGACGAAACAATGGAGGAAGTGTGTTCCAACATTGCATATAGTTTTTGGAACACACACTATGATGGATCATTCCCTTGTGATCAAGACTCTTGACACCAATGAGATGTTGGGTGTAAATGGGTTCATTACATCTGAAGAAAGTGTTAGCCACCCATAAATTGTGATATACCAAATGGTGGCTAAGTTTGTTTACAAGCCTTCAAGAGATTTATTTCCCCTGAAAATCCATCATCTTTGAAGTCTTGTGATGATTCTTGACCCTTTGGATTAATCTCCACTACTATTTCTATAAGGGCATGCCCAAAACCCTGCCAGATCTATCAAAGAAACTATTTTCCAAAGGCCTCTGAAGCTACCCATTTTGAATCATCCCCCCTCATTTTCATAAAGCCTCCTTTTCCTCTTTAAGACCCCCATTTACCCCTTGAAAAACCTTCAAAATCCTTTTGAACCTCTAAAAATCCCTTTTTACAAGTTTAAACAACCTCTTCTCCTTTACTGAAAGCCAAGAAAATCGCTAAAAACCCCCCATTTTTTTGCTTAAAACCCACTTCTTAATATACACAGGCCTAGCCCCTTTCGACCAACCCCCTTGACCACTTCCCCACGTGACCCGTACCCAAAACCGAGCGCTTATCGCAATCGGAGGTTTTGGGTGAGCGCATTTCTGTGTTGACTTAAAAATCACCGATGCGATTGGGTTTTGGTCTATAGACTTCTGCCGCGATCCGAACCGTCAATCGCTTGAGATCCGATGGCCCGACGCTAATCGCAATGCGCCTGTTGCCCCTATCCATCCATTCCTCCGATTTAATCCCCATCGTCGATCTTGCTCCTGATCGGACGGTTGGCGCTCAATCGCTCCAATCGCAATTGCAAATTCCAAATGAAGCCATCCTCCATCTCCCATGATTGCGATTTTCTGATTCCATCATGTTCATCCGTTTGGTCCGAGATCAACGATCCAGATCTCATCACTCTTCCACCATAATTCTCCCATCGGGTTACCCTATTAACCCCGTCGTACAATCACCACCGTTGATTGCCTCCTGCGATCCAATGGCTCACGTTTAATCGCCCTCTGCCATGACCGGGTCACACCACCTAAGGTCCATTGCATTTTTCCGTGCTAATTCATGTCTAAACCTCGGTTTCATGGTGTTGCACCATGTAACCCTTCTCCGTCATGCACGTTTCCTCTGCAATCGCTCTGCCACCTCCACCAAAACCTTTCCGAAGCATTTTTAAGCCCCGCGCAGGATTTCATAACAGGTTTCTCGTATTTTGTAGGTTTAGCAGGTTTAGAAGCATTTTGTTTTTATCAAAGATCAGGGTGATTGACCCCGACGTGAATCCTCCAGCGCCCTTTTGTAACCCGTGTATTCACACAAACAGGTCTATAGATGTCCAAAGTGTATCAGAAAAGGGCTAAAAGACTTAAAAGCCTAAACGTTGAAGATGAAGAGGCTTAATCCACAGTCAGCATGGTTGAATACAAATCATTGGTCGTGGCAGTGCACAAGATATGTCAGCAGGAGAGTCCTTTACTGAAGGAAGGAACGAGATCACTACTGCCCATTCTCTATTCTGCATCGAGCCCCAGCATAGTTATTGTTTTGGAAGAAATTCCTGAAGATCTGACGTTGCATTGATTGCACAGTATAGAAAAATCAGCATCAGTACATAAACATTTCAAGCAATCAGCAAAAAGAAGCATGAACAAAGCTAATACAGGATTAAGTACAAAGGAGACAGAATAGTTATTTCACTAGGGAAGTTACTACAGATTGTCAGAGGAAGTTATTTGAAAGTATGGGAGTCCTCATAGCCCATCCTTCACTTAATTCACATCAAGAAGATAATAATACCTCTCCAGATGTTTTCCTTCTCAAGAACACCCTGCGGGTGATTGCTGTCATGTCAAAATAGCCTCAAACGAGCTATAGAGTTATTGATCCTGTCAAGAATTAAATGAAATGTTTAAGACACAGCATGAAGTTTTCAAAACACCTTCTCCGATCTCTGATTTTCATTAAAAATATCCACACCTACTTTCCTCGTTTTCCCTATAAAGACCATTCGAAGTCTCATTGTAAAAGGTTGGCATTTTGTGATTTCTAAAGTAATACATATTGCTGCTTTGAAGAAGCTTTGGTGTTTTGAAAGAGTGTGAAGATCTGTGTTTTCTGTTGATGAAGGAGGCAGTACCATCAGATCCCTGAGCCTGGTTTTGGTGAAGTACTTCTTATAGTCAATGTTATTTCCTGCGTTTCCACTTTGTTCCATCATGCTTTGCCTACAGTAGGATAAAAATTTTAGGCAGAGAAATGTATCTTAGAAGCACCTCTGACCTATTTATCCTTCACTATTTATATGTTTTCTGCTACTGAATGTGACAGGGTAGTCTAATAGCTCTCTTTATATTCAGTTTGTTTTACTTCAGAAACGGTTAATTCGGTTGTGTTAAAGACTGTTTAGGCGTTCCCTCTTTCTTTACCACTAAATATTGTATTTGGAGTCTACCTTTGATTATTAATGCTTGTAGTTTGACAGAGGAACTTGTTACAATCATACCCTCTGTTCATTTTTGTAATTGTTGTGTCAAAGGTCCCTATAATTGCAGTCCTGGATGTCTAAGGCATTCCCTCTTCTTTGAATGCAATTGTATGTTATTGTTGGTTAAACTCTCAAAGGTGAACTTGTTGGAGGAAATAGGGCGTTCCCCGAATCCTATAACTCATTTTGAGGGTTTAGGCTGCATTTCTCTTTTCTTTGAGTGTTATATTGATTAAGTCCAAAGCAGTGAGCTTACTGGAGGAAATAGGGCGTTCCCCGAATCCTTTAAGCCATCGTGAAAGGATTTGGTTTGTTGTTCACTCTTAGTCCTTAATGTCCATGTCATTTCACCTATATTATTCAACAGATCCTTGACTAAGTTAGATTTTCCCTTTGGTTTCCCTTCCTTCTCAGTCAGAACTATCTGGACTTCACATGACTCCATTGCCCAATGGCTTGTAGATTCCCATGCTTTATCTAATACCACATGAAACATATTTGTCCAACCAAACAACAAAAAACAACCTTGAACCTCATAACTAGCCTAAAATCAATTTTTGAGCCTTTCAAGACACATCTTTATAAACATATTGAGAGATCCCTCTCTGAGACTAGGAGGGCTAGATCTTAGAGCTCTTAAGTTTGGTTTGTATGTTGCCTTGTCTTTTGGTAAGCCAATCTATCAAAACACAGGACCCCAACATAATGGCGATCACGGTGGGACCTATTGAGTATATGATAGTCTAGCAAACTCTTTTAGACTCAGTAAGTCCTTAAATAACCACATAAACTCAGAAAAACCCAAAAAAAATTCAGATTGGCTTCATAATAAACATGGTGGTGGAACCATAATACACTTTACCTTCAGAAAAACTAAAGATTTTCCGCCTAGCGACTCCACAGTTCCTAAAAGACCAAAAGACTCCACTGGGAGACTAGTCTCATCACCACACCATCCATACTTAAGGAAACTCTAAGGATTAGGTTTCTTTGTTTAAAGATAGTTTGCCTCTTAAAGATTGTCATATCCGGCTAGCTTTCCCCTTTATTGGATCTGAGACTTAACATACTGGATTCGAGAAAAATCCATACCAGAGCCTATCCCGATCCAAATCCTCCCGAAATAATTGACAATCCAGAGAGCATTCTTCGGAAGTCCCTCGCGTCTAAGGATCCAACTATTGTCAGACGCATTTATAGAACTAACTCAGCGCCTGAAAACCTTGCAGCCCTATCAGATACTCAAGCTGATTCAGTCTTACCCGGTAATTTACCTAGGACTAAGTCATTCAGTGGTACAGAGCAGATAGAATTTGAGCCTCCAAGCTCACCACCACATAGTGCTCAACATATTAGTGACAGAGAAACTCCTCCATCGACACCTCCTAATATTCACTTCATTCATAACTTGGGCCTCACTCACCCAAAATCTGCTCAACGGCTTGTTACTAGACCAAGCAGTTCTGTCATCCATATACCTGTTGCTCAAGCTAATCCTTTACCTCCACAAAACAATGCCATGGCAGCCTGGTATGCCCCACTAGTGATACCACAACCTTTGGTTCCCTTACCAAATGACTATCAATCTAAGATTCCCCATTTCACTGGAAAGGGATCTACCATAGCTCAACAACATGTAGATGAAATGGGAGCTGCATTTGATTACATGGAAATAGATGATGAGACCATTAAAATTAGAATCTTCACTCAAAGTTTAGGAGGAGAAGTAAAGAAGTGGTTTAAAGGCTTAACTCCTAATAGCATCCATGATCTTCCCTCATTACATCAAGCATTGGTTAACAAGTGGGATGTCAAAAGCAACCCTCTCCAAATACTAGCAGAGTATCAGAGCCTTAAAATAAATCAGGGAGAGAGCGTCCTTGCTTACTCCACCAGGTTTAACAGCATCTACGATGCCCTCCCACCCCACATGAAACCTCCCCAAGGCATGGTATTAGTGAAGGGAGCGGTGAGTGTGGAGGCAAACTTAATTGAAAAAAGAGCTAGGCTGAGATCGGAAAAGAGGGTGACTTATAATGATGACACTACACCCTCCACATCTAGCTCAAAAATAGAAAAGATGTTGGAAGAGATGATGAAAAGGATGAGCATACTTGAGAGAACACAGCCAAGAACACAACCAAGAGACAATCAGAGCAACTCCCAAAACAGAAACATAAATCAAAATTTTAGGAGAGAAAACAATCCAGGTGGGCGAAGAGATAACGACCAACAAATCAGAGCTCCTTTCCAAAAAAACTAAGTAGATCAAGAGGAAGAGGAGATTGAAAATTTGGGAGAAAACCATATGAACCTGATCAGATCAGACATTGGGGATGATGTTTTCCTCACCGAAGAAGAACAAGGTTTCTTCTCTTCAGAACCAGAAGAAGATATACATGAGGAGTCTGATGATTATAGATTGGGGTTTGAAAACACAGTCATGGAAATACACAAACACTATGATCTAAGAAGAAAAGGGAATATAGATAATCCAAATGACAAGAACACTAGCTCAGCTGTTAGGAAAAACACAGAAAATCAGCCTAAGAAAATAGCAGAAAAACCCGCGTTTTTACTAAGAAGACAGATTTAAACAAAGAGAAAAACGGCCAGCCAAATGCTGAAGAAAGTTGCCCTAGCACCTATGCTAGTGGCCCTGTTAAAATAGCCCAGGTAGACAGTCCTAATAAAACTCAGCAAGTCAAGATTGCTGAAAAGAAGGTAACTGAGAAAATAGATGTAAATGTAACAAAGGCGATAGTCCCTTTCAGCCTAGAGGGAGAAATCGCAAAGATCAAAATCAACATACCTTTGGCTGAATTAGTGACCCAGGAAGTGTACATAAACCAGGTCCTAAAAGCTCTGAATATACATGTTGATACTGCTACTCTGAACTTGATAGACGATAAACCAGAGTTATTGTTTGGTCCTAAAATTGAGGGAAAATATCAGGAAGGAGATGTGCCTCCCTTCTATGTCAGTCTAAACATACATGAATTTTTTTTACATAATGCCATGTTGGATTCAGGAGCATCACACAAACTTATGCCTAAATCAGTAATGGAAAGCCTAAGCTTAGAGATCACTAGACCCTATAAAGACCTGTACTCTTTTGATTCCAGAAAGGTCAAATGCTTGGGGTTAATTAAAGATCTGTGTGTTAAATTATCCCAAATTCTTGCTAAGAATCTTGTAATGGACGTAGTAGTAGCTGACATTCCCCCAAAATATGGAATGCTTCTATCTAGATCATGGGTAGCTAAGATTCAGGGTAGCCTACAATTGGATATGTCTTATGCCACCATACCAGTATTTGGACAAACCAAAAGATTATATAGGGAAACCCTCATGAAATACATGGTGAGCAGCAAGGACAAACCTCACAACACCCCTATTTACTCCACCCATTCAGATTTAGATTCCTTCATTTTATACAACGAAGATGAGGTCACCCAAATAGAGAAAGGAATCGAGCAAAACATTAGTTCACCAGAACATTCAGTTTTGTCCTCCTCTCAACCTCTAGATACCTCAACCCCTAGCAGTCCTGAGCAACACAAAACAAATGAAAATGAAAAATAAATACTTTGGAAAATGAGTTTTGATGGCTCTTGCAGCAGAAATAGTGCAGGGATTGGTGTATGGATACACAACTAAAACAGAGGACATGCCTGCAAATTAGAATTTTTGTGCACCAACAACATCACAGAGTATGAAGCCCTTCTCCTTGGCCTGCATATACTCAAATATTTAAAGGCCAAAAAGATATTAGTACAAGGAGATTCTGAGTTGATCATCAGACAAATCAAAGGGGAATACACAACCAAAAACCCCAGGCTCAGAGAATATAGGAACACTGTTTTAGACCTCCTGAAAACTTTCGAAAAATATGCACTGGTGTTCATAACAAGAGCCCAAAACCACCTCGCAAACGGACTTCCTTTTGCTGCTAGTAACCGCCAGATACCACAAATTGAGGAACAACTCATTATAAAGTTAAAGAACATACCAGCAGTGCCGGATAATGAAGATCATTGGCAGGTTTTTATCAATGACAAACATATAGAGGATTTCCTGCAATCAAAGAATGAGTTCGCCACAACATCACCAAGTTGCAACAACGAAAAAGAATGTCCAGATGGGGAAAGATTTCCTGAAATAGAGCCCCCCTCCCCTACTAATATAAATCAGTTTGGTCGTCTTCTCAAAGAAAATTTATCTGATGATCCAGACCAAAAGGACCTTGAAATTCTAGAGTGCAAAGGCGATACCATACCCAAAGGCCTTGCGCCGCTAGAATAGCTCTTTGATTTCAACGATGTGGCCAAAGAACCTGTTAGACTCCTATACCAATAGGTGTCATATATCATGATTGACTTGATGGGATATGTAATATGTTCATACCTTTTCTTGTTGCAAAGGTTTTCCATATTGTCAAAAAAAAATAAAAAAAAATCAAATTTAAAAAAAAAAAAAATGTAAAGAGGGTATACCCTAAAAGAAAAATCAAAGGGTGAAAAGAATAAAAATGGCCAAAAAAGTAAAAGAAAATGAACCCCACCAAAAGAAAGGCCAAGGAAAGTGTGCAAGTCTAAATGCCACTACTTTTTTCTCTTATGTAATAAACAAATTGTGTGCAACTTGTATCTTATGCCACATTTGATGAATAGTCAAACAGTTAAAGCTTGGCTAGTTCATCTTTCAATTTTATGTTTTAGAGATAGAGAATAAAATCTAACCAAACTGTTTAATCTTGGCAGATAAGTAGATAGGTAGAGTAAATAAAAGGAGCTCAACAGTTTAATCTGAGCCCTTGGATGTAATAAGGTTATACTTAGATAAATTTCTACATGTAAAAGAAAAAAAAGTGTGATAAGGGTTTTCCAGTCTAAGTGCACCCTAATAAAGAAGAAAAATGGTAGGGTAAAGTAGGTAGGGTAGGTAGATGATGTTGCAGAATTACATGTGATGGATAATGACTCTAGATGTGTTAAATCTTTACTTTCATCACAAGTGCAAAGGCAAACACTACACTGGAAGAATTTCAAGTAAAGCAAAGTCAAAATTGTTAACTTCCCTTCTCATATTTCCCTAAAAATTTCACTAATTTCCCCTAAGTACTAAAGCATTTGAAAATTAGAGGGGCTCAAGGCATTTCCTTGACTTTTGGAGGGACCGGACCCTCGGCCCAATAATTGGAAAAGCCTAAGTACTTAAAACCATTCATCATGACATTCATTCACTTCTAAAAAATCTTTTCCTAATTAAAATCTCATTTTACTTAGGAAAACTATGCAATATTTCATAAAAAACCGTATTCATAAAAGCATAAGTTAAAGACATTAACCTAATGTTTACACTTAGCACTTCATTCATTTCCATATTAATTTTTAACTTATTATTTAAATCCCTATGAAAATCTCTCCTTTTCCCGTATTATTTTAATAAAATTTCTAAATTAATATAATATCCCACCCCGTTGGTTGAAAAATAACCATATAAATTTAATTAATTGGGTGAATTTCCAATTAATAAATAAAACCGACACTCCGCTGTATAAAGGGGTTAATTAACCCTCATGGTTAATTAATAACCTAATCTACCAATCAAATCGCCCCCGATGTGATTATTTTATAATAAATTACATTGGGCCCACCATATTAATTCCTCGTCATCTTCCTTTCCCGACGACCGTTTGATCAATCAATCTGAGATCTACGGCTGTCATTCATATCGCTGCCCATCCATGTCCGAACGATAACGCGCGATGGCCAAGTAGTTTTCAGAATAGTGACGCTCCACGTGTCGTGCATTGTATGGAATCGCTCGCCCTCCGCTGAAAACCGCCCGTCCCCAAAAGCTGTGCGATGGAAACCGCTTACCGCTTGCCTCCCATGACGAAACCACTGTAATTGCGGACGTCATCCATTAAAAAATAAAAAAAACCCCGCCAACCTTTGACTTTGCAAATAAAACAAATGAACCCGTGTCATTTTCACTATCTCATACAGTGACCAGTGTCCCATGCAACGAATTCCAAAATCAACTATCGCAGGTTGTCAACCGCCACCTTGCTGAAGGAAATTGCAGTCGAGCATCCAAAATTCATCTGCCATAACCAACACCTGTTTTCATCACTGTTTATTTCCCAGAAAACAGGTATTTACCCAAATTTCCATTGAACTGTGCAAAATCCTGGTTTTTGTTTTAAATTCCACACGAAAAACTGAAACAGGGTTCAAGATTGGTCTTTAGTTCATTCCTCAATTCCCAAAATTGCAGTCGTAGACCCAAACCTGTGATTGTAACTGTTTTTCGTCAAAACCCGAATTCATTTCTGAATCCACAAGAACCAGAAATGGAAATTCCCGTGGCTCTGAATGTCGCACCCCTGAATCCCCTCACAGAGATTTAGACTATCTGCCTTTAGCAGATAGGGATTTCCAAATTAAAGACCTTGTCCTTAGCGAAAATCCTCTTCGAATTTTTTGCCACTGCAGAAATAACTACCTGAACGGCTCTGACATTTTTGGATTATGGGAATCCAATCTTCCCATGTATCTTCTCCCCTCAGTCCACATTTTTCCTGAAATAATCCATTATTGCCATGCAAATTATGATCCCAATCAACGAGCAGTCTTGTCCCCGAGTCAAAACGTCATTTTCCAACAATCGCTTCTGTATCAAATTTAAATGTCATAGGTGGAGAAAGGTCAAGCCCCTACCCATTTGGGGTCGAGAACATTTCTGAGAAATCTACTAATTTATCCCATGAAGAGTTAAATCACCTTTGCCAAACCTTCATGTTTCCAGAACATCAGCCCAAAGGCCCTTCCCCTTATGGTTATACCTTTTTCATTGATGTGGGTAGGCTTATTTTGAATATGATATCCTCTATAATGGGTTTCAATACTAGTGAATATATTGACCAATTAACCCTAGTATTGTTGTGAATTTTTACCCCTGGACAACCCCCTGCTGTCAAGTATGATTTTTCTTCCTACATTGCAGATAAAATCCATGATCAATTCATGAGATTAGAGAATTAAAGAGTGTTCAAATATTCTTTTGTTATATATCATCTCATGCTTTACTTTCAATCAGAGAGTTTCCCTTTCTATGTCAAAAAACTTGATGCCAAAGGAAATCCTACGTCTGTAATCTTTTGGTCTGCCATCACACATAATTCCTCTGATTCTCCTTATTCTTACAATGAGTTTATTGACCTATTTGTACACCCTACAACCACCATGTTGACAGGAGTCTCCCCTTCTAGGGTCAATAGTGAAATCAAGAAAATTCTTCAACTCTCAAAGCAATACCAGATAGGTGACTGGTACCTATACCAGAATCACACAGAAATTAGAATATATGGGTGTGAGTTATGCCCATTCAAGTTACCAAAATATGTCCCAATAAGACTTTTTGCATTAGAGTATTTCAGACAGATGATCAATTCAGACATAGTCCATTTTTGCAATGCAAAGAAAAAGGCTCAACTCAGGATTAAAAGTCAATTAGGTCCCTTTGTCTGCAATTCTAGGGATGCTGGAAAGGAAGCTGAAAGAATCTTAGAAGACTATCTCAAATTACAAAAAAGTTTATATTGGGTACCTTATGACCCAAACAACTTTATTTGTGATAGAAGGATGAAAAACAAATTGTCACCTTACATTCATCAAAGAATCCCAGAAATTGAACAATATGCCAATATGGATGAATGGATGGAAGGGACATTGATAGAACAAGATAGTGAACAGGTCAGTGTTAAAAATGTTATGAAAGACCTTGAAAAATACTTGACCTAGACTCTTTTGGACAGGTGCAAAAACCAGGTATTAGTTCTTCTTCTGCTGGGATTTCTCAACAAAATTTACAAGAAATCAGTGTATTGGCTACAGTAGCATCTAAAGGAAAGGAGAAAGAGGCTGATATACAAGTTACAGAGAAATTTACAATGAAAGAATAGCCTGAAATTTCTAAAGAACAGGGTCAAGTACATATTTCTCCTAATCAGAACAATGTGGTAGAAATGTCAATTTTACAAACTCCTCTCAATGTAGAAAAGGGTAAAAAGAGAGATGCTGAAGCAGCTACCCCTATCAGTGGGTCTTCAGAACAGCCTGATATTAAAAGACAAAAATTAAATCCTCTTCCAGAAGTGGAATCTGTTCATGAAATCTCTGATAGTTAGAGGAGAGAAGAACTAGGCAGTCAACAAACATGTACAATCAGTGGAACATCCACTAATTCACAGAGAAAGGAACTACAAAGGCAACAAAGTGTAAAAGTATCTTATTTCAAACCACCAGTGAAAGATGCCTAGGATATCAAAAGAACATTCATAAATATAAAGGCCAGAAATGATCCACTAAGGCTTCAAGTTTACAATCAATATTTGAAGATGGCTCCTAAGAATCAACAAAGATTGATGTCAGCCTATGACATCCAACAGGGTAAGATGGTAATGAGTCACTTCAAACCCAAAGTGCAGTAGCCTCAAACAACTGCAGATTATATCAGAACTAATTTTTAAGTTATAGAAAAGGATATTCATCCTTTGGATCAAATTGAGCTGCATAAACAAACAGGTGAAATGATTCATTTTACTCTGACTGATAAATCAATGATGACCCACAAATTGCATGATTTTTTGGAAAATACTAATGCACAATTGCAGCTTGAAAAAGCCTCTTCTCAGGCTAAGGACAATAGAATAAAGACTTTGGAGGAAATAATCATTGGATTGGGACATAATCCCAAAGATGTCAAGGGTATAGAAGCCTTGATCAAGAAAAAAGATGATGATATTGCAGCTTTGAGAAAACAACTGAAGTTACCAGCCTCAAGACATCCACAGACTGTAGAAATCATAAAGCAAATTTCTGAAGAAGAATTGATGCATTTGCTCTTGAAACTGAATGAGAAACTTAATGAAACTGAAAAAGAGCTTGAAAAGGCATTGAAAGACAAACAACCTAATATTCCAGCATCTACAGCAGAAATAATTACAGGTACATCTACAACAGGTCAGCCAACAGAATTGTCACAGGGAAATACCTCCAATTTAAGTACCAAAGAATTAATAAAGTCAATGGAGGAATTGAAACTCCAAGTGACAGAGCTACAGAGAACAAAGGTGCAATTCACCACTTTGGAAAAAATATATTATATCTCGAAGATGAGTGTTGCAGAGAAAACAAGAGAGGTCAACAGGTTAGAAAAATTGGTCAAAGCATTGGAGAAGGATCTCACATTGGAGAGACCTTTAAAGGAAATAAAAGAAATTCTTTGGGACAACATCATCCAGTCAATAAATGATGTCTAGCCCTCAATTCAAATAATGTATGAACAGAATGATTTAATCAAATTGGTTGTGGAAGAAATTCTAAAATCAAGAGAAGAATTAGGAAACATGTCGGAAGAAGCCAATGAACTTATACTTTTTTTGAATACTAAGAACAAGCATCAACTTGAAGAACTTGAAATTCAAGACAAGACATGATCAATTTTGGAAATAAAGAGAGTTTTTACTAAAATAACTCTAATGCAGAATCTAGAATGAAGGTGCTTTGATATGCAAGAAGAAATCCATGCCTTCATAAAAAAATTGGATAGTCTGTTGAATAAAGGATTGCCCAGTCCTTTAGTTTCATAGGATAAACTAATGGACCTTGAAAGTTATGTTGAGAAATTGAAAAAACATGCTGAAAATCAAGCCAGTTCCTCAACTAATTCATCAGCAGCAGCATTGCCTACAGGCAAAAATATTAATGACAGATTGGAAAATTTGTTTTATCTCGAGCATGAGGTAAAGCATTTGTTCCCAATTCAACCTGCTTTCTTTAGATATACAGAGACAGATGAAACTATGAGGAAGCTGCAAAGGACCAGAATACTGGAAACCAAATGGTGGGAAGAAATGTTAGAACTTTTGTAAAAATTATCCTTACATGAATTTTTGCTTATTTACTACAGTAAGTCATGATAAGAAAGATAAAAGGATAAACAGAGGTTAAAGAGTATCAGTAAAACAAAGCAGCCAACACAGAGTTACTAACGAGGACAACAATAATTCAAATCATAGGGCCTGCCTCCAGCACATTCTCAAAAGAAGGAAACAACACAACATCAGTTATCATTTCTCTTATCTACGAGACCATCTGTCTCTAGTTTGTTGTAAAATACTTATGAGTCATCCTAGATTATATCTCAATTTGTAATGAGATATTTTTTATAATTTTCTGTATAAATACTCCCTCAATTGGAGTATTGAGGGGGGGATTCTTAGACTTTGCTATAACATTGACTATTTTGGAATAAAGTGCCGTTGGAGAAATTTTGTGTGGCTAGCTGGATGAGGAATTGAATGCAAACGACTTTTTACAAGATTCTTGTGTCAGACAACATATCAATAAGTCATCTGTCTCTTATGTTTTGAAGTCTTTATATTTGTTTATTATACCATCTATGTTTCATTTCTGAACGATTAACGAAAAAGAATAAATCAGAAAGTGCTTAAGTGCAATCTGATTTCAATCGTTGTTATTCTAAATGTTTTCTTCTGAACTGGTTTAAACAGTGAATTCTTAATTTCTCCTGTTTTTCTAGTTTATGTATTTTGATTATTTAGTAAATAATACTTAATTTCTCTTTAATAATAATCACTCAATTTCCCTCTTTCGAATGTGTTGAAGGATTCTTAATTGCCCTTCATCCATTTTGATTCCATTTCATTTACTTTAGATCTATAATTGTTCCTTATTTGATTACCTTGCCCTATGAAACCATCTTTTGTTAAGAAACTTAATCCAGTTAAGCCATTTTTTTTGACTCCATTAGCCCAATGACCTAAACTACTCAATATTACCCTTAGTTATTGAATTCCATCACCCAAACTCAATCAAAATCCCTGTACTTTTATAAATAGCCTAATATCTTTCAAAACAAAGCTAAATTTTATAGAGAGAGCCCTCTCTGGGTACAGATTGGCTAGATTCTGTACCTAAAAGTTGGTTTGTGGTTACCTCGGACCCCTTTCCTCTTCCCAACAACTTCAAGGAAAATGTAAGTGATAACATAGTGGCGACTCCACTGGGGACCTGAATAATTTCATTGTTACTATTGTTTACTTTATAGGCTACAGACGGATCCTGAAGTTAGCCAGGTAGCCTTTGAACTGCTTTTGATCTGCAATTGCATAAGTAAATAAATGCTGCTTCAGTCTATCTCCGGTCTAGTTTATGAACTGAACATTTGGTTTCAAACATTTGATTAGTTCCTCTAGTCAAATAAATCTTTAAGAAAAGTTAAATCCAATATCTGAAGCTTCTTAAAGATATTGTTGAAGTTGTATTGTTCATTCCATTTAGACAAAAAACCAAAAAATATCACCTAGAAACCTGGCTTCAGAAAGGACTCGTTACACTAGGGCTAATCCTGATCCAAATCCACCGCCTGTGTTTGAAAATCCGAATCTGATCCCCAGAATTCTCAGGAGACAAGATAGTCGAGAAAGTTCTGGTAGTTCTCGACCTCTCTATAGATCAATATCCTGTCTTTTGAAGTGGATTTATCTTGAGGATGAACCTTTTGATGAGCAGTTTGAAACCTCTTTATTTGTAAATTTTTCTGAATCTGAGTTGTCCAATTTGGTTCCAGACCCAGTATTTCTTGAAGATTTACAACTTGAGTTTGTTACTTCACATCTTGATAAACATTTGCGAAATTACATACAATCTGAGCCTACCTCTGAAGGAACTTCAAATATTTCTGTGATCACTTCAGCTTCTCTAAGTTCATCAACATTTCTTCAAACATCTCAACCTCAAACCACCCCTTCTACTCCTCCACCTACCACTCATAGACCAACCTCACCTGTTATTTCATCACTACCTCTTCCAATGGCAAACAAATATTCTCCTTTGGTATTACCAGCCAATCTAGGGGCTATGCCCCAAGACTACCAAAGTAAAATCACTCCTTTTGATGGTTCTGGAACCTACACTACACAACAGCATACTAAAAAGATGACTGATTATTTTGAAATTTATGAAATAGATGCTGATGATGTGAGAATGAGGATATTTGTCCAAAGTCTTACTGGAGAAGTTAGAACCTGGTTTAGAGCCCTTCCTACAAACAATGTTACTAAATTATAAGCTCTTTATAGATCATTTTTAAACAGATGGGAAAAGAAGAAAGATCCTCTTCAAATCTTATCAGATTTTGGAAAACTAAAAAGAGGACCAAATGAGACTGTGCAAGATTATGTCACCAGATTCAATGAGGCTTACAATGCTATTCTCCAAAATATTAGACCTCCTCCAGATTCAGTATTAATCAAATTCCCTGATGGATTTGATTCTGATATGGCATATCAGCTTAGGGAAAGATCTCCTCAAACTTTAGAAGAAATGCAAAGTATAGTTGTTAGTGTTGAAGCCAACCTGATAGAGAAACGAGCTAGAGCCAGAGCTGAAAGGAGAATGCCTTCAAATGAAGAACCCACAGCTTTTGAAAAGAAACTGGATGCTATTATTAAAGGGATGGAAATGCTAGGAGATAGAGTAGAAACAATTGGAAAGAATAAATCTCCTTGGGATGGTCAATCGAGAAATACTGGGAGAAATCCAAATTTCAGAAGAAACCAAAATCAAAATATTGGAAAAACTGGTCCTGACCAAAATATTAGGCCCCCATTCTAGGAAAATTATATTGAAGCCTCAACTTCTGAGGAACCAACCGAAGATGCTCAAATAAACAACTTCACTGAAAGCGAGAATGAAATAGAAGTTTTCTTGACCCAAGATGATCAAGAAGCTCATATTCTTAAGCAATTTTAAACCCATTCAGGAGAATCATTTGACTTTAAGGAAGGATATGATACAGATATTTACGAAGTTCACAAGCAATATGATTTGAGGAGCAAAAGAATTGATGTCTCGGAAAAAAATAAATAGAAAGCTACAAAACATCCCCTCAAAGGTAAAACAAATACTACTACTGTACATATTCTTTCTAGATCAGATCTTAATCCTACCAACCCAATAATTGAATACGTATCCGATATTCAACTGAATAACAAACAACTTTCCAATACTCTTCCTCCCAAAGGAAATGTAGAGGAACCTCCAGAAGTTGAGTCGGAAACAACTTCAACTCGTAACTCCTTTCCTGAGAAGGAGAAAAATACCGAAAACACAGAAGATAAAGAGAATCCAACAGTTCGGAATACAAAAACTTAGACTGAAAAACCTTTTAATCTGGAAGCTGAAGTTGGCAAATTAAAAATATCTGTTCCATTGTCTGAATTAGCTAGACATGATGTCTACCGAAGTCAAATCAATAAATCAATTAATATTACTAGAATTTATGATTCAGTAAATGTTTTTGATGATCAACCTAGATTATTATTTGGCCCTGAAGTAAATGGAAAAACAAGAAGTGGAGGAACTCCTCCATTTTATATAAGTTTGAATATACATGATAAAATACTTCATAATGCCAGGCTTGACTCTGGGGCATCTCACAATCTAATGCCTAAGGCTGTAATGGAGAGATTAAACCTTGACATCACCAGACTATACAAATATCCCTTTTCTTTTGATTCAAGTTAGGTGAGATGTTTAGGATTACTCAAATATTTGTGTGTTACATTGGTTCAATACCCTGCAAAAACAATTTTAATGGATATAGTAGTAGCAGATATTCCTCCAAAATATGGTATGCTATTGTCCAGATCTTGGGGTGCAAAGCTTGGAGGATCTCTCCAATTAGACATGTCATATGCTACTATTTCAGTGTTCGGTCAACCTAAGAGACTATACAGAGAAACTTTAATGAAATATGTGGTCAGTAGTTAGGAGAAACGTGAAAATTTCCCCATCTACTGAGTACACTATGATATGGATTCATTTATTCTTTATAATGCTGAATTTGATCTTCCCACTGAATTAGAAGTTCCAGTAACAAAATTTATGTTGAGAAATTGAAAAAACATGCTCACAATCAAGCCAGTTCCTCAACTAATTCATCATCAGCAGCATTGCCTACAGTAAAAAATATTCATGACAGATTGGAAAATTTGTTTTATCTCGAGCATGAGGTAAAGCATTTGTTCCCAATTCAACCTACTTTCTTTAGATATACAGAGACAGATGAAACTCTGAGGAAGCTGCAAAGGACCAGAATACCGGAAACCAAATGGTGGGAAGAAATGTTAGAACTTTTGTAAAAATTATCCTTACATGAATTTTTGCTTATTTACTACAGTAAGTCATGATAAGAAAGATAAAAGGATAAACAGAGGTTAAAGAGTATCAGTAAAACAAAGAAGCCAACACAGAGTTACTAACGAGGACATCAATAAGCCAAATCATAGGTCCTGCCTCCAGCACATTCTCAAAAGAAGGAAACAACACAACATCAGTTATCATTTCTCTTATCTACGAGACCATCTGTCTCTAGTTTGTTGTAAAATACTTATGAGTCATCCTAGATTATATCTCAATTTTTTATGAGATATTTTTTATAATTTTTTGTATAAATACGCCCTCGATTGGAGTATTGAGGGGGGGATTCTTAGAATTTGCTATAACATTGACTATTTTGGAATAAAGTGCTGTTGGAGAAATTTTGTGTGGCTAGCTGGATGAGGAATTGAATGCAAAATACTTTTTACAGGATTTTTGTGTCAGACAACGGATCAATAAGTCATCTATCTCTTATGTTTTGAAGTCTTTATATTTTTTTATTATACCATCTGTGTTTCATTTCTGAATGATTAACGAAAAATAATAAATCAGAAAGTGCTTAAGTGCAATTTGATTTCAATCGTTGTTATTCTAAATGTTTTCTTCTGAACTGGTTTAAACAGTGAATTCTTAATTGCTCCTGTTTTTCTAGTTTATGTATTTTGATTATTTAGTAAAGAATACTTAATTGCTCTTTAATAATAATCACTCAATTTCCCTCTTTCGAATGTGTTGAAGGATTCTTAATTGCCCTTCATCCATTTTGATTCCATTCCATTTACTTTAGATCTATAATTGTTCCTTATTTGATTACCTTGCCCTGTGAAACCATCTTTTGTTAAGAAACTTAATCCAGTTAAGCCATTTTTTTTGACTCCATTAGCCCAATGGCCTAAACTACTCAATATTACCCTTAGTTATTGAATTCCACCACCCAAACTCAATCAAAATCCCTGTACTTTTATAACTAGCCTAATATCTTTCAAAACAAAGCTAAATTTTATAGAGAGAGCCCTCTTTGGGTACAGATTGGCTAGATTATGTACCTAAAAGTTGGTTTGTGGTTACCTCGGACCCCTTTCCTCTTCCCAACAACTTCAAGGAAAATCTAAGTGATAACATAGTGGTGACTCCACTGGGGACCTGAATATTTTTATTGTTACTATTGTTTACTTTATAAACTACAGACGGATCCTGAAGTTAGCCAAGTAGCCTTTGAACTGCTTTTGCTCTGCAATTTCATAAGTAAATAAATGATGCTTCAGTCTATCTCCGGTCTAGTTTATGAACTGAACATTTGGTTTCAAACATTTGATCAGTTCCTCTATTCAAATAAATCTTTAAGAAAATTTAAATCCAATATCTGAAGCTTCGTAAAGAGATTGTTGAAGTTGTATTGTTCATTCCATTTAGACAAAAAACCAAAAAATATCACCTAGAAACCTGGCTTCAGAAAGGACTCGTTACACTAGGGCTAATCCTGATCCAAATCCACCGCCTGTGTTTGAAAATCTGAATCTGATCCCCAGAATTCTTAGGAGACAAGATAGTCAAGAAAGTTTTGGTAGTTCTCAACCTCTATATAGATCAATATCCTGTCCTGTGAAGTGGATTTATCTTGAGGACGAACCTTTTGATGAGCAGTTTGAAACCTCTTTATTTGTAAATTTTTCTTAATCTGAGTTGTCCAATTTGATTCCAGACCCAGTATTTCTTGAATATTTACAACTTGAGTTTGTTACTTCACATCTTGATAAACATTTGCGAAATTCCATACAATTTGAGCCTACCTCTGAAGGAACTTCAAATATTTCTGTGATCACTTCAGCTTCTCCAAGTTCATCAACATTTCCTCAAACATCTCAACCTCAAACTACCCCTTCTACTCCTCCACCTACCACTCATAGACCAACCTCACCTGTTATTTCATCACTACCTCTTCCAATGGCAAACATATATGCTCCTTTGGTATTACCAGCCAATCTAGGGGCTATGCCCCAAGACTACCATAGTAAAATCACTCCTTTTGATGGTTCTAGAACCTACACTGCACAACAACATACTAAAAAGATGACTGATTATTTTGAAATTTATGAAATAGATGCTGATGATGTGAGAATGAGGATATTTGTCCAAAGTCTTACTGGAGAAGTCAGAACCTGGTTTAGAGCCCTTCCTACAAACAATGTTACTGAATTACAAGCTCTTTATAGATCATTTTTAAACAGATGGGAAAAGAAGAAAGATCCTCTTCAAATCTTATCAGATTTTGGAAAACTAAAAAGAGGACCAAATGAGACTGTGTAAGATTACGTCACCAGATTTAATGAGGCTTACAATGCTGTTCCCTAAAATCTTAGACCTCCTCCAGATTCAATATTAATCAAATTCCATGATGGATTTGATTCTGATATGGCGTATCAGCTTAGGGAAAGAGCTCCTCAAACTTTAGAAGAAATTCAAAGTATAGTTGTTAGTGTTGAAGCCAACCTGATAGAGAAACAAGCTAGAGCTAAAGATGAAAGGATAATGCCTTCAAATGAAGAACCCATAGCTTTTGAAAAGAAACTAGATGCTATTATTAAAGGGATAGAAAGGCTAGGAGATAGAGTAGAAACAATTGAAAAGAATAAATCTCCTTGGTATGGTCAATCGAGAAATACTGGGAGAAATCCAAATTTCAGAAGAAACCAAAATCAAAATACTGGAAAAAATGGTCCTGACCAAAATATTAGGCCCCTATTCCAGGAAAATTATATTGAAGCCTCAACTTCTGAGGAACCAACCGAAGATGCTCAAATAAATAACTTCATTGAAAGCGAGAATGAACCAGAAGTTTTCTTGACCCAAGATGATCAAGAAGCTCATATTCTTAAGCAATTTTAAACCCATTTAGGAGAATCATTTGACTTTATGGAAGGATATGATACAACTATTTACGAAGTTCACAAGCAATATAATTTGAGGAGCAGAAGAATTGATGTCCCGAAAACAAATAAACAGAAAGCTACAAAACAACCCTTCAAAGGTAAAAAAAATACTACTACTGTACATATTATTTCTAGATCAGATCCTAATCCTACCAACCCAATAATTGAAGACGTATCCGATACTCAAATGAATAACAGACAACTTTCCAATACTCTTCCTCCCAAAGGAAACGTAGATGAAATTCCAGAAGTTGAGTCGGAAATAACTTCAACTCATAACCCCATTCCTGAGAAGAAGAAAAATATCGAAAACACAGAAGATAAAGAGAATCCAACTGTTCGGAATACAAAAAATCAGACTGAAAAACCTTTTAATCTGGAAGCTGAAGTCAACAAATTAAAAATAGCTGTTCCATTGTTTGAATTAGCTAAACATGATGTCTACCGAAGTCAAATCAATAGATCACTTAATATTACTGGAAGTGATGACTCAGTAAATGTTTTTGATGATCAACCTAGATTATTATTTGGCCCTGAAGTAAATGGAAAACCAGGAAGTGGAGGAACTCCTCCATTTTATGTAAGTTTGAATATACATGATAAAATACTTCATAATGCCATGCTTGACTCTGGGGCATCTCACAATCTAATGCCTAAGGCTGTAATGGAGAGATTAAACCTTGACATCACCAGACCATACAAAGATCTCTTTTCTTTTGATTCAAGTCAGGTGAGATGTTTAGGATTAATCAAATATTCGTGTGTTACATTGGTTCAATACCCTGCAAAAACAATTTTAATGGATATAGTAGTAGCAGATATTCCTCCAAAATATGGTATGCTATTGTCCAAATCTTGGGGCGCAAAGCTTGGAGGATCTCTCCAATTAGACATGTCATATGCTACTATTTCAGTGTTCGGTCAACCTAAGAGACTATACAGAGAAACTTTAATGAAATATGTGGTCAGTAGTCAGGAGAAACCTGAAAATTTCCCCATCTACTCAGTACACTCTGATATGGATTCATTTATTCTTTATAATGCTGAATTTTATCTTCCCACTGAATTAGAAGTTCTAGTAACAGAACCAAAAGAAATTGCAAAGGAAAAATCTAATGTTCAAATCCAGGAAATCTCTGAGGACAATGAAACATCAGATACCCAAGAAAAACTAGAAGCAGTAAAAAACCAGATCTCACTGTTAAGAAAGTTCCTGAAACTCCTGATACCAATTATGAACATGAAATTATTTGGCACTTAGAATTTTATGGTTCAGTTAATAAATTAGGAGCAGGGGCTAGAATTTGGATACACAACCTTGAAAATGATCATGCTGAAGGCCATGCTTACAGATTGAACTTTAAGTGCACTAATAGTATGGCAGAATATGAAGCTCTTTTGCTAGGGCTTAAACTTGTCAAAAGATTAGGGGCAATTAGAGTATATGTCATAGGAGATTCTGATTTAATCATTCAACATATCGAAGGTCACTTTCTGACAAACGATCCCAGACTGAGAGAATATAGAGGAACAGTTGTAGAGATTCTCAATACTTTTCTGCAGACTCAGCTTGCTAAAATCCCAAGAAAACAAAATTTGCATGCTCATAGTATTGCAATGTTTGCTAGCACTTGTAAATTACCATTCGAACCTAATCATCAGTTCACAGCTGAGATTAGACACAGACCAACTATACCTGACAATCTTAAGAATTGGCAAGTGTTTGCAAATGACAATCAGATTAACAATTTTCTGACTCTAGAGAATGAATTTTCTAACAGTAACATAGATGAAGATATAGTCATTGAATCTGATCAAATAAATGAACAAGAAATAGAAATTTTAGAAGAGAATGCAATTCAAATTCTTTATCCAACAAAGTTCACCAAAAAATAAATGCACGACCTTAAACAAATGGAGGTTGATGAGATTATAGAAGAAGAATCTGAGATCATTAATTTGAAAGATAATCATTTTCCTAAAGGATTAACTCCTCTAGAAGATCTTTTCGACTCTAATGATATTCCAAAGAAACCCAAAATGGAACCATTGAAAGCTGATATTGAGGAACATAATCTGGGAACTGAAGAAAATCCTAAAATAATAAAATTATCTAAATCTTTGCCTCCCGATCAAAAACTAAAATATGTTGAACTAATAAGAGAATTCCAGGATGTCTTTGCCTGGAGTTATGAAGACTTGAAATCATATGATACCTCTATAATTCAGCATGCAATACCTCTGAAAGAAAATCAGAAACCATTTAAACAGAAACTCAGAAGAATCAACCCTGTACTGTTGCCTTTAATTGAAAAAGAAATCAAACGAATGTATGAAGCAGGGATAATTGCTCCTATTAGATTTTCAGAGTGGGTGTCTAACTTAGTCCCTACTAGGAAGAAAACTGGAGAGATCAAATTATGTGTTGATTTAAGAAATGTAAATAAGGTTTCTTTGAAGGATAATTACCCTTTGCCAAAAATGGATCACATTTTACAAAGAGTAGTAGGTGCTTCAAGTATTTCTCTTTTAGATGGGTTTTCAGGATACAACCAGATTCTGGTTCATCCTGATGACCAGGAAAAAACAACTTTTACAACACCATGGGGTACATTCAAGTACGTTAAAATGCCATTTTTACTTAAAAATGCTGGAGCAACCTTCCAAAGAGAAATGGACATTGCATTTGCAAAAGAAATTCATGACTTTCTTGTTATATATCTGGATGATTTAACCGTTTTTTCTAAATCAGATCAGCAACATTTGGACCATCTCAGACAAGTATTCATAAAATACAGAAAGTATGGTATCTATTTGAATCCAAAGAAGTCCTTGTTTGGTCTTGTAGAAGGTAAACTTTTGGGCCATATCATCTCCAAAGATGGTATTAGAATTGATCCTGCTAGAATAGAAGCTATACTGCAGATACCTCATCCTAGAAATGTCAAAGAACTTCAAGCTTTCATAGGAAAAATCAATTTTTTGAGAAGATTCATATCTAGCTTAGTTGAACTAATTAGATTTCTTACTAACATGTTAAGAAAGGATTCAAGTATTAAATGGACAGTAGAAGCCAAACAAGCATTTGAAGAAATTAAAATGGCTTTGACTAGAACACCAGTTCTTACTAGTCCACAATTTGATAGAGACTTCATAATATTTTCATTTGCATCAAAACACACTATAGCAGCTATTTTATTACAAAAGGATGATCAAGGATGTGAAAAACCTATAGCCTTTTTTAGTAAAGCACTAAGGGATGCATCATTAAAATACAACATCATGGAAAAACAAGCTTTTGCACTTGTAAAAGCCATTAAAGATTTTAGAATATATATATTGTATTCCCATGTGATAGCCTATGTACCAAATGCCATTGTCAAAGACGTCTTAACTCAAGATGGAATTGAGGGCAAAAGAGGTAAATCGATTGCTGCCATATTAGAGTATGATATTGAAATAAACCCTACAAAGATGATAAAGGGACAAGGATTGGCTCAACTCATGACAGAAACAAATTGCCAAGCCTTGGATATTAATGAACTGGATGACGAACAGGAGATGGAAACTCCACAAATCAGCCAGGCCTTCTTAGATTCACCATGGTATGCTGATATAATTTATGTTTTATTAAACCTGCAAGCTCCTCCAGGGTTATCCAGAACAAAGAAAAGGTTTTTAAAGATGACATCTTTAAAGTTTTGTATTTTAGATAATGTTCTCTTTTGGAAAAATCATGAAGGTATTCTATTGAATTGTTTGTTAAAAGATGAAGCTGACAAGGTTCTCAATGAATTCCATGCAGGAGACTGTGGTGGACACCTTTATTGGAAATCAACTGCAGACAAGATCCTAAGAGTTTGATTTTATTGGCCAATCTTGTTCTCTGATGTAAAGAAATTTGTCACTGCTTGCCACAAATGTCAAATTTTTGAAGGCAAGAGAAAATTATTACCTTTACCCCTGAAACCAATTTCCACTGAAAACCTTTCCAATAATGGGGCCTGGATTTCATTGGAGAAATCCATCCTCCTTCTTCTGGCCAACACAAATGGATCCTCACTGCCACAAATTATTTTACCAAATGGATAGAAGCAATTCCTTCCAGACAAGCCAATGACACTGTGATTATAGGATTCCTAGAAACCAATATATTATTAAGATTTGGCTGTCCTGAGAAAATCATAACTGATAATTCCGCTGCTTTCAAATCTAAGAAGATGATAAGTTCCTGTAATAAATATCATATCACCTTAAGCCATTCCACAGCTTATTACCCTCAGGGTGATGGACTAGCTGAATCTTCCAACAAGATTCTCATTAATATTATTAAGAAATTATTGGAAGAAAACAAGAAAAATTGGCACAAGAAACTTACAAATGCACTATGGGCAGACAGACTCACCACCAAAAAATCTATTGGGACTAGTCCTTATGAGTTAGTTTATGGTATTGAGGTTGTATTTCCTTCATCTTTAGGATTTCCTGTAATGAAATTACTTCAAGAAGCTCAGGTTGAACCTAATGATATTCAAAGGAGAATAAATCAGACTATCAATTTACAGCAGACCAGAGAGGAAGTTTATCAAAGATCCCAAGTATTGTAGGAGAAAATAAAGAAGATATTTGATAAAAGGACCAAGGCAGAAGATTTCCAACTGGGAAACAAAGTTTTAAGATGGGATTCCAGAAGAGAGGATAAGGGAAAACATGGGAAGTTTGACTTCCTATGGAAATGACCTTATATTATTCATGCTTTACAAGGAAATAATACATATTTTCTGAAAAACTTGGATGGTATAGAAACTAAAGAAGGGCTAGTTAATGGTCGAATGTTGAAACATTACTTTGATCCTATTTATTAGGATATCCTGATTCTTAACATGTACATACTATATCCTTTGTAATGTTAAAGTTTTGAGTGGATAGTAACTTGCTGAAGTTGAAGCCCGAGGAGAAGGCCCTAAGCTTCAGAAGTATTACTGTCATATATACAATAAAGCAACAATCAGAGCAAGATTCCATTGTTCAGTCAAAATCATTCTGAGGGCAACTGACCTGCTGTTCTTGACTTTTCACAAGGAAAATCCATCCCCAAGTGGAGCCAGTGTTAGAATCCTATACCAATAGGTGTCATATATCATGATTGACTTGATGGGCTATGTAATATGTTCATACCTTTTCTTGTTGCAAAGGTTTTCCATATTGTCAAAAAAAAAAAAAATAAATAAAAAAATGTAAAGAGGGTATACCCTAAAAGAAAAATCAAAGGGTGAAAAGAATAAAAATGGCCAAAAAGGTAAAAGAAAATGAACCCCACCAAAAGAAAGGCCAAGGAAAGTGTGCAAGTCTAAATGCCACTACTTTTTGCTCTGATGTAATAAACAAATTGTGTGAAACTTTTATCTTGTGCCACATTTGATGAATAGTCAAATAGTTAAAGCTTGGCTAGTTCATCTTTCAATTTTATGTTTTAGAGATAGAGAATAAAATCTGACCAAACTGTTTAATCTTGGAAAATAAGTAGATAGGTAGAGTAAATAAAAGGAGCTCAACAGTTTAATCTGAGCCCTTGGATGTAATAAGGTTATACTTAGATACATTTCTACATGTAAAAGAAAAAAAAGTGTGATAAGGGTTTTCCAGTCTAAGTGCACCCTAATAAAGAAGAAAAATGGTAGGGTAAAGTAGGTAGGGTAGGTAGATGATGTTGCAGAATTACATGTGATGGATAATGACTCTAGATGTGTTAAATCTTTACTTTCATCACAAGTGCAAAGGCAAACACTACACTGGAAGAATTTCAAGTAAAGCAAAGTCAAAATTATTAACTTCCCTTCTCATCTTTTTCTAAAAATTTCACTAATTTCCCCTAAGTACTAAAGCATTTGAAAATTAGAGGGGCTCAAGGCATTTCCTTGACTTTTGGAGGGACCGGACCCTCGGCCCAATAATTGGAAAAGCCTAAGTACTTAAAACCATTCATCATGACATTCATTCACTTCTAAAAAATCTTTTCCTAAGTAAAATCCCATTTTGCTTAGGAAAACTATGCAATATTTCATAAAAAACCGTATTCATAAAAGCATAAGTTAAAGACATTAACCTAATGTTTACACTTAGCGCTTCATTCATTTCCATATTAATTTTTAACTTATTATTTAAATCCCTATGAAAATCTCTCCTTTTCCCGTATTATTTTAATAAAATTTCCAAATTAATATAATATCCCGCCCCGTTAGTTGAAAAATAACCATATAAATTTAATTAATTGGGTGAATTTCCAATTAATAAATAAAACCGACACTCCGCTGTATAAAGGGGTTAATTAACCTTCATGGTTAATTAATAACCTAATCTACCAATCAAATCGTCCCCGGTGTGATTATTTTATAATAAATTACATTGGGCCCGCCATATTAATTCCCCATCATCTTCCTTTCCCGATGACTGTTCGATCAATCAATCTGAGATCTATGACTGTCATTCATATTGCTTCCCATCCACGTCCGAACGATAACGCGCAATGGCCAAGCGATTTTCGGAACATTGCCGCTCCACGTGTCGTGCATTGTATGGAATCGCTCGCCCTCCGCTGAAAACTGCCCGTCCCCAAAAGCTGTGCGATGGAAACCGCTTACCGCTTGCCTCCCGTGACGAAACCACCGTACTTGATGACGTCATCCATAAAAAAATAAAAAAAAACCCCGCCAACCTTTGAATTTGCAAATAAAACAAATGAACTCGCGTCATTTTCACTATCTCATACAGTGACCAATGTCCCATGCAACGAATTCCAAAATCAACTATCGCAGGTTGTCAACCGCCACCATGCTGAAGAAAATTGCAGTCGAGCATCCAGAATTCATCTGCCATAACCAACACCTGTTTTCATCACTGTTTATTTCCCGAAAAATAGGTATTTACCCAAATTCCCGTTGAACTCTGCAAAATCCTGGTTTTTGTTTTAAATTCCACACGAAAAACTGAAACAGGGTTCAAGATTGGTCTTTAGTTCATTCCTCAATTCCCAAAATTGCAGTCGTAGACCCAAACCTGTGATTGTACCTATTTTTTCGTCAAAACCCGAATTCATTTCTGAATCCACAAGAACCAGAAATGGAAATTCCCGTGGCTCTGAATGTCGCACCCCTGAATGCCCCTCACAGAGATTTAGACTATCTGCCTTTAGCAGATAGGGATTTCCAAATTAAAGACCTTGTCCTTAGCGAAAATCCTCTTCGAATTTTTTGCCACTACAGAAATAACTACCTGAACGGCTCTGACATTTTTGGATTATGGGAATCCAATCTTCCCATGTATCTTCTTCCCTCAGTCCACATTTTTCCTGAAATAATCCATTATTGCCATGCAAATTATGATCCCAATCAATGAGCAGTCTTGTCCCCGAGTCAAAACGTCCTTTTCCCAATAACTGCTCAGTCTATCAACGAAATGTTACAATTTCAAACTGGTCAAGCCCCGACTCCCCTTCCATGGGAGAATTACTTGAGAAATCAACTAATTTATCCCATGAAGAGTTAAATCGCCTTTGCCAAACCTTCATGTTTCTAGAACATCAGCCCAAAGGCCCTCCCCCTTATGGTTATACCTTTTTCACTGATGTGGGCAGGCTTATTTTGAATATGATATCCTCTATAATGGGTTTCAATACTAGTGAATATGTTGACCAATTAACCCTAGTATTGTTGTGAATTTTTACCCCTGGACAGCCCCCTGCTGTCAAGTATGATTTTTCTTCCTACATTGTAGATAAAATCCATGATTAGTTCATGAGATTAGAGAATTAAAGAGTGTTCAAATATTCTTCTGTTATATATCATCTCATGCTTTACTTTCAATCAGAGAGTTTCCCTTTCTATGTCAAAAAACTTGATGCCAAAGGAAATCCTAGGTCTGTAATATTTTGGTCTGCCATTACTCATAATTCCTCTGATTCTCCTTATTATCACAATGATTTTATTGACCTATTTGTACACCTTGCAACCACCTTGTTGACATGAGTCTCCCCTCCTAGGGTCAATAGTGAAATCAAGAAAATTCTTCAACTCTCAAAGCAATACCGGATAGGTGATTGGTACCTATACCGGAATCACACAGAAATCAGAATATATGGGTGTGAGTTATGCCCATTCAAGTTACCAAAATATGTCCCAATGAGACTCTTTGCATTAGAGTATTTCAGACAGATGATCAATTCAGACATAGTCCATTTTTTCAATGCAAATAAAAAGGCTCAACTCAGGATTAAAAGTCAATTAGGTCCCTTTGTCTTCAATTCTAGGGATGCTAGAAAGGAAGCTGAAAGAATCTTAGAAGACTATCTCAAATTACAAAAAAGTTTCTATTGGGTACCTTATGACCCAAACAACTTTATTTGTGATAGAAGGATGAAAATCAAATTGTCACCTTACATTCATCAAAGAATCCCAGAAATTGAACAATATGCCAATATAGATGAATGGATGGAAGGGACATTGATAGAACAAGATAGTGAACAGGTCAGTGTTAAAAATGTTATGAAAGACCTTGAAAAAATACTTGACCTAGACTCTTTTGGACAGGTGCAGGAACCAGGTATTGGTTCTTCTTCTGCTGGGACTTCTCAACAAAATTTATAGGAAATTAGTGCATTGGCTACAGTAGCATCTAAAGGAAAGGAGAAAGAGGCTGATATACAAGTTATAGAGAAATTTACAATGACAGAACAACCTGAAACTTCTAAAGAAAAAGGTCAAGTATAAATTTCTCCTACTCAGACCAATGCGGTAGAAATGTCAATTTTACAAACTCCTCTCAATGTAGAAAAGGGTAAAGAGAGAGATCCACTAATTCACAGAGAAAGGAACTACAAAGGCAACAAAGTGTAGAAGTATCTTCTTTCAAACCACCAGTGAAAGATGCCTGGGATATCAAAATAACATTCATAAATATAAAGGCCAGAAATGATCCACTAAGGCTTCAAGTTTACAATCAATATTTGAAGATGGCTCCTAAGAATCAACAAAGATTTATGTCAACCTATGACATCCAGCAGGGTAAGATGGTAATGAGTCACTTCAAACCCAAAGTGCAGCAGCCTCAAACAACTGCAGATTATATCATAACTAATTTTGAAGTCATAGAAAAGGATATTCATCCTTTGGATCAAATTGAGCTGCATAAACAAATAGGTGAAATGATTCATTCTACTCTGAATGATAAATCAATGATGACCCACAAATTACAAGATTCTTTGGAAAATACTAATGCAAAATTGCAGCTTGAAAAAGCCTCTTCTCAGGCTAAGGAAAATAGAATAAAGAATTTGGAGGAAATAATCATTGGATTGGGACATAATCCCAAAGATGTCAAGGGTATAGAAGCCTTGATCAAGAAAAATGATGATGATATTGCAGCTTTGAGAAAACAACTGAAGTTACCAGCCTCAAGACATCCACAGACTGTAGAAATCATAAAGCAAAATTCTGAAGAAGAATTGATGGATTTTCTCTTGAAACTGAATGAGCAACTTAATGAAACTGAAAAAGAGCTTGAAAAGGCATTAGTAGACAAGAAGCCTAATATTCCAACATCTACACCAGAGATAATTACAGGTACATCTACAACAGGTCAGCCAATAGAATTGTCACAGGGCAATACCTCCAATTTAAGTACTGAAGAATTAATGAAGTCAATGGAGGAATTGAAACTCCAAGTGACAGAGCTACAAAGAACAAAGGTGCAATTCACCACTTTGGAACAAAAATATGATCTCTCAAAGATGAGTGTTGCAGAGAAAACAAGAGAGGTCAACAGGTTAGAAAAATTGGTCAAAGCATTGGAGAAGGATCTCACATTGGAGAGACCTTTAAAGGAAATAAAAGAAATTCTTTGGGACAACATCATCCAGTCAATAAATGATGTTTGGCCCTCAATTCAAATAATGTATGAACAGAATGATTTAGTCAAATTGGCTGTGGAAGAAATTCTAAAATCAAGAGAAGAATTAGGAAACATGCCGGAAGAAGCCAATGAACTTATACATTTTTTGAATACTAAGAACAAGCATCAAATTGAAGAACTTGGCATTCAAGACAGGACAGGAACAATTTTGGAAATAAAGAGAGTTTTTACTAAAAGAACTCTAATGCAGAATCTAGAACAAAGGTGCTCTGATATGCAAGAAGAAATCCATGCCTTCATAAAAAGATTGGATATTCTGTTGAATAAAGGATTGCCTAGTCCTTTAGTTTCAGAGGATAAACTAATGGACCTTGAAAGTTATGTTGAGAAATTGAACAAACATGCTGAAAATCAAGCCAGTTCCTCAACTAATTCATCAGCAGCAGCATTGCCTACAGGCAAAAATATTCATGACAGATTGGAAAATTTGTTTTATCTCGAGCATGAGGTAAAGCATTTGTTCCCAATTCAGCCTGCTTTCTTTAGATATATAGAGACAGATGAAACTCTGAGGAAGCTGCAAAGGACCAGAATACCGGAAACCAAATGGTGGGAAGAAATGTTAGAACTTTTGTAAAAATTATCCTTACATGAATTTTTGCTTATTTACTACAGTAAGTCATGATAAGAAAGATAAAAGGATAAACAGAGGTTAAAGAGTATCAGTAAAACAAAGCAGCCAACACAGAGTTACTAACGAGGACAACAATAATCCAAATCATAGGGCCTACCTCCAGCACATTCTCAAAAGAAGGAAACAACACAACACCAGTTATCATTTCTCTTATCTACGAGACCATCTGTCTCTAGTTTGTTGTAAAATACTTATGAGTCATCCTAGATTATATCTCAATTTGTTATGAGATATTTTTTATAATTTTCTGTATAAATACTCCCTCAATTGGAGTATTGAGGGGGGGATTCTTAGACTTTTCTATAACATTGACTATTTTGGAATAAAGTGCTGTTGGAGAAATTTTGTGTGGCTAGCTGGATGAGGAATTGAATGCAAAAGAATTTTTATAGGATTCTTGTGTCAGACAACTGATCAATAAGTCATCTATCTCTTATGTTTTGAAGTCTTTATATTTGTTTATTATACCATCTGTGTTTCATTTCTGAATGATTAACGAAAAAGAATAAATCAGAAAGTGCTTAAGTGCAATCTGATTTCAATCATTGTTATTCTAAATGTTTTCTTCTGAACTGGTTTAAACAATGAATTCTTAATTGCTCCTGTTTTTCTAGTTTATGCATTTTGATTATTTAGTAAAGAATACTTAATTGCTCTTTAATAATAATCACTCAATTTCCCTCTTTCGAATGTGTTGAAGGATTCTTAATTTCCCTTCATCCATTTTGATTCCATTCCATTTACTTTAGATCTATAATTGTTCCTTATTTGATTACCTTGCCCTGTGAAACCATCTTTTGTTAAGAAAATTAATCCAGTTAAGCCATTTTTTTTGACTCCATTAGCCCAATGGCCTAAACTACTCAATATTACCCTTAGTTATTGAATTCCATCACCCAAACTCAATCAAAATCCCTGTACTTTTATAACTAGCCTAATATCTTTCAAAACAAAGCTAAACTTTATAGAGAGAGCCCTCTCTGGGTACAGATTGGCTAGATTCTGTACCTAAAAGTTGGTTTGTGGTTACCTCGGACCCCTTTCCTCTTCCCAACAACTTCAAGGAAAATCTGAGTGATAACAGAACCAAAGACAAAACCCATGGAAACTAACGTGGAAGAGCACAATATAGGCAGCCCAACTGAGCCTAAAATGATTAAGTTATCTAGCACCCTGCCTGCCCACATCAAATAACAATACATAGTACTCTTCAAAGAGTTTATAGATGTCTTTGCATGGGAGTATAAAGATTTGAAATCGTATGACACTAGCATCTTTCAGCACAGGATCCCCCTGAAGGAAAATCAGAAACTTTTCAAACATAAATTAAGGAGGACAAACCCCGTCTTATTGCTTGCAGTAGAAAAAGAAATTAAAAAGATATATGATGCAGGGATCATTGTTCCCGTCAGATACTCAGAATGGGTCTCCAATCTGGTATCTGCCAGGAAGAAGACAGGGGATATTAGGTTGTGTATAGACTTCAGACCCCTTAATAGAGCCTCGCTGAAAGATAACTACCCTTTGCCAAAAATGGACCACATTCTGCAGAGGGTAGCTGAGTAAAAAAGAATATCTTTACTGGATGGGTTCTCGGGTTATAACCAAGTGTTAGTCCTCCCAAGTGATCAAAATGAGACAACCTTTACCACACCATGGGGAACATTTATGTATGTCAAAATGCCATTTGGCTTGATGAACGCAAGGGCCACCTTCCAGAGGGCCATGGACATAGCCTTCTCAGAAGACATAGGCTACTTTATAATCATCTACTTAGATGATATCACGGTTTTCTCCAAAACTGATGAAGAACATTTAGAACATCTAAGGAAAGTTTTTGAGAAATGCAAAAGATTTGGCTTGTCTTTAAATCCCAAAAAGACACTCTTTGGCCTCCAGGAAGGAAAGCTTCTTGGTCATATAATCTCTGAAGAAGGGATCAAAATATATCCTAAAATAATTGAGGGCATATTGAATATCAATCACCACAGGAATCTCAAAGAATTACAGTATTTCATTGGAAAGATTAATTTTTTGAGGAGATTCATCCCCAACCTTGCCGAGCTATTGAAAAACTTTACTAACATGCTTAGGAAAAAAGTAGGTGTCAAATGGATAATGCAAGCTAAACAATCATTCGAACTGGTAAAGAAAGCCCTTACTCAAGCACCAGTCCTCATCAGTCTTGATTTCACCAAATATTTCTATATTTTTTCTTTTGCATCGGAACAGACAATAGCTGCAGTATTGTTGCAAAAGAATAACTTGGGGCATGAACAACCCATATCCTTCTTCAGCAAAGCCTTAAGAGATGCCCCACTCAAATGCAACATCATGGAAAAGCAAGCCCTGGCACTGGTTAAAGCATTAAAGGATTTCAGGGTGTACATCTTACATTCACATATCATTGCCTTTGTGCCACACACCGTATTCAAAGATATTCTATTTCAGGACCCCGACGGTAAAAGGGGAAAGTGGATTGCCACTATTATGGAATATGACTTAGAAATCAGGCCTACCAAACTCATCAAGGGACAAGGATTAGCAAAACTCATGGCCGAGTCCAATTTCAAGGTTCTAGATATGAATATGGTTGATGCCTTAGAAGAGATAGAAGAGTTCCCAACACCATTTACTGAAGAAACGCTCACGAACTCTCCATGGTATGCCGATATTATCTATGTGCTACTTTACTTAAATTCTCCTCCTTCTTTGTCAAAAACAAAAGCTAGATTTGTGAAACAGAAGGCTTTAAAATATTGCATGATAGATGGAGTTTTATATTGGAAGAATGTTGTTGGGATACTACTAAAATGTTTACTGGAGAATGATGCAGGAAAAATCATGCATGAAATGCATGAAGGAGAATGTGGAGGGCACTTAAATTGGAAGACCATAGCAAACAAAATCCTCAGATCAGGTTATTATTGGCCCACCCTTTTTCCAGACACCCACAAACTAGTAATGTCTTGCCACAAATGCCAGATTTTCAACGGTAGGGGAAAGATCTTGCCCTTACCCTTGAAGCCTATTAGTGTTGAAACACCCTTCCAACAGTGGGGTTTGGAATTTATAGGGGAAATCCATCCACCCTCCTCGGCCCAGCATAAATGGATCCTCACAGCCACAAATTATTTTACCAAATGGATAGAGGCCATACCCACTAGGAATGCTACTGACTCTGTCATTGTTAAGTTCCTTGAGACCAACATATTGTCCATATTTGGCTGTCCTAGGAAAATAATCACAGACAATGCTGCTGCCTTTAAATCCAAAAAGATGGTTGATTTTTGCCATAAATATCGGATCACCTTGGGCCACACTACTGCCTATTACCCCCAAGGAAATGGACTTGTTGAATCTTCTAACAAAAGCTTGATCAACATCATCAAAAATTTGCTGGAGCATAATAAAAAATCATGGCATGGTAAGCTTGTTCATGCTTTGTGGGTTGACAGGTTAACCACCAAAAAGTCAATCAACACATCTCCTTATCAGCTGGTCTATGGCATGGATGCTATTTTTCCAACATCCTTGGGAGTTCCAGTCATGAAACTCCTGCAGGAGGTTCAAATTGAAGAGAATGATATGCAGAGAAGGATCAATCAGACCATCCACTTGCTGCAGACCAGAGAGGAAGTTTACCAGAGAACTTAAGCAGTCCAAGAAAGCATCGAAAGGAAGTTTGAAAAAAAGACTAAAGCAAATGACTTCCAAGTCAGGAACGTGGTGCTCAAATGGGATTCAAGAAGGGAAGAGAAAGGAAAACATGGTAAGTTTGAAAATTTGTGGAAAGGGCCCTATATTATCCCTTCCTTAAGAGGGCATAATGCATTTTTCTTGGAAGAACTGAATGGTGAAGAAGTGTTAGGAGGTCCTGTCAATGGCAGGATGCTTAAACACTACTTCTGTCAAGAGTCTTAAGACTACAGAGTTTTTCATCCATTGTACATACCATTTGTTTGAAGAAAAAAAAGAATAAAATAAGAAAAGAAAAAAGAAAAAAAAAGAAAAAGAAAAAGCAGGGCTGGTTCTAATATGCTCAAAACTTGAACCAGCAAAGAAGAAGAAATCAGCTCTAACAAACTCAAAACCAGAGCTGGAATGAAGAATAAAGTGACTCTAACAAGCTCAAAATCTGAGTCACAAAAAGAAGGAAGGATACTCTTACTTTTCAGAATTTCAAGCCTTCCATATTTTGTAATTTGTGCAGTTGGTTGCTATGCCATGGACCCGCAGCGAACCAGACAGTCTAATCCTGGTTTGACTGTATTTTCAATTTCTGTCTTAGAATATAGAGAATGAAAGCCTGTCAGACTATTTAAACCTGACAGGTATTAGATTAGGTAGAGAAGTTATGAGACCAACTGTTTAATCTGGTCTCATGGAGGAATAAGGGTAGCATTACATAAGTTTGTTTTTCTGTTTGCAAAATAAAATGTTGAACAAGAGTTTTCCAGTCCAAGTGCACTCAAAAGAAGAGAAAATGCTAGGACAGTAGGAATGGGTAGGTAGAAACGTTGTTTGAAGAATGACAACTTTTCAGGTTGCTACAAAGGTTATCATATCAAAAGAAAAACTGCTGCTAGATGAAAGGTACTGGCCTGCGAAGCCAAAGATTACTGAGGTTCTGGACACCTAAAGGGCAAGCTGTCTTCCCCAAGTGGAGCCACTGTTAGCCACCCATAAATTGTGATATACCAAATGGTGGCTAAGTTTATTTACAAGCCTTCAAGAGATTTATTTCTCCTGAAAATCCATCATCTTTGAAGTCTTGTGATGATTCTTGACCCTTTGGATTAATCTCCACTGCTATTTCTACAAGGGCATGCCCGAAACCCTACCAGATCTATCAAAGAAACTGTTTTCCAAAGGCCTCTGAAGCTGCCCATTTTGACTCATCCCCCCTCATTTTCATAAAGCCTTCTTTTCCTCTTTAAGACCCCCATTTCCCCCCTGAAAAACCTTCAAAATCCTTTTGAACCTCTAAAAATCCCCTTTTACAGGTTTAAACAACCTCTTCCCCTTTACTGAAAGCCAAGAAAATCCCTAAAAACCCCCCTTTTTTTTGCTTAAAACCCACTTCTTAATATACACAGGCCTAGCCCCTTTTGGCCAGCCCCCTTAACCACTTCCCCACATGACCCGCGCCCAGAACCGAGCGCTTAAGCCCCGGGTGCTTATTGTAATCAGAGGTTCTGGGGTGAGCGCATTTCTGTGTTGACTTAAAAATCCCTGATGCGATTGGGTTTTGGTCTATAGACTTCCGCCGCGATCCGAACCGTCAATCGCTTGAGATCTTATGACCCAGTGCTAATCGCAACGTGCCTGTTGCTCCTATCCATCCATTCCTTCGATTTAATCCCCACCGTCGATCTTGCTCCCGATCGGACAGTTGGCGCTCAATCGGTCCAATCGCAATCGCAAATTCCAAATGAAGCCATCCTCCATCTCCCTCGATTGCGATTTTCTGATTCCATCATGTCCATCCCTTTGGTCCGAGATCAACGATCCAGATCTCATCGCTCTTCCACCATAATTCTCCCATCAGGTTACCCTATTAACCCTGTCGGACAATCACCACCGTTGATTGCCTCCTGCGATCCAACGGATCACGTTTAATCGCCCTCTTCCATGACTGGGTCACACCACCTAAGGCCCATTGCATATGTTTTCCATTGCATTTTTCTGAGCTAATTCATGTCTAAACCTCGGTTTCATGGTGTTGCGCCATGTAACCCTTCTCCGTCGCGCATGTTTCCTCTGCAATCACTCCGTCACCTCCGCCAAAACCTTTCCGAAGCAGCTTTAAGCCCCGCACAGGATTTCATAACAGGTTTCTCGTATTTTGCAAGTTTAGCAGGTTTAGAAGCATTTTGTTTTTATCAAATATTAGGGTGATTGACCCTGACGTGAATCCTCCAGCGCCCTTTTGTAACCTGTGTATTCACACAAACAGGTCTGTAGATGTCCAAAGTGTATCAGAAAAGGGATAAAAGACTTAAAATCCTAAATGTTGAAGATGAAGAGGCTTAATCCACAGTCAGCACAGTTGAATACAAATCATTGGTCGTGGCAGTGCACAAGATATGTCAGCAGGACAGTCCTTTACTGAAGGAAGGACCAAGATCACTACTGCCCATTCTCTATTCTGCATCAAGCCCCAGCATAGTTATTATTTTGGCAGAAAGTCCTGAAGATCCGACGGTGCATTGATTGCGCAGTATAGAAAAATCAGCATCAGTACATAAACATTTCAAGTAATCAACAAAAAGAAGCATGAACAAAGCTAATATAGGATTAAGTACAAAGGAGACATAATAGCTATTTCACCAGGGAAGTTACTACATATTGTCAGAGGAAATTATTTGAAAGTATGGGAGTCCTCATAGCCCATCCTTCACTTAATTCACATCAAGAAGATAACAGTACCTCTCCAGATGTTTTCCTTCTCAAGAACACCTTGCGGGTGATTGCTGTCATGTCAAAATAGCCTCAAACAAGCTACAGAGTTATTGATCCTGTCAAGAATTCAATGAAATGTTTAAGACACAGCATGAAGTTTTCAAAACACCTTCTCCGATCTCCGATGTTCATTAAAACTATCCACACCTACTTTCCTCGTTTTTCCTATAAATACCCTTTGAAGTCTCATTGTAAAAGGTTGGAATTTTGTGATTTCTAAAGTAATACATATTGCTGCTTTGAAGAAGCTTTGGTGTTTTGAAAGAGTGTGAAGATCTGTGTTTTCTGTTGATGAAGGAGGTAGGACGATCAGATCCTTGAGCCTGGTTTTTGTGAAGTACTTCTTATAGTCAATGTTATTTCTTGCGTTTCCACTTTGTTCCATCATGCTTTGCCTACAGTAGGATAAAAAGTTTATGCAGAGAAATGTATCTTAGAAGCACCTTTGACCTATTTATCCTTCACTGTTTATATGTTTTCTGCTACTGAATGTGACAGGGTAGTCTAATAGCTCTCTTTATATTCAGTTTGTTTTACTTCAGAAATGGTTAATTCGGTTGTGTTAAAGACTATTTAGGCGTTCCCTCTTTCTTTACCACTGAATATTGTATCTGGAGTCTACCTTTGATTATTAATGCTTGTAGTTTGATAGAGGAACTTGTTACAATCATACCCTCTATTCATTTTTGTGTCAAAGGTCCCTATAATTGCAATCCTGGATGTCTAAGGCGTTCCCTCTTCTTTGAATGCAATTGTATGTTATTGTTGGTTAAAATCTCAAAGGTGAACTTGTACGAGGAAATAGGGCATTCCTCGAAACCTATAACTCATTTTGAGGGTTCAGGCTGCATTTCTCTTTTCTTTGAGTGTTATATTGATTAAGTCCAAAGCAGTGAGCTTACTAGAGGAAATAGGGCATTCCCCGAATCCTTTAAGCCATCGTGAAAGGATTTGGTTTGTTGTTCACTCTTAGTCGTTAATGTCCATGTCATTTCACCTATATTATTCAACAGATCCTTGAATAAGTTAGATTTTCCCTTTGGTTTCCCTTCCTTCTCAGTCAGAACTATCTGGACTTCACATGACTCCATTTCTCAATGGCTTGTAGATTCCCATGCTTTATCTAATACCACATGAAACATATTTTTCCAACCAAAAAAAAGTAAACAACCTTGAACCTCATAACTAGCCCAAAATCAATTTCTGAGCCTTTCAAGACACATCTTTATAAACATATTGAGAGATCCCTCTCTAAGACTAGGAGGGCTAGATCCTAGAGATCTTAAGTTTGGTTTGTATGTTGCCTTGTCTTTTGGTAAGCCAATCTATCAAAACAAAGGACCCCCACATAAAGCACCTTAGACTGTGAGATCTTGCAGAAGGTAGGAGTAAATGAGAAGGAGGGTCAACACCAATTGATTGGGAACATATACACCCATCCTTTTCAGGAGGTTTATGTACAGAAGCAGGAGGATGATTTGCGTAGTGAGGGCAAGGAAAAATCAGTCCACTCACATTTTCATCCTGCTCTAGGCCTTGATGTTTCATTACATGGAGGAATTCCACCTGGGAGACCACCTGATTCAGATTTGGTGATAGATGTCTCACACATTGATGCTCCATTCATAGATCCAAGAAGGAAGGGAGAATTAGAAGACCATACTACAACATTGAGAGTGTTGGGGGAGCTTAAGGAGGAGGGAAATATTTTCCCCTTATCATCATTATCCGCTCTCTCATCTCATACTGTGCTGAGGGAAGATGCTATAAGAATGGAGAAAGACACCATCATGGGGCAAGGAGGGCAATCCTTGGCTATGAAGACTCAGAAGATAATCTCACTTGGAGAGAAATCTTCCATACATGATAGAAGGTGGTGGCATCACATGCATACTTTGGTAGGACCAAGGAGGTTTTGGATAGATGATAGCCTTCCATGGGAGAATAACTTCCAAAGACTTGCATCTTCATTTGAGCATGTGCATATGCAAGAAGGGCAGCAAGGAGGGAATAGCAACCCTCCATCATGTACTCTTGGCATGGGTTATGTCAAGGAGGAGAAGAAGGGAAGGGATGACCTTCAAACACATACCTTTTTCATGGGAGATGTTAAAGAAAGGAGCAGCCACATGACATACATTTTAGTTGATAGATCATCAGCGCTGTCATTGTAGAGGAGTTTAGATCCATATTGGAAATCCCAACTGTTGGTGGATTATTCCAAGGATCTTCACACATGCATGATTATTGATGACCAGCTACATGATGAGGGCTATTTAGTCCAAGATGAAGTCATCTATGATCATGGTAGGATCTTCTTGTATAGAGCCTCCAAGCTCAAGGAGAAGCTACTACAAAGGGCCTATGAGTTCTGTTTCAACCACACATATTCCATGAAGCTCAACAACATCATTTTGGGGAGCTATTATTGAGAAGGATTTGAAGGAGAACTATATCAGCATTGTCAAAGATGCATGTACCATGTGGAGATGGAGCAGAAACATTACTCTATGGAAGAGTTAATTCAACCCTCTCTTTCTCTTTTTGAGGAAGGGGATAAATCTATGCACCACTCCATTTGTATGAGGATATTTGTTAGTGAAGAGCATAATCATATAAATCATGTTTTATTTTCTAATTGTATGCATTATTTTACTATGTATATGTAGGCAATGACTCATAAGAGGAGTGTTGTACCTTATAAAATTCATGGCCAACTTTGGGCCAAAACTATTTCTGAATATGGCCACTCCCTTAGTGGACAAAGGGAGATTCAGTTTCATGATGGGTGCTTTCCTAAGGCACCAAATATATCTCACACTTTCAACCATGGTGAGATGATATGGGCAGCAAGTGGTGGGGAAACCACTTACCACATCTTGATCTAATGCAGTCAGGAGATACACTGCGTTGGTTCCATATGTGGGACTATGACCCACCTCCATATGCACAAATTTCTATTTGCATATATATTGTTTTGATCCCCTACATTGATGATGTGCTTGTACTTTTTATGGGGATGTATGGAGGAAGGAGGGAAGGTATGTATGTGCCCTATGGGATGTATATTCTCCATGTACTTTATGCTACATGTTTCAGGGAGAACATTGGGAAAATCATGTTTGTTTCACTTGAATTATTGTCTCCTTGTGGGATGGAATATTTACATCTCAAGAGAAATTTAGAGGAGAAATTCATGGAGGGATGGATTGGTGAACACTTAGTTTATGGAGGAAGCTCATCATATGTTGGTGTCACCAATGGAGGAGGAGAAGAGTTGCAACACTCACCTTATTAGTTGCTTGAGGACAAGCAACATTTTAGAGGGGAGGACTGTAATATTCCCAATTAGTCCTAAGCTAATGGGAATATTCATTTTTGTTTTACTTTTCTGTTTCATCAATAAAAATGTAAATGAGGTTCATAAAACTCCTAATAAAGAATAAATTAGAACCAAATGTGAAAAAGGCTAAATATTGGCTGAAAAATCAAGCACCCTTAGGTGTGAAAGGGGCTGGATTTTTTGACTGAGTCAACCGTGACCAAATCTACAACGCTGTCTTGGAGGAGTGGCCATCATTGAGGCATAGTGCAGTTTTAGGTGGAGATGGCTTGTGTTAAAGAAGGTATTTCATTGAAGGTGGTTTAAGGTTTACAAGATCTTAATCTATATAAGGAAGGGGATGGCATAATGAAAAGTTTGTTGAATGATATTAGATTTATAAAGTATTTTCTGTTTAGACATACAAGCTTTCTTTGGTTGTTTAGCCTAGATTGCAAATGCTGTTTAGCATTGGGTGTTCCTGATCAGGAATCCCACCTCTTCCCATTGAGTAGCTCTTGGGAGAATTTGTATTGCATAGTCCACTATCTGGCTTGATGCCAAGCTTCTTCTTCCAACTACAATGCAGATCCTGTTGAGGGTTTGGTTGTCTTTGAAAGCTGCAGCAAGTGGACGCTAGATCTACTCAGATCTAGACCATTTCAGTACTCCTTTGCAGTGGAGAAGTCTTCTATTCCATTGACAAGAGATTATTGAAAATCTTGAGCACCATTTTAAGATCTTGGCATGTGGCCAAACATATCTTAAACCCTACATGGCAGTATTGCTTCCATATCTGCGTTTTTCTGTAGGTGCTGTTGCAGGGTCACTTTGGCACATCTTTTGGAGAAGTGATTTTCATGTGTTGGGGATCTTCCCTTCATATTTGAGATCCATTGGAGAGGATAATTATATTGTGTATATTAGATCAGATCTGAAAATTCCTGAATATTTGAAGATTTCTGGAGATCTGCAGCTTTAGATCTCAGATCTACTCCTGGAACTTCATGTATTGCTGAAAACCCCAAGGGGACTTTGAAGAAGAGCCTTTCTAGTGTATGGATTTGATATGGATCTAAGTTGTCATGCAAATATCTACTCTAGATCTGAAGTGTAATCTACAGCTATTGCAGCCAATAAAATAATGCTGTCAAGCTCTTTTTAGTTTTAATACATGGTTGTAGCACCTCCTTTTGAGGATTTTATTCTATAGGAGACTTCTATTTTCTGTTGTATATCTTATGGGCCTCATTGTACACCTGATTTGCTGTTGTAAAGGTCAAAGGAAGGTCTCGATATTGGCCTCCTGCTCTTGTCTTAGATGATCTGCATTATTTTCCTGCATAACTTTTACATATTACTGCTATTCCCGTTTTGGGATATTACATTAGACAAAGCCACCCTTCGGCTTCCTTCCATGGTTGCCTTCCAGATACCAGTGTCGGTGCAGAATATCACTATTCACCGATGTGTCATAGACGAGGGTGCATCCATGTGCATCATTTCCAAAAATGTTTGGCAGAAGTTAGGTTCTCCCGAACTAAAACCCTCAGTCATCATGCTTTGAGCATACGATGGTCATCCTTCGACCCCCGTCGGCCTCTACCAAAACATCCCGATCTTCTTAGCTAGAAAGATGGTCCACATAGACATTGAAGTATTGGATGCTCACTTGGACTAAAATATACTCCTTGGGTGGAGTTATATGTACGCCATGTCTGCCATAGCCTCCTCCATCTTCCACATCATGATGTTCCCCCACGAGGACATCATCATTACTGTAGACCAATTGACGCACAACGAGAAGTGACCCCTAAAAAACACTGATGTAATTCTACCCTATGTAGATACAACCTTAGATTCTCTCTCACGATACCAAGAATATGGCCCCGTCTAATTCAAACTATCGTCCGTTCTAGGGTCATTCCTTGGAGATCCTCCCATAATCTCTGAGTCATTGCCTGATGTCACAGGGGCTCTGGCGTGCATGATGTCCACATCAAGCACCGAAGCTAGTCAGGACATGGACACAAGAAGTAATGGCACCGAGTCAGTGGCCATGATAGCTTCTCTAGCCTATGCTGCCTCCCAAACCCCTTTCCTCTACCCCCCAGATGGTTTTGTCTCCCAAAAGGTTTTGGAAACACTGGTATTACCCAACATATTGTTGGAAATCCCAGTTTGGTACCTCGTTCCCCTTGCAAGAACAGGAGCCACCCATGTTACTGCCACAAGATTGAATCCCCTCAGTCCCGAGGAGGCCCCACTCATCCAAGAAACAGTTGAAACCACCCCTGCAAAGGAAATTCCCATTGAAAAACTGGTGATTACGGCTAAGAAAACCGAGGAGAGGAAAGAAGGTGGTGACCCCCGCCGTTCAATGGGAATCACCAGTCTGCGCCATATGCGACGTAATAGGTCACCCTACCCATATATTTCTAGAACTGGATGAATTAAAACCAATCCTTGGATCTGAGATAGACATAGAGACACCACGTTCCCGTAAAAAGGAACCCACCACCAAAGGTAAAAGAAAAGCACTGACCAATCACGCATGCACTCTCTGCAGTAACTATAGGAACTATACCCATCATTTCCCAGAGATCCCAAGAATACAGGGACGTCTTACACGCCATCGAGTGATCCTATCAAGAGGATCCCTCCACCCAGGCATCTGGAAATGAACCTTGTACCATCCTATACCTACAGGAGGAACAACGAAGGGAACAAGAAAGACCCCCAGTCATGCCCGTTATATGTTGCATGCTGTGCAATGAATGTGGTCACTTCCTTGAAGAATGCGCTTGGAATTCATCCACAGATGGTATCCTATAGAAAGGGTTTACTACTTTGGATTACGGGCAACGCAATTCACATGCCTGTTATGCGCCGACAATCACCTTTTGGAGAATTGTCACTATATTCCCCAATTTCGGCTAGCCCTCGCTAGCTTACGCTCTGCCATAGTCTGCCTCTCCCAAGAAGATGACATGGATGTGGAGTTCACGGATAGCTCCACAACCTAGGAATATGTGACGAGTAGATCCATCATGTTCTTGTCTGTCGAAAATCGATTGATCAAGGAATCCCTAGTTACCCATAACCGCTGTCCATAGAGAAGACCAACATGCACGTTATGTAAAATGCCCAATCATGCGGTCGTCCATTGTCCTGATTTAGTAATGTTACGACGCTGGTTCCCCACTAGACCTCAAACTGAGCATGACGGAACCCTCATATCAAGGATTTTTTTCGTTATATGTTAGGGAAATCATTATGAGCAATAACGTACTTATGCCTCGCAACTTCGTCCCACCATCGACATGATTCATACCATAGAGAAGAGACAAGACGACCTCCAGGAATGGCATAAAAAGTACATCAGCAGGTCAATGTCCCCACCCCCACAATGGAGTGCCAGGAAATCTAAGACAACACACCAACTAAGGATGACCCTGACCAAGCCTAGGATAGCATGTGGTCTATGCGACCTGAATGACCACCGGGTCAACCAATGCAGAGAACTGAAGCACCTTGAAAATAGTTTTCATATAATCTCTTCTCTCCCTCAGAAACTTCTCTCTAACCAAGAGAAAATCATGCGTACCTATTGCCGGATTTGTTCACAATTTTACCATACGATTAAATGTGTACACCTCCCCAAGATAAGAGAGACAATAGCAGCATTGAGTCTACACTCCCCCAAAGAGGTAGATGCACCCAAGCCAAAAATATAGAAATGGAAACAAAAGAAAACCTCTTCTACAATAGACTGTTTCCAAGCATCCACATCAGGAACAATGAGTAGTACATAATCCCACACAATCTATTCTGTTGGAATAGTGATACCATGCACTATCTACACGGGAAAAAATCACACACTAAAGGTATGCCTGTTAATGGAAACATTCAGGCACCTCTGTGGCAGGCAAGATTTCCACCTTCTGGAAATTGACCATCCTAGAGGGGAACCAAACTTTGCGCTCACGCAGAATCCCATTACGAAGATTATTCCCCCACCGAACGTTGATGACACGATCCACCATATACAATTTGTATCATCACATATTGAAGCCGCCCCAACGTTTAAGGATTTCCACCCTATCCCTGTCGCAAAAGGTCAAGGTACCTTGCACTTTTGCATTGATTTCCGCAAAGTCCGAAATTTACATGCATCCATCGAACTCCTTGATAATACCCAGCCTCTAGAAAAACGCCTAGTACAAATATAGCTTGTCGACGAAAATCAACGACAATTGCTACAACACAACGAGGCCCACAAGAAAAGGGTAAAAACATCATTTGACCGCCACATCACCCCTCGCTCATTCACCGAGGGAGAATTAGTCCTCTGTTATGATGTCACAAAAGAAGCCCTAGGGCCAGGAAAGTTCGAAACCTTGTGGAAAGGACCCTACATCATAAAATATTGCCTCCGACAAGGGGCATGCATCTTGATGGAACCAGATAGGAACTGCCTCAATAACCCCATCAATGGCCTATACCTCAAGAAATTCTAACCATAAGGGCCAAGACGGCCCTTCCCTAGAGTGAACGTACACAACCCCAACCATTTAGTATTTTTGACCAAAAGACTTATTTAAAAATCTCTCAAAGTGCTACCATGGATCACCAACCTAATCCCTATTTAGGATTTGCTGATGGAGCATCAAGATGGTCTCAAATTTTAGCCGCAGCTTACTGGGTCATTTACCACCCTGACTGATCTCCACTCTGCTCAAACGACGTGTACATTGGTTCAACAACAAACAATCAGGCAGAATATGACGCCATCATCAGACTTATGTGTGATGCCCTCCATTAGGGTATATTCCATATGCATATCTACCTCGATTTCTAGTTAGTAGTGTCACAGTTAAACAAAAAATTTGAGACAAGAGATACACATCTGTTTAGAAAATATTTACATGCCAAAATATTAAGCAAACAATTTGACTATATCACATTTACACATGTACCAAGGAGTCAAAACCAAACTGCTGATCGCATAGCTAACAATATCCTAAATTGGAATGCATCCCGAATAAACCATCATACATAAAAACCAAAAATATAGATATCCATCAGCATAACATCATACATAAACAGAAACAGGTGACACATCATGTAGAGCCACAAAAAATATCTCTCATATATATATCACAATATGTATGTATGAGTACAAAAAATAGTGTTGCTGGCCCAACTTCCAGCCGAAAGATACAAAAGTTGTCAAAAATAAGGGAAGCATCCTCATAATGGGTGCTTTCCCTATGTACAAAAAATACTCTAGGGTGGTGCCCCCTCAGGAGGGGCACCTAGACTCTGTGCACCTTTGCCCTGATCGCTTGTGCAATCTAGGGAAAAAAACACCTAGAATCCGTAAAAACCCAGTCTGTACAGGCCCTGACACCATCAAACTAAAAAAATTCAAGTACAGGATGTCATGAAGGTTACCTGGGCATGATATCGCGAATCCCTGGTGCTCAGGCTGAACGCAACGGCAAGAAATGCTACGCAGAGTCCTCTGACCTCTCAAAAACTCCGCAAGTACAAATGAATTGAATTAGGGCCATATCCATCTATATATCGCCCTTTTCAAAAACTTTGAAGGACCATAACGAGAGATCAGAATGTCCGTTCTATGAACCATAAGTTGCGCACAATAAACACTCCATGATGAACAGAGGCGATGCCACACATTCGCACTCCCGAAAAAATAATTTTTCAGCGCCGGCAGGTATGCCATCTCTCATATTCTTTTTAAAAAAAACTCATGACTTTCAATAATATTTGATAAAGAAGATGCTTTCACTTGAGGTAGTTGTTTTTGCAGGAAAAGCTCGCAAACCATCCACAACGTCATATCCTGAAAGTTCCAGAGTAGGTATTATTCTACCCCCAGCATGATAGAGTCCCAAAAAACTCTGCATATCCTGACATCATTTCTCTATCAGAAATAAACCATAGGATCCTCATATCTGACCGTGTTTATCATCACCTCACCCTGCACATGATAAACATCCTCGTTGGTTGGTAGAGCCTCCCCTCCATGGCGCTCGTCACCCATAGTAGACCATATATTACAACAAAAGTGATGCCATGGCCATACCACTTTAGTCTGGGAAGCACCTCATGCCCATCCATTCACCATGAATAAGGTCAAGTTTACCATACAAGCTAAAACCCCCTTCCCAAATGACTAGGTTGTACAAGCAGAACAAGAGTGCACCATCGGGTGGCCCACCATACCTACACCAACATAATCCCATCTGCGATACTTTATCATCCACTTCATCAAACCCGCACATGAGACCAACCAATGGGACCCCCACCCTCAACAAAACACCTTCCTCACACCATTAGTGAGCGAACACTTTCATGTTTTTGGGTACCTGTCTCTGTGTTTTTTACAAAACAAACTCCATTATTTTATTCTTTTGGTAATTGTACAAAGACCCCGAACGGTGCACTGCATCCTTCACCCTCTCATTTCTTCTTTTATCCCATGAAAACAGTCCCTAAACACCCTTGGTCAGAGTATTATACCCCCACACACCAGACACCTTGAAATTCATAGCCAGTTTATACCCACCCTAAAGTCCTACCGACTCCAGGGATTTCTCCATCAGAAATATCTATGACTGCTGCCAATATGCTTAGTATACTCCGACCTTAGGCCACTGAATCCCTATCATCAGTTTTCAGTCACCCCTTGCCAACATGCCTATGTTAAACCCATCAAATCCAGGTCCCTGATCCCTCATATCGATGACCCCTCGTTCGGTTGAGGCTTCCTTTTTGTTGACTTGGACACGTATTTTCCAAAAAGGAAGCTATACCTTGGATCACCTCTTCCCATCCATGGGGCATCCTCGGGTGGCACTGTGGGAGACATCATTGTCCGCAGATGTCATCAATCCTCCTGACATTCTACTAAGACAAAATATTTCATGTCAAGATGGTATCTTACCTTACAACCATTTTACTTTGATCAAATTCATCGAAAACCTGTGCCTCCATAAGCATCTCTTTCAACAATGCTTACATGGGAAGGTCCCAGCTAGTGCCTATGCGTACAATGCACAACTATATGCCATACCAAGTTTATGGATATGGGTATCGTATTCCACCTATTGTCAAAGAAAAAAATGCCCCTGAGGGCGTCAACAGTTGTTGTCAGCAACTGCCAACATCACTACCATATCAGTGATACAGACATAACACATATCTGTCAACTAGATTTGTTTAACTAGCCACAACATTACGATCATGGGACATGCTTGCCTCGTAGAAAATTTGTATATGTATTGTAAATTTTATTTGCTTACAGGGATCCCTTAGGCCATGGTAATTCTTGGAAACGGTGTAGGGTGTTTTCAATTCCAAGCTCCACACAGATCTCTCTCTCTCTCTCTACACATGATACAGAAAAGAAACTATAATGTTTTTCGGCTATACAGTTCTTCCTAGACCTCACACATTAGGGGGAAAATGTTAATACTAGAAAATCGTACAGCAGAAGACGACATTAATTAATGTTAGGCAAAAGGATTTATAGGGCTAGAAGACATTACTGAATCTGGAAAGTATTTAAAAATCTCTAAGGTCTGAGGAAAATCAAATTTTAACTAGTCCTAAATGTTATTTTCACGCATAATCCTTTGTGAAGAGCGCCTTCCGCGCGCCTTTTTTCTCGATATGCACGCAATCCTGGGAGTGGCGAAATGTCACTGTATAGGACCACACAAAGCAAAGGACAAGTGACCCCTTACTTGGAGCTGCCTAAGGATAGCCACCAACGCCTCCTTAGACACTATGTGAGTACACAATGGAATATTTGGAGCACACAAAGGAATCATACCCCTCTCTTGGGTCACCATCCTCCATGTACCAAGAGAGGGAAGGGAGGATTTGAAATCTCCTATATAAGGCCACCATGAGATGAAGAATGGGTGAACACATTGTTATGCTGGCCAAAATTTCCCAAGAAATACCAACAGTGTGTGAGCCGAAGCTGAAGATAGAGGGGACTCAATTGTTGGCCACCCAACAAGTTCAGTCCAACATAGTAGCGAGAGAGGGAGACTGCAACAAGGTGAGCTTGGGATAAAAAAATCCTTGCATCGGGACCTAGAACCATAGTCTAGGGGCCTTTTGGAAAGAGGGTAAAATTTCACTCTTCTTACTACCAACACTCAATAAGAGGGGCCTAGAGCCACCGTTCGTATTATTGTTTTCGTTTGAATATTTTTAGAGCTCGTGTTTATTTGTTTTATTTTTTTGTTTATATATGCATGCTATTTCTCTATATAGTATGCTTATTGATTCTAGCTTGTTCCACTAACTTTCTTGACTCCATTTCTTTTTTTGCCTATTACCAATAACTTAAGTGGGTAGACCACACCCCTTAAGTTGGTGTGATTTCGTACATATGTGCACTAAACACACCCCAACACTTGGGAACCCAATGGTTGACCTTGTGGCTACTGGATGGTACCCTAAGGATTTGACGTCATGATACCGAGTGGTTTCTGAGGTTGTCCAGGTTTCCTCTGAGAACCAGGTTGACCTGACTGAACAAATATATGACTTTGTTGAGACGAGGATTGTCCTTGATGGACAAAATTCTGACCTTGTTGAAAGTAAGGTTGGCCTTGTTGACTAGAAGGTTGTCCTTGTTGATAATAGGAAAAATGACCTTGATCGGAAAAATGTTGGTTAGATTGTACATAAGGCATTGCCTGTTGCACATAGGGTTGACCTTGTGGCCCATAAGTTTTTTTTTGACCAAAGATAGGTCCCTGCTGATGTGCATAAGCCCCTAACTGAATACCAGACTTCCCTTTAAATCCTTGTGGATTCAAAAACGAATTTTTCAATTGCTGGGAACCAAATGGGACATAGGATTGCTGGTTGAGTATTTGGCTCTATAGAACTTGTTGATACTGAACATATGTTAACCCTGTCGGACAAGATGATCCGAAAGGCATAGGGATAGTACCAAAAGTTTGAGAAGAGCCCAGGATGTGAGTCTATAATCCACTCACAGATGGTTTAGCTGAGGTTTGAGAGACATTAGACAAGGATGGTCCTGCACCATAAATTGGAGTTGATGGAATTGATGTGGGATCACTGATGGGAGGTGCTGAAACACTGATGCAGATAGTTGGCTGCGTGGGAACATACATAACTTTCATTTGATCAGGGATGGAAATAGACACATTGGATACAAACAGACCAGAGGTAGGTACCGAAGTATTCTTCTAGATAATATTGTGATACAAAGGCGTGGCAGTCGAAACACCTGAAACTAGGTGTCCCAATGAGGTGTAACCTTATGGAATTGAAGGTTGGGTGGAAGGCTAAGAGGTTTTCCCCCCATAGGGAAAGCGCTTAGGAGGGAACTGATGTCCCTCATATAAAGACTCATACATACCACTAATGGTGTTTGAAACCTCAAGGGGAGATGAAAATTCTCCTTTAGAAGCCATTGGTGGAAAAATCTGACCAGCGGTAGCAGGAGATGTATGTGGTCAATGCATGAAATGTACACCAAGTGTATCAAATGGACTATATGGCCGTTTAGGGGAGACATCTATAGAATCAAATAACAAATTTCGAGGAAAAACGATATAGCTTATAGGCTCGTTAGGGGGAGAACAAGTAGCAAGCGGTTGAACACTTGGAAGGATGGAAAACTCATCAGTTTAAGTTCCAGTCAAGGGTGAAGAGTCATAAGAGATGCGTGATGATGTTCCTTCGAAAGAGGACGATGAAGGGGAAGTTGAACTTGATGGTTCAGCCACAAGGAGTGTATCCCAAAAAGAAATAGATGAAAATAGATGATTAATTCAAGGCTTAAAATATATATATATATATATTCATAAGGAGTTACTCATAATGTGGCCCAGAAATATCTTAACGGATAAGCCATGTGATCATGGGCATTTGATTTTAGAACTTAAAAACAAAATAAATCAAAAAGGGTGAACTAGGAAAAAAGTATTATCAGGTATCTATGAACTACAATAAACACCTTGGTGATCAAATGAAAGAGAAATGACCAAGGACTTAACGTACGGAAGCCAATATCCTCAAATTTTCTGTCTGGTGTATCACGTCTACAAGGTGGCCGACTCAGTTACCTGTGGCAGGTTTGCAGCCTAATGGTGTCTCCCAAAATATACTCGATGGTACGTGGGATTCCAAGTTCATAGTAGTGTTGTCTAATGCGTAACTGTTTGATGAGAGAATCCCAAATATACTTATCATACGTCAATATACTTCCATACGTGGGACGGGATATCACCCTCGGGTTGTAACACAGACTGTTAGCGACAACTCCTACGTTTTACGACGTCAGAACACATCTCTAGCCTAGAACTATAAATGTGATTCGTTAGGTTCCAAATGATCCTTAGGTTGATTGAATAAATTTTAGAGCTTATCTTGAATTAGGTTTTGGTTTCAAAGTCTTACTGATGTCACCTGAATTCCTAGGATGCATCTATATGAGAAAAGCAATCATTCATTTCGATGAAAGCTACGTTAATTGGGAAGAATAAGTTCATACAATCAACGCAAAAAGCAAAAAATTGCATAGAATCACATTCCACTATTTCTTCAAATGCATAATCTAAAGAAAAACAAAAATTCTTTTCACTTTCTCAACTTTCACTAAATGCACTAGAAGAAAATCGAAATGAACCTTTTCATTTTTAAAGCAAAAACGAAAGAAAAAATCGTATTATTTTTTTTTTAAAATTTTAAATTTTTATTTTTATAAGCACAATGCAAAAAATGTAGAATGCAATCCAAAAGTAATCACTCACTTTGAGTACTAATGAAATCTCTCAAAATGCTACAAGATACAAATACCCGAATATCAAAGAGAGACCCAAAATCATTTCCTTAAAACAAGACACGCTCCATTTTTTACACTAGTAAGCACACAAAGATAAGCTTCAGTCGAAGGCAAGCAATGTGATCTATGCTTGTTGGCAAAAAGATACCCAAATGCACACAGGGTTAACACTTGAAATTTCTAATCTCAAGAATCAACTAAAAAAAAAACTCAATCAAACAAAAAGCTTGAAATATATGACAATATTTGACTCAATAGCGGGTCTGAAAATAAAAAAAGCATGCAACCATTTAGATGATGCGAAAACACCTAGAAACCATGTCATGATAAGGATGCATGACTTGAAAGAGCGAAGACCAAAGATAAGGATATCAAGGCAAAGATGTCGCTGAATAGAGAATAACAAGAGTAATTTGAACAAGGAAAGAAACTCAGAAGGAAAAGACACACTGGAAAGTAATATAAATAAACCCTAAAATCATACACATAGGAATCAATGCACCTGTGAGGCTGCACCCCGCGCTGGAAGAGGAAAAGTGTGATTGTGTTAAAGCATTCAGCGCTGATCGATGCGTCTGTTAGAGAAAGAAAAACACCGGTCAAGGGAAATGGTAAAAAACAAAAGGGTTTGCTTAAATGGAACCAGGCTTATCACTTCAACAAAGAGATAAATGACTGTAAGCAGTTAAAAAAGTCAGAGACAAAGGAAGATGGACACTCGGAAAAATATCAACGAAAGAATGAAAAATTAAAGAGTGAAAACAAGAGACTAAAGGCAATGACTCCCTGGTGGAGTCCCCAATTTTTTATGCAGGAAAATCCTCTTTGCGGACAGAGATGATCCCTCTAGCCCTAGGATGGGTCTAGTAACAAAGGGAACAATTTAACACCTACTTTCCTAGATTGTAAATGAACACAGATCATATGGAGATGGCCCACCTCGATCTGATGCTGCTCCTCGCTTAAGTCCTTTGATCCTTAGCTCTTCTTAGTTAGATCCTCGCTGTCACCAACACTTAGTTACCTGCACAAGAGATCAAACAACACAAAACGTGAAAGGACAACATGTATTTTACATAAATAGTCTATCTAGTTGATCAAGGAATACTAGAAATCTAATCATGCATCATGGACAAGAGTGGAAAGTAAGAATCAGTTGTATCATATTAATATAAGTGGGGGAGTTAAAACCTGCACCTTGATGTCAAATCTCTTCTTCAACGGGTTCGGATCCAGGCACGTATCCAAAGCACTTGTTTCAACTTGGTATGAAAAGGCCAAAGGTCTCAACTCTCCTTCAATTCCTATAGCAACAATTCTCTCTCTACTATTCTTCTATATGTTCTAACTAGTAGAGGTATGGGAGGATGTCCATTTTATAGTGAAGGGAGAGGGAACATGGATCAACTTAAGGTGGGGAAATGGTTTATCTCCTTGGGTGGTTCCTCTTTTGTAGGAACAAGAAGCCCAAAGGGAGAAGTTCGGCCCTATCCCCATGAACAAACAACCAACTCTCCGCCCACGAAGCTTCTAGATCACGAAGCTTAATTTCCATTTTTAAAAACCTTCCAGAAGTGGATCGGTGTGGGTATAGTCCCCATTCCAGCGCTGATCGGTGCTGCCCCAGGCTTAAGATGAGGCATAAGCACGAGTGAGACAAATAAGGGTCGCGCCATTCCAAATAAACATGTTTTTAAGGAGCTACTCCTTGAATTATTAACACAGAGGTTATTATACATACTGTAAGGGATGTAATGGAACATTTTCATAATGGAAAAGAGACACAGGGATCACTGTTAAGGTCCTCCAAGATTCAGGAACAGGGAGTACATGGATGGTGACAAAATGCTATGTAACAGACGTAATCTCTAAATACAGGGCACTGATCTTTATAATGGCCCTCTGCCTTACATTTGATACAGTAACTTCTGATCTCATGTCAGTCCACACTTCATTTCCCTTATTCAAGTCTTGTAGCTCCATATGTAAGCTCGCCAACTGGGTCTGGATCTGCTGAACCCTTATATTGGTATCTGCTACTAGAGAATCTTCTAGTTTCATCGCAATCTCCAAAGCTTCAGCTTGGGTTGCAATCTTCTGCTGTGATAATGGCAGTATGAGATGTGGTAATACGGTAGATATAAACCACTCTTTGTGTTGTTCATCGAGGATCTCCAAGCTAATTTGTCTTAGCAACATCTTGAATCTTTGATCTACCTCCCACATAGATTTAGTTACCAATTACTTAATTTCTTTTATCTCTGTAATACATTGTGACTGCGACATTGGATTTTTAATTTTCCGTTCATCACTGCCTTTGTCTAATCCAACGTAGCATTTTGATGTGTCGCAGAGTACTTCATATACCACAACAATCCTCTTTCTTGCAGTGCTATAAAAAACTGAGCTTTCTTCATATCTTCATTAGTGACTTGCTGCGATCTCCAAACTACTTCTACAACAACCCAAAAATGCTTGGTATCCTCCTATCTGTGATCCTTAAAAGCATGCATCTTCATTATCTGAGCCATGTTAAATGGGGGAGGTGGAGGTGTAGGTAGAGGGAAAATATGGGATTGAGGATGAGGTGTGATGGGATTAGCGGGTTGGAGAATCCCATAGGCGCCTTGATGATCTCCAAAGTCTAACTGTAACACATTTCTAGGGGTTGAAAGGTTGTTTTCTTCTTCTTCGTTCTTAGATCCAAACAAGGGACTATACTCAATATCAATTTAGTTGTCGCGATATATCCTGAATCTTTTACCACTTAAATCCGATTGCATACGTAGTACACCCTTCTCACATAATAGAATCTTAATCCAAAAATTTAAAGAGTTTAAGTACTTAACTCGTGGACCCTTGAAAAATTTGTGCTCAACTTCACTGTAGGACACGTATGTATAAATTGCGAACTCAGTAATAAAACCTCCAAGAATACGATCGATCCAATAATCAACAACCCTTGAGATCTTGTTATTAGTCTCCTTGAGTGGCTAAATCAGCTCTGGGTTCCTCCCAGTAGGCTCGTCGTGCTTAAAACAAATTTTAGTCTCACCTAGTCTTGATAGCTGCTCGTGCAACTCGTTAGTGAATGATGAGAAAAAGATATCGTGTTGATATATAAAAATATACTTCTGTGACCATTTCTTAGTTGAAAGGTGTGGATTTCTGTTTTCTTGTACAAAAAAATGTCGCTCTTTCAAAGATACCCAATCTTGAATTTATTTTCTGGTAGGATGCCACATCCACATATCCCTCAGTCTTCAGATCCCGATCCTGGCAATGAAACCATTTTTTGGCTTAAGGGGGCCTAGAACCATGTTCATAAATGGTTTTGCGAACCAAAAAAAACCTATATTACCGACCCTTTCGGCAATGATATGCTACGCAGACCGAAGTCTCACCCGGGGTAATAATAGGGGATGCTAGAACCAGGGTTCTGCATCTAGAGAGACTATGGAGTGTGGCCTTAGGGATTGTCTTCACTTAAGACTTATTCAGAGCTTTGCAGAACCAATATGCTTAATATACAAACATTTTTAAACACTTCTACTTAGCTTGCTTGCGCACTGTGCGATTCTAATTTATTATGCCTTAATCATCAAATTAAACCATATTCACAACTTCACGATGAAAATACAGATAAAAACCCCGATCTAGCATATATAAGCTCAAAACATAGATAAAGAAAACATGCTAGGTCCCTATAATACTGGTGTATCCCATTATTGTTATTGTTAGTGTAGGCCTGAGGATGAGGATGTGGAAGTATTTATTTGTGCCATTTCTATTATCCAACCTGAGTGGATAACCGAAGCAAAGGATGAATGGAAGAATGATGAAGATGTGTGAACACTCATTCAAAAGTTGCAGCAAGATCCCAGTACATATGAAACATTTAGCTAGAAAAATGATTCATTATGGCACAAAGATCACTTATATCTTTGTAAGAATTCCCAACTCAAACAAAAGATTATTTTGGAATTGCACACCTCTCCCTTAGGAGGACACTCATGATTTTAAAAAACTTACCACAGGGTCAAGAAGGAATTATTTTGGGATGACCTTAAATCTGATATTCAAAATTTTGTCGTAGAATGTTTGGTTTTCCAACAAAATAAAGTTGAGACAATTAAGACCCCTGGTCTGTTACAACCTCTATCCATTCCAAGTCAACAGTGGGAGGAGGTTTCAATGGATTTTATCACAGGTTTACCCAAGTTTGAAGGAAAGAATGTCATCATGGTGGTAGATGATAGACTTAACAAGTATGCACACTTTTGTGCATTATATCATACATTTTGTTGTATCTTAAGAAACAATCCCTTGGCCGTGGTAAGGAATCAGTGCTCAATATATACATACATACATACATACATACATACATACATACACACACACACACACACACACACACACACACACACACACACACACACACACACATATATATATATATATATATGTCACAAAAATATGATATCAGATAGTCTTTGCTTAATCACCTTTAGAAATTAATTATTAAAACGCTCAAGAATCTGAGATAATAAATGCTTCACAATGCCATTATCTGCTGATATTAATTGGAGTGACAAGAAGAAAATGAAGGAAGATCAAACTGATATGTTGATAAACATGATCTATCACTTTAAACTTCAGAAGAATTTTATGTGAGTGGAATAGTTAAAATGAAGGAGCGCCCATTAAGGATATTTAACTCTTATTCACATATGTAAAAAGAGACCCGCAGCCACATTAATTCATTTTATTCATAGAAGAAAAAAAGATAGAATGAAAACCGGAAAACATATCAACAACAAAAGAAGCAAGAATATTTATCTTCATTCATTAATCATCAGAAAATTGAGTACAAAATTTGCGGTAGTCCAAAGGTCCAAAAATCAGAACCTTTTCCTTTCTTCCGTTTCTCTTTAAATACAATGAAAAGTAGTTTGTAACTGCTAAAAATACTCTTAACTACTCAAACTACTTGAAACTATTTAAAATACCTATAACATATCATCAAAGTATCTCATTACAATTGAACTTTCTTAATAAAGATAAAATAAAACTAAAAATCTAATCTATCTGCTGAATAGGAATTTGCTCTGCTACTGCTACATTCCCGTGATTGTCTGACTTGTCCTTTTTAGAAGATGAGGGATCATTAGGTAGAACAACCATCCAATCTCTTCATTTCTTCCACACTTCAAAATTTGTCTTGGGAGATTTGATCAACTTGTGGTACTCCAGCCTAAAGGCGATGATCCTGTTAAATGTTGGTCGCTCTATAAATAAAGTCTTCACCATCCACAATAAATGAAAATACCTCTATGGTGGACTGGATTTGTTGGATGGCCAACAACTAAGTCCCCTATATCTCTACTCTGGATCACACACTGCTGGTATTGCTTGGGGCAATTCTGGCCAGCGTAACAATGTGCTCTCAAGTTGTTCATCTCTTGGTGGCCTCTTATAGGAGAATTCAAATCCTCCTTCCCTCTCTTGTTACATTATGGATAGTGACCCAAGGGAGGAGAGTGATTCCATTGTGTGCTCGCTTGTTTTCCTAAGGAGGCTTGGGTGGTTGTCCTTAGGCGGCTTCAAGTGTGGAATCATTGTCCTGGAGTGTGCCTTGTGGTCCTGGAAAGTGACTTCCTTCACTTCCAGGAAATCACGCTTTTTGGGTCAAAAGGCGCGCAAGGGCGTATTTATCAAAGGATTTTGCACACAAAAGCACATTTGACTAGTCCTTCTTGTACGCAATTTGATTTTTCCTCAGACCTTAGAGATTTTTTAAATACTTTCAGATTCTCTAATGTCTCTCAGCCCTATAAATCCTTCTGCCCGGCATTAAATAATGTCACCTTTTCTTATATTATTTTCTAGTGATAACAATTTCCCCCTAATGTGTGAGGTCTAGGAAGAACTGTATAGTCGAAATACATTATAGTTTATTTTCTGTATAATGTGCGTAGAGAGAGAGAGACCTGCATGTAGCTCGGAATTGGAGACACCCTGCACTGGGTCGAAGAACGACCATGTCCTATGGGACCCTAATAAGCAATGTTATAATACAATATATAAAAATTTTCTATGAGGCGGGCATGTCCCATGCTCGTAATGTTTTGGCTAGTTAAACAAATATATTTGACATATACATATTCTATCTGTGTCACTGATATGGTAGTGATTAGTTGGTTGATGACGACGACTGCTAATGCCCTCAGGATCATTTTCTCTTTGACAATAGGTGGAATGTGGTATCCATATGCATAAAATTGGTATGGCATATAAATGCGCATTGGGCATAGGCGCTAGCTGGGACCTCCTGTGTAAGCATTGCTGACAAAGATGCTTATGAAGGCACGAGTCTTCGACGAATTTGATCAAAGTGCAATGGTTGTAAGGTACGATACCATATTGATATGAAAACTTATGTTATAGTTGAATGTCAGGGGGCTCGATGAAATCTATGGGAAATGATGTCTCCCACAGTGCCACCCAAGGATATTCATTTTATGGAGAGGGGTGATCCAAGGTACCGCTTCCTTTTTTGGAAAAGAGGTGTTGATGTCGACAAAAAAAAAGCCTCAACCGAACTAGGGGGTCACTTGATACAGAGGATCATGATCCTGGATGTGATGGGCTTAACATAGGCATGATGGCGAGGGGTGACTGAAAAATGATGATGGGGATTCAGTGGCCCAAGGTCGGAGTATAAAAAGCAGCTTGTTGGTAGTCATAACTATTTCTGATGGGGAAAGCCCTGGAGTCGATAGGAATTCCAGAGTGGGTATGAACTGGTTATGAGTGTCATGGTGGCTTTTGCGTGAGGGTGGTATACTCCGACCAAGGGTGGTGAGGGAATGATACCATGGGAGAAAAAATGAATGAGTGGGTGGGGGACATAGTGCACCGTTTGCGGTCTTTGTACACTTACCAAAAGAATAAAATAATAGGGTTTGGTTTGTACAAAACAAAGAGATAGGTGCCGGAAAACATGAAATTGGTCACTCACTGATGATGTGAGGAAGGTGTTTTTCTGAGGGTGGGGGCCCCATTGGTTGGTCTCATGTGTGAAGTTGATGAAGTGGATGAAAAATTATCATAGATGGGATTATGCTGATGGATGTATGGTGGGTCAAATGCGAGGTGCGGTAGTGCACTTTTAATATGCTTATACAACCTGGTCGTCGGGGAAAGGGGTTTTATTTCGTATGGTAAAACTTGACCTTATGTATGATGACTGAATGGGCATGCAATGCTTCTCGGACTAAAGTGGTATGGCCATGGCGTCACTTTTGCTGTCATGTATGGTCTACTGTGGGTGAAAAGCTCCATGGGGGGGGGGGGAGGGAGGTTCTACCGACCAACGAGGTTGCTTATCATGTACAAGGTAAGGTGATGATAAACATGGTCAGGTGTGTGGAACCAATGGATGATTTATGATGGAGAAATGATGTCAGGATATGCAGAGTTTTTTTGGTACTCTATCATGCTGGGGGGAGAATGATACCTGCTCTGGAAATTTCAGTGGGTGGGGTTGTGGATGGTTTGCGTTCTACCTGAAAAAACAACTATCCCAAGTGAAAGCATCTTCTTTATCAAATATTAATGAAACACAGTATCATAAAACAATTGTCGACGTTTTGAATCCCAATGGGGATCCATCTTCAGGACAAGAAATGAATGAAGAATGAAAGAAGGTTGCAAGAGGTCAAGGTATAAATAGTGAAGGCTAATGATGATGATTAGAGGAGCCGACAATAAATTATGCTAATTACTTAAAAAAAAATTATTTTATTAAAATTTTTAACTAATTTTTTTTTTTCTTTCTAAGTATGCTTAATCTATTAATCAACAAAAAACAAAAATATGTACAGCAGGAATTATCCAGGACCAGGCCCGAGGGTGAGGCCTGTTAAGCAAAAAATCATTGTTGAGCACTGCCCTCCAAGAGGTAAACCAGTGCTGAAGGTTTTCCAGCAAAATCCCACGCAGGGGATGCATCTTGTTCGTGAAAAAGAAAGCCTATGAGACCTGACCGAAACCATGAAAACAAACATAAACATTTTCAAAAAGTAGACAGAGCCATAGCAAAAACCAGGAACAGTGGAGGCGCTACTCGTCCGGTGCCTCTTCCACGACCCTGCACCATAGATCATCTGGTTCGCCATCAGTTGTATACAGGTCCTCTGTAGAGTGTATAACTTTCTCAGCAGCTGGGGTGCGCTTTACCTCGCTCGGTTGAGTTTGGTGCTGCGCATTTTCAGTTCCAGGGTCCTGAGTATCAGTTTGTTGCTCTTGCTGCTCCAGATCAATATCAATATTCATCTCATTGCCTTGACTAGCGCCTTCCTGGTTGATGTCCATGTCCTGCACATTCACTCCGCCAGCACTTTTCCCTATAGCATTCATGACCACAACACTTCCAACCCGCCTTCCTGAATTGGGAGCCTCATCTTGAGGGGACTCACGAAAAACAATAGTAACAGAGGCGGTAATTCGTGGGCAATTGAGCGCACTTATGAAGGTGAAGTGCCTCGTTTGAGAATGGGCTGGTGCATGCGGGGGGGTGGGATATCGTTGCCCAGAACGAAGGATACGACCTCTGGCTGCTCGGGAAGTTCTTTCAGAAGTGTGAGAGTCCGCAGCGGAGGTGCTGGAGGACGGGGAGGAGCGCCTTATCAGCCGCCGGGATGAGCCTCTTCCTCATCTCATCCTGTGCCTGAGATGAGGCATTCTCTCATTCGAAGCTGGAGCCCTGGATGAACGCTGTAACCAGAAAGAGGCGTTGGCCAAGTGCGAGAGTGGGAGCAGGACTGAAGCCCTGGACAGCTGCTCTGTCCAATTTCCGGATTCACGCATACAATTCCCCGCAATTAAGAAATGTAGATTGTCGCTGAGCTCTAAACAACCATGAATCCTGGTACGTTTGCCAGTTACTGTGCGCTCGGAGGAGAGCCAAACATTGGGAGAGCAACAAACCGAAATGGGCCTGGGAATACTGCTTGTGGGTTGCTCGTCCGCCATCCTGTGAACTAATGAACCAAATCTGCTGCCAACCATCTGCATTAACCCCTCATTTAATGGATTGATCGCCATGTCCTGTTTGCAGTGTGTGGAGATATCTCGATCTCCGGTGACTGAATTGTGAAATGCGCCGGGCGATAAATGCCATAAATGCCTCATTCCCTTGTGCAGGTGCCGAAGGACACTTGCAGTTCCTAGTGGCCTTTGGCTTGCCGGAGTGCCGCCTGGCTGACTCTGCCTCCCTTTTATCGGCTTAACCACCCGCATCCGGGTATTTTCTTTTTCTTTTAAGCTTTATTATAATGTCATTTTAAATGATAAATATTTAAAAAGTTTTAATATATATATATATATATATATATATATATATATATAGATATATATATATATATATATATATATATATATATATAGATATATATATATATATATATATATAGTTAAATAATTAAATTTTTATTTTTAGTCATCTATAATATTAATTGAATTAATTCTAATTCTAAAATAATATCCCTAAAATAAATTCTAATTTATTATAAATTTAATATTTAATGTCTAAAAATAATTTCAATGTTTAAGTTTTATTAATGTAAGGGAAAAAATTAAATAACACTAATATGACATGATTTTTAATCTCAAAATATACCTAAATATATGTTACTAAATGAATTTTAATCAATTCTCATTAATTAAACCCTAATAAATTTTCAACTTTTAAATTTTAAATTCCATATTAATTAATTCCTAATAAATTTTAAATTCTAAAACCTTATTAAATTTATAATATGCCTAAAATAATAATTAATGTCTAAAATTAAATTCAAAGTCTAAACTTTTAATTTACTTTTTCAGGGGTGTGAATGTGTGGCACCGCCCTTGAGCGTTATGGAGTGTTGATCACAGTGCTACTTTCGGTCTGGTGATTGGGCCTTTTGAGCTCTCGTTATGGTCCTCCAATTTTTTTGAAAAGGGCGATAAATAGGTGAATATGGCCCTAACTTAATTCATTCGTGGTTGTTGAGTATTTGAGAGGTCAGAGGATTCTGCGGAGAAATTCTTGCTGTTGCGGTCAACTTGAGTACCAGGGATTAGCGATATTATGACGAGGTAAACTCCATGATGTCCTGCATTTAATTGTTTCAGTCTGAGGGTGCTAGGGTCTGTACAATATTGGTTTGTACGGATTTTGAGCCTGTTTTACCCTGGATTGCGCGGGTGATCAGGGTAAAAGCACGCCTTTTGGGTGCAAAATCAGGGTAAGAGCGCACCTTAAGCGCAGTTTTCTCAGCCTTGGGCGCACCTTCTGTGTGCCTGTGAGAAACACAGGTGCACCTTCCACGTGCTTGTCTAAGGTATAAGTGCACAAAAGGCCAAGGCAGTTTTTTGTCCAAATTTTTGAACATTTTGCCTATTTTTTGATGTTTTTGTTCTACTGATGTGCTCCTATTTGGATGATAGGATGTTGTGGAGGGAGTGGGATTGGCCTGAGCTCCGTACTACTTTAGCCACTGATGGTTAGGCGTGCCAATAGTTGGCGCAGTGGGGTCTCCTAAAATTTGTGGAGAACGACCTTCTTCAGTTGCATGGCCGACTCTTGCGTTACCTAATTGAACATTGGAACAAGCGGCGCAAGGTGTTTGTGCTGCATGGGTGTGACCTTGCTATCCATCCTGAGACGGATATATACTTTGTGACCGGGTTGCTACCTCAAGGTGAGGCACTGTGGTTTCCCCTCCCTTCTAGGAGGGTGGATTTTGAGCGGTTCCGGATGCGGCACTGTGGCAGGGCGCCCCCTACAAAGGGGTGCGTAGCCTTTGAATTGATGACAGATATGGCTGAGTGATGTGCTCTGGTAGTTATCGTGCAACTCGCAGGGTTGTCGGCTCCACATCGGGCATTGGGCCTGCAGGTTGGAGTCTTGCGCCGGCTGAGGGTTGGGAATTTTTTTGACTTTTCTCATTTATGCTATGACAGGATGTTGGCGCAGCTCTACAAGATCCGGGATGGATCGAAGATGTTTGCATATGCCAATATTTTATGCAGCATCATGTATGAGCAGGTGGTGTTGTTGAGACTGGTGGTGGCGGTGCCTGCTGGGGGGCCACGGGAGCCTTGTATGAGGAGGTGGGATCTCGTGATGCCGCGAGGAGGTGGGGGTATGCTGGGGTGTTACTAGAATTCCACGACGGAGGCCTTGTTTGAGGCTGACCCCCAGATGTTTCTGCTATTCCCATATGCAGGGATGGACTTTCGGGGGGATCTAGAGATGGGTCTCTCTCTTGGCTGCACTTGGGGGCTAGCATGTATGCTTTTTGTTTTCTGCATTTATTTGAGTATTTATGTTTACATGTGTTTTTATGGGGAAACTGACATAGTTGTAGTTACTCTTGCAGATGTTGGCGAGGTTGGTTGCCATGTGGCTCGGTTGGTTGGCCACGGTCCTCTTAGGAGACCTCGAGGACCTCATGGGGTGTTGGGAGGAGATCCTGGACAACCTCAGGGTGGGGGACTTGGCGGTGAGTCCGACCTTTCAGGGGAGGCTGCTGCCAAGACTGCGGCTAAGTGAGCTCGTGCCAATGTAGTGGAGGCTTGTGCGGATGCGGTGGAGGCTTGTGCTACTGATCTGACCACGGGGATGTCAGTTCTAGAGGATGCCTGGGATCAAGTGGACCGCTTGACCTAGGGGATGCCCTCTCTAGGATTTTTGGATCACCTCGAGGAGGTATGGTTGGAGACCTTGATGGCCCGGGAGAGTGACTATTAGTTAGTTTTACGTCGGGTGGCAGTCTCGTTGTTGATGGCAGCTCTAGTAGTGGTACCAGGAGCGGTAGTGGGTCCAGGTGCTCCACCTGGGGGAGCACAACCCTGGAGTATTTTTTGTACACTGGGAAAGCAACCATTATGAGGATGCTTCCCATATTTTTGATGACTTATTTTTGTGTCTTTTTGGGCTAACCGATGGGTTAGAGACACCATTTTTGTACTCAGATACATACATTTGATATATTTATGAGAGATATTTTTTGTGGATCTACATGGTGTGCCCCTTGTTTCTGCTTATGGATTATGTTATGCTGATGGATATCTATGTTTTCTATGTTTTTATTTTTATTTTTATGTATGATGGTTTATTTGAGATGCATTCCAGTTTAGAATATTGTTAGCTATGCGATTAGTTGTTTGGTTTTAACTCCTTGATACATGTGTGAATGTAATGTAGTCGAATTGTCTGCTTAATCTTTTTGCACGCAAATATCTTCTAAATAGATGTGAATCTCGAATCTCAAATGTTTGGTTTAACTACGACACTAATAACTGGGAATAAAGGTAGAAATGCATATGGCGTATGCCCTAATGGAGGGCGTCGCACATAATTCCTATGACGACGTCATATTCTGCTTGATTTTTTGTTGCTGAACTGATACACACACTGTTTGTGTAGAGTGGTGATCAGTCAGGGCGATAGATAACCCAGGTTGTTGTTGCTAAAATTTGAGACCATTTTGATGCTCCATCAACAAATCCGAAGTAATGCTCGGGTTGGTAATCCATTTTGGCACTCGAGCGCGTTTTGTAGCAAGTCTTTTGGTCAAAATTTTAAAGTGGTTGGGTTTGTGTACGTTGAATCTAGGGTAGGGCCTGCTTGGCCCTTATGGGTAGAACTTCTTGAGGTAAAGGCCATTGACGGGGTTGCTGAGGCATGTCCCATATGGTTCTGTCAAGATGTATGCCACCTGGCGGAGGCAATGTTTTACGATGTAGGGTCCTTTCCACAAGATTTTGAAATTTCCTAGCCCTAGGGCTTCTTTCGCGACATCATAGTGGAGGACTAGTTCTCCCTCGGTGAATGAGCAAGGGTTGATGTGGCGGTCGAACGATGATTTTACCCGTATCTTATGGGCCTCATTATGTTGCAGTAATTTTCTTCGGCTTTCATCGATGATATTTAGTTGTACTAGGCATTATTCTAGAGGCTGGGTATCATCAAGGAGTTCGATGGCATAATGAAAATTTGGAATCTTGCGTTCTATGGGAATCACAACTTTGACCCCATATACCAAGTGTAAGGGAGTGAAACCAGTGGACGTCTTGACAGATGTGCGGTTGCCCATAGGATGGAGAAGAGCATATGGTGCCAGTTGGTTTTATGGTTATTCACCATGTGTTGTAACATCGTTTTGAGGACTTTGTTTACAAATTCTACCTGTCCGTTGGATTGGGGGTAGTATGGTGAAGAAAATTCGTGGGTGAATCTGAGGTGGTGAGATAGCTCCTCGAAAACTTCATTATTGAAGTGTTTCCCATGGTCAGATACTAACTCTTTGGAGTGCCAAACCGGGAAATTACTTGGTTAAACAGAAATCGAGCGGCGGTTTCTGCAGTGTTGTCATATGTGGGCATGGCCTTTGCCCACTTGCTAAAATAATTGATAGCCACCATGATGTATTTATGATTGCCAGAAGATGTGGGGTTGCAATTCATGAAGTCAATTCCCCATTGACAAAAGGTGTCGGCGACGATGACAGGGTGTAGAGGAGCGGGAGGGGCTCTTGCCTTATGAACGAAGCGCTGGCATCGCTCTCATCTCTTGACTGTTGTAATGCAATCGCGAAACAGGGAGGGCCAAAAATATCCAACCTATAAGAATTTTTGGGTGGTGGCCATTCTAGATAGGTGGCCTCTGCAAGCACCTCCGTGGCAGTCATTGAGGGATTGTTTTTCTTGGTTTTGAGTAGGGCATCAACGTAAAATGGTTTCAATTCCCTGTCGGTACAAAACATCGCTCATGAGGAGATATCAGGGGGCCTGATGGCGTATGCGTTGACAGTCATCTCGAGTGAGGTGGGGTCTGAAATTTTGAGTTCGTAGGAAGAGGAGGATGTCTCCGTACCAAGGGTCGTCGGTTGCTATGAAGAAGAGATGCTCCTCTGGTAGTGAATCGTTTACTGGTGATCCCTTGGTATCCCTTGGGAGGTTTTTAATGAACTCTGCTGAGGTAAGCACCTTTTTTCTGTTAGGGGAGCGAAATTGTAAGTCGTATTATTGGAGAATGAATATCCAACGAGCATACTTATGGTTCATTAGGCAGCATGTGAGTAGGTATTTTATGGGATTAATATCTGCAATAACCGTAATGGTTTTTAAGATGATGTATTGGTGAAGCTTCTGGATTGCATGTATTAATGCTAGGGCAGTCTTTTCTTTAGGATCATATCTTAATGCTGGGCTTGATAAGGTTTTAATGATGTAATAAATTACATGCTCCTTCCCATATGGGCCTTCCTGGAGCAAAATCTGGCCAAAGTGGACTCGGAAGCTGATAGATACAAGATGCAATCTCTATCATAGTTTGGGGAATTATGAGTTGTGCTGAAGATAAAGTTTCTATCAGCGCATCGAACGCTTGTTAGGCGTAATCATCCCATTTGAATGGGATGTCCTGGTGAAAGAGGCATAAGAAAACTTGAGGGCAAGTGGCATAATCTGGGACGAAGCATCTCTGAAAATTGGCCTTCCCCTGCAGGCTTTACAGTTTCCTGAGGGTTCGAGGTGGAGGTACCTCTTTGATAGCTTGGACCTTGAGGGGCTCCACGTGAATCCATTGCTGGGACATGATAAAACCTAAGAGTCTTCTTGCACTAATGCAGAAGACACACTTGAGGGGGTTCAAGTGTAGGTTTTATTGACAGCATCGTTGGAATACCAATCGCAAATCCTCAAGATGGTCTGAGCGCTTCTTGAAGTGAATGGTCAGGTCATCCAAGTAGGAGAGGATAAGGTGTGCCAATTCATGAAATATATAGTTCATGGCCCTTTGGAAGGTGGCTCCAGCGTTTTTTAGGCCAAACGGTATTACCTTGTATGTGAATGTGCCCCAGGGGGTGATGAACGTGGTTTTGTACCTATCTGTATGGTGGATTTGAATTTGGTTGTACCCAGAGAATCCATACATAAAGGAGAGGGCCTCGTAACTTGCACAAGCATCAATGACCTAGTTGATGAATGGGGTGGAGAAATTGTCCTTTGGACAAGCTTTGTTCAAATCCCGAAAGTCGGTGAAAACGCGTATGGTGCCCTGTTTTTTCATGACGGGAATAGGATTGGAAACCCAAGAAGTATAAGAAATGGGGTAGATAAACCCAGCTTTGTGAAGCTTATCGATTTCTCATTTTATTTCCTTTGCCTTTAATGGGTGTAGTTGATGCTGTTTCTGGTGCACTGGAGGTACGTTAGGCCAAGTGTCAATATGGTTCTCTACGATAGTGGGACTAAGCCTAGGCATTTCTGAGTATTACCATGCGAAGATATCTCGATACTCTTGTAGAAATTGGGTATAAGAGGCTATTTCTTCTGGAGAGCATGCTGCCTCCAGTGAGATTTCTTCGACCTTTGCAAGATTTTGGGATATGTTCACCTTGACGGTAGGTGAGATGTTTGAGATATTTCCTCAAACACATCGGGCATTTGGATGGGATTTTTGAACCAATCGACTTTTATTGATGGGAGGAAAACTTTTGATTCGATCGCATAGATCTCTTGTTCTTTTGTCTTGTTAGGACCAAACGTGTGCTTGGGGAGAAAAAGTGAATGATGATGCATTGCATCCCATGGATAATCTGGCTCTGTCATTACCTCTAGGATGTCCTCATCCGAATGAAATAGGTATCATAAGGGGGATTGATCCTGTGCTAGATTATGCTAAATAGGTTCAATCCTTATGGAGCTGGTTGAGAGACACAAGAAGGATTCCATTTTCGATGTGCTGGAACCAGACGCGATCAACATAGTGTAGACATATTGGGTCTACACTGTCATACGTACAACTACTCTCGTAGTTGCAATTGACTCGACACCTATGGTAGATGAGCAGACAACTCGAGTCATAGTTCCGATACATGATGATATGAATTTTATATGGTGTATCGTGTCGTCAGAATTTGCTGGGGGAAGAATCTTCGTGATGGGAGTTTGCGTAAGTGCAAGGTTGGCTTCCCCACTAGGATGGTCAATTTCCTATTGGTGGAAATTGTGCCTGGTGCAGAGGTGCTTGAATGTTTCCATTAGCGAGCATGCCTCTAGTTTGTGATTCTAGCTAGTGCAGATGGTGCATGGTACAATTGTGCCAACTGAGTAGATTGCATGGGAACCAACACTACTCTTCGTTCTAGATGTGGACACTTGGAAAGGATCTGTAGTAGAGGATGAGGTCTTTTTCTTCCATTTTCGTGTCGTTGGCTTGGGTGTGTCTAACTATTTTGGGGAGTGTAGACTTAACGCTGCTCTTGCTGCTATAAGCTTGGGGAGATGCTCACATTTAATCGTATGATGAAAGTGTGAAAAAATTCGGCAATAAGTATGCATGCTTTTCTCTTGGTTAGAGATATTTTTTTGTGGCAGAGAAGAGACTGTGTGAAAACTGTTTGCGAGGGGCTTCAGTTATTTGCACCGATTGACTCGGTGGTCAATCAGGTCGCATAGTCTGCATGTTATCCTAGGTTGGGCCTGGGTCATGGTTGGTTGGTGCGCTATCCTTGTTTTCCCATCACGTCGATGTGGGTGTGGGGTTGCTGGCCTGGGGGTGATGTGTTTTCTATATCGTTTGAGAAGATCATCCCATTTCTTCTCTATTGTATGAATAATATCAATGAGAGGACGAACTTGCGGGATATAGGTACAACGATGTCCATAGTGATTTCCTTGACATTTTAGGAAAAATAGCCTAGATATGGGGGTCCCGTTGTGCTCAGTTTGTGGTCTAGCAGGATACCAACATCGTAACGCTGCTAAATCAGGGCAAGTGGCGACCACATGATTGGGCATTTTACATAACGCGCATGTTGGTATTCTTTGTAGAGAGCGGTTGGGGGAAACTAAGGGTTCCCTGATTGGTCGCTTTTCAGCTGACAGGAAGAGGATGGATCTGCTCGTCACATCTTCTTGGTTTGTTGATATTTTCATAGATTTCGAGTCTGTTCCATCTTCTTGGGAGAGCCGGAATATGGCTGGGCGCAAACTAGCTAGTGCTAATCAGAATTGGGGGATATGGTGGCAATTTTCCAAAAGGTGGTTGTCGGTGCATAACTGACATGTGAATTGTGCTACCCACAATCCAACATAATAAACCCATTATATAGGATACCATATGTGGATGAGTTTTAGGGCTGCACATTCTTCGATGAAGTGACCACGTTCATTGCACAACGTGTAGCATATGATAGGATGGGGGAATATGAACAGACGTATTTCTGGTGAGTGTCATTCCTCCTGCAGGTATAAGATGGTACGAGGTTCATCTCCCGATGACTAGGTGGAGGGATCCTCTTGATAGGATCACTCGATGGTGTGTAAGGTGTCCCTATATCATGGGATTTCTAGGAAATGATGGGTATAGTGGCCATAATTGATGCAGATAGCACATGCATGATTGGTACGTAATGCTTTGCCTTTACTTTTGATGGCAGGTTCCTTTTTACAAGAACGTGGAGTTGCGATGTCTGCCTTGGAGCTAAGGAGCAGTTTTAATTTTTCCAACTCTGGGCAGATGTGGGTAGGGTGTCCTACTACGTCACATATGGCGCAACCTGGTGATTCTTGTTGCGTGGCGGGAGTCTCCACTTTATTTCCTCTCTTGGTTTTCTTAGCTGAAATTATCAGTTTTGCAATGGGATTTTCCTTTGCAGGGATGTTTTCGAAAATTTCCTCAACGGGTGGGGCCTCCTTGGGACTGAGGGGCTTTAACCCTATGGTAGTGATGTGTAAGGCTCCTATCCCTATAGGAGGAATGAGGTACAATACTGGTATTGCGAAAGATATGTTTGGTAACACCACTGTTGCCAAAACCTGTTGGGATACGAAACCAGTTGGGGGGAAAAGTAAAGGGGTTTGGGAAGCAACGTAGGCTAGAGAGGTTGTCATGGCCGAGGACTCAGTGTCATTACTTCTTGTGTCTGTTTCCTAACTAGCTTTGGCGCTTGATGTGGACATCATGCATACCGAAGCCCCTGTGACATCAAGTGATGACTTAGGTATAATAGGGGGATCTCCTAGAAATGATCCTAGGATGGTCAATAGTTTGAACAGGCCGGAGCCATAATCTTGGTACCGTGAGTGCACATCGGTAGATGTGTCTACGTAGGGTAGAATGACATCAGTATTTTTTAGGGATTGATTTTTTCTATGTGTCAATTGGTCGACAGTAACGATGCAGTCCTCATGGGGAAACATCATAGTTTGGAAGATGGAGGAGGCTATAGTTGACATGGTGTACATATAACTCCGACGAAGGAGCATATTGTAGTCCAAGTGGGCATCCAAGACTTCAATTTCTATAAGGACCATCTTTTCGGCTAAGCAGACTGGGACGTTTTGGTAGAGACCGACGGGAGTTGAAGGGCGACCATTGTATGCTCTAAACGTGATATCTGATGGCTTTAGCTCAATAGACCCTAACTTCTTCCAAATTTTCTTTGACATGATGCATGTGGATGCACCCTCATAAATGACAGATCAGTGAATGGTAATGTTTTTGACCAATACTGGTATTTGGAAGGCGACCACTGAAGGAATCCTATGGGTGGCTTTGGATAAATCAAAAGCCATTAGGCATGTATCGGTAGCGTCGATAGTGCCTAATGATGAAAGCAAGGATTTCCATTGCTTTGGGCATGACTGTAATACTTCCAAAGCTGACATAGCAGCGGGATATTGAGCTAGATCATCCATAATGCTATAGTTATGGGCTACTTTGGAATAGTTTCCTGCTCGCCTAGTTGGTCCCTTAGCCATCTTTGGAAAAGGTTCAATAGGCATATTTGATACGGTCAAAGGTGCTGTTGGTGCACTGGTACAAGCCCCTGACGTGTTGGTGTCTAGTGGGGTGTCATAATTTCAATTCCGTGTCTGAAAAACATTTCTTTTCCAGTCATGTAGATTTCATGGCTGTTCTTTTTGGAGTCGTCAGGAGTTTGTTGCTGCATGCTAACTGTCCCTTGATGAGGGAAAGGTTCTTACATGACTGTTGGCTACTGGGTAGATCCCCCTTGTCCATGGTTTCTCTGTAACTTCTTCAGCTCAGGGAGGTTGGGATAGTGGTGAGTGTAATGACCGTACTCACCACAGATTGAACAAGAGTGGTTTATTTGGAGAGGTGGGATTTTGTTCTGCTGTTTGGAATTACTTAGCTCCTAGTTTTTATTTTAGTGGTTTATTTGATTGCGAAGGGCATTGCTGGTTGCTGCCCCCCTGTCCAGGATTTCCTTTAGGCTTGTTTTTTCCTTTTTTTTTTTAACCGCATTAGGAGGATAGTTCTCCTGGTTATATGGTTGGCACGGTTGGTTTTGGGAAGGTTGCACAAAGTTCACTAGTGCATTATTTTGAATGAGCGGGTCTTGTGCTGGGGACTGAGCATAATGCGGTCCCTAGTTTGTAAATGGTTGTTCGGGGGGAGCTCTTCCGTTAGTGTGTCTATCTGCGTACTGGGTCCCCTGAGCCGGAGGATAGGGTCCTCCATGCTGATAGTGATACGACGACACCCTACTGGTCAAATTTTGTGGAGGCATGTGATGACTTTGGTAGCCGGGTTGTTTTACGTTTTGGGTAGAATCATATGTGTAACCAGGGTTTTGAACGCTACTTCCTGGGTAAATTTGGGTCGATGATCCAATTAAACCGTCTACAGAGTTCGACACGTATGGTAATTATTTGTAAGTTTGCAGGTGTGGGGCATTTGGCAGGATATTGTAAATATACCCTGACTGTGTATAGATCAGCTCGAGCTGTTGGGCCTTACTAATGGCATCCTCTTCAGATATGGGATTTTGTTGCGCCACATCCTTCTAAATATCCATGGTGAGATTTTTCAGGAACAGGTCTAAAATAACTCGATCGTTAAGTTTTTCTTTACACAAAATATGACGCCGCCACCATTCATGGATATGGTCCGAGATATGGACGGCAGGGGTTTGCCTAAAGTGGGTCAGTAATTCCATTCTGGAATCATGATGGATGGGTAAATGAAAATAGGTCAGGAATGCAATGGCGAGGGTGCTAAAGGTTCCATGTGTAGCAGAGGCTTGCTCCATATACCATTTCGCTGCTACTCTAGTCAGAGTGCATTGAAACAATATCAGTTGAATAGTATCGTTAATGATGTTGTTCTACGAACAACATAGGTGGAAAGTCATAACATGATTTCTGGGGTCTTCCGCTTGATTTCCTTCGAAATTTGAAATGTCTGATGGGAGCTTCGTGGACCTGGGAGGCCATATGGGGTTGTGCGCAATGGGGTCGTTCGTCAACTTGGTTAAATCTAGTAGATTCAATGAAGCTAGAAAAGGTGGCTGCGATTTTGTAGCCATTGCCACTTGTGAAAACACAATGTTTTGGTTAGGAATAGGGTTTGTCTACGGCGTACCATACTGTGCGTTCAAATGGATTCCCGAATGGGTAGCACTCATTTTCCCTCTGGGGGTTGTGAGAGGAGTGGTGTGTGGTGTGGCATTAGGAGACCGACTAGGGTTCCCAACTAAAGATGTCCTAATAAAGGGTGAACCAATAATGGTGGCTGTGTTTCGTCTTTGACGCCAAAATAGAAAAAGACCTGGAACCCCTCCCGGTAATGGGGGGAGGTACAAAAGACGTCTAGATAGACGAGGTCTCGCTGGGTCCATTCTGGTGTCGACTAGGTATGGATTTGGAAATATTTGAGAGGATAGAGATTATAATCAAAGAAAAATTCTGATTGCATACATAAAACAAAGCGAAAATAAAATAAATTTTCCCTTTAGATTAATCCTATGTGATCAGTCAATCAAAAATATTGTTTTTTGTTTGTTTGCATATGATGCTCAAATCCTAGAAGACCTAATCATCCTCACACACTCAAATGTAACTGGGCCTTAAGAAGATATCTTGCGAGTGCTGGCACAACGTCTCGTAAGAGCTGGCGACACCTCAAGTCAGCCGAAGAAAATCCACTAAGGTAAGGGTAGAGGGTCTAGTGCTTTCCTACATCGTCACCTATAGGGAAAGGATGCCCTAATTTTAGCCACTAAGTACCACCGTTCCATGTGAGTGTTCGAGTCTTGGGCTTCTTGGTAATTCAGCTAACAATACCGAGTATCAGCTGGGTCAGGTAGCCCCAACTGATACCTGCCCGCATTGTGCTTAAGCCTAACCCCCTCTGAATCGGGTCTCTGCCGCACTAGGGTCAACTTATATGTATTGAGATGAAGAATGATCAAGGCGTCTTATGGGATGCCTACCCCCTTGATCCTAACTTAGACTATAAATTCTTTTGTGGCTCCTGTGGGGAGAATTTAGTGAGTTTTGTTAAGTTAGTTTTAGGTGTCTTTGATTTTCTTAGTGTGTGGATGTGTGTGAGAAAAAAGTGAACAAGCACATAGTTTGAACATGTGGATATGTGATGATCCTTTTCAAAATCCCCTATTTAAACTATGTTTTATTGTTCCTTGCTCAAAAGAAAAACATGCACGGATATGGGCCGCTTTCAATTTTTCCCAGTTAATCTATGTGATCAACTATAGGGAGATGGTGAGTTGTGAATAGAGAGTGTTAATATGCTTGCTTAGATCACCGAAGGGTGCAAAGGCAACAGATATTACTTGTTCTTCTATCGACAATTCGGTCCTAGTCCCAAAATCATAGTGCAAAAATTGAACTAAACTAATGACTTTCACACTAGAAAAAGGGACTAGCTAAGAATATGTGGACTTGGGCCACTTAATTTGGCTAATTATCTAGGTGTTTTGGTACCTAAATTTTCAAAACATAAATTATTTCGGAATGCAAGTTAATTTTCCTCCTACTTAAACTATGTGTTAACTTTGCAAAAATCAACTTGAAATAAAACCAACACCAAGCCTACCAAAAGAAACTAAGAGTTAGTTCTAGAAAGCTGCGGGGGACCTCAGCTTGTGCTGGCAGATGTATTATGGGATGCCAAGCACATTTACAAGCAAGAAAATACGAAAATATTGGAGAAATTTCTCATTCCATGTTTTGAGCGCAAAAGGCTGAAACAGGCGCGATTTCCGTGCGCAGGTCAGCTCTGAATGCACTCCTTGGGGCGTGCCTGTCTGTGAGAAATGCACATAAATTCCTGAAAATGTAACTTTTTGGAGTTTTTCTACTTCAGTCTATCACTAAGGGTGAACCAGGGAATGAAGGAGAGAAAGGGGGCAATTCCAGCCCAACTCCACAACAAAGACGAGGGTCTCTTAAAAAAGGCACTACCACATAAACTTGGAAATAAACATTAGTGGAGTCACCAATACTGTATTAGTGTGTTTGGTCCACGTATGTACGAAATCACACCAAATTAAGGGGTGTGGTATTCCCTCTTAAGTTATTTGTCACAGAAAGAAAATATATGGAGTCAAGCAAGTTAGTGGAACATGCTAGAACATAAACATGCTAGATAGAGAATTAGCATGCATATTCAAAAATAAAAATTAAACTAAAACTAAAACAAATAACACAAAATCTCTAAATAGAGTCAAACAACTTCAATAATCCAAACGGTGGCACTTACGTCCCCTCTTATTGAGTGCTGGTAGGAATAAGGATGAAACTTTAACCCACTTGCTAAGGGGCCCTTAGAACTTGGGGTTCTAAGTCCCGATGCAAGGATGTATTTAATTATGAGCTGTCTTGGCACAAAGTTTCCCTCTCTCTACTATGGTAGACTGGAGTTGTTGGATGGCCAACAACTGAGTCCCCTCTATCTCTTCTCTGGATCACACACTGCTGGTATTGCTTGGGGAAATTCTGGCCAGTATAATAATTTTCTCTCAAGTTTGCTTGGTGGCCTCTTATAGGAGAATTCAAATCCTCCTTCCCTCTCTTGGTACATTGTGGATAGTGACCCAAGAGAGGAGGGTGATTCCATTGTGTGCCACATTTATTCCATTGGGTGCTCCCTTGATGTCACAAGGAGGCTTGGGTGCTTGTCCTTAGGTAGCTTCAAGCGTGGAATCAATGTCTTGAAGTGTGCCTTGTGGTCCCGAAAAGTGACTTCTATCACTCCCAAGATTGCACGCTTTTTGGGTCAAAAGGCACGCAAGGGCGCGTTTATCAAAATATTTTGCATGCAAAAGCACATTTGACTAGTCCTTCTTGTACACAATTTGATTTTTCCTCAGACCTTAGAGATTTTTTAAGTACTTTCAGATTCTCTAATGTCTCTCAGCCCTGTAAATACTTCTGTCTGACATTAAATAATGTCACCTTTGCTTGTATAATTTTCCAGTGATAACAATTGTAAATAAAACTGCAACAACATTAAAATAAACAACTATAGGTGCACAAATTCAACCCAAAAGAAGGCTTCGCAAACAACTAGTCTAAAAGGTAGGCGAAATTGAATCAAAACACATAAGATGAAAAAAATATATAAGTCTAAGGGATAGGAATCTAATGACTCAGATCTGATGGAAAAGGTGTAGAAAACAACAAGAAATCGGAGGGGAAAACTGTTGCAAAATGGGAAGCGAAAGGTTAAAACTCTAGGGGAAAAAAAGGAACCCTAATGGAAAGACCAAAAATAACTCAAGAGGGGGTTTTGGATGGAAAAATAACCTATCAAAAGGGACCTGAAATAAGGATAGATCAGACCCTAAACAATGGCTAAAAGCGTTGCAAAATCTCAGACTACCTACTCAGCTAAACCCCTCCTAGAAAGGTGGAAGTGTACAGAAATCCCTAAGGGGCTTGGTTCTACTTCAAGGAGAAAAAATAAGCATATCCAGGCATAATATGGGTTGATACGGAGGTCAGAAAACCTAGAACAGTGCTTGCGACAAACCCTGACTGTCACAGAAAAAAATTAGAAAAAATTTGCAAATCAGAGGTACTAACCTATAAGCTATAGAAATTGCAGTTTCTAGGCTAACAAGTGCAGGTTCCAGGTTTTGGGTGAAAAAGCGCGAGTACCAATTGCTAGATCCTCGGGCGGTAGGTTGCGGAAAAGTTGTCGTCTCTGGCGTGAATGATACCTGTTACCTGCGGAAAACACCAAAAAACACACGGAAATTATAATTTTTACTATTTTAGGGCATACAAGTTAAAAAACAACATCAAGAGACTGAAAACAACTGAAGAAAAACCCTAGTTACTAAAGCTGTTGGTCATGCAAGAATCTAAATAACAATAATGGAGTCACCAATTGTTAGCGTAAATTCTTAACGCAAGTGTACGAAAAGAGCTCACTTTAGCTGCACATGACAAACAACCCTAACAACAGAGATGGTTTCTTAACTTCTTTTGATCTCCAAGTGATAGTTAAAACAAATGCTGCAAAAAACCCGATCTATGCAGTAAAAGTAGTTAAATAATGAAGATAAATAAGAAATGCTCCATACATCCAACGGACATGAAAAAATATAAAGAATTTTATATGTATTATAAGACCTGTGAAGGGAACAAAGAATGATGTTAGTAGTCCCCCTTAATGGGATGGGTTCTTGGCTATCCTCAATGCTTTAGATCTAGAAGTTTCTCTCTCTCTATGGTGTGGAAAACCCGAAATATGTTGAAATCTATGGGAGCTCAAGAAGCAAAGAAAGTAGTAGCATCAATGAGAATGATCAAAGCGCGACAATGAAAGTGATCAAAGTGAAGAATGAATGGAAAATCCTCCTATTTATAACAAATTATTGAGTTATCCTCGATAATGACGCATAATAAAATATTATTAACCAAGATCTAGATCTAACTGCTTAGAATATTTATTATATTTTGTTGGAGGGAAAAGGCATTTAAATTGGTTAAATACCTTTATTTAGAAATAATAAAAAAATAAATCATTTATTTATCACTTCAAGAATGTGGTTAAGGAATAATTAACAAATACTGATTTGCTTAATTATTTCTAGGTGATTTAGACAAATTTAACAAGGAATAATAACTAAATAATGATTTAATTAATTATTCCTAGAGAAAAATAATATAAATAATGATTTATCTAAATATTTCTCATAATTGGGTTAAATATGACCAAGAATATTATTTAAACAGTGGTTTAATTAATTATTCCTAGAGGAAAATCAAATAAATAAGGATTTGTTTAATTATTCCTCATGCGGTTTCTTGTTTTAACCATAAATAACTTAAAAATATGGTTTATTAAATTATTATTATAGTGAAAGAAATTTTACTATGGTAAAATTGGTCTTACATGGTGTACTTTGATCCATCTAATTGTAAATGGTTAGATGGCCAAAAATTGGTGTAATAATCATAACAGTCATTCACATGTTATACGATTTACCCAAGATCGAGCAACTTCGGTGGACCCATCTCTCATCTATAGTCATCAATATTGGAGAAAATTCTTGTCAGCCTATGGTATGGAAACTTGGATTTTGTGAAAAGGAGGCACTATTCTGGAGTTTATATATACAATCTATGCAATCCAAAATAGTAAGAGGAGAAGCCGACTTGTGAATTCTATACCCTAGTCACCTTATAGAAAGATAAAGCCATAGACCTATAAACATATATATTTTCCAAGGACTGGACTATATGTAAAGAAGAATCTTCGGAATTTGAGTAAGGCATATGAATGTTCTTGAAGAATTGACACTGAAGTGAAACAATTCTGAAGTCATTCTGAGCATATCTAGTGTACACCAGTGTTTTTAGGAGAGTCCTAACCTCAAAACAAGTTTTATAGTTTATTCATCTACTAAAGGATAATCTTCAGGAATCTTCCAGTAAAAGCAATTATGATTCTTATTAGTGATAAGAAAGGCATCTCTAAAAATGAGAAATCCCCTTAAATCATTTACAGAGAGATAAGATAAGCCTAAACATTTTGAATACATGTATAATAAAAGAATAAACATACTTATAGAAGCAACAACATTGGAAGAATCTATTGCTTTAACATGACATTTAGATAATAGTGGAAAAGTATGACATACAACAACAGACCTTGTAGCAACCTCCATTATCATAAATTATAGAGGTATGTATGTTATATCTATTTGTTAAAATTCTATCAAGAAATGGTTTAGGGTTAGTTGCTTATACAGTTCTAGCGTATGTTATTTCCATTTATTGATATCTAGGATTATAAACCCTAGATAAGTTCATGATAAACCCTAGTAATCAAAAACTATAACCCTAACTTGCTTGTTCCCTCATAGAAACTCTATCTCGTGGTTTCTAGGGCTTGTATAGATAAATCTAAGTGTGGAAAAATACAAATGGTAATATAAATTTGTAATCATGTCTCTAGAACTAGGGTTTGCACTTTAAAACCACATGATTTCATCATATAAGATCCATAAGACTTTTACATCATGATTTATTTATCAGATGTTCTACTTGGTAGTACTTGTCAATAAATTATGCAAGTATAGGAAGTAAAGGAAGGAGGATGGGTTGATCCTATGCTTTGGGAAGCATGATGGAAGGAGGGAACCATGAATACCTTTGATCCTTAGAAATATTCATGATATAATTATGAAACTAGGGATTCCTCATACACAACAAGGAAAAGAAGAAAGATAGAATCACATTAGAAGCATTCGAATGAAGCAAGAGGTCATACCATAATTATAGAAGCTTGAAAGAATAACTAAGGTAGAATTCAACATGAATATAAAAGTCATCATAAAAAATAAGTAGCCCTTGGTAACCTCATTAAAATCATAAGTAGTACTTATGGGTAGAATAAAATTCATCTAGCATGATAAAGGATAAAAATAGTTCATCATGTATCATTATCATTAAGAAGGAGCATTTTTAGAATGACAATAATTAAGATCCTATATTGGAATATTCATTAGAAGGTTCACCTCTCTTCAAAGAATCAAGTGTATCGCTGAGAATTCCACCTTGTATGGGATTCATTGTTTAAGGATGATGGTATGGTAACAAAGTAATTCAACATGTCAATATGATTGAAGCATCATAAATCGAGGAAACAAAGCTATAGAAAGAAGTCTAGATGGAAAGGAAAAGGAGCTATGTATGCATGTATTTGATATAATAAGTCATGTCATCACATCGTTGAATATAACATGAGTAAATGCTCTACCTCATGAGCATGATCAAAGAAAAATGGATCTCTTCCTTGGAAATATGCTTGAAGGCATGGTTCACATATTGACAAGCTAAAATCAACATAATATGTCCTCATATGGAATATGAGGTGGTTGAAAAATATGAAGGAATTATGAATGAAACTTCTTGAGGAGAAATATGTGAATAAAGAAGGAAGAGATTGTGAAATATGCAACTATGGTCACATAAGAAAAGGTAATAAACATCCAATGATTAAAACAATTGGTTAGGACATATCCATGGAAGAGGTATGGAGACTCTGATGAAGTCTGTGAAGAAAGTAGACCCTTGAAATATGTAGTCTAGGAGATGTGTTGCAAGCAATAAATATGTCATGATGAAATGGCATCACAAAAGGTCTACTGAAATAGGGTTGTAGATTTCACCTACAACTAGCACTCATGTGGTTGGATGAAATATCCTAAGGGAAACATAACCTTGAAAAGGTAGTAGCATGAAGAAAAGACAAATGTGGATTAGATGATCACTTTCCAATGAAGAGAAGGATGAAATGAATAATATGGCCCATGAAGGAAAGTGTGGATGGGTGATTCCCTACAGTTTATGAAGGATCCATAATGAAATATATGAAATTCATGACATCGAAAGAAGGAGCCCCACAGGCAGATGATAATGCCATGATCTCCACCATGATCAGAAAGTTGCTATAAGCAAGTCCCTAGTTAAGAGGGAGCTTGGGTACATTCCTAGGAATGGGTTGGTCCTCACTAAAGAGGGAGTGAAAAATATGATTCTCTACCTCATATGTCATGCACCCGACCAGGACTAACAATCATAGGTATGAGTGAAGGCCATGAGGAGAGATAGAGACATAATTATTCTCTTCACTTATTGAAGAAATAATGAAGGATTGCATAAGCATATGAAATATGATAATCTTTGAGGATGAGGTAGGGAATCCAAGATAAGAGTAGTCATAGAGGAATGATATTCTTTGAGGACTAGGAATCCAAGATACAAATATTCCTTGAAGGACATACCCTGTGAACACCCAACTGGGCTATGTACCTTGAGAGACAATGATGATGGTGTCTATATTCATTTGTATTTTTGACATTGTGCTCTAATATTGTGGAGGAGAGATAGAGTTGTTATTCAAGGGATTTATATGTGACAATGCTAGTTGGTATGTTGCTAAACATATGGGTTACAAATCCAACTCTTCTTATGAAAAATTTTCAAAGGAAGTATTGAACATGTATCAATACTCAATTATGAATACCTCCCTAGTTTGGAGGGGTTTTTTCCTTACCTTGGAGCCTATCTCTGGTGTTCTCTTGTTTTTTTTATCTTATTCATTTGGAATTTATTTGCTGATGAAAATAAAAAATAATAATGATAATTAAGTAACTATATGTCACAAATAAATGTCTTTGTTTAATAAAAATCATCTTACTCTAATGAAAGCCCTATATTTATCAAGAATTTGTTTGGCATTCCTTCAAGCTATGTGTCAAGTTATGTGGGAATTGCAGGAAAGTTGATTTTGGTTAACTATGCAGTAGATTTTTTTTTTTTTTTTAAATAACTTTGATTAGTAACTATCTATTTTCACTATACATAATAACCTTGTTCATCTAGCTTGTCACCTTCACATTTACTCACAAGGCTTTGTTTCTCCACAAATAATCCAATAATATGGACAATCATTTGCAAAATATGACAATTGAGCTCCTCATAGCTTTGAACCTTATTTAAATCAGGGTTTATGTTTATAATGATTATGGTAATTTTTTTGAAAGAAACTTTGAAGAGCTACTCAAATTATGAATATCCTTCTTAAATATTAGCCCAACCCTTTCCAAAATCGTTATTTTAATTATACATGTAGCTCTTTTTCAAGTTTTATACATGGTATCTACTTAAAATTTAAACCCTCATGCACGACTAAAAATTATAGGTTCCTTGAAAAAGATACCTAAACCCTACTTCAATTTTAATTTTATTTTCATGGGTTGCTCTAAATTCAAACTCTTTGTGTCAATTTGAAATAAATCCCCCCATGTGCTCTTTCATTATAAATTACTAGATCTTCCCACCTATTTAGGCCTACACTATTGTTACACAGTAATTTGTCACCATGCTCACTTCCCATCCCTGATACTAAAGTGCCCCCATGACAGACCCTGTGCAATGTTTCCACCATGGAGAAATATGTAAATAAATCCCGTGAAGAATCAAATAAATCTACCTTGGAATATTGCTAAAGGAACTTAGTAAAAATGATATTTTCTAGACCAACGTGTTTTCCAGTTTCATGCTATAATATTCCAAATTAGCTTATTTTCCAGTTGGAATATTATATGTTACTTCTATTTCCTGTTTAGAAGAATAAAAGGGGTAAGGAGACCCTTAAATCTCTTTAGTAGGAATAAAACAATTCCAATGTGAATGTGGTTTAGTTTAAGTAGGAAAAATAAGGTCCCCTTGGGTGTGAAAGGGATCAATGCATGTGGACTAGATCAAGGTTGACCAAATCAACAGTGCTGCCAAAGAAGAGAGTGGAGCTAGTGGGAACAATGCAGTTTTGGAGGAGGAATATTTGCATGGAAGTAACCTCATGAATGAGTGGGGCCAAGGGTGAGGGAGCCCACCAAGAATATAAGGGGAGGGATGGCAGCCATGAGAGGCATTTCAAAATATTGCCTATGTTTGAGTCTTATGACTTATTGCATGCTTCACTTGTTTAGCTGGGCTTGCTGTACTGTTTAGTAAAAGGGTATTATCATGCGGGAATTCCCCACTCTTCCTTGGAGGAATTGCTGAAGAAATCTGAGAGGAGTATTCTGGGCTACATTTCCACCATCCAGCATTGGGCCAAGTAGTCATCTTTAGCCACAACGTAGTCTTCTTGAGAAACTGCGTTATTTTTCATGATGTTGCAGTAGAAGGGTCAAAACCTCTGTCGATGATCTAGTTTCATATGAAAGGATCAACCTTTCACCTAGAAAGCTATTAAGGGGAAGTTTCAGCCATTTATTTGTCTTTTCAGCCATATATATTCAAATCTTCAGTGAGACATCATGATTCGGCCATATATCTGAAGATTATGCTTTTGGTATCTTATGTTATCTTGCCGGGTTATCTTGAGATTGTGCAAAAGAGACTAAATATCATTTTTATCATCTCTTTAAGTAATATATCATTAGATATATTTGTTTCTATATTTCTGTAGCAGAAACCCTCAATAAACTATGCTGTCACATGCTTCAGAAATTTTGTGTTGCAGTAGTCATGGGGTTTTGATGTTTTTGGGCTATATTGAGCTTGGAAGATCTGTTTAACTAAGCTATAATGATTTGTTTATGATACCATTGCATATTTTGGTGCTATAATACATAAAATAATGGATCCATGTGTTGTTCTTCATTATTATAGAGTAATTTTCTGAAAACTACATTTTTGGTGCCTATATTGCTGATTTTCATAACTAGAAATATTACAGTGGTATCGAAGCTCTGATATTGGATCAGCTTGTGGGGAACATACATATATAGCCATGGAGGAGATATATATCCAAAAAATCCTTCTTCAGACTATGCAGGACATTGCCAAAGATATCAAGGAGATGAGGTTTGAAAGACAGAAGGAATCCCCTAGAGGGTTTCACCATGGAGAAAGCTCCGGCACCTCACTTTTGTGGTGGGAGAAAATAGTAGCACAACCTTCTTAAAAATGCTCCACTATGCCCAAATTCCTATATTTGGAAGGTGAGGAAGGAAGGCCCTTGAAGGAAGAAACCCTTGGTGATTATTTTGTAGAGTATGAATCTCAATCCAGAAGATTCAAAGAACATTTGAACTTTCAGGAGTTCTGTCGGATCAAGGATGGTAGGAGATCCTTAAATCACCATAATAAGGAAGGGTACATATAGAATTCAGATATATAGTGTAGTTTGGGCAGGTTCTTTTTTCCCTCTTATTGATGGATCACCCAAGTGCACAACCAAGGCTTGGGTAGAGAAGTTGGACACTTATTTCCAACTCAATAGAGTTTCTGAAGTGGAGGCTATCAAAATAGCAGTGCTGCACCTAGAAGGTGAGGCACATGAGTCGTGGTTCCAAGGGTTATATACACTTGGGCATGCTAGTATCACTTCATATTCAGAATTCACTAGGAGGTTGGTGGAGAGATTTGACCCCAGAGATCCAGAGGCTCACTTTGTTGGGCTAACCAAGAGACTTATATCTTTGAGTTTCTAAAACTTTTAGTTATGGTATCTGACCTCACGATGAACTGGAGAGTATGCATGTTTATTTATGGGATGGTTGAACCATTGCATGGGTTGGTAAAATCCACTAGACCAACTACACTCCAAGAAGCTATGGAGAAGGATAGGGATTCACAGCATGCCTTACCCAAGGCTAAAGCACCCTTTTAGAAAAATATTTCTTCTTGCACAAGGGATAATCAAGAGAAGGCATCTCTTGATAATAGAGATATAAGGAAGAAGAAACTTTGTTTCACTTGTCAGGAGCCATGGGTACCAAACCACCGGTGTGTTGCAGGGAAAGCACATTTCATTGTGATATTTTCTGATGAGGAGGAGAAGACAAACGCTGTAGCAGCAGAAGGAAGTGCACCTCCCATAGAAGATGTAGTAAAGGCATTTGCTCCAATGTGAGGGACTCTTGCAGCTTTGAGAGGAGATCCCAAGTATCTAACCTTGAGAGTTAGGGGCAATATTATGGGGTAAAGAGTATCAATATTGGTAGATGGGGGAGATACCCATAACTTTATTGATACAAAGTTGGTGCAAAGGAGGGGCATTCACATAGAAGACTTCGAGGGGTTCTTAGTTCTGGTTCCAGGAGCTAGAACCAAGAAGTGTGTCAAATATGTTACGGCATTAACCATCACTATGGGAACCTGCACATTGACAGACCACTTCTTTGTCGTTGATATTCTAGACACCAATGTGATATTGGGTGTCCAGTGGTTAATCACCTTAGGGAAGGTTACCACAGATTGGGAAACCTTAGAGATGGGGTGGACAAAAAAAGGGAGTGGTAAACATTAGAAAATCAAAGGCATACACACCTATCCACCCTAGATTGTCTCAGCCCACAGGATGGAAGCAAATTTGAGAAAAGGGGACATAGAATGGGCAGTAGAACTATGTTTTTAGAAGCTAGAAGCAAGGATTCATCAGTACATCCAAATGTACAATCTATTTTGGACCGATATTCTACAGTATTTGAAGATATTCCACTTGGGAGACCTCTTGAACAAGTTTTTGAGCACACTATTGAGTTGGAACAAGGGATCCAAGCATTGATCACCACACCCTATAGGCATCCCAAAGCCTATAGATATGTGATTGAAAAGGCTATTCAAGAGCTTTTGGCCTTAGGACATATCCGACCTAGCACTAGTCCTTTTGCCTCTTCAGTGGTCTTGGTGAAGAATAAAGATGGAAAATTGAGAATGTGCATTGATTATAGAGCATTGAACACAAAGACCATGAAGAACAGATATCCAATTCCCAGGATCAATGAATTGATGGATGAACTAAGAGGGTCCAAGTATTTCTCCAAGATTTATTTGAGATCAGGATATCATCAAATCAAGGTGAGGGATCAAGATATTCCTAAGACAACATTCCGACGTCACTATGGGCATTTTGAGCTTTTGGTAATGCCTTTTAGGCTAACCAATGCTCTGGAAACATTCCAATCTTGTATGAACCACATCTTCCGTGGTCACTTGAGGAAGTTTGTATTGGTCTTCTTTGATGACATTCTTATTTATAGCTGCACATGGGAGGAGCATTTACAACATATTGAGGCAGTATTACGCATTCTTAAGGAGCAGAAATTCTATGTTAAGCTCTCTAAGTGTGAGTTTGGGCTCATAGAGATGCTTTACTTGGGCCAAATCATTGGAGTGGATGGGGTAAGAGTCCATGAAGAAAATATCCGTACTATTAGAGATTAGCTTGAACCAAAGAATGTCACATAACTTCGGGGGTTTGTAGGCATATGTACCTATTACCGGAAGTTTTTAAAAGGGTTCTCTCAACTAGCAACACCACTTACAGATCTAACCAAGAAGGGAGCTTTTAGTTGGACACCCACAGTGTAGAGAGATTTTTATAAGCTCAAGGAGGTGATGAGTAGCTACCCAGTATTGGTCCTACCTGATTTCTCCCAACCTTTTGTGTTGGAATGTGATGCTTCAGGGGAAGGCATTGGGGAAGTATTGATGCAAGGGGGACACCCCATATCTTTTGAAACATGGAAGTTGCTGCCTCATGAGAGAATATACCCCATTTATGACAAGGAGATGTTGGCTATTATGCATGCTTTGGCCAAGTTCCGACAATATTTGGTGGGAAATAGATTCCGAGTGAAGACTGATCATAATAGTCTCTGATTCTTTCTTGAGAAGAAGAAGCTTCAGGAGAGGCAAAAAAAGTTGGTGAGTAAGATCCAAGCATATGAATTTGACATAGAATATGTCAAAGGGAAGAGTAATGTAGTGGCAGATGCTCTATCCAGGAGACTAGCAACGCTGTCCTTGATGAGCATAGATGCAGATTGGAAGGCTTAGTTGTTAGTAGAATACTCCAAGGATAAATTTGCATGTGAGATCCTAGATGGAGTGGTGACTGATGAGAGGTATAGAGTGATGGATGAGGTCATCTATTACTGAGATCGGGTCTTCTTGGCTAGAGATTCTAAGCTCAAGGAGAAGATTTTGCAGGCATCACATGAGTCCCCACTTGCAGGGAATCAAGGATTCACCAAGAATTATCGAGCTATTCGGGAGAGATTCTCATGGAAGGGTCTCAAGGAGGATGTAATCCAACACATCAAGGAGTGCATAGTTTTCCAATAGAACAAAGGAGAGCAAAGCCATCCTGCAGGATTATTGCAGCCACTCCCTATTCCAGATGGGAAATGGGAGAGTATTTCTATGGACTTCATCACCGGTCTACCTAGCGTTCAGGGTAAGGATTGTATCTTTGTAGTTGTTGATCAACTAACAAAGTATTCACATTTATTTTCTATTTCTGCATGGTATACTGCTTCATAGGTAGCTTATCTTTTCTTCAGGGATGTGTTTAGACTCCATGGTCTCGCAAATACCATAGTCAGTGATCAGGATAACCACTTCATGGGTGGCTTTTGGCAAGAGATTTTTCGGTTAGTGGGTATTGAGTTGACACCAAGTACTAGCTATCATCCACAAACCGATGGAAAAATTGAAATAGTGAACAAGTGGTTGGAAGGCTACTTGAGAAACTATGTTTCAGGCCAGCAAAGAGCATGGCTGCATTGGCTCCATTTGGGGGAGTATTGTTACAACACAAATTATCATATTTCCATTGGTATGACCCCATTTCGAGCCCTTTATGGGTATGATGCACTTTCATTTTCTGATGTGATGTTTGGGACAAGCAAAGCTCCTAGAGAAAAGGAGTGGATTCAAGAGATTTAGGACATACTTCCGGCTCTCAAAGACAACATTGATACAACCTAAAACCAACAGAAAATATATGCAGATCATGGTCGGATAGAGAGGCAGTTTGAGGTAGATGACTTGGTCTATCTTTGCCTTCAGCCATATAGACAATCTACACTCAAGGAGAAAGGGGCTGAAAAGCTCAAACCTCGATTCTATGGACCATACAGGGTGATCTGTCATGATGGAGAAGTAGCATATGAGCTAGAGATTCCTATTGGGAGCAAGATCCATATCATTTTTCATGTCTCATGCCTCAAGAAGGCAATTGGACAACATGTGGTTGCCACTATGGATCTCCCACCTATTGATGATGAGGGCTATCTAGTTTTGCAACCAGAGACTATCTTGGATACTTTGGAGAGGCAACTAAGGAGCAAGGTGATCAAAGAATATCTGATTCGATGGAGGAATCTTCCTGATGAGGATGCCACTTGGCAAGGAGAGAAGATTTTGCAGCACCCTTCTTTACTGTTGCTTGAGCACAAGCAAATTCTGGGAGGGGAGGACTATAATATTCCCAATTAGCTTATTTCTAGTTGGAATATTATATATTACTTCTATTTCCAGTTTAGAAGAATAAAAGGGGTAAGGAGACCCTTAAATCTCTTTAGTAGGAATAAAACACCTCTAGTGTGAATGTGGTTCAGTTTAAGTAGAAAAAATAAGGTCACCTTGGGTGTGAAGGGGAGAAATTCATGTGGAATAGATCAAGGTTGACCAAATCAACAGCGCTGCCAAAAAAGTGAGTGGAGCTAGTGGAAACAATGCAGATTTGGAGGAGGAATCTTTGCATGGAAGTAACCTCATGAATGAGTGGGGCCAAGGGTGAGGGAGCTCACAAGAATATAAGGGGAGGTATGGCAGCCATGAGAAACATTTCAGAATATTGTCTATGTTTGAGTCTTATGAATTATTTCATGCTTCAGCTGTTTAGCTGGGTTTGTTGTACTGTTTAGTACTATGGGTATTCTCATGTGGGAATTCCCCACTCTTCCTTGGAGGACTTGTTGAAGAAATATGGGAGGAGTATTTTGGTCTACATTTCCACCATCCGGAATTGGTCCAAGTATTCATGTTCAGCCACAACATAATATTCTCGAGAAACTGCATTATTTTTCATGATGTTGCAGTAGAAGGGTCAAAACCCCTGTTGATGAGCTAGTTTCCTATGAAAGGATCAATATTTCACCCGGATAGCTAGTAAGGGGAAGGTTCAGCCATATATATGCAGATCTTCAGTCAAATAGCGTGATTCAACTATAGATCTATAGTTTATGCTTTTTGTATCTTGTGTCCTTCCAAGAAACCTTTGCTGGGTTATCTTGAGATTGTGTAAAAGAGACTAGATCTCATTTTTCTCAGCTCTTTGAGTAATATATCATCAAATATATTTGTTTCTATATGTTTTTAGTAGAAAACCTCAATAAACTGCACTGTCACATGCTTAAGAAATTCTATGTTGCAGTAGTCATGGGGTTTTGATGTTTTCGGGCTATATTGAGCTTGGGAGATCTATTTAACTAAGCTAGAATGATTTTTTTCTGATCGTCTTGAATATTTGGGTGCTATAATACATAAAATAATGGATCCATGTTCTTTTCTTCATTATTATAGCATAATTTTCTGAAAACTGCGTTTTTGGTGCCTATATTACTGATTTTCCTAAATAGGAATATTATAGTGGTATTGAAGCTCTGATCTTGGCTCAACTTGTGGGGACCATACATATATAGCCATGAAGGAGAGAGAGATCCCAAAAATCCTTCTTCAGACTGTGCAGTACATTGCCAAATATATCAAGGATATGAGGTTTGAAAGATAGAAGGAATCCCCTAGAGGGTTTCACCATGGAGAAAGCTCCGACACCTCACATTTGTGGTGGGAGAAAAAAGTAGCACAACCTTTTTCACAAAGCTCCACTATGCCCACATTCCTATATTTGGAAGGTGAGGAAGGAAGGCCCGTGAAGGAAGAAACCCTTGGTGATTATTTTGTAGAGTATGAATCTCAATCCCGAATATTCATAGAACATTTGAAATTTTAGGAGTTCTCTCAGATCCAGGATGGTAGGAGATGCTTCAATCACCATAAGAAGGAAGGGTACATTCAGAATTTATATCTACAACGCAGTTTGGGCAGGTTATTTTTTCCCTCTTATGATGGATCACCCAAGTTCAAAGCCAAGGCTTGGCTAGAGAAGTTGGACACTTATTTCCAACTGAATAGAGTTTCTAAAGTGGAGGCTATCAAAATAGCAACACTGCACCTAGAAGGTGAGGTACATGAGTGGTGGTTCCATGGGTTATATACACTTTGGCATGCTAGTATCAATTCATATTCAGACTTCACCGGGAGGTTGGTGGAGATATTTGACCCCAGGGATCCAGAGGCTCACTTTTTTGGGCTAACCAAGCTCAAGAAATTGGGAGATTTAGAGACTTGCATCTCTGAGATTTTAAAGCTTTCAGTTATGGTATCTGACCTCACTATGAACCGAAGAGTATGCATGTTTATTGATGGGATGGTTGAACCATTGCATGGGTTGGTAAAATCCACTAGACCAATTACACTTCAAGAAGCTATGGAGAAGGATAGGAATTTGCACCATGCCTTACCCAAGGCCAAAGAACCCTTTCAGCAAAATATTTCTTCTTGCAAAAGGGAGAATAAGGAGAAGCAATCTCTTGATAATAGAGATCTAAGGAAGAAGAAACCTTGTTTCACTTGTCAAGAGCCATGGGTACCAAACCACCAATGTGTTGCAGGGAAAGCACATTTCATTGAGATATTTTATGATGAGGAGGAGAAGACCAACGTTGTAGCAGCAGAAGGAAGTGCACCTCCCCATAGAAGATGTAGTAAAGGCATTTTCTCCAATGGGAGGGACTCTTGCAACTTTGAGTGGAGTTTCCAAGTATCTAACCTTGAGAGTTAGAGGCACTATTATGGGGCAAAGAGTATCAATATTGGTAGACAATGGAGCTACCCATAACTTTATTGATACAAATTTGGTGCAAAGGAGGGGCATTCACATAAAATACTTTGAGGGGTTCTCAGTTTTGGTTCCAGGAGCTAGAACCATGCAATGTGTCAAATATGTTCCGTCATTAACCATCACTATGGGAAACTACACATTGACAAACCACTTCTTTGTGGTTGATATTATAGACACCAATGTGATATTGGGTGTCCAGTGGTTAATCACCTTAGGGAAGGTTACCATTGATTGGGAAACCTTAGAGATGGAGTGGACAGAAAAAGGGAGTGGTAAACATCAGAAAATCAAAGCCATACAAACCTATCCACCCTAGATTTTCTCAGCCCACAGGATGGAAGCAGATTTGCGCAGAGGGGACATAGAATGGGTAGTAGAACTGCGTTTGTTAGAAGCTGGAAGCAAGGATTCATCAGTACATGCAGATGTACAATCTATTTTGGACCGATATTCTACAGTATTTGGAGATATTCCACCTGGGAGACCTCCTGACCAAGGTTTTGAGCACACTATTGATTTGGAACAAGGGATCCAAGCAGTGTTCACCACACCCTATAGGCATCCAAAATCCTATATAGATGAGATTGAAAAGGCTATTCAGGAGCTTTTATCCTTAGGACATATCCAGCCTAGCACTAGTCCTTTTGCCTCTTCATTAGTCTTGGTGAAGAATAAAGATGGCACATTGAGAATGTGCATTGATTATAGAGCATTGAAAAAAAATACCATGAAGAATAGATATCCAATTCCCATGATCGATGAATTGATGGATAAACTAAGAGGGTCCAAGTATTTCTCCAAGATTTATTTGAGATCAAGATATCATCAAATTAAGGTGAGGGATCAAGATATTCCCAAGACAACATTCTGATGTCACTATGGGCATCTTGAGTTTTTGGTAATGCCTTTTTGGCTAACCAATGCTCTGGCAACATTCCAATCCTGCATGAACCACATCTTCTGTGGTCACTCGAGGAATTTTGTATTGGTCTTCTTTGATGACATTATTATTTATAGCCGCACATTGGAGGAGCATTTCTAGCATATTGAGGCAGTATTACACATTTTTAAGGAGCATAAATTCTATGCTAAGATCTCTAAGTGTGATTTTGGGCTCAAAATTATGCTTTACTTGAGCCACATCATTGGAGTGGATGGGGTAAGAGTCCATGAAGAAAAGATCCGTGCTATTAGAGATTGTCCTGAACCAAAGAATGTCATAGACCTTCGAGGGTTTGTAGGCATATGTACCTATCACTGGATGTTTGTAAAATGGTTCTCTCAACTAGCAGCACCACTTACAGATCTAACCAAGAAGGGAGCTTTTAGTTGGAAACCCACAACATAGAGAGGTTTTGATAAGATCAAGGAGGTGATGAGTAGCTACCCAATATTGGTCCTACCTAATTTCTCCCAACCTTTTGTGTTGGAATGTGATGCTTTAGGGGAAGGCATTAGGGAAATATTGATGCAAGGGGGACACCCCATAGCTTTTGAAAGCCGGAATTTTTTGCCTTATGAGAGACTATACCCCATATATTATAAAGAGATGTTGGCTATTATGCATGCTTTGGCCAAGTTCCAGCAATATTTGGTGGGAAATAGATTCTGAGTGAAGACTGATCATAATAGTCTCTGATTATTTCTTGAGCAGAAGCAGCTTTAGGAGAGGCATCAGAAGTGGGTGAGTAATATACAAGCATATGAATTTGACATAGAATATGTCAAAGTGAAGAGTAATGTAGTGGCAGATGCTCTATCCAGGAGACCAACAACGCTATCCTTGATGAGCATAGATGCAGATTGGAAGGCTAAGTTGTTTGTAGAATACTCCAAAGACAACTTTGGATGTGAGATCCTAGATGGAGTGGTGACTAATGAGAGGTATAGAGTGATGGATGAGGTCATATATTACCGATATGGGGTCTTCTTGGCTAGATATTCTAAGCTCAAGGAGAAGATTTTGCAGGCATCACATGATTCCCCAATTGCAGGGCATCAAGGATTCACCAAGACTTATTGGGCTATTCGGGAGAGATTCTCATGGAAGGGTCTCAAGGAGGATGTAATCCAACACATCAAGGAGTGCATAGTTTTCCAATAGAACAAAGGAGAGAAAAACCATCCTGCAGGATTATTGCAGCCACTCCCTATTCTAGATCGGAAATGGGAGAGTATTTCTATGGACTTCATCACCGGTCTACCTAGCGTTCAGGGTAAGGATTGTATCTTTGTAGTTGTTGATCAACTAACAAATTATTCACATTTATTTTCTATTTCTGCATGGTATACTGCTTCATAGGTAGCTTAGATTTTCTTCAGGGATGTGTTTAGACTCCATGGTCTCGCAAATACCATAGTCAGTGATCGGGATAGCCACTTCATGGGTGGCCTTTGGCAAGATATTTTTCGGTTAGTGGGTATTGAGTTGACACCAAGTACTAGCTATCATCCACAAACCGATGGAAAAACTGAAATAGTGAACAAGTGGTTGGAAGGCTACTTGAGAAAGTATGTTTCAAGAGAACAAAGAGCATGGATGTGTGGGCTCCATTTGGGGGAGTATTGTTACAACACAACTTATCATATGTCCATTGGTATGACCCCATTTCGAGCCCTTTATGAGTATGATGCACTTTCATTTGCTGATGTAATGTTTGGGGAAAGAAAATCTCCTAGAGAAAAGGAGTGGATTCAAGAGAGTGAGGACATACTTCAGGCTCTCAAATATAACATTGTTGCAGCCCAAAACCAACAGAAAATATATGCAAACTGTGGTCGGATAGAGAGGCAGTTTGAGGTAGATGACTTGGTATATCTTCGTCTTCAGCCATATAGACAGCCTACACTCAAGGAGAAAGGGGCTGAAAAGATCAAACCTCGATTCTATGGACCATACAGGGTGATCTGTCGTGTTGGATAAGTAGCATATGAACTAGAGCTTCCTGTTGGGAGCAAGATCCATAACATTTTTCATGTCTCATGCCTCAAGAAGGCCATTGGCCAACATGTGGTTGGCACTATGGATCTCCCACCTATTGATAATGAGGGCCATCTAGTTTTGCAACCAGAGACTATCTTGGATACTCGGGAGAGGCAGCTAAGGAGCAGGGTGATCAAAGAATATCTGATTCGAAGGATGAATCTTCCTGATGAGGATGCCACTTGGGAAGGAGAGAATATTTTGCAGCATCATTCTTTACTATTGCTTGAGGAAAATCAAATTTTTGGAGGGGAGGACGGTAATATTCCCAATTAGCTTATTGCTAGTTGGAATATTATATGTTACTTCTATTTCCAGTTTAGAAGAATAAAAGGGGTAAGGATACCCTTAAATCTATTTAGTAGGAATAAAACACTTCTAGTGTGAATGTGGTTCAGTTTAAGTAGGAAAAATAAGGTCACCTTGGGTGTGAAAGGGAGCAATGCATGTGGACTAGATAAAGGTTGACAAAATCAACATCGCTGCCAAATAAGAGAGTGGAGCTAGTGGGAACATCACATTTTTGGAGGAGGAATATTTGCATGGAAGTAACCTCATGAATGAGTGGGGCCAAGGGTGAGGGATCTCATCAATAATATAAGGGGAGGGATGGAAGCCATGAGAGGCATTTCATAATATTGTATATGTTTGAGTCTTATGACTTATTGCATGCTTCACCTGTTTAGCTGGGTTTGTTGTACTGTTTAGTACAAGGGTATTCTCATGCGGGAATTCACTGATCTTCCTTGGAGGACTTGTTGAATAAATATGAGAGGAGTATTCTGGGCTACATTTCCACCATTTGACATTGGGCCAAGAAGTCATCTTCAGCCACAACGAAGACTTCTTGAGAAACTGCGCTATTTTTCATGATGTTGCAGTAGAAGGGTAAAAACCCCTATTGATGAGCTAGTTTCCTATGAAAGGATCAACCTTTCACCCGGAAAGCTAGGAAGGGGAAGTTTCAACCATTTCTTTGTCTTTTCAGCCATATATATGTAGAGCTTCACTCAGACAACGTGATTCAGCCATATATCTGTAGATTATGCTTTTTGTATTTTGTGTCCTTCCAAGAAACCCTTACCGGGTTATCTTGAGATTGTGTAAAAGAGACTAGATCTCCTTTTTCTCAACTCTGTTAGTCATCAGTATTTTCACTATCTTTAGATGACTATAGGATGTTTATAGATTTATGAAAACAATATTCCTTGAATATCTTGAGTTTCAGAAATCTCACTACCTTCATTATCCTTATAAACCTATTTTCACTATTCCTGAGCTGGTCTTCTCAAAGTCACCCTGTTGCTATTAAGAGACTCATTATGGGCGTATTCTTCTCATTTTTATTTTTATTTCCTGTCTATAACCTCATTGCCCTATTTTCCCCTATCCATAAACTCCACCTTTCCTCTAGGGTTTCCTATAGCTAACTCATTCCCATGTTCCTTTGGGCATAATAACCTATAACAATACTCTGTTTTCACTTGAAAATCTCCAAGTCAAATTTCAGTCAAAATTAGGTCAAAGGACACTCCCAATAGGTCATTAGGGTTTTACATTGTTTAAGGTCATCCTTGGATGTTTCAGGAACTATTTTTTCCTTTGCTAGAAGTTGGCTCAAATGTAATAGTAAGTCAAGACATGGTTATTAAAGAAAGACCTAAAATTTCCAAGGAGGATTATCTTCTCAGTTCAGAAACTTGCAATGAGAAAAATGGACAAGGTTTAACACTTCTGCAGGAGTGTTGAAATATTTCTCAACAAAAGGTACTGATGAGGTAGATTGTCTACTCCTGAATGAAAACAACTTATAGCAAGGGAAAGGGAAACACTTATTCTTGAAGATGATTAGGGTTTATACACTTGTTAGTCGATTTGAGTGCCAAGCAATGATTGCTTGCAGGAAAATGACATGGAGGAAGTACACAAGGAAAAAAATGAAGAAAGCTTATCAGAACAGATTGATGGAATATGGAAGAAGGTAAGGTGAACTGGACATAAATGAATGACCTTGAAAGGGCTATAGAGAACTTAGAAGGCAACATTGATGATTGCTGTGAAGAACTGCGAACACTTAGAGTTTTGAAGAAAGTGGCTAGAGTAGGTGGAAGAGTTAAGTTGAACCTTATTGTGGAAGCTACAGAAGATTTTGAAGATGCTGCTATGATTAAAATCCCAAACTTGTCAAAATGAAGTTGTAATGCCTCAAGAATCAAAAGAAAAGCCAATTCAATGACTTCAACAACCTGTAAGCAAAAAGGTGTTAAAGAATATCACTGACAAAGAAAAAGATTTCAAACATTAGAAAGTGGGTTTTCAAAATTAGATCAAATTCCTCTTGTCTATAAAATATCACTTCACGCCTCAAATAAACCATTGTTACCCTTCAAAAGATCAAAAGCATTCAGAGGAGAAGAATTTGTGAGTTTACTGAGCGAATTTGGGAAAAAACTTCAGCGCTTGGGAGTTGGTGTTGTGTGCTTGACCATTTTCCTCCACTCATTTTCTGAAGGTGGTGCGTGCCTGGGAGGTGGCACTGCGCACTTGGAGGAGCACTGTGCTCTTGCTTGAATAGAACCCTATGCTCATTTTACTTGGCGCTGCGCGCTTAGGATTGGCGCTACACCCTCAGCATTGACATTGCGCGCTTGGACAGAGAGGGTTTCTCACTCTTCTAACTGCCCAAATCACTCCAAATCGCCTTCAAAATCTTGCCACAGTCATCCAAGAAATCTTAAAGAGGTAAGTACATGATATAAACCCTATTTTTATGCCATTTTGTGAATCATTTAATCAATGGAATGAAACCCTTATCAAACTCTAAGTTTCAAGCTTGAAATCACTGCTTCATCTCTACTGTTATCACCCTAGTAATTCTCAGGTTGTGGGATGGGGATTTTTGTAGTTAAGAACACCAGGGGTAACTAAGAACCGCTTTGGGAATTCAAGATCTAGCCTTCTTGAACTCCAGAGAGGGATCTCTCCTAGGATTTAGCTTTGTTTTGGTAAAGGGTTTTAGGCTAGCTATGAGTGAGCAATAGGACTGATTTTTTGAAGTGTGGTAGGAATAAAAAGTATTTCAAGGTAAACCAGAGGGATCTACTAGAACATTGGGCAATGGAGTTAACTCTCTAGGCAAGCAGGACTAGGAAATAAGACTTAAAGATGCAAATGTACTAAGGGCGGGATAGATGAACTTCTGAGGCTTTGGATAGGTTTTGAGGATGATATGGGTGAAATATGAACAAAAGGGCACTTAAGAAATCAAGAATCCTACATGATAAGAGAATTTGAAGGAGGGATCAAACTGACCTAGAGAACGTAATTCTATGGTCCGGTTATCAAGTAGAAAAACATAAAAATGCCAACTAGTTTAAAACAGAGCTTGTTATCACTAATTTGCCTGAATTTTCCTTAGTTGATCATTAAGGTACGTAAACACATCAAGAGAATGTTTTTAACTTAAAAGAATAACAACTAAAACAGAAAATACGAGACTGATTTGACACTTACCACGAGAATCCTTAGTTATGATGTCTCCAAACTTGTTTCCAGACTGCTGCTTCGCTAACTGACTCACACCAAATTCAATATGTCCAGCAAAATGACTATAATTGTCTTGAGAAATTTTATTCCACACTGAATACTTCGAATTATGAAGTATTTATACACAAAAATTGTTTACAAAATATCTCAGAAATTGAGATAATGTTTTAAGAAAAAAAGGAAAAAGAGCATAAGAAGAGGGACAACAGCGAAACATTTTGCAAGCTGTCCTCTTTTACAAGGGAAAATAGAATTGTTTTATCTTATCTAAACTAATTTTCAATGTGTTGTGAGCATTGCTGGCAATAGATACATCTTCTTGTGGATAGTAGCTTGTGGAATACTCTTCCTTTTCATATTCTGCTATGATACTCTTTATTCTCTGCTTTTGATTGTTTCACTGCTGTAATAAAAAATGATCAACAGTAACAATTTGATTTAACTGATACACTTTGACCTTGATACACTTTGAAACTTATTTTTTCACCATGAGGTAAAAGTAAAATATGAATTTCCAAGTAATTTTCCTGTCCTTTATCTTTCCAATTCACAACAGATCTATGAATTATTGCCATTGTTCAGTAGTGGGGATCTTCATATTCTTCAGTTTCCTATAACTTTCATCATCTTCAGTATATTTGGAAAAGTTAGGATTTACAGTGAACATATGCTAGATTTCATTTTCCAAAAAGAATAAATTTTCAAAACATTGAAGGAGTACTTTGCCACTTGGTGATCCTTTTGGCAGTGGTTGTTTAGCTTGCTCTTTTGCATGAGTTTTGATTTTATGATCATAATATTTCTGTGGCATCAATTTGTAATTTAATGCGTGAATTTCTAGCAAACCTGCTTCTGAGAATACTTTGTATTTGACCCAAAATCTTGAGATGGCCAAATTCATGTCTTTAAATCTATCTTCCAAGTTATTCATTATGTTCCTCTTATTTAGGACTTTCTTAATTTGAAGGATGGCCTCATTCCTGTCAGTAATTTTCAACTCTTCTAATTCTTCCCTGTTTTTTTTGTTCAAAAATGCTATGAGCTGAACTACTTGAGCTAGCTTGTTTTCAATATCTTTCTTGGTTTTGTCAATTTCTACATTAGTAGCCTGTAGTAACTCTTTCTACTCATAATTTATCTGAATTGAAGGCCATTGAAAGTGAATGCCTTCAATGATTTTTGTCCATAAATGATTTTTTATATATGCAACCTGATCTGTAAGATTAACTTGTGCTTGAAGAATTCTTACATGTTCTTGTATTCTATCTGCCCTCTGTTCATGCCCTTTGGAAGTAATCATGGCATATATTTTTGAAGATTCTAGATTTTTAAAAGTGCCTTCCAAATTAAGTATTTCTTTCTCTTTAATTGACATGTCTTCCATGGCTCTGATTATGGCAGCTTTGTCTTGTATTGTGTTTACCTGTGAAGTTGAGGAAGAAGAGGTAGATATTTCATGAAAAGTTATTAGCACTGTAGTTGCTAGTACTCCTTGTGGTGCCAACCGAACTCCACATGTGGAGTGGAACCATAACATACCTGGAATCACCGTAGGGATGACAACCCGTTGAGCTTTCTTTAGTTTTTCATTCTCTTTCTTGGTGCTTCAGCTTGCTTATTTCCATTCGACCCGTCATTTTAAGAACAACTTGTTTCAATCCATCATTCTCTGTTTTCTACTAAAGAATTTCTTTTGCCTGTGAATTTTCACTTTGGGGCAATTTGAGTTGTTTCCTGACGGCAGCTATATCCCAATTTTTCTGTTTAATTAAATCCTTTGCAACTTCCATGTTAGCAGGATCAGCTCCTGCTTCAATCACCAAGTCTTCTAGTGCTTTGATCTTCAAATTTTTGGCATATAGTGAGGCTTTGTCCAATTTCATTTGAGTTTGAATATTTATCAATGATTTTTCAAGCCTGATAGAATTCATATTCTTATTGACTATCTTAGAATATAACATCTCTGTGTTGCTTCTATGAAATTATATTTGGTCCAATTCATGGATAACATCTACATCAACCTCAAGATCTATTTTTGAATAGTCTGCAATAGATTTAGGATCAGCCACTGTAGGCTTGTGAAATGACATCACCAATTTATTAGAGGAATAGTCAAAAGCCGAAAGGAGCCTATCCTTATTCCCAAGCTTTTCTTTGAAGAACTTGGAATATGCTTCATTTTTTATTTCTTCATTCCTTTCTTTTATTTGCCTGAACCTGATTTGAATGTCTAACTCTGTATTTTTAGTTTATTTAGAAGAAGATGGCTTATCAACTTTATATTGTGTATCCACCATAACGATATCTTTCTATTGGGCTCCAATTTGAACATTTTGAAGCTCTTTGAGAGTTTCAGTTACTATTCTTGTAGCTTCATCATCAGTATCATGACCATTATTATCTTCAATATTTATGGCTTTCTTGCTTTCTTAAAATGGTCAATTTGATTTTCTTATTATAAGGAATTCTGAATCTTTTATCTTGAATAGTTTCAACAGTGAAACTATCTTCTTTTCTGCTTATCTTATGAAGAATGTTAGATTATTTATTCATTGTCAATACCTGTGTTTGATCAACTTGCTTTCCTTTGCCATCGTTTCCTTGCATTTCCTGTGAATCATCATGAACTAGAGTGTTGGGCTCCCATTCAAGTTTGTTGGCATACTTTTCAATATGGGGCTTTCAATCATGCAAGAAGACAGGAAACTTTCATTTCACTCTCAGTGTGCTTAAAATACCTTGTGGATCATAATTCCACATGAAACTATATGGGAATTTTTACTCTTTCAACTTCACATTGATTTCGTTGGCTGCTTCTCTCTTATTTACAATAAATGGCCCAATTTGATTCTTCAGTTTAAACTGGGTCTTTTTCCTGGAAGCTATGAAATTAATTTCATCTGCATTCAATGGCTACCTCAAATATTCCAATGCAAATATCCTTGTTGTAACAAATCTTGGTAGTTTATATGGGGCCAGGAGTGCACCATATACTCTGATTTTTGTGTAACTTTTGTATAAATACCAGTCCCCTGTTTTATAGCTCTCAGATAGCTGTAGAATTCTCTTTGTCTCTTCATTGATTTTAGGGGTCTGCTCTTTGTTCAAGATATTCACAGCAGGCACTAAAAACAAGTCATTGAAATCTGCAAATCTATATTCTCTATTCCATTTTCTTAGAATTGATGACCAAAACACAACTGAAAGAACATTTCCCTCTGGATCCACTTTCTGAAATTCAATGGGAAACTTATCTGCTTGATAATACAAAAAGAGGTGAAGCATATATGATATGTATCTAAAGACTCCTTCTTCTGACAATCTTGACAACTGATAATGCATGTTTTCTGCAATGAACTTAGCAAAATTGTACACTATGGAAAGAGATTGGCCAGGACTAAGAGTTGACAAAAAACCTAAGATAGCCACATCAATGAATTCATCACCGGTGTATCCTAGTATGAATGATAGCATTGAGACTATTTTCCTGGTTTCATCTGGAAAATCAAAGGTATCAAATGGAGGATTAAGCTTGGGAATATCAACTTGCTTGGGACAAAAAGTCTGGAAGACTTTGAATTTGGAAGCAAATTCAAGCTCTAGGTAATTTTGAGTTAACTCCTCTATGGAAAATGAAGCAACATTGGGATTAAGGCTTAGTTGTAGCATAGAGTTTATAGATTCCTCATTGTCGTAAAATAAGACCTCTTTGTCTTCATTCACAATACATCTTTTCCTGGAAGATAAAAGTATTGACACAATCTGACAAAATCAGGGGATGGATGAGTTTGAGGAACAATATATTTTGGAAAATTGGAATCCCAGACTGGTATATCTTTGTCATATTTCTCTACAGATTTACCATAACACCAGTTATATACATCAAAGAAATTGAATTCTAAAGAAGGGTCCATTATTCTGTAGTCAAGGTCAACCAAAGGGCTATTTTCTTGTGAGATAACAGGAGGTTGAACTGGCTTGACAACTTCTGTCGAATCTGCAGTGAGTACAGGGGTAGGTTTATCAATTTTGGAAGATTCAAGCTGAGGAGTTTTAGTGGAGGGTTTATTTTGAGGCTTTGGACCTCCTGCTTTAGGGGTTACTTGTTTCTTTGTCATTTTTAATTGAGAAGAGCAAGCTTAGACTGTTTTCTGAGCTCTTTTGTTGGAAACAAGGGCTTCTTGGAAAATTTCTCTGGTAAAATAGGGTTCTGAGCAGGGTTTTGGATTGAAAGAAGGTTTTAATGCTCAGAAATTAGGTCACGATCAATTCCAGCAGTGGAAAGGACCAGGGTATGGATAAAAGTTGCAAAAAATGACTATTAGGGATTTTGGGGAAAATTTGACAGAGTTTCCCCTGTATTATGGATATTTTTGCAAATTCTATATGGGCAATTCTAGATATTTTCAGAGAATAACATAAAATTTGATGTTTTTCCTTTAGAAATTGAAGTTCTGCTGGTTAATTTTGGCGAAAAATACCTTAAAACAAGTATAATTGAGGTTGAAGATGTCTCGCCGTTGCACACAGTCTTCAATTCTGCAAATTTGGTCTTTTAGAGGGTAATGTGGCACTTTCTGGTTGAATTGCAGGATGATGGGCTCGAAAATGGCACTGGTAAGTCTCAGAATGATGAAAATGGTTCTGTACAGGCTTTCAAAGGTTAAATGGTGCATATTCGAGGAAAAAAGGCTCTGCAAAGGATTCACAGTTTAAAGTGTAAAAGGTGATAAATTCAATGGAAATCATGACTTTAATATATTAAACCATAGTAAAAACTATAATTAAGTTATATTAAACAAAATTTTAAGCGGGAGTGGTTTTGGAATACCGGCGGTGGTATTCGCGTGGCTCAACGGTGGTAAGCGATAATATGCGTTTTGAATGCGATGCAATAGGATCGTGACACGTCGATGCGGGGTGGTTTGGAAAAACCACCCATTTCGCGTGACTTTTCTAAAACATGCTTCGATTACTTTGTGAGCGCGAAAATGCATTATCTCCATCAGATCTGGCTTTGGGAAGCGAACGGTTACGATTAAAAAGGAAGATGCGGGGGATGATTGGTTATCAGGTTCAACTTGGGCCGTAGATCTGGGGAATAAAAAGAAGATCGGACGGTTGAAAACTAGCGCGATGGGGAGAGGGAAAAAATACATTGAACTGTCGCGTTGATTTCCAACTGTTGGATCAAACAAGGTTTGGGGATCGGAGGGTCGAAAATTAATCCGATGGGAAAAGGCTTTGGTTAAGTTATATATACAAAATAACCCTTTTTAATGAAAAAACAAGTAATCAGAAGGGTTTTTCAGGGCTTTTAACCAAGGTAAAGGATTATTGTAATGGAGTATATATTGCAGGGAAGGGGTTAGGTTATAGATTTAACCTTAGATTAGGGAGTCGGGAAAGGGAAATATACAAGGAAATGGATTTATTTCTTTTGAAGTTTAGTTTAGACTAACTTCGGTAGTTTTTGTTTAAAACATATATAAAACATGTTTTAAGAATTTTTCTAATATATTTTTATTATATGGTTAATTAAATCGGGATGACTTAACTACCATAGGGGGCGGGATATTTATATATAGATAAACTTAGCCAAAGGGGTTATAAGGGGGGATTTTTATTTAAACATGTGGGAATAAATAGCTTTGGCTTAAGTTAAAATAAGTGGGTTTTTGGGTTTATTATATAAAAAGGAGTTATATAATAGGAAAATGTTATTTTTAAAGGGAATTAATACATATGTTAAAGTTAACATGAAAATAGGACATGGTATACTCAAAACACATAATCATAACAAGTAAAGTGAATTACAAGATAATTTGCAATTGATCTTATCACTTAACTTATAATATAATGTTATTTTGAGGGTTTATTGTTTTCAAATGATGTAGGAAGTTAATAAAATGGGAATTGTAATGCCTTTAAGTAAAAATGGTGTTTTACTTAAGATTATTAAAGGGGATGAATGCATGAATGGTAAATGATGTGAGTTTAGGGATTAATATAGGCATTTCACACTTTTAACTTATCAGTCATAGAGCCTTGGGTCTGGTCCCAACAAAAGTCAAGGAAATGCCTTGAGCCTTTCTGACTGATAGTCTAGAATGTTTCATGACTATAGGAAGGGGAAGTTAGTTATTTTGAAGCCCATGATGAATGATATTTACATTGAGATATTTTCACCTTCTTTTACCTACCCAGCTTACCATGCTAACATTTTTTCTTCCTTTGTAGTAAGGTGCATTTAGGCTAGCAACCTTCATAGCATTATTCTTTCTGAAAACAAGCAAAACTATCTAATTCTACACTTATCTCATCCATGAATCCAGTTTAAACTGTTGGATTCATTTATTTCTCTACCTAACTACTGAATTTTCATGATTAAGCAATACAACTCATTTATTCTCTATCTACAACAAGTGAAATTGAAACAATGACAAGTTAAGATTAAACTGTTTAACTCATCATGGACTATGGAATTTATTGACACTCTGCCACAGTAAAAAAGTAAAAAGTAGTGGCATTTATGCTAGCTCACTTTCATGTTTTATTCAATTTTCTTTTGGGGTCTTTTATTTTTTCTAAGTCCTTTGATTATTCTTTTTAGGACTTTTTACCCTCTTTTTGATTTTTCAATTTTTTTTGATTTTTTTACAAAATATGTGAATACAACTTGTAGAAGGCAAAGTATGTACAGATTTACAAGATTATCAATAGTCAAGTCAAAATTATGACCCCTATATCATAGGTTGCTAACATCGGCTTCACTTGGGGATGGATTTTCCTTGTGGAATGCCAAGAACTCTGAGATCAGTAGCCTTATCCATTGACCTTGGTGATCCTGTAAATGTCTTCTATTTTCTGCAACAATCATATTTATGATACCTTATACTGCAAAGCTTAGGCCCTTCTCTTCGGGCTTCAACTTTGTAGATAATATATCCAATCCAATCTACACTCTGACTATGAATATTTACAATGATGAAGTAAATAAATCTAGCTGTTAAGTGACTTGTGAGGGATAGTAATGTTTCAACATCCTTCCATTTACTGGTCCTTCTTGAAGCTCTGTACCATCCAAATTCCTGATAAAAAAGGAATTGTTTCCTCTGTAACCATATATGACATAAGGTCCCTACCACAAAAAATCAAATTTCCCATGTTTACCCTTATCCTCTCTTCTTGCATCCCATCTTAAAACTTGATCTCCTATGAAAAAATCATCTTCCTTAACTCTCTTATCAAAAATATTTTTGATTTTGTCCTGTAAAACTTGTGACTTTTCATAAACTTCATCTCTGGTTTGTTGAAGGTGTATGGTCACATTGATTCTTCTTTGAATGTCATTAGTTTCTACCTGTGATTCCTGGATAATATTCATGACTGGGACACCCAAGGAAGAAGGAAAAACTGCATTTGTACCATAAAAAATTTGATATGGTGAAGTTCCTATGGACTTTTTTGTAGTAAGTCTGTTAGCCCAAATGGCATAGATCATCTTCTTGTTCCATGTCTTTTTATTATCTTGGAGTAGTTTTTTGATGATGTTGACTAAAATTTTATTCGAGGATTCGGCCAGACCATTACCTTGGGGGTAACATGTTGTGAAATGACCTAAGGTAATATGGTATTTATGGCAGAAAAAAATCATCTTTTTAGATTTGAAAGCATCATCATTATCTGTGATAATTTTGTGTGGCCATCCAAATCTAGACAAAATATTATTTTCTATGAATGAGATAATAACCGAGTCTGTAGCTTGCCTAGTGGGAAGTGCTTCAATCCACTTAGTAAAGTAATCAATAGCAGTTAGAATCCATTTGTGTTGAACTGAAGATGGAGGATGAATTTCACCTATGAAGTCTAACCCCCATAGTTGAAATGGTTTTTCACTGTATATTGGTTTCATAGGTAATGGTAACAGTGTCTTTTTACCTTCAAAGATCTGGCATTGATGGAAAGAGGTAACAAACTTTTTAACATCTGAAAATAAAGATGGCCAGTAAAAACCAGCTCTGAGTATTTTATCAGCTGTGCTCTTCCAGTATAGATGGCCACCACAGTCCCCTGCATGAAATTCTTCAAGGATCTTGTCAGCCTCAGATTTCAATAAACAATTAAGTAAAATTCCAGTACTTTCTCTCCAATACAGTGCATTATTTAAGATACATAATTTCATTGCTTTTTGCTTGATAAATCTTGCCTTGCTTTTGGTCAGTCCAGGAGGAGCTTGTAAGTTTGTAAGTACAAAGATTATGTCAGAGTACCAGGGTGAGTCTTGATAGGTTTCATTGATCGATGGAGTCTCCATCTCCTCTTGTTCATCTACTTGTGCAATGAAATTAATATCTAAGGCATTGCTATTAGATTCAACCATCAGTCTGGCTAAACCTCGTCCTTTGATGAGTTTAGTTGGTTTAATTTCTAGATCATATTCAACGATTGTGGCTATCCACTTTCCTCTCCCGCTGTCTGGTCCATCTTGAGTCAAAATTTCTTTAACTACTACATTAGGGACATATGCAATTATATGTGAATGAAGTATATACACTCTGAAATATTTTATAGCTTTAACCAGAGCCAAAGCCTGTTTTTCTATTATGTTGTATTTCAATGGTGCATCTCTGAGAGCTTTACTAAAAAATGCAATGGGTTGTTCAAAGTCTTGATCGTTTTTCTGTAGAAGAACTGCAACTATGGTGTGTTCGGATGCAAAGGAAAAGATTATAAAATATTTTGTGTAATTTGGACTGATAAGGACTGGTGCTTTAGTTAGGGCCTATTTGATAGATTCAAAAGATTGTTTGGCCTTTATTGTCCATTTGATTGAGGAGTCCTTTTTAAGCATGTTATTAAGATCTTTTATAATCTCAGCCAGATTTGATATGAATCTTCTTAGAAAAATTATCTTTCCCAAGAATGCTTGCAGTTCTTTAATGTTCCTAGGTGGTTGAATGTTTAGGATTGCTTCGATTCTTGCAGGGTCTATTCTAATGCCTTCTTTTGAAATGACATGTCCTAGCAATTTGCCTTCTTCTAGCCCAAAAATAGACTTTTTTGGATTAAGAGATATACCATATTTTCTGCATTTAATAAAAACTTGTCTTAGAGGATCCAAGTGATCATCATTTGTATTAGAAAACACAGTGATATCATCCAAATAAATGAATAAAAACTCATGGATCTCCTTGGCAAAGGCAATTTCCATGGCTCTTTGAAATGTAGCTCCTGCATTTTTTAACCCAAAAGGCATTTCACATACATGAAAGTACCCCATGGAGTGGTAAAAGCAGTTTTGTTTTGGTCATCTTTGTGAACTAGGATCTGATTGTAACCAGAGAAACCATCTAATAAAGAGATTCTGGAAGAACCTGCTACCCTCTGTAAAATATGGTCCATTTTTGGCAAGGAGTATTTATCCTTCAAGGATGCTTTATTAAGATTCCTAAAGTCTATGCATAGTCTAATTTCTCCTGACTTTTTTCAGGTTGGCACTATATTAGATATCTAGTCAGAAAATCTGACTGGTGCAATTGTCTGAGCATCAAACATTCTTTTGACTTCTTTTTCGACTAATGGCAACAAAACCGGATTAATCCTTCTGAGCTTCTGTTGAAAAGGTTTTTGATTTTCTTTTAAAGGAATTTTATGTTGGATAATGTCCATGTTATAAGTTTTTAAGTCTTCATAACTCCATGCAAAGACGTCTTGAAATTCTTTTAAAATTTCAATGTATTTATCCCTTTCATCTGATGGTAAGGATTTGGATAGTTTGATTATTCTCGGTTTATCATCTGTCCCTAAGTTATACTCTTCTATGTCAGATTTAACTAGCTCCATTTTTGGCCTTATGGGCACATCATTAGAGTCAAATAAATGTTCTAGAGGAGTTAAACCTCTTGGTAAAATGTTATTCTTTAAATCAATCAAATCTATTTCATTTTCAATCAATTCCTCTATTTCTATTTTTTCCATCTCATCAATGTCACTTTGAGTAAAAATAGTAGGCTTTTCAAACGTATGTACATCTAAATTACCTAAATCATCTATTTGACAGAAACTTAAATCTATATCACAAGGTGGATCTATGTTACATTCGTTATCGATTTGACAGTTTTGAAATTCATGTTCATTATTCAAAAAGTGATAAATTTGCTGATCCTTTGAAAAAATTTGCCAATATTTTGCATTATCAGGAACAATAGGCCTATATTTAATCTCAACAGTGTATTTTTGCAATGGTGAAAAAGGAATTTTACAACTGCTGGCAAAAGTAGCTAAGAAATGGGCCTGTATGTTCTGATCTCGAGGGATGACAACAAAATTACCTTCTAACAATTCTTCAAGCAGTTCCAATACTGTTTCTCTGTATCTTGCAAGTCTGGGGTTATGAACTGAATACTCTGCGTTGATTTGTTTTATAACTAGTTCAGAATCACCCAAAACCATTATTCTTTTTCCTCCCTTTTTTCTTATAATTTGCAGGCCTAAGATTAAAGCTTCGTATTCAGCCATGTTATTGGTGCATTTGAAGTTTAATCTAAAAGCATGCCCTTCAGAATGACTTGTTTCAATGTTTGTAATCTAAACACCAGCTCCAGCTCCAAATTTATTAACGGATCCATCAAAATCTAAATGCCACAAAGCTTCATGACCAATATAATCATCCATGATTTTAAGTTTTTTATCAGAAAGTTCAGTTGGATTTTCATTTTGATCAGAGTTACTGAGAATAAAAGAATCAAGATCAGTGGGAGTAGCATAAATTGGATAATTTGTAGGTCTGTCTGCACTATTGATCATGTACTTCATCAAGGTTTCTCTATAAAGCTTCTTAGGCTGTCCAAATACAGAGATAGTAGCATAACTCATATCCAGTTGTAGAGATCCCTGCAACTTTGCTCCCCATGAGCGAGAAAGAAGCATGCCATACTTTGGCGGGATGTCAGCTACTACAACGTCCATGATCATACTCTTACCAGGATACTGGACTAGGTTAACACATAGATCTTTAATCAAACCAATACATTGGACTTTGGATGAATCAAATGAGAACAGGTCCTTATAGGGTCTGGTTATGTCTAGATTAAGAGTTTCCATTATAGCTTTAGGCATTAAATTGTGGGAAGCTCCAGTATCTAGCATAGTATTATGTAATATTTGGTCATGTATAGTAAGACTTAAATAAAATGGGGGTACCGACCCATCTGAATGCTTTCCATCAACATTGGGACCAAAAATTAGTTCAGGCCTATCTTCATTCATGTTAATTGTATCTTCATTCTCATTCACATTCAATACATCATAAATCATAGATCTATATAAATCATTTTTAGCTAGTTCTACTAAGGGAACGGCTATTTTCAATTTGGATATTTCAGATTGCATATTAAATTTTGGCTAAGATCTAATGGATTGAATCACTTCTTCTTTGGGAACTATGGTTTGTGATGACTTTTCTTGAGTTTCTACTATTTTTTCTTTGTTTTGAGCTCTTCTCTTGTCTTCTGTCTGAGTTTCTTGGTTTCTGCTATCCTTAACTATTTTTTTCAGGGGTATTTTGAGGATTAGCAGAAGTCTTATCAGTCTTATCAGGTTTAGGGTCTAATATTTTAAAGTCAGTAGGATTCTTTCTTGGCTCAATGACTGTTGTTGAATTGGTGGCTTTGGAAGAATTATCTTTGGAAACATATTTGGAAGATTGTGCCACCTCGTCAGTAATATCTACAATTTTTGGGCCTTGTTGCTTTTTAGGACTGGTTGGATTTGAACTTTGTTTGCCATCTCTGGGAAGAATTTGCAAGAATTTTGATTTAGAAGTATCAGACTTCTTTTTGTTTTGTTCTTGTTGGTTTGGAGCATTACTCTTTATAGCAGGATCATTGTTTTTCTTGCTCCTAAGGTTGTATTGACTATGAATTTCGTTTATTGCAAAATCATAACCTTGTTTATAATCATAGGATTCTCTAGATTCTACTTTGAGCTGTTGAAGTTCAAAGAGTTCTTGGTCCTCCTGGGTGAGGAAAATGGTATTGTTTTCATCAATCCCCATAACAATGTTTATGTCTTCCTCCTCATCAACACTATTTTGTGAACTTTCTGCAAAGTTTTCTTGAAATGGGGTTCTTATATTCTAATCAGGGGAAGGTTCCTTACCTTTCCCGAGGTTGGTGTTTTTTCTGTAATTGGGATTCCGGATCTGGTATTGATTGTCCCATTGTGGTTTCTTTTCAATTTGATCCAGTCTGTCAACTAATGTTTCTAGTGCTTTAGTAATGAAATCAAATTTACTATCCAAGTGAGATGCTTCCTCTTTAATAGTAACCCTTCTTTCATTTCTCATTCTGGCCTTCTTTGCAAGGATGTTGATTTCTACACCTACAACGTTTTGTTGCATTTGCTCTAAAGTATTTGCGTCCCTTTCCCTAAGTTGGTAAACCATGTCTACGTCAAAATAGTCAGGGAATTTCAGTAGCACGGAATATGGGGTAGGTTTAAGGTTTGCAGCAATGGCATTGTAAACACTGTTATATCTTGTGCAGAAGTCTTGGACAGTTTCATTTGGGGCTCTCTTGACAGCATCAAATTCAGATAGTATTTGCATAGGGTTCTTATTTTTCTCCCATTTATTAAGGAAGGCTCTATGGAATGCAACTAGGTCTGCTATGCTACCAGGTGCTAAACCTTTAAACCAAGTTTTCACCTCTCCAATTAAACTCTGAGCAAATAGTCTCATTTGGACATCAGACTCATCTATCTCATAGACTTCCTAGAAATCATTCATTCTAGTAATGTGTTGCTATGCAATAATCTGTGAAAGATTATCAAACAGTGGAATATCTTTTTGGTAGTTCTGGGGCATGTCATGGAGATTCTGAGGTAAGACCAAGGGAGCATATCGGGCTGCCATGGCTTGAATTTTAGCTGGACTGGGAGCTACAGTTGTAGTAGGAGGGATAGTGCTGGTTACTGCAATGGATGTACTTGAAGAGCTTGGTAATGGGGATGAAACAGAGGTATATTGACTAATGGTAGTTGTAATGGGTTGGGTAAATGATGGGTATACAACTTTGGGCTGCAAGGGCAGCTCAGGGATGAATGGATCGGTTGATGAACTAGCAGTGGATTGTGGATATGATGAGTATATGATTCATTGGGGCAAAGGCAACTCAGAGCTTATGGGCTCTTGAGGTAAACTGATAGCAGAATCAGTAAATGATGTGGTAGCATACATAGTTGAATCTGATGCTGGAAAGACTGTTGTGTATAGTTCAGAGACTGGGGGTTTAAATTTAGACAAAAATTTAGCTAACTTAACAGCTTCTTCAATGTCTTTGATTTTTGTGACACTTACCCTTTTAACTGGACTTTTACTTTCAGTTTGATCTAATTTAGTAGGAACAGAAATAATTTTATGTTTTTCACTTACATAAGAAGTAAAAACTGGATCTAAAACAATTTCTTTTAAATCCAATTCAGATTTTGTTCTAAATAAAGATTTCTCAAACTTTAAGTCAAAATCAATGTCTGATAAGCTTACCAATTCTTTGGGTAAAGAATCAGCTCTTCTCAGAGGTATTTCAGTTTCAGAACTATCAATTTGTTTTTTCTTCTTTTTTCCTATCTAGTTCGGATTATCTACTATCTCTGGAGGATTAGGATCAGGATTAGATCTAGTGTAGTAGATTTTCTTGGGAGCTAGAATGTTTATTGGGTAAAATACCCACAACCTATAAACTCAATCTTAAAGTAGAAACTATCTAGTTCGGATTATCTACTATCTCTGGAGGATTAGGATCAGGATTAGATCTAGTGTAGTAGATTTTCTTGGGAGCTAGAATGTTTATTGGGTAAAATACCCACAACCTATAAACTCAATCTTAAAGTAGAAAATATATAATTAAATATCTTCCTTCAAGATTAAACTTAAAACTAGAGAGTGGTTAGTTCCCCAGTGGAGTCGCCAGTATGTTATCCCCCCAGTAATTCTCAGGTTGTGGGATGAGGATTTTTGTGGTTAAGAAAACCAGGGGTAGCTAAGAACCGCTTTGGGAATTCAAGATCTAGCCTTCCTGAGCTCCGGAGAGGGATCTCTCCTAAAGATTTAGCTTTGTTTTGGTGAAGGGTTTTAGGCTAGCTATTAGTGAACAATAGGATTGATTTTTGAAATGTGGTAGGAATAAAAAGTATTTCAAGGTAAACCAGAGGGATCTACCAGAACATTGGGCAATGGAGTCAACTCTCTAGGCAAGCAGGGCTAGGAAATAAGACTTAAAGATGAAAATGTACTAAGGGCGGGATAGATGACCTTCTAAGGTTTTGGATAGGTTTTGAGGATGATATGGGTGAAATCTGAACATAAGGACACTTAAGAATCCTTAAGTTACAGATAAGAGGATTGAAGAAGGGGATCAAACTGGGACCTAGAGCAATTAAGAATTCTATGGTCCGGTTATCAAGCAGAAAACATCAAAATTCCAACTAGTTTAAAACAAAGAGCTTATTATCACTAATTCTGTTTAATTTCTCCTTAGTTGATCATTACAGAATAGAAACATATCAAATGAAATGTATGTAAACTTCTAAGAATAACACTGAAAACAGGAAAAAATACGAGACTTATCTTGTCACCACGATAATCCTTAGTTATGATGTCTCTAAACTTGTTTCCAGACTATTGCTTCGCTAATTGACTCACACCAACTTCAATATGTCCAACAAAATGAATATAATTGTCTTGAGAAATTTTATTCCACCCTGAATACTTCAAATTATGAAGTATTTATACACAAAAATTGTTTACAAAATATCTCAGAAATTGAGATAATGTTTTAAAGAAAAATATGAAAAAGCGAATAAGAAGAGGGATAGCAGCAAAACAGTTTGCAAACTGTCCTCTTTTACAAGGGAAAATAGAACTGTTTTATCTTATCTAAACTGATTTTCGATGTGCTGTGAGCGTTGCTGGAAATAGATACATCTTCTCGTGGATGGTAGCTTGTGGAATACTCTTCCTTTTTATCTTATGCTCTGATACTCTTTATTCTCTGCTTTTGACTGTTTCACTACTGTAATAAAAAATGACCAGCAGTAACAATTTGATTTAACTGATACAATTTGACCCTGATACACTTTGACACTGATTTTTTCACCATGAGGTAAAAGTAAAATATGAATTTCCAAGAAATTTTCCTGTCATTTATCTATCAAATTCACATCAGATCTGTGAATTCTTGCCACTTTTCGGTAGTGGGGATCTTCAAATTCTTCAGTTTTCTATAAATTTCATCAGTTTCAGTATATTTGGCAAAGTTAGGCTTTACAGTGAACATATGCTTGATTTCATTTTCCAAAAAGAATAAATTTTCAAAATATTGAAGGAGTACTTTGCCACTTGGTGATCCTTGTGGCAGTGGTTGTTTAGCTTGCTCTTTTGCATGAGTTCTGATTTTCTGATCATAATCTTTCTGTGGCATCAATTTTTCATTTAATGCATAAATGTTTGGAAAACCTGCTTCTGATAATACTTTGTATTTGGCCCAAAATCTTGAGATGGTCAAATTCATGTCTTTACACCTGTCTTCCAAGTTATTCATTATGTTCCTCTTATTCAGGACTTTCTTAATTTAAAGGATGGCCTCTGTCCTGTCAGTAATTTTCAGCTCTTCCAAATCTTCCTTGTTTTTTATGTTAAAAAATGCTATGAGTTGAACTGCTTGAGCTGGCTTATTTTCAATCTCTTTCTTAGTTTTATCAATTTCGGCATTAACAACTTGTAGTAACTCTTTCTGCTCATAAATTATTTGAATTGAAGGCCATTGACAGTGAATGCCTTTAATGATTTTTGTCCATAAATGATTTTTAATATATGCAACCTGATCTGTAAGATTTACCTGTGCTTGAGGAATTCTCACCTATTCTTGCAGTTTATCTGCCCTCTGCTCATGCCCTTTGGAAGTAATCAAGGCATCTCTTTTGGAAGATTCTATATTTTTAATAGTGCCTTTCAAATTAAGTATTTCCTTCTCTTTAATTGACATGTCTTCCATGGCTTTGATTATGGCAGCTTTGTCTTGTATTGTGTTTACCTGTGAATTTGAGGAAGAAGAGGCAGATATTTCATGAGAAGTTATTGGCACTGCAGTTGCTAGTACTCTTTGTGGTGCCAAGTGTTCTGCTAAAGTTGATGGAACAACTGTGCTTACAGTTGGAATCACTGTAGGGATGACAACATGTTGAGCTTTCTTTAGTTTTTCATTCTCTTGCATAAAAGTTTCTATTTGGCTTTCCATTTCTTTTGTCTGACCTATCATTTTAAGAATAAGATGTTTCAATTCATCATTCTCTGTTTTCTATTGAAGAATTTCTTTTGCCTGAGAATTTTCACTTTGAGGCAATTTTAGCTGTTTCCTAAGGGAAGCTATATCTTCATTTTTCTTCTTGATCAAAGCCTTTGCAATTTCCATGTTAGCTGGATCAGCTCCTGCTTCGATCACCAAGTCTTCTAATGCTTTGATTTTCAAATTGTTGGCATAAAGTGAGGCTTTATCCAATTTCATTTGAGTTTGAAGATTTATGAATGTTTTTTCAAGCCTGATAGAATTCATAGTCTTATTGACTATCTTAGAATGTAGCATTTCTGTGTTGCTTCTATGAAATTCTATTTGGTCCAATTCATGGAAAGCATATGCATCAACCTCAAGATCTGTTTTTGAATAGTCTGCAATAGATTTAGGATCAGCCACTATAAGCTTGAGGAATGACATCACCAATTTATTAGAGGAATAGTCAAAAGCCGAAAGGAGCCTATCCTTATTCCCACGATTTTCTTTGAGGAACTTGGAATATGATTCATTTTTTATTTCTTCATTCTTTTCTTTTATTTTCCTGAACCTGATTTGAATTTCCGACTCTGTATTGTCAGGTTCTTTAGAAGAAGATGGCTTATCAATTTTAGATTGTGTATCCACCATGACTGTATCTTTCTGTTGGGCTCCAATTTGAAAATTTTGAAGCTCTTTGAGATTTTCAGTTACTATCCTTGTAGCTTCATCATCAGTCTCATGACCATTAATATCTTCAATATTGATGGCTTTGTCCCTTTCTTCAATGGTCAATTTTCTTTTCTTATTATAAGGAATTCTGAATCTTTTGTCTTGAATAGTTTCAACAGTGAAACTATCTTCCTTTCTGTTCTCTTATGAAGAATATAAGATTCTTTATTCACTGTCAATACCTATTTTTGATCAACTTGCTTACCTTTGCCATTGTTTCCTTGCATTTCCTGTGACTCATCATCAACTAGAGTGTTGGGCTCCCATTCAAGTTTGTTGGCATACTTTTCAATATGGGGCTTGGAATCATGCAAGAAGACAAGCAACTTGCATTTCACTCTCATTGTGCTTAAAATACCTTGTGGATCATAATTCCACATGATACTATATGGGAATTTATACTCTTTCAACTTCACATTGATTTCATTGGCTACTTCTCTGTTATTTACAATAAATGACCCAATTTGATTTCTCAGCTTAAACTGAGTCTTTTTCCTGGAAGCTATGAAATTGATTTCATCTGCATTTAATAGCTGCCTCAAATATTTCAATACAAATATCATTGTTATAACAAATATTGGTAGTTTATATGGGGCCAGGAGTGCACCATATGCTCTGATTTCTATGTAACTTTTGTATAAATACCAGTCCCCTGTTTTACAGCTCTCAGATAGCTGTAGAATTCTCTTTGTCTCTTCATTGATTCTAGGGGTTTTCTCTTTATTCAATAGATTCATAGTAGGCACTAAAAACAAGTCATTGAAATCTGCAAAGCTATATTATATATTCCATTTTCTTAGAATTGATGACCAAAACACAACTGAAAGAACATTTCCTTCTGGATCCACTTTCTGAAATTCAATGGGAAACTTATCTAGTTGATAATACAAAAAGAGGTGAAGTAGATATGATGTGTATCTGAAGACTCCTTCTTTTGATAATCTAGATAACTGATAATGCATCTGCAATGAATTTAGAAAAATTGTACACTATGGAAGGGGACTGGCCAGGACTAAGAGTTGACAAAAAACCTAAGATAGCCACATCAGTGAATTCATCACTGGTGTATCCTAGTATGAATGATAGAAATGAGACAATTTTCCTAGTTTCATCTGGGAAATAAAAGGTATCAAATCGAGGATTAAGCTTGGGGATATCAACTTGCTTGGGACAAAAAGTCTGGAAGACTTTGAATTTACAAGCAAATTCAAGCTCTAGGTAATTTTGAGTTAACTCCTCTATGGACAATGAAGCTACATTGGTATCAAGGTTTAGTTGTAGCATAGAGTTTATAGATTATTCATTTATGTAAAACAAGACCTCTCTGTCTTTATTCACAATGCATCTTTCGTATGGAAGATAAAAGGATTGACACAATCTGACAAAATCAGGGGATGGATGAGTTTGAGGAACAATATATTTTGGAAAATTGGAATCGTAGACTGGTATATATTTGTCATCTTTCTCTACTGATTTACCAAAACACCAATTATATACATCAAGAAAATTGAATTCTAATGAAGGGTCCATTATTCTGTATTCAAGGTCAACTAAAGGGCTATTTTCTTGTGAGATAACAGAAGGTTGAATAGGCCTGACAACTTCTGTTGAATCTGCAGTGAGTACAGGGGTAGGTTTATCAATTTTGGAAGATTCAGGTTGAGGAGTTTTAGCAGAGGGTTTGTTTTGAGGCTTTGGACCTCTTGCTTTAGGGGTTACTTGTTTCTTTGTCATTAATAAATGAGCAGAGCAAGCTTAGACTGTTTGCTGAGCTCTTTTGTTGGAAACAAGGGCTTCTTGGAGAATTTCTCTGGAAAAATAGGGTTCTGAGCAGCGTTTTGGATTGAAATAAGGTTTTAATGCTTAGAATGTAGGTTATGATCAATTCCAGCAGCGAAAAGACCAGGGTATGGATAAAAGTTGCAAAAAAGAGCAATTAGGGATTCTGGGGAAAATTTGATAGAGTTTCCCCTGTACTATGGATGTTTTTTGCAAATTCTATATGGGCAATTTAGGATGTTTTCAGAGAATTACAGAAAATTTGATGTTTTTTCCTTTAATAATTGAATTTCAGTGGATAATTTTCGATGAAAAATAACTTTAAAAAGGTATAATTGTGGTTGAAGATGCTTTGCAGTTGCGCACAGTCTTCAATTCAGTCGAATCGGTCTTTTAGGGGGCACTTTGACGCTTTGTGGTTGAAATGCAAGGCAATTTGGCTTGAAAACGGTGCTGGAAGGTTTAAAATTAGTGAAAATGGCACTGCACAGACTCTCAAAGGTTAAATGGAGCAATTTCGAGGGAAAAAGGCTCTACAAAGGATTCACAGTTTAAAGCATAAAAAGGTGAAAGATTCAATGAAAAATTATAATTTTAATGTATTAAACCATAGTGAAAACCACAGTTAACTTACATTAAATCAAGGTTAAACGGGAGTGGTTTTGGAATACATGGTGGTATTTGTGTGGTTCAATGGTGGTAAGTGGTAATATGCTTTTCGAACGCAATACAACAAGATTGCGACACGTCGACGCGGGGTGGTTTGGAAAAACCACCCATTTCGTGCGACTTTTCTAAAATATCCATCGATTACTTTATGAGTGGGAAAATGCATTAGCGTCGTCAGATCTGGCTTTGGAAAGCGAAAGGTTATGATTAAAAAGGAAGATGCGGGGAATGATAGGTTGTCGGGTTCAACTTGGGTCGTAGATCTTGGGAATAAAAAGGAGATCGGACAGTTGAAAACTAGCGCGATGGGGAGAGGGAAAAAAAATGCATTGAACTGACGTGCTGATTTCCAACCGTTGGATCAAACGGGGTTTGGGGATTAGAGGGTCGAAAATTAATCCGATGGGAAAAGGCTTTGGTTAAGTTATATATACAAAAATGACCCTTTTTAATGAAAAAATAAGTAATCGGGAGGGTTTTTTAGGGTTTTTAACCAAGGTAAGGGATTATTGAAATGGAATATATATTGTGGGGAAGGGGTTAGGTTATAGATTTAACCTCAGGTTAGGGAGTCGAGGAATGGAAATATACATGAAATGGGTTCATTTTTGTTGAAGTTTGGTTTTAATGAAACTTCGGGGATTTTTTGCTTAAAACATATATAACATATGTTAAAAGATTTTTCATATATTTTTATTTATATGGTTAATTAAATCGGGATGACTTAACTACCATAGGAGGCAGGATATTTATATATAGATAAACTTAGCCAAAGGGGTTATATAAGGGGGGTTTTTATTTAAACATGTGGGAATAAATAATTTTGGCTTAAGTTAAAATAAGTGGGTTTTTGGGTTTACTATATAAAAAGGAGTTATATAATAGGAAAAGGTTATTTTTAAAGGGAATTAATACATATGTTAAAGTTAACATGAAAAATAGGAAATGGTATACTCAAAACACATAAACATAAAAAGTAAAGTGAATTACAAGATAATTTGCAATTGATCTTATCACTTAACTTATAATATAATGTTATTTTGAGGGTTTATTGCTTTCAAATGATGTAGGAAGTTAATAAAATGGGAATTATATTTCTTTTTAAGTAAAAATGGTGTTTTAATTAGGATTTTTCAAGGGAATGAATGCATGAATGGTGATGTAGTGATTTTAGGGATTAATATAGACATTCACACTTTCAACTGATCAGTCATAGAGCCTTGGGTCCAGTCCCAACAAAATTCAAAGAAATGCCTTGAGCCTTTCTGACTGATAGTTTAGAATGTTTCATGACTATGGGAAGGGAAAGTTAGTCATTTTGAAGCCCATGATGAATGATATTTACATTGAGATATTTTTACTTTATTCTACCTACCCAGCTTACCATGCTAACATTTTTTCTTCCTTTGTAGTAAGGTGCATTTAGGCTAGCAACCTTCACAGCATTATTCTTTTAGAAGGCAAGTAAAACTATCTAATTCTACACTTATTTCATCCATGAATCCAGTTTAAACTGTTGGATTCATTTATTTCTCTACCTAACCACTGAATTGTCATGATTAAGCAGTATGACAACTCATTATTCTCTATCTACAACAAGTGAAATTGAAACAAGGACAAGTTAAGAGTAAACTGTTTAACTCATCATGGACTATGGCATTTATTGACACTCTACCACAGTAAAAATGTAAAAAGTAGTGGCATTTATGCTTGCTCACTTTCATGTTTTATTGATTTTTATTTTGGGGTCTTTTATTTTTTCTAAGTCCTTTGATTATTCTTTTAGGACTTTTTACCCTCTTTTTGATTTTTCAATTTTTTTAATTTTTTACAAAATATGTGAAAACAACTTGCAGAAGGCAAAGTATGTACAGATTTACAAGATTATCAATAGTCAAGTCAAAATTATGACCCCTATATCATAGGTTGCTAATAAAACTTAGCTGCATTTCTGTAGATTGTTTAGAGTCTTCTATTAGTGGAGTCATTAGGTATTTTGGGATTGTGGAGTCACCAGGTGGAAGATTTTAAACTTTTCTATCCACCAAAAGCATGATTGGGTTTGCTCAATGCATTCCCAGGAGAGTTTACAAGGAATAATGAATTAATATGCCTACAGGAGGCCAGTGGAGTCGCCAGGTGGAAAATTTTTAGCTTTAGTGAAGGTAAAATGTTTTATGGTTCCACCACCATGTTTATTATGAAGCCAATCTAAAATATTTTTGGATTTTTTATATTTCTATGGTTATGAGAGTGTCCTATATCTAATTTCAACACTTTTCTAAGGTGCTCAAACAAACAGAGTCTACTCTATGGCTTACTAACTGATTTTCTTAGAGATTTGTAGGACTAAAGAGTTTATAATAGTTTGCTAGGGTATCATAGATTCAATAGGGTGTTTTTTTTTAAGCCAATATCATCAGATAGTATCAATTTTAAGGATATGTGGGTCTTCTAAGGGATGCCTATGTGTGTTTAAGTTTAGAAGGTCCCACTGTGATCGCCATTATGTTGGAGTCCTTTGTTTTGATAGATTGGCTAACCAAAAGACAAGGCAACATCAGAACCAATCTTTAGAGTTCCAGGATCTAGTCTTCCTGTTCTCAGAGAGGGATCTCTCAAATTTTTAACAAAGATATGTCTTGTTTGCTTGTAAGTATTGATTTTAGACTAGTTATTAAGTGCAAGTGTTTGTTTGATTTTTTTGTTTGGTTGAATTGGTACTGCAGAACATGAAAGGTCTAGGAAAGATAGGTAGAAAGAAGAAGTGTAAGTTTCATTGGGCAATGGAGTCAAAATGAAGTTGGTAATAGGCTCATAAGTGGATATGGGATATCAAAGGGAAAATGTAGCTTGGCCACATGATCCTTTAGTTTTTGAATGAGATGGACATTAATAATTTGGAAAGAGAAATTAAATTCTCAAAAAAGGGAACTTAAAAACATAACTTGAACAATAAAGAGGTATTTGATAGACAGGGCTAACCATGAATTCTACAAACCACACTTTAAGAAAATAATGACTTCAAGACAACTTTTAAAATGAAATCTAAGATTCGGGAGAACATCCTATTTCCTCAAAGATTTTATTTCAAAGGACTTATAAAACATAAAAGATTCACTAATAATTGTAGTCATAGAAGAGGGAACACCTAATACATCTATGATCACAACTATAAAAACCTTTAAAATAATTGTTCAAGCAGGGACAAAGGGTATGATCTAAATAGAACTCCTTGGCTAACTATAAAAAATGGCACTTCAAAGGGAGACTTCAAAAACAATTTTCAAGTGGCAGCAGACAAGAAGGGAAAACCATAAATCATGCTAAAACCAACTATTTGAACTATTAGAGAAATAAACAAGCATGAGGACTAAAGAGAGAGATTAAAGACTCTAAAATACCTCAGCAAAAGAAAACATAGAACAATGAAGGATAAATAGGTCTAAGGTGCTTCCAGGAGTGATTTCTTAGCCTAAAATTTTTATCCTACTATAGTAAGAAATTATGAAACATAATGAAAACAGGAAAAACAACAGACAGTTCAGAATACATCACCAATAACCAAGCTCAGATATCCAATGATAGAGCCTTCTCAAGAACAAGCATGTCACAACATCATCAAGCTTCCAAGACTTCAATTTCTTCTTCAAATTCACCAGACTATGTATTATTTCAGAGAGTTTTCAGTATTACAACTAGTGACCAACCAACCCTTTAAAATGTGCTCCTCAAGGAGATTTTATAAGAAAATGAGGAGGTGGAAGAGTTCCTAGGGTTGAAGTGTAATTAATTCTGCACTAAATGCAACTCCTAGCCTTGAAAACCATGCAAGGCATAAGGAAGGGAAGCATCGAGTTACAACTCTGTTTCATTTACTCTGTTTCTGATTTTTTAGGCTTAATGGGTAAAAAAGATTGATTTTAAGGCTCTTATTATCTTTATAATAACTTCTACTGACAGTTGGGATATTTTTTTTTCTTGTAATAACTGTTCAGCTGTCTTTAGCCTTAATGTTTCAGACTGAGATTTGATCTGGGTATTCCTTTGAGGCAAAAAGCTGCAAGGTGGCAATATAGTAGCTGGGAAATCAATTCACTCCTTTTATGTGGCTTTGAGGTGTCCTTCGACTGCTATTTTTCTATAAACACAATGATTTAGCTTTAGATCTGTGTTTAGGCTTTATTAAGCCATAATCTTCATCTTTGACACTGATACGATTTTATAATTGATGCTGACTGTGTTTTGCTATTTGCAGGTGCACAGAGGGTTTATTGGAGTTTTTGTTGAGAAAACCGATAATCATGACTTATCGATTCCCTAAAAACATTTAATTATCCCTTTGAAACCCTTTAATATGTAAAAAAAGGCCGCAAGGATCGTCATCCTTGGCCAATAATAGTGTAATCATCTACGGGAGGATTCAACTTTAACTTCATTAAAACCTGCATAAAAACACACAAACATTACTTAAAACCTGCGAATTCATGGTTTAAATTGCTTAGGAGGGTTGGTGGAAGCATTTCGGAGCAATACAGAGAAAGTGTGAATGCAAGCTATGGGGGAAAAAATCATGGCAGAATAGCTAACCGGGTGAAAAATGAAGTTTGGGCATGATAGTGAATATGGACCGTTAGATTAGAAAGATCAACGGTGGAGATCATTCGGTGAAACACTTGGGAGAAACGATGGAGGGAGAAATGAATGGGTCGCGTTATAACATAAGCTGTCCGATATTAACAATCAACGGCCAAGATTAAAATAAAAATAACATTGCGGAGGATAGTGGTTTGGCGGAAAATCGACAGCGGTTTTCACGTTGCATTTGGCTGGTTTATGATTTTGGTTGAAAAAACGCAATAAAGGTCAGCGTTTGACATGTGTCCCTCCCAATACTGCTTTTTTTGCATAATTTTTTGGTGTTAACGTTTAGGCGCAAAAATTACGTGAAACAGGTTTTCAGCCGTCGGATGAGAGGCTCTAGATCTAACGGTGCGGATCGTATGCGATGGAGGACAAGATGCACGGGCGGAAAGGTAGGTGGGGTCAATGGTGGTTTTAAATGTGAATCGTCCGATCTGAGAAACTCAACGGTGGAGATCTGTCGATAGAGAGAATGAGAAGGGCAGGGTTTTGAAAGGGGGAAGTAATGTGAACTGTCCGATCTAAAAGATCAACGACGGAGATTCGATCGCAGGATCGTGATCGGTGGGATGAGAAAGAAGAGTGACAATGGAATGCACCGATGCGATTGAGCGCGAGCCATTAGATCTAAGAGAGATCAACGGTGGAGATTTCATCACATCGAAAAAAAGGAAAGATGCCGCAACACTAGGTCTTTTGTTTTTGTGATGCGCGATTAAGCACTATCCGTCGGATCCGTTTTAGAGATCAACAATGGAGATTTAATCGGCGGGTGCGACGGTAAGGGCCTTTGAGTAGAGCACGATTTGGTTTGAGCCATTGGTTATTGTGGATTTCAACGACTGAGATCTCATTGGGGTATCGCAATCGACGGAGGTCGAAGGAACAATATAAGGGATTTGCGATTGCCGATTTTGCGATGGAGCGAGAGCCGTAGATCTAAAAACTAGATCAACGGTGGAGATTTAATCATAAACGAAAAAGGTGGAACGACGGGTTCGGAGAAGTGTGCGATATGAACCATTGGATCTGGGCGCAATAGAGAAGATCAATGGTGGAGAATCAATCACGCGATCGCATCAGCTAGAGGCCAAAAACCATAAAAATAAGTAAAAATGTGCTTTGCGATGAAAATTTGCGATGCGATTAAGCACTTAGTGCCTATTTTTGGCACGGGTCATATGCGGAAAAGGGGCTGGGGCTTAAGGCCTTATGGAAAATTAAGGTTTTTAGGCCAAAATGAGGGTTTTCAGAGGTTTCTGAAGGTTCCGATAAGAGTAAAAAGGGGTTTTAAACCTTATAAAAGGATTTTACAAGGCTTTAAAGGGGATTTCAAGGGAATGAGAGGTAAATGAAAAGTTTTATGGATGAAATGGAGAGGGAAAATGGAGAAGAGAAAATGAGGGAAAATGGAACTTCATGAGCAATTTTTTCCTTTGGTAAAACAACAGGTATTTTTAAGATAAAGAGAAACAACAGTGAAGATTAACTCAAAGAGTAACAAAAAAATTCAAATGATGATAAGTTTTTCAAAAGGAACTATCTCTTTGAAGGTTTTGAAAAACAAAATTAGCCACTATTGGGTATAACAAAATTTATAGGTGGCTAACAGTGGCTCCACTTAGGGAAGACAACTGGTTCTTTAGGTGTCTAGAACCTCAGCTGCAAATCTCTGGCTTTCATTAAACCAGTGCCTTAATCCATTGGGCAGTAACCTTTCTTTTTTATGATCTATGCAGCAATTTGAAACAATGGAATTCTATCAAAACAACATGTCTACCTACCAATTCATAATGATCCTAACATTTTTTCTTCTTTCAGAGTGCATTTAGACTAGCAAACTCTCTTCAACAACATTTTATTCTTTTGAAAAACAAAAACTAATCTATTTCTAATCTTATTTCTCCATGAACTCAGTTTAAACAGTTGAGTTCATAAGTTTCTCTACCAAACTACTATCTATTAGGATTAGACTGTCTGACAGACTTTTATTCTCTAAATTCAAAAACATAAATTTAAAAGCAAACAAGCCAAGATTTAACAGTCTAACTTGTTGCTGATCTATGGCATAAAAACAAGCTACATATAGATTGTTATTTTGCAGAAAATTTAACACAAAATTGTGAAGGCTTAAGATCTGAAAATCAAAACATCCTTCACTATCTTTTCAGCTCTGATTTTGAATTTGCTTGAGCTGTGTTTTCTTTCTTTTTGGTCCAAGTTTTGAGCATATGTGAACCAGTTCTTCATTAGTTTCATAGGTTCATGATTTGAGCTTGTTTGAACCTTTGTTTTCTAACCTAATCTACCTTATTGATAAGCCAAGATTGAGCTGTTTGGCAAATCTAATTCACTAACCTATCAGCAGTAAATTTTAAAAGCTAATTAGTCATGATTAGGCTGTATGACTAACTAGAAGTGTGTTTTTAGGAGTGACATTTGAGCTTGCACAATTTCAGATTTTGTCTCTCTTTTTGTTATGGGGCTGTACCTTTCTTGTTTCAATATGCCCTTTTTTCTTTTCTATTGTTTTTTGTATTTTTATTTTTCTTTCAAAGAAAAACTAAAAACTAAATAAATGCTCACAGCTGAGCTTTATTTACATTCCTACCTACCCTAATCTAACTTGGAAATCTCTGCTGTTTTATATGATACAATAGTGCCAGTGCAGCCAGTCAAGCAGTAACAAAAAAGGGTAGAAAATCTGACTGCTTGTCAGAGATAACCATAGGGTACTTTGAATGTGGGTCTTTAAAACCAAGGCCATGACTGGTGGTGACCACTCCTGATGTATCTGGCTCTTGCAAAGGGTCAATTCTTGGGAACTTGAGCCGATCAGGGTTTCTATGTATTTTTCCATAAGGTCAGCAAAAACATGATATAAAATTTCTTCTTTTAGGCCTTTCATGACTGGTAGGCTATCTGCATTCTTGACAGCTTGTTTCACTGCATATTCAGTGTAGCTCTTGAAAGCATAATCATCCTTTTCCTGTGCAACAAAAGGCAGTGAAATTTCTTCTTTCTTAGGGGGAGGGAGACTTTCCAAAAATGCTGTAGGGTCCCTGAATTGGTATGATTGTTGTTGTGAATTCAATATTTCCATCTCAGTTCCATACCTTTACACTATCAATTGTAGAAAATTTTTCTTAAGCTCAGGTTTATTGAATTTTGAGCTGAGAGAGATAACCTTCAGAAGGTCCTTACATTTAAGTTTTACTAGTATACTTGATATCCCACAACGAAACTCTGCTATGGAAATTTTTATCACGCTAGTAATTGTTAGGTTGTGGGAGGAGGATTTTTGTAGTTAAGAAAACTAAGGGTAACCAAGAACTGCTTTGGGAATTTACGATCTAGCCTTCCTGAGCTCCGGAGAGGGATCTCTCCTAAATATTTAGCTTTGTTTTGGTAAAGGGTTTTAGGCTAGCTATGAGTGGGTAGTGGGACTTGTTTTGTAAGAGTGGTGGGAATAAAAAGTTTTTCAAGGCAAACCAGAAGGATCTACCAGAACATTGGGCTATGGAGTCAACTCTCTAGGCAAGCAGAGCTAGGAAATAATACTTAAAGATGCAAATGTACTAAGGGCAGGGTAGATGACCTTCTAAGGCTTTGAATAGGATTTTTTTATGGAATGGGTGAAATCTGAACAAAAAGGCACTTAAGAATCCTTAAGTTACAGAAAAGTGGATTTAAGGAGGGGATAAAACTGGGACCTAGAGAAATTAAGAATTCTATGGTCCAGTTATCAAGTAGAAAAAATCAAAATGCCAACTATTTTAAACAAAGAGCTTATTATCACTAATTCTGTTTAATTTCTCCTTAGTTGATCATTACAGAATAGAAACACATGAAATGAATGTTTTTAAACTTTAAAGAAATAACACTGAAAACAGAAAAAAATACGAGACTTATCTTGTCACCACGAGAATCCTTAGTTATGATGTCTCTAAACTTGTTTCCAGACTGTTGCTTCGCTAATTGACTCACACAACTTCAATATGTCCAGAAAAATTACTATAATTGTCTTGAGAAATTTTATAATATGTCCATAAACGATTTTTAATATATGCAGCCTGATCTGTAAGATTTACCCG